>JAKEPQ010000794.1:1200000-1800000 GCA_024500445.1 Entomyzon cyanotis
TATATTCATTTGTCTTTACAGTATGGAAGATTATAACATGATCAGATTATGAAATGGATGTGTGTTAATCACATTCATTAATATGCATTTTTATGCAGCAAGAAACGTCTACTTATACTCCCTACTGATTATAGATATAATTTAAAAACTTTTGATTAATACTAATTCTGTCTGCACAGCCTCCAAAGAGTTGACAAGCCAGAAATGTAAATACATAATTAAAAGCTTAATAGAGACAATGAAAATGTTTGGAGAGTGAAATGTTATTCTAAAAATTCCAAATATTTTGCTAGATACTTACTTTGGAAATACTACCCATGTCTCCTGAGCCTTAAATTAAAATAGATAATTATTCAGTTAATTTTGAGATGAAATTAATCTAAGAGCTGACTTTTCATGCTAAAATATATAACATACACACCTAATAAAAATAAAAAAAAAAAAAAAGAGAAAAAAGAAAAGAAAGGACACATTTCTGATCTGTATCCATTCCTTGAATGGCATCTTTTAGGATGAGACAGTCTGACAACTCAGAAAAGGATATGTCCAACCTCCCCGTCCTCTTAGCCAAGTACTGCAATTCATTTTGGGTACATACACCTGAGGAAGATGTTGCTTCAGCTTGAGGGGAGGGGGGAAGCTAAATCATGGCTAACTAGTAAATGTTGCTGACAAAAATGATCACAATTTTTACTGAATTTCAGCTATCCAAATCTCCATATAAGATTGCTAAAGCAACTTTGGATGCATTTCAAATACTGCTGATAATATCTTTCAAAAGAAAGTAGGTGATCCTGAAGACTGGAGTAATAGAAACAAAAAAAATTAAATCTAATGAGTGCAAGACTAACAAAAAGTATTTTTATCATATGCTGTAGCTCTCACTTGGTTGAAGCCAAGAATAAATGAAATATAATTTGAAGATGGATGTATCAAGAAAAGCATTTCTAGCCACAACAGACAGTAAACAGTTATGGTCACCTTTTTTCAGGAAGGACAAATTCAAACTGGAATAGTGTCAAAGGAAAAAAAAAATCAAGAAAATAAAGTTATAGGAGGGGACTGTAGCTGGAGCTTGGTATACTTAGCCAGGAAAATTAAGGCTGAGAAGGAATATGGTTTCTCAGTATATATACGCCAGATACATAAACATTAGGAAGAGGAATAGTCTTTTTGTCATGGACAAATGGAAAACTTTTTGTGGAAATCATAAAAGATTTGTTTCTAACCATAAGAGGCATGAAGAGATACCTAATAGAAGGGTTGTGGTCAAAAAAGCTAGAGAAATTCAAGATGGAGTTTGACCAATTAATGCTTATGATTATGAGACATAACTACCTACTGCAGCATGGAACTGAATGCAGGAGTCTTGCATTCCTAAAAGAACTCAGGTTTCATTTTAGAAATTAAATTAACCTTATAAAACAGCTGTTAATTTGACAAAATTACATAATTTTCACTAGAGAAAATAACTAACCAACTAGGTACATATAAAATCCATCTGTAACTGTAACTGTTTCAATTGTAATTTTTCTTTTAGCCGAGAAATAATTATTGGGCTATAAGAAGTGACAGAAAAATATGCAATTATAATTTACAGGTTTTTATTTATTTGAATATAATGTGCATCATTATTAATTAAATCAACAATCCATTTTAGGATTGTAATATTTAAAGAAAAGCTATAAACTCACAAGATGGCCTTACCCAAATTAATATAGGAATTTCAGAGACCTGTTTGTCAAGAAAAAAAGAGGTTTGATGGTTTAGCTTTTTCTCATCTTGGCATGCCCTTTTCCAATTTTCCCCTTCTTCTTACCTTTTTATACTTGCTGTCTCATAGGCTCCAGCTTCTAGGCTATAACTACTAATTTTCCATCCACCATGGTACTATGGATAGAAGCAGGGGAACAGTAATAGCTTGGCTTCTGATTTCCCATCAAATATTTAATTTGTATTCAGCAGTGTTGCAGGTGCCTTGTGTTATAGGGACGGCTCCCAGATGTAAAAGAGAGCCTTGCTGGTCAAGAGTGGGGACAGAGGAGGAAAGAGATCTGAAGTATTTGCAGACTGAGGTTTCCCCCATTGTTGCCTGTGTGAAGGACACTCTTTGGTGCAGGTAGAAGTGAAGAACAGAACACAGAAACTGTATTCAGAGTTAGTGGCTTAGTGTTATGGTATTGTTGCATTTTTCAGCCGAGAAATGAAATTTGAGATAATTTTAGTATAGGAGGTAATACAAAAGTGGATCTTTATTGGAGCTCCAGGGGCAGTTATGGAAGAATGTCCACAAAAGCCCAGCCCCACAGGGGTGAGTACAGTTTTATAGGTTTTAGGAAATTAGCATAGTTGATAAAAAGCACCAATTAGGAGAACAAATGGTGATGCAATTCCCCCCAGGTCAAGCCCCTTCTCTGGAGGCCCCCCCCCCCACCTGCTTGGTACTAGCTGTACTTGTTTATAAAAATGTGTCTTGAAGACCTTGTCCTCAACCTTGGTTCCCAGGAAGAACCAAGATAGGATAGGGGCCTTGTGCCCCCGGGGCTTGGAGCTCTGGAATGTGTTTGGTCTTTCTAGCTGGGGAAAAGGGTAGGGAAAAGTACTGGGAAGGCAACAAATATATAAAAGAAAAAAGGCAAAAATCATTTGGCATCAGTATAATTACAAATAAATACAAGGTATTTATTTACCTTGTGGGTATGGAAGAGGAAGGCATAAATGCAATTTATTTAGCTGTAGATTATTGCTTAAATCCCTTTTGAGTGTCATTCATCCAACAAAAAGAGCAGAGTTTCCTAGGATAGTCAGGGGATAAAGCAGTGCATGTTTTGCAAATTGTGTAAGGCTTCTCCCTTAGAAAGAGTCTCTTGAAAGACATAGTGTTAAAAGATGGGAAGTACACTATTCTTCCTGCCTTTGTATGCCCTAAAAAGAATGCATGTTCTTTCTTGGTGCACTAAAATGCCAACTGTCTGAAGCTGCTTATGGGGATGGAATAATAAAACAAATACTTAAAAGACAGAAGGCTAATTAGAGAACAAATAAGAATATCAAAATATAGACTAAAACCAGCTTAACACATATATATGTAATAACTTACTTCCATGTACTTGATAAGAACTCAGACCAGCGTGTCATAATGACAGCTCGTCAAGTTTTTGAAAGAGGAAGAGAGAGAAAGAAAAATAGCTCTTATAGTTCTACATTATTGTGATGGTATGCTTATAGAGTGGTTTGAAACAACTGGATTGTTATAAATGAAATCACAGAGTTGGCTTTCGTAAAGGGTTATGAAGCTTTTGTTATAGTTATTTGTTAATATGTTATGTCTAATTTTTAAGTGTTATGGTTAAGACAGAAGAGGGCGGGGCAAGCAGCCAATCCATCAGAAGACAACGAGCCAATCAGAGCACCTGAAGGAGGCGGGCTTAGGGGTTATAAAAACTGCCTCCCCTGGCCCGAGGGTGTGCCTCTGGCTACCCCACGTCGGTGGCTAAGCACCCAGCACTGCACTTCGCTTTGTGTAACGGCAGACAGCCACCCTAAGCCTTGTATCGTTATTTGTACTCTAAAAAGAGTAAATAAACTCTTCCAAAAGTTTAAGTAGTGAGGCGACGTTTCTCACAATTGGGGGGCTTCGTCTGGGATAGCCTCAAGTTCAGCGATCCTGAAGGACATCAGAGGAGAGGCGCCCCGCCGTTCTTTTCGGTGGGTCTGAGGATATCCTTCAGAATCGCCTACCATTGCTGGCTAAATTCCCGAAGAACGAGAAGAGGCTTCACAAAGCGAACTCAAACAACGGCCTCAGGTTTAGGGAAGGGTACCCGGGCTCCTCCCGTGCAGAGTGCGTGGCCCGCGATTCATGCATGAACCTGCTGGAGAACAGGTGCTGTAAGTAACCGGCAGGGGGCAGTTGAGAGCGACAGTGGGAGAGTGTGTGACTGTGTGTAACGGGGACTGATTGTCAGATCCCTGAAGCAAGTGTGCAAAGGGGTAGTGATTGCAAAAGGTGTGATTGAGATCTCAGGAAGAAACTCTGGGTGTCGGCAGGGTGAGGTGGGATACCGCTTAGGAGTGTCTGGGGTCCAGAAAGTAATTGTGCTCTCTCCAGGCGACCTGTGTAGACGGGGCTCAGGTATTCCTTACCAAGATCCACAGACATCTGACGCGGGGGAGCCAGGGTTTTGCCGGGCAGCCACCGGGAAACCTTTTAGGATACCATTGAGTGTCTGGGGTCCAGAGAGTAATTGGGGTGCTCTCTCCAGGCGACCTGCGTAGGCGGGGCTCAGGTATCTATGTGTGTGATTAAATAGAGGGATCCCAGGTTTATTTCGAAAAAAACGAGTGTGTATTGTGGCCACAGAAAAAGTGAGAACGAAGTGAGTGAAGCTGTGTGTGTCTGTGAATTGTGGTGGGGAGATTTATCTGGGATTTTGGGAGTCTCCTGTGGGGGGAGACTTTGCCTGGAGTTCTGGGAATTTCCGGTAAAAGGTTCAGTCAAAATTTTGTCAAAAGGTGTGGAGGCTTGGTCTCTGGTGGGGTTCTGTTATGTGCCGGCAGGGTCGCTGTGTGTGAGTGCTGGTGATAGTGAAACTGTTACTGTATGTGAGTGCAGCAAAAACGAAACTGTTTCTGTATGTGTGTCAGTGAGAGGCAGCGCCAGGGGTGCTGAGGAAGAGCAGATGCCTCTCCCCCGGGCTCCCCCTGTGTGGGCGGCTGTCTGCGAGCTCCTCGCTCTGGAGCGAGCCGCTGCGAACCCAGCTCATCCTTTGGCCGGGGCTGCTTCTCCAGGGCGTGGCGGGCAGTGGCCGGGGAAGAGAGGGAATCGCCGGTTTTGAATTTTTGGGCGGGAGCGCCGGTTTTGAATTTTTTAGGTGGGAGACGCCATTTTGAATTTTGAATTGTTGTAAAGTAACCGGCTCGAAAATGGGACTAGGGGGAAGCAAGATTCAATCAGAAAGGGATGATAGAATGGACAAAAGAAGAAATAAGGTCTGACTATGTCTACTGGCCCAGGTATGGGTCCTCAGAAAGTTGGATTTGTCGAGCCTTAAATACTTTTGTAAATAAAAGAGAACCCTTTGACCCTGAAGAGAGTAAATATGCAGCCTGCTGGGTTGGTAATGCCATTGAGACCACTAGTGCTAAGGCATTTAAGTTATCAGAAGCTAATGAGGAACAGGCTAAGGAGAGGGGGGGAGAAAGTATGGGACCCCTTAGATGTGTTATCTCCCCTGTGGTCCCCTATCCCAGCAAGCCCAGTACCTCCAGTGGCCCCTATTCCCCCTAGACCAGTTACCCCTACAGCCCCTCCAATTCCAGAGGGGTCACCCAATTACCCTGATCCAATTATTCCCTCCACCTCAAGAACAACCCGTTCCTTGGATGAACCACCCAGATCATCCGGCCCTAGTTTCTTGCATGAGGGACCTTATGCAAATACTCGGGGAAAACTAGCTCTCAAGTAGGAAGGTGAAGGAGAAAGGAAGATTAGCTTGTTCCCATTGTGGGAGGTACCACTTGGGGGAGCTCAAGGAGGGATAGGTTTTGTTAATGCCCCACTAACCTCTTCAGAGGTGAGAGCCTTTAAAAAGGAAATGAAAGGGTTATTAGAAGACCCAATTGGAGTGGCAGAACAATTTGATCAGTTCTTAGGCCCAAATATCTATATGTGGGATTAAATGGACTCTATTATGAAAATTTTATTTTCATAATAGAGGATTTGGGAAAGAATGAGGATTTGGGAAAGGGAAAACCAGCACAGTCCACCAGGAGAACATAAAATGCCAATAATGGCCCCAAATTGGAATCCAAATGATGAAAGAGGGAGAAGGGAAATGAATGATTATAGAAATTTAATAATAAAAGGAATCAGGGAAGCTGCCTCACGGACAAACAATATTAAAAGGGCCTTTTGTGGGCAACAAGGTAAAGAAGAAACACCAATGGAATGGCTAGAACGGTTACGAAGAGATATACAGTTATATTCAGGAATTGATCCGAACAGTGTAGCGGGCCAAACATTATTGAAAGTTCATTTTGTCACTCATGCGTGGCCAGATATTCGTAAAAAGTTAGAAAAGTTGGAAGGCTGGGAAGAGAGAGAGAGCGCTAGATGGTTTGTTGCGAGAAGCACAAAAGGTTTTTGTGAGGAGAGATGAGGAAAAAATGCGAGCAAAAGCAAAAATGATGGTGGCAGCAGTGAGGGAAGGGAATAAACCACAGGAGCACACTGCTGATACAAGAAGAAAAGGAGGGAATCCAAGGATGAGACAGTGGAGCCAAGATAAACCAGTATGGGGAAACTGTTTTTATTGTGGTCAAGAAGGCCATCACCAAAAAAATTGTGAACAACGACTTAAAGACCAAAGGACATTCCAAGAAATTCAGGTGGGAACACCTGAAGATTAGGAGTGTCAGAGGCTCTACCTCCTGGGGCATGAGTACCACATGGAGCCCTTTACAAATTTACAAATTGGTCCCCAAGAAGAAAATTATGAGTTTTTGGTTGATACCGGGGTGGAGAGAACTTGAATTGGTAGGGTACCTAGAGAATGTGTTATTAGTGAAAAAGCTATAAATGTGGTGGGGGCAAAAGGGGAGTGTTTCCAGGCACCACTTATTGAGAATGTAATCATAAAAGGGAATGCTCGACGAGGAAGAGGAAGGACTTTTGGATGTGTAGGGGTGCACGAATTGGCAAAAAGGGTAACTGAAGGGTGTTTGGTGTGCCAAAAGGTTAATAGATGAGAAAAACCATACCTGGAGGTTTAGGGAAATACCAACTGTAAATGCAACTGTTAGCGTGGAAAACACATAATCACTGAATGATTATATGCAGGTGCCTTTATTTGAGCTCGGGAAGCCGGGGTGTGACATCTACCCAAATCTGACTTCAACATGGACTTGAAGTGAACACAGTTTTATACCTTCCCTTACAGAACAGTGATGTAATCATATGTTAATTATCAACTTATCATTGTTCCATTGTTTCCCCCCAAGCATGACTTTAAGCCCCCTTCTCCCACAGTATTTCTGATTTATTTCACAGGTGTGAATCCGCATCAGTTAACTAAAACAATCCCGATATTTTCTAAGCAATCTTCATATTCATGTCAACCTGACCCTGTACAAGCAGTTCTTACCTACTCCCATTCACCAAAGCCTATTCTTAACTACCCCGATTTTAGAAACATTTTAATCCTATGTTAACATTCCCCCTTTTGAAAGCATTTTCACTTAACAGGTGTGAATGCTTTCACTTGATATAGTCCTTTATACTGGATGCTCGTCTTCGAATCCAGGGTTGTCAAGAGCGTTGTTATGGATGCTGTTGTGAACCGGAGAATCTGCAGGTGATGGACGTGGATCCTTGTTCCGTATCAATGCCCTCATTATTCTTCGGTTCCAAGATGTCTTTCTCTGTATCTCTCCTTTCAGTATGCTGTAGACTACCCACAGTACTAGAAACATAACTAATAAGATTATTAAATTTTCAATGATAGATTTAATCCATGAACTCACATTCCATCCTAACCCCTTGAAGATTTTATCTAACCAACTCGTAGTCAGGTCCTTTTGTTCATCCCATGCTTCGTGCTCTATTTGTTTTAACTGATTGATGTCATGTTCTACATCTGCAGTTACATTTGGGATATGGATGCAACAATGATCAACTTGTCCTTTTAAAAACCCACACACTCCATGTTCTTTCAGGAGTAGCATATCTAAAGCCAATCGATTTTGTAAAGTCACTTTGGTAGTAGCTTGTAATTGCATATTTAGTTCTTTGAATCCTTCCCGAGTAATTCTTGCTTAACTCTCTACCTGACCTGTAAGTCTGTACATCATTTCTCTGTTTCGGTAGTTTGCTATAGGGCCAAACAGAGATTCTAGAATCCACCCAAATTCTACTCCACTAGAGGGTTCTTGCCAAGTTTCATCCTGATTTTCATTATCTGAAACCTCTCGCCTTTTTCTTATTTGCAAAAGTTCACGTTTCCCATTGAATGGGGACTTTTCCAGATTGGACATAAAGTAGGGAGGCCCAGAGTAAATTCTTTTACTTTTCCATCTACAGGCAGGTACCATCACTTGTTGCGATGTTGTCCAGGTACCATCACTCGTTGTCCAAACAAATTGTCCTGGGCTCTTGATTGTGCTTCTACTACATCCTATTTTTATTCTATAATTTACATTACCCTGTTTATGTTTGATTCTTCTACAGGCACAATCAATTCGCATGGCAGCAGCCAGTGATGGTACTTGTTTTATCTCTACATCATCAGACATGCAATCATAGGTTTTATTACATGCCCACCAACTTACTTTATCTGCCTGCGCTCTGCTGCTGGTGGCAGTGTTTATTACTGCTGGATCAGTGCCATCTTCAGGGCCTGTCCATTTTAGGCACCAAGGAGTGTTTGCCATATATTGAAATTTTTGCAGTAAACTCAGGGACCATGCACTGTCCCAGGGTTACATCCGATCCTTTCTATCCTTTGCTTCACATTTCCATATCAGGGTGGTCTTTGTGACATTTTCTGTGACCTTTTGATAGTGTGGCAAGAAGCATTGCCGTTTGGCAAGGATTTGATCTTCAACCCACCACTCTAGATTTTGTCCCACCTTCCCATTGCTTAAAAGACAGTCCTTTTTGCTCAAGTACTGCATCCAACCATAACCTGTTATATTCCAAGTTACTTTAACTTTCTGCCTGGACTCGGGTACTTGTTTACATACAATTGTTTTATTGTCCGGAATTTCAGGTAATTTTGATGTGATAATTCCCCAGTTTACTGGGTCTCCTGCTGCCTTTGGTATTGGCAGACAGGCAGTTATTCTACTGATGTTTCGCATTTTGGCAAAATCTTTAACTAACCCAATCATCGCATTCTCAGCCCGAATTTCATTGGAAACTTTTATCACTTGTGTTTTTGCCTGTACCTCTCTCTTCATTCTAGAATGAAGAGTGGTTAGTTGATTATCCTGCATTCCATATCCTCAAGCAATATCACTCCCAATTAATATCCATAAAATGAGCATCGGCACAGGTACTAAGATCATTTTAAACAGTTAAACCCATCTTATCTGCAATTTCATCAGTCCCAGGGGTTGTGCAGCCCACAGTCTCAGATGGGTCTTCTTCACTCATGTGTAGTGTACCCAAGGATCCACTCCAGCCACCTTGCCTGCTGTGAAAGTGGTCAGCAGCACCTGATGGGGTCCACTCGGTCCACTCCACCTCTCCTTTAAAGGTTCTTCATCTCCAGGGAGAATATCATGGACTGGATTCTTGAGAGCCAGTGGCTTATTCCACACGAGCGCGCTCCAAAGCTGTGCTAAGGTTTTCCTGAGAGATAGAACATGATTATATATTTCCTGTTTTCCTGCAATATGTATATTCGGGTTTGGTTCAGGAGATTTGTATGGTTTCCCATATACTATTTCAAAGGGACTGACTGACATTCCACTCCTAGGCTTTACCCCAGTCCTTAAAAGTGCTATTGGTAGGGCTTGTGGCCATTGTAACTTGGCCTCCTGACATATTTTACTGATTTGCCTTTTAGTGTTTGGTTCATCCTCTCTACCTGTCCACTAGATTGTGGTCCCCATGGTGTGTGGAGGTCCCAAGCTATTCCCATTAGCATGCTCACTTCCTTTACCACTGTAGCTATAAAGTGTGGTCCTCTATCTGAAGATACCCTAATGGCACTCCAAGCCTGGGAATGATTTTGTGTAGCAGCCACTTCACTGTCTCTTTGGCTTGGTTGGTGCTACAGGGTGCTTCTGGCCATCCTGAAAATGTGTCAACCCCCACCAGCAGGTATTTATACCCTTGAGTTCTTGGTAACTCTACAAAATCTACCTGCCAATAATCTCCTGGTTCTATACTTACCCGAATTCTTCCTAGCTGTGCCTGCCGTCTAGCCACTGGGTTGTTCCTCAGGCAAATTTCACATTTTGACATTATTGATTTGGCCATTGTTAACATTCGTACCAAGACTACATTTTGTTTTAGCCATTTCACCAATGCTTCTCCACCCCAATGACATTCATTATGTTTAATTTGCAGAATTTCTCTCATTATCAAGGGGGGTAGGACTATCTGTCCTTGTGCAGTAACACCACCCCTCTGAATTCTTTTATGCATTCAGCAAATGTCCCAGTTTCTCGTCTTCTGTTGAATATTTTGGTTCTGAAGGTAAATTGAATTGAGACACCTTTAGCTTCATAGGTATCAGTGCCATTGCTATTTGCACATCTTAAGCAACCTGTTGGGCTGTCCAGTCCACCTTCCGATTTTCCTCACAGATTTTGGAGCTTCCTGATTGATGTGCTTTACAGTGCATAATTGCCACTTGCTCAGGTTTTTGTACTGCTTTTATCAACTGCAGAATTGCATCTTGATGTTTAATATACGCCCCTTGAGAGGGCAGCAACCCTCTTTCTTTCCATAGTGCCCCATGTTCCAAATGCATATTTTGAATCAGTCCAAATATTTACCTTCTTTCCTTCACTCATTTCTAGTGCTCTGGTTAAGGCAATCAATTCTGCCCTCTGGGCAGGTGTGTTTGATGGTAATGCTTTGGCCTCTACTACTGTGCTGATTGTTGTTACCGCATATCCAGCGTATCTGGTTCCATTCTCTGTCGCTGTTGAGCCGCTAGCTGAGGAATGACCCAAGTTCTCAGACAAGGAAAGAGAGAAGAGAGCTTTATTGTTTTGATTTCCATATATATAGAGTTTACAGAGGTCACCCAGATTGGTCAGCCCGAGACCTCCCCCTAGGCCCAATTGGCCAAGCCCGAACTGACCTAATCCGGAGACGTTGTTTGCAAAACATTCAAACTTTATCTTTGTTTATGAAATGTAGCAAAATGTTCCCACGGGAAGGACCTGTGCTAGCCACAATTCTCCACGAAGCTGCTTCCATCCATAAATAATTCCCACTCCGATTGCTCCAGCGGGACATCTTTCAGGTCTTCTCTCGCTGAGTAGGTGTACTCTATTACTTCCACGCAGTCATGTTCCAGTGGGTCTTCCTCGGGTGTGATGCCTAGAAACAGAGCTGGATTCAAAAGGTTAGTTGTCTTTAGTATGACATCATCCTGCTCAGTTAGGATTGCCAGGAATTTTATCATCTTGCTCAGGGATAGCCAGTGGCCCCCCTTTTGCTCTAGGACAGTGGCTACCATGTGTGGCACATAGACATCTATGTGTTTTCCCATCGTGAGCTTCCTGGCCTCCTGTATCAATAATACAGTGGCTGCGACTGCCCGCAGACATGCAGGCCATCCGGCACTTACGTTGTCAAGCTGTTTGGAGAAGTAGCCTACCGGCCTTTTCCAGCTCTCCAATCGTTGGGTCAGGACCCCCAGTGCCAAGCGTTGCCTTTCATGCACGAACAGCTGAAAGTCTTTAGACAGATCAGGCAAACCAAGTGCCAGGGCAGTCTTCAGTGCTTCTTTCAGTTTCAGGAAAGCTTCTCTCTGTGCTTTGCCCCAGCTGAACAGCTGTATCTTCTGAGCTTCATGCAGGAGTTTGGCAATTAGCCCAAAGTGCATGATCCACAGGCGGCACCATCCTGCCATGCCGAGGAAGACTCGCAGCTCGTGGAGATTCTGGGGCTCTGGAATAGCACAAATAGCTTGGATATGGTTAGTACTTAATTTTCTCCGCCCTTGTGAGATTTCACATCCCAGGTAAATTACAGTCTGTTGTGCAATTTGTGCCTTTTCCCTGGACACTTTGTATGCTCCCATGCCCAGTGAGTTTAAAATCTCAATTGTTACCTTTAGGCAGGTTTCCTTTTCTTCTGTTGCTATCAGTATATCATCAACATACTGCAGCAGGAGGTATTGATCTTTTGGTACTTGCCCCTCTTTGGTCCAGATCTCCAGCTCCTTTGCCAGTTGGTATCCAAATAAGGTGGGGGAGTTCTTGTACCCCATGGGAAGCCGAGTCCACGTGAGCTGAATCTTCCTTCCATTCTCTGGATTTTCCCATTCAAAAGCAAACAGCTTGCTACTTTCTTTGTCAAGGGGGCATGCAGAAAGGCATCTTTTAAGTCAATTACAGTAAACCACTTATAAATCTCTTTTACGAATGTTAACAATGTATAGGGGTTAGCAATTACTGGATAAATGTCTTTGGTTATTTCATTTATTGCCCTTAGATCCTGTACTAGCCTGTAATCTCCATTGGGTTTCTTTATTGGGAATATTGGGATATTATACTCTAATTTGCACTCTGCCAGAATTTAATATTTTAGGAATTTATCAGCAGTCTTTGCTATACCGTGCCTCCGGTATTGTTTTACCTGCACGGTTTTTCCTTCCTCTTTTAACTCTACATGTACTGGCTGTGCCAACTTAGATTTTCCAGGTATGTCCGTCTCCCATACTGAGGGAATTACGGCATTCTCCACCTCCTCTGGGATTGCAGAGGCTGGTTTCTCTTTTATCATTAAGACTTTTTTTTTTCCTCTTTTTTTTTTTTCTCTCCTTTTTCTTTTTTTTTTTTTTCACTCCAGAATTTTCATTAATAACTCACCATTCTCAAAAGTTACCACTGCTTCCAATTTTGCCAGTAAAACATGGGACATATAAAAATTCATGAGTCAATACTTTCCAAAACACAGGTCTAGTGTTGCAGAAATGGCCATTTTCCTTCTTCTCTGTGGCCCAACTATTGTGGTAGATTTATCTGTCCTAGATCATTTAAAACCGAATATGTGGCCCCCCTGTCAATTAAAAAATCCCACCGCTTCTTCTCCTAACTGTAAAGTTGCTAGCGGTTCCTGGGTCACAGAGTCCTCTAATACCATCTCCTTGGCAACATCTTCCTGCTGGAACTGAGCATTCCAGTAGAACCGGTTAGGACACTCCCTTTTCCAATGCCCAGGTAAGTGACAAATGGCACATTCATCAAAAGCTAATGGCCTCCCCCCCCACCCCCGACCTCTTCCAAACCACTTGCCACACTCTGTACGACTGCCAAGAATTGCCGCTGCTGGCTTGTGGCCCTTCTATTGTTATAAACTTTCCAAGCTATTTCAAGTAATTTGTCCAGATTTCTTAACTTTTCCCCTTCCAATTCCTGTAACCTTTTTCTCGGTTTTTTTTGTTTGTTTATTTTTCTCTTTTTTTTCTTTTTCCTTTTTCCTTTTTTTTCCTTTTTTTCTGCAACTCTAAGTACCATCTCTCTGAGTTTTCATAATCATTTTCACTACCCTAGCAACCTTATCAGGGTTTTCTCTATAGGTTCCAGCTGACTGTTTCCATATAACCAAACCTCCTGACATATACCGGTCCATCCACCCCCCACCCCTTGTCTTAAACAGGTAATTACGATTTTCTTTTGCTTACCAAGTCTTGGCAGACTCTTTCCCGTCCTGGAACGAGTCCAATGGGCTATGGGTCCACCACCACCACCCCCACCGCTGTCCAGTCCCCCGGCACCCCCTCCCCCACACCCCTGTACCGGAACCAAACCGCGGCCATCCACGGGCAAGGGTAAAAAGGGGCTGCCACAAGCAGGTGAAGAGGGCATGGGTGGCTGGGGGGGGACATCCCCAGGGAGGTGTAGGTGGGAAAGGTGGGCACCCCCGAGAAGGCGCAGGCGGTGTAGAGTCAGACCCTGTAGAAACCACTAGTAAATCACTTTCCAATATATCTTTCCGATATAAACTCTCATTCAATGCCAAGTTCCCTTGAACACAAGCCAGACATTTATCATCGCAAACCGCCACAGTAACCAAACCACCCTCCAACAGCCACTCTGAGTTTTCTCGCAAACAGAAAAATAAATCAACATACAGAACTTCATCTAATTTTCCCTTATGCTTACAAAACAACAACAAATGAGAAATCAGGTCAGATTGCAAAGAACCATTTTCAGGCCACCTCCTTCCAGCCTGCAAAATATATGTTGGCCACTCGATCAGCGTATCCTTATGCAATCCTTGGCCAAAATTACTTTGCTTCCAATGTGCTAACAAGCACCCCAAAGGAGAATTACGAGATATAGGAGCATAGCCACCCAAAATCCCTTTAAGCTTCTCCATTTCCACTTGCCGACTCTGCAATGCTTTCGCAATTGTCTTACGAGTGGCGCCCGGGCATACCACTAGGAATTCCTTAGCCCAACCAAGCGTAGCTTTCACTGCGTCTTACTGGCAGGCAACCAAACCACCATTAAAAGGCATCTTACCTTCTCCAGGGGACGTTGTGAGCGGCGGAGGGTCGCGGCACGATGGGCTCCCCGAGAATCCCTCGGTGACGGCTGGAGCGTGATCAGGTCGCGGGGTCCTCAGCAGCGCTCACAGGGTCCCATCTGGGTCGCCAAAATGTTAGCGTGGAAAACACATAATCACTGAATGATTATATGCAGGTGCCTTTATTCGAGCTCGGGAAGCCGGGGTGTGACATCTACCCAAATCTGACTTCAACATGGATTTGAAGCGAATACAGTTTTATACCTTCCCTTACAGAACAGTGATGTAATCATATGTTAATTATCAACTTATCATTGTTCCATTGTTTCCCCCCCAAGCATGACTTTAAGCCCCCCTTCTCCCACAGTATTTCTGATTTATTTCACAGGTGTGAATCCGCATCAGTTAACTAAAACAATCCCGATATTTTCTAAGCAATCTTCATATTCATGTCAACCTGACCCTGTACAAGCAGTTCTTACCTACTCCCATTCACCAAAGCCTATTCTTAACTACCCCGATTTTAGAAACATTTTAACCCTATGTTAACACAACAGCAAATGCAGTGAGCAAAGTGTTATTAAAACACATTGTCACCAGGTATGGTATTATAAATAAAATAGATTCAGACCAAGGAACCCACTTTACCTCCCAAATTGTACAGAAATTGGCTAAAAATCTCGGCATTGAATAAAAATTTCACACCCTTTGGCATCCACAAAGTTCCAGCCGAGTGGAAAGAATGAATCAAACCTTAAAAGTGACTCTGACAAAATTGATGTTGAAAACTAAAATGTCTTGGATTAAATGTCTGCCCTTGGCCTTACTGAGGATTCGAACTCAGCCAAGAGCTGATTTAGGGGTCTCACCCTATGAGATGTTGTTTGGGCTGCCTTTCATGATCAATAAGAATGAAATGGCCACTCGGGAAGGTGGAGAAGCCTGCACCGATAAATATTTGACTACCATCGCTAAAAATCTGGAGAATCTGAGATCACGAGGATTGATCCCCCAGACAACTCCCCTAGATTTTAAAATTCGCAAAGTTAATCCTGGTAACTGGGTGTTGGTGAAGACCTAGAAAGAGAAATCTCTAACTCCTCAATGGGAGGGTCCATTTCAGGTGCAGCCAACCACCAAAGCAGCCATAAAGACCCAAGAAAAAGGCTAGGTACATGCCACCTGAATAAAGGGACCGGTAGAACCGCCTGAAGACTGGACAGTGACATCACCACCTGGAAACCTCACAGTCATCTTAAAGAAAAGATCACAAGCAGACAGTCAACCAAGATAAACCCAGAGACTGAAATTAATGTTATTACTGTTAGCTCATTTAATTGAAGTTGAAGTTTATATCTTACATCTTCAGACTGTTCCTGATACTGCTAACAGTCTTGTGTGATTGATATTAGAAGCTCATTTAATTGAAGTTTATATCTTACCTCTTCAGAAGTAGCTGAACCTTCATCGCCTGAAGAATGGTTAATAAAAACATCCTGACTAACCAGCCTAGTTTTTAAGATCTGAGATAGAGAGAAGGAGAATATGGGCCTGAACAGGAGGACAGAAGTAGAGGGTGAGAGGAAGCCATAAAAGTAGTGGTTGTCCTTGCCTCGTGACATCCCCTCTGCAGGCTGCAACCCTGCAGGAATGGTGGGAGGAAGGGCGCCTCAGCTCAGGCTAATGGTACCTCTACTCTGTATGGTCATAGTCCATCCTCTTGGAGCTGACCCAAACTCCTGTGAGCCATGTTATCAGATTAAAGTATATTGGCTGGCCAAAAATGTTAGAACATATGCTCAAAAATCAGGCGGTGAATGTCCAGACCAAGAAAGTTAGATCTGTTTTAAATCACAGATAATTACGAAAGCCAAATGTTGTAACAAAAAGAAAGAGGAGGGATTTGTTATAAATGAAATCACAGAGTTGGCTTTCATAAAGGGTTATGAAGCTTTTGTTTTAGTTATTTGTTAATATGTTATGTCCAATTTTTAAGTGTTATGGTTAAGACAGAAGAGGGCGGGGCAAGCAGCCAATCCATCAGAAGACAACGAGCTAATCAGAGCACCTGAAGGAGGCAGGCTTAGGGGTTATAAAAACTGCCTCCCCTGGCCCGAGGGTGTGCCTCTGGCTACCCCACATCGGTGGCTAAGCACCCAGCACTGCACTTCGCTTTGTGTAGCGGCAGACAGCCACCCTAAGCCTTGTATCGTTATTTGTACTCTAAAAAGAGTGAATAAACTCTTCCAAAAGTTTAAGTAGTGAGGCGACATTTCTCACATGGATTAAAGTTATGCTATGTTATATAAATAACATACAGTATTTTTCTTTCATACGTGCATTATATAATTCAATTCATATGCTTTAAAAGTGTCCTAATATATACACCTTTTTTAGTTTTTAAAAGATTTTAACATACAGTCTCCCACATAACTTAGGGAACCAGTCATAGAAAGTGTCACTGGTCATTGTCAATTCACAATGTTCATAACATTTACTATTATTACCCAATGATCCATTCATATGATGTGAATCGTGAATCCATTCCACCCAGTCCAGTCATAGGTCCATCTGACTCTGGTCCCATTGGAAACTATAAAAGGATCAGACATTAAAAAATATTGCTGCACATTTTTTTTTAGGATAATCTAATAAAGAAAATATTCTTCAGAAGGAAAATGTTAAAGGAAAAATGCACAGTCCCATTCCTGAATATAAGTTGTTGTGATAATAGCTGCAGGTTCCCCACCCATTTCTTAATGTGTTCACCCTTTCCCATTGTTCTGCTTTTCCCCACCCCACGTGGTCCTGGCCTCCCCCTCCAGTTTTCCCTGTTGTTTCCTGTACCCTAACCCCACCCCTGGTCCTGGCCGCTCCCTTGAGTTTTCCCTATTGGTTCCTGTACCCTAACTCCGCCCATGTACTGCCCCTGTGCCCAGAGATCACGGGCCAATGTGCTGTCCCCACCCCCCTGTCTTCTCAGAAAACTCCTCACCCTCTGCCATCTTGTTGTCTATGCACATGTAGTCTATACATGTGGCTGTCTATGCACCACATGTGTCTATGCACATGGTCTGTGCACCAGGGGAGGTCTTTGGCCTCTGGTGCAGCCATGTGAATAAAACCTTCCATGGACACCATGCGTAGACCCTCCTTGCCTCCTTTATCATCACCGGTTGTGGAAGCAGATGAAACCAGAGCAAGCCTTATGGCTCCCCGGCCGGTGAGAGTGCAGTGATCAGCCCTTGGAGGAAGAGTTTGGTGCACTGAGGCGCTGAACCGGGCTGGGCAGAGACGCTCTTGAGTAAGGTCTGCTTTAACATCTTTTAAACCGCAACAATAATTCAAGTGAAAATCTTCCATGTGATGATTGCAAAAAGTGTCAGTGGTTTTTTTTTTCTTTTTCCAATGGTATCTTCTTTATTTGATAAGCTTATTTCTGTAGCCTAGCTAATCAACTTTAATTCTTTGTACATGATTTTCAAACCTGCAAGTGCTGATCTAACTCTACTCCCATTGAAGTGACAGATAATTTTACTATTCACTTCAATTAATAGGTGATTAATTAACAGTTTTCAAACCACACCCTATCTATACTGACAATCAGGCTACTCTGTATTACCTTTGCAATATGATAATTTTCTTCCAGATTAATGATATTAACCCTAAATTCAGTTTTTTCAAACTTAAAGGCATAAGTCCACAGGAGGCCCACGAAGATGATTAGAGGGATGGAACACCTCCCCTATGAGGAAAGGCTGAGAGAATTGGGATTGTTCAGCCTGGAAAAGAGAAGGCTCTGGGACAACCTAATTGTGGCCTTTCAGTACCTGAAAGGAGCTCACAAATGTGCTGGAGAGGGACTTTTTACAAGGGCATGTAGTGACAGGACAAGGGGGAATGGCTTCAAACTGAAAGAGAGTAGGTTTAGATATTAGGAAGAAATTCTTTACTGTGAGGGTGGTGAAGCACTGGAACAGGTTGCTCAGAGGATTTATGGATGCCCCATCTCTGTAGGTGTTCAAGGCCAGGTTGAATGGGGCCCTGATCAACCTGGTCTAGTGGAAGGTGTCCCTGCCCATGGCAGGGGGATTTGAGCTAGATGATTTTCAAGATCCCTCTCAACTCAAACCATTCTATGATTTGCATCATAGATTATTTTCTAAAATGCACTGCATACTGATTTAGGAAAATCTAAATATCTATATTGTTAAAGTTTTATTGTCCTTTTTTCAAAAGGCCCACAATATGGATTGTAATTAGATGAAATATGGTTCTAATCAGATAAATATATCAAAATTGAAGGCATAGATAGAGATCACAAAATAAATAATTTCTAAAAATTCTGATTTTTGTCAGTTCTAGAATTACTGAAGTTTGGGCTAAAATAGTCACCTGTCCGGTAGTTTGCAAGGCAAATACCTAAATGTTATCATAAACTTTCATTCTTGACACCTTATTTAGGTAAACAGATAAGTTTGGTTTTTTTTTAAGGGCATTGGTGTCGCTGTTGAGCCGCTAACAGAGAAGAGATCCTGGATTCTCAGCGTGGCATAGAAAAAGCGCTTTATTATTTTAAATCCAACATATATATAGACTTTTCAGAGGTCACCCAGATTGGTCAGTCAGAAACCTCCCCCTACGCCTGATTGGCCAGGCCTGAACTGTCCAAATCTCAAGACACTGTTTCAACAACATCCAAACTTTATCTTTGTTTATAAAACACAGAAGAATGTTCTCATGGGAAAGACCTGTGCTAGCCACAGCTACCCCTTTTGTTTAAGAACAGAAGGCATTGCTTGTGAGCCCCAGTGGATCAGCATGAAGGATCTGTTTGGTAATGTCCAGTTACCAAACAGAGCCTGGTCAAAACTCAAGAAGGGGTTTGTCCGGAGGTGGCCAGCCACGGAACAGAGCCCGAACCAGATGCTGATTAAGATGGTCAAAGAGGCCCCTTGCAATACCCTAGATAGAGTATATATAAAAGCTAATTCTACATATAAATCTGTAATTCAACAAAACATGCATTCAAAGTCCTTGCTTTCTGACTCCATAAATAAGTTTCAGTCTCTGCTTGTGGATGGACCGGCTTCTTGGTCATCATCAGAAGGATCACTCGGTTGGTGTTCGGCATTCTGGTTGTCATTTTGAGGTTGCTGGTTCTGTCTCGGGAGCCGCAGGTCAGGGCGGACGCATTTTGCAGGCAGCCATCGTACCCCAGTATCTGTGGAGACGCAAGCATACCCTCGACCCCAAGCAATAAGCTCATGTGGGCCTTCCCAGGTGTTAGTAAGTAGGTTCCGTACCCATACCTTCGCCCGGGGCAAACGCAACTCGCCCGATGACTGCAATGAGAGAAAATGGTTCAGAATCACAGGATTATTCGAATTTGGTGGCACTGTAAGGTGATTGTGTACAAAGCCTTTTCCAGTCAACTCTGTGGTGTTTCCCCATGCATTCCCCCTCTTTGCCTTTCCAAGACATGCTTCAGAGTACTGTGAGCGTGTTCCACAATGGCTTGGCCGGTAGGAGAATGCGGAATACCGAATGTGTGGTCTACACCCCATAGGTGTAAGAACTGCCGCGTCTTCTGTGAGGCGTAGGCAGGACCATTGTCGGTTTTCACAGTGGCTGGCACCCCCAGGACTGAGAAGGCCAATTTCCAATGGGCAATGGCATCACGACTTTTTTCTCCAGTATGAGCAGTCGCCCACATAGCTGAGGAGAAAGTGTCAATAGACACATGCACATACTTGACTCGGCCAAATTCTGGAATGTGTGTCACATCCATCTGCCACAACTGTAAGGCCTTTAGACCTCTGGGGTTCACCCCTGATGGCAGAGGAGCAGCGAGTCCGTGGTAATCAGCACAAGCACTGACAATGTCACGAGCCTCAGTTGGCGTCAATTGAAACTTCTTCTGCAGGGTATGTGCACTTTGATGAAAGAAATTGTGCGATGCCTTGGCTTGCGCGATTTTGTCAGGCTGAGGTGCCACCCATGCAGGGTTGGCTAACATGTCAGCCCTGGCATTGCCTTCTGTTATAAAGCCTGGTAAATTGGTGTGGCTTCGAATGTGCAGAATATAATATGGATGCACTCGAGCCTGAATCGCCTTCCACAGGGTTCGCAATAGTGAAAACGGAGTCACATTATTGACTTCTTTTAGAAGCGAACAATCCAAACGTTTGGTTATGTCTGCTACATAAGCAGAATCAGTGACCAGATTCAAAGGCACCTGAGAGAACCGCTGAAAAGCCATGGCAACTGCTTTCAATTCAACCAGTTGAGCAGAGCCTGTCTCGTGGCCTTTCAGCACCTGCCACTCAGATCCTTCCTTCCAGGTAACAATGGCCTTTCCTGTTTTCCCAGAACCGTCCGTAAAGACGGTGGGTCCACGGACCGGCACCTGGCTGTTCTTTGGCCGCAACATGAGATTGACCGAATTTGCCAGCTGTAGCAATTTGTGACTGGGCAGATGATAAGCAATCTGCCCTGAGAAATTTTGCAGTGCACTTTGCAAAGGAGCGCTATTAGCAAGACTCCATTCGAAATTGTCCCGTGGTATCGGAACAACAATCGTTGCAGGATCAGCTGCCATCAATTGTAAACACCAATAACGGCATTTAGTTATCAGGCAGGCTATCAATTCGAACAATGTGGGTGCTGTCTTTTTTGGCTGATGGGGCAAAAAGACCCATTCCAGGATGTGCAAAGGATCATCCCATTGTTTGTTCCACTGGCCAATGATACCCATAGGTTGGAGGTCTGGAGCAGTAATGAAAACAGTGATATCAGTAGAGGGATCTACTCGATAAACCTGATGAGCAGAAACAGCTTGCTGCACTTCATTCAGCACTCGTCGCGCCTCGGGAGTCAATTGTCGAGGTGAGTTTAGGTCAGAGTCCCCCTTTAAAATATCAAAAAGTAGGGAAAGTTGTGCATTGGTCAGTCCCAAATATGGACGTAACCAGTTGATGATGCCTAGCAACTTTTGGGCATCATTTAGAGTCTTAATAGTGTCTGAGAACTGCACCTCTTGATGCTGTATGGTTCGATCCAAAATTTTGACTCCCAAATATTTCCAAGGAGGCTGTTGTTGAACCTTTTCTGGAGCCACTTGCAACCCATAGGAATGCAAGGCATCGAGCAGTCGAGGCTGTAACTTCCGCAACTCATCCTGGGTGGCTGCTGCCACCAGGATATCGTCCATATAATGGTAGCAGAGTGCCTCAGGAAACTGCTCACGGATTCTGGACAAGGCCTGCGCGACATACCATTGACAGATAGTCGGGCTATTTTTCATGCCCTGAGGTAACACTTTCCATTGAAATCTCTTTACAGGCTCCGCATTGTTAATTGCAGGCACAGTAAAGGCAAATTTTGGTCTGTCATTGGGGTGCAAAGGGATTGTAAAAAAGCAATCCTTCAAATCAACGATCAAGATTTCCCACTCTGTGGGAATCATCATGGGTGAAGGCATGCCAGGCTGTAAGCTCCCCATACTTTCCATCACTGCATTAACTTTCCGGAGATCTTGCAACAGTCTCCATTTCCCCGATTTTTTCTTAATCACAAAAACTGGGGTGTTCCAGGGACTGGTAGAAGGTTCTATGTGTCCCTGTTTCAGTTGCTCCCGAACCAGCTGACAAAAGGCGACTAATTTGTTTTTCGGCAAGGGCCACTGTGGTTCCCATATCGGTGTTTTTGTCAGCCATCGTAAAGACAGTGTGGAATATGGTGCGCCCTTGCACACAGTGACCCCTATTAAAAATTTGTCGTGATTCGCACCCCCCAAGCTGCCAACATGTCCCGTCCCCAGAGGTTCACTGGAGCTGGAGTGACATAAGGCCGAATGGAGGCCGTGTGTCCCTCTGGATCCTTTACCAACACAGGTCGCTTACTCAATCGACTCTGTGTTGTTCCTCCCAAACCCACGATATCCAATCCCACAGGGCATAAAGGCCACATAGGAGGCCACGAAGCAGCGGAAAGGATCGTTGCATCAGCACCTGTATCGATCAAACCTCGGACTCTAATTCAATGCGGACATGCTTTCGGCATGATGAGGGTACATGTCATCTGTGGTGACTCATTGGAGATAGATGCAGCCCAGTAGACCTGCGGAAGTCCTGGCAGTTCAGTGCTGTCAGCTCTGCCAACTTGCTGGTCTACCCTGGGAACAGAAGACTCACAAGGCAACAATTGAGCAAGGCAAGGGTTTGCAGGAATGGTGACGGGGGGTCAGGTGTGGAAACCGTAGCATGAAGTTGGCCCTTGAAATCAGCATTTATGAACTCTGGAAGAACAAGGATCCCTTGGCTGGTGGTCTCAGGCCCTGCCATGAGCAGTGCTCCAGCCCCCTGATCCAGGGAACCATCCACTTCCAAGGGAACCCCGTGGGCATCATCAGATTCTAAGATGACTGTTGCTGCGGTGTAGGCGTTGACTCGGGCTGAGCCTTTGGTGCCTCTTCCACATTGACCGGGTAAGCCTGGGTCATCACCCTGTTCTGGGGGAACTGATGTGATGGGGGGCAAATCCCCCTTTTTGCACCCCTCTTCACGTTTCCCGACAGGGGTCGACCATCTGCATGGTACTGCGACCTGCAGTAGTCTGAAGTGTGACCTGGCCTACCACACCTCTTACATTGAGGAGTCTCGGTCCCTGAATCTCCCTTTTTTCCTGAATTTTCTTTCTGTTTTGATTTGACTCGCTTTCGTTTTTTTCCAGACTTGGGCTGTTTTTGTCCCTGATCAGAGGGTCCCTGATCCGAGGACAGAAATGCAGCCAAAGCAGATTTCCCCTGATTTTCTGACTGCACCCTGGCACAAGCTCGCATCATCTCCTGGACAGAAGGATCCCCCGGTAGGGCATTGATGATCCTTCTACACTCGTCATTGGCATTGTGTCTTGCCAAATGTTTCATCAGGATCTGTCTCATGGACCGATCCTCAACCTGCTTTTCCAAAGCTGCTGCCAGCTTCTCAATAAATGCCAGGTAAAGCTCAGATTGCCCCTGCTGTATCTTTGTATACCGTGTTTGCGGGGCAACTATCTCAATAGTTTTCAAAATGGCTCCCATACCGAGCTGTTGGGCTTGCTCCAGGATCCAAGGATCCCAGGCAGCTTGAACATTGGGGTTAGTGAAAGGTCCATTACCCATGAGGACATCAGCCCCAACCATGCGCCTAGGGTCCTCAGCAGGCAAGGACACATTTTTCTTCAGCTGATCCTCAACCAGCGCTTTCCAATTGTCCTCAAAGGCGCTGTATTGTACGGGGTGAAACAGCACCTGAGCCAAATACATAATATCAAATGGAGCAAGCAAATCACTATTTATCACTGTAAGAATTTGCATCACGACTGGGGAAGACACACCAAATGTTGCTACTTTGGTCGCTAAGTCATTTGTCATGCGCCATGCAATGGTGGAGTGGCTGTTCCTTGTGTCCATGGCATCTGGGCCAGGCACATACACTGGAAAAGCCTGAGCGTCCCCTTGTGGGAAGCCACCACCATCCAAACCTGCCACAGCAGATTCGCACCCCTCCCGCGCTTTGGGCAATCCAATCTTTTCTATGAGTTCCCAGTCTCCTGCCTCCAGCGCACCCTGCTTGACTGATTCCCAGAACTGCAGGGAGTCACATGGACGAAAAATCCCCATGCCGTTGCGGTGTCTCCAAGGGTTAGTCAGAGCCCAATGCCCCTTCTTTTTCGTCGCCCGCGCGAGCCTTCGCCCAGGAGGAAGAATACCTTCCTCATCACTGTCCGAGTCGTCTGAGTAGGGATTGCAACCAGCACTCCCCATCACAAAGGACGGTGACTGGCCGGAGGCAGTGTCCGTGCTAAGAAACTGCGCGGTGACCGGGAGGGGAGAGGGGCAGGGAGACGGCGGCGCCACCAGCATGCCGCCGGGCGCGTCTGCCAAGCCTGCCGGCAATGCGCCAGTACGCTGCGCCAGGGCTGCATTCGTCACAGAACCCGGCAGGGGAACCGGCATCTGCCCGGGGCCGAAATGTCCCCGCGCCGCCGGCACCAAGCCGGCTGCTGGGCCAACAGGAAGTCCAGACCCCGTCTGGGGTCCCGCAGCATGGACTTCCGGCCCAGCCACACACGGGCAGGAGGGCCTGCACGAAAGGCCCTCCATCCGCTGCCGGATCCCGGCCACCTCGGTCAGTAAATCATGAAGAATCGCAAGCGGAGGAGTTTCCGCCATGCGCGGCACGGACGCCGTGTCCGCCGAGCCGTGGGGGAGTCGGGTTGGCCCCGCTCCCGCGGGAGTGCCAATCAAAGTCCCCGCAGCGGAAGCACCGCCTGCCGGAGGCTCCTTTTCCGGCCCCCAGGCTGCCAGAATGGCGGCTGGGTCTGGAAGTTGCTCCCCGACCGCCCCGGGAAGCCGCCCCGACTGCCAGGCATCCGCCGCAGCCTGGGGCTGCTCCGCCGCTGCGCTGTCCGGGCTCGACAAAATGCTAGCTTCTCCCAAGCCAGCTGCCGCCCGCACGGGAACTCCCGCGGCGGCTGAAACCACCGGCAGATCCGGAATTGGAACCCCCACAGCCGCGAGCTGCTGGAGCGCAGCCAGGGTGAGCAGCCGCGGATCCCGCCCCACGTCAGCACCCCCCATGTCCGCCCCGCCAGCCCCCGCCGTGCACCCCGGCTGCCCATGGGGGAGGGGCATCCCGGAGCCATTCTGCGGGGGCAGGGAGGGTTTCTGAGACTGCGGATTTCGCGGTGGCAGAGGCGGGGGGACCTTCATGGCGGCCGTGTCAGAGCCGATCGGCGGCTCCCCTTTCTTCATCATCTCGGCTAGCTGTTCTGTCGGGTGGACATAGGTGCGTTTCGGGAGGTCAGTCAGAGAAACATACTGAGCTTTCGCGGCTATATCTGCTGGCAGGCACGGGACCCCAGAATCGGTCTGGGTCGGCACGTCCCGCACGCACCGCCCAACGACCGAGAGCAGAGGTTCCACGCCTGTGCAAGCTGCAAGCTGTGACTCGTAAAATTCCTGTCCTTCCAGCGCGTCCCAAATGTCTCTCCAAACCCCATGGAAGCGGACTGTAGTCCTGTCTCCAAGCATCATCTCAGTGGCCAGGGCACGGCCGACAGTGAGACAAGATTCACAGGTCAGGTCCATGCCCCAAATGTCCAGGACCATGTGGTCCGAGACCCACTCCAACAAGGCCCGAGCGACCCGCGGCGTCCGATCGGCCGCTGGGTCATCCCCAGAGTCCTCCAGAAAAGCCCGCAAGAGCCCATCTGCAGGGAGGGGGGGTCCCATGCTCACAGCGGGAGCAGCCATGCCTGACAGCAGGCGAGGGGGGGTTGGGTCCGGGCAAACCACGTACCTGTTGCCGCGCGCAGTACACGTCGGTGGTCACCAGATGTCGCTGTTGAACCGTTAGCAGAGAGAAGTCGTCGAGTTCTTCAGTGTGGCAAAATGTCTCTTTTTATTAATTAATTCCAACTTATATAGACTTTCAAAGATCACTCGGATTGGGCCAATTCAAAACCTCCCCCAAGCCGATTGGCCAGGCTTAAAATGCCCTTGTCTCCAACGACCATTTTAATAACATCCAAACTTTATCTTTGTTTATAAAACACAGGAAGAAGAGAGAAAAATTCTCACAGGAAGGTCTGTGCTCGCCACATCAAAAAATAGGCCCCAAGCATTATTTTGAATGTACTGGCATGACTGATTTGCAAAAAATTAAAAGATCTAAAATGGACACTGTGATGGAAATCTAGTGGTTTAGATAAAACAAGACTTCATAACTGAAAAAACCCACATAACTAGATTAATATTTACATTTAGTCTGTTAGGTCCAGGTGGTACATTCATTAAAGTATTCATGTTGTCTCCAGAGTTGGTTGAATCTGTAGTAGGAGATTGTTTTAAGGGCTAATATATATCTTTCAATAAAACTACTCACCTAATACATTTGTTGTTGTTTAGTTCATTTTGTTTGTGTTCCTAAATTACTGATACACAGTGAAAACACAATGGAAGATTTCATTCCTTTTTAATGTATTTCTACCACAGAATAGAGCTATCAACAGAAATAATTGCAATTGTCACTATGTGACTTTCTA
This sequence comes from Entomyzon cyanotis, assembly GCA_024500445.1. Taxonomy (NCBI): domain Eukaryota; kingdom Metazoa; phylum Chordata; class Aves; order Passeriformes; family Meliphagidae; genus Entomyzon; species Entomyzon cyanotis. The sequence goes on from JAKEPQ010000794.1 coordinate 1,226,312, forward strand.
GAGCCTACTTTTATGCGTGAGTGTTAAAAGATTTATAAATAACCAAGTATCTGTAATATTTAATTCCTTAAACCATTTTTTCTGGAGTTCCAAATTACTTCACTTATCTTCAATGCTCTATAAAACAGGAGTTTCTCTCTTATCAACACTTCTTGTAATTTGTTTTCCATCTGTAACAACCGATAAATAGCTTCTTTTATATAGCCTTTAGATTAGTGTAGTGAATGAAATTTTTTTTATTCTCATCTGTGTCAATCTATTAGATTTTTAATATATCTAACTATTCAGTGGAATATTGTGCAAAGACCTCCTCTCTAAGGACAGCTTTAGATAATGTATCTTCATGATACAGTGTGGTACAATGTTTCAAAACGAACCTGAATCCAAAACCAATAAACTCATGTTGGTACAGTGCATAGCATAAACCATAAGTTCTGACAAAAACTTCACTGAGCTTTGCCAGAAATTGACACAGCTATACTGCTTCTCAGTCTGGGATTACTTCACATAGAACCAGAGGACAGATACGCCTTTTCCCTCCAGTCAATGTACACAAACTTTCAGACTGGAGCACCTTCAGAGTCAAAATGCAAGATTTAAATGATGATATATGCAATACAACCCACATAACTCTTCTGGTTGAACTTAGGGAATCAATGCCTGAAAACTACTAGTAGATACAAATTATTCATTCCCCGCTCCCACTGATCCCTACTGTTAACACACACAAAGTATTAATACCCCTCATCAATATTTGAAAGAAAGAGAAGGCAAAAGATGCAGCATATAGGTAGACAGATTAGGAAAAAACCTTTCACAAGGGAACTTGATGAGAGATAGGCTATGTAACAAAAATGTTTACTGAGAGGAGAATGACTTCAGAAAAGTCTAAATAAATTCCTAAGGGGACAGCATATTTATAAAAAATGTAGACAACTGTAAAAACACTACCCTCCATAGTATATACAAAAAGAGTAAAAGAATAGCTAAGTAGCTCTATACCTAGTTCCTTAAAAACCTCATTCCATCTCTTTAAATCATAAGTTTGGCCTTAACAGCAGACATGAAAAAAACCCTGCTTAACTATAAATCTTTTTTCCAAAACAAGGGACTTCTGTGTCAGAAGCAGTGAGAGCAAGAAAGACTAAACCAGATTGATGTTGCAGATAAGAACAACCTTACAAAATAAGGACCTTGTTACCCTTGTAAAATCCTTGCTCACTGACATTACTTTGTCTAACCAGAAGAGCATTCTGGGAATGACTCAGCTTAACTAGAGGTGAAAAACAAGTTACATAACCCTGGAAAACAAGTGAAACAACCAGTGAGTGCTCACACTGTGGTGTATGGTGGTTGGTTATAACCAGCACGTGTTCATATTGTGGTTTATGGTGGTTGGTTTAAACACGTTTGTTGTGCTTCATAAGAGTGTAAACTTATAACAAATTAACTGTTTAAAACCCCCAGGTTTTTGCAATAAAGCGATTCCTCTTTACCATTGCTAAGGGGAGTTCATGTAATTCATCTGTTAAAACTGGCACCTGAACTTCGGTATCTCAGACGGCAGTGAAAAGGAGGACTGCGACCGGTAATGGAGCCCTGCTGGACCAGGAAGGGATCGATCACCAACTTCGATTAAAGGACTCGAAATGTGCACACTCATCACCTTAAGGTGGGCAGCAGAGAACATAATGGGAAGAAAAATGCCCCTTGAGCCCAGAGGCTCTTGGATTGACAGGATGGAGATATTTCAACTGCTAGGCTGATTGCCTTGCTGCACTGGATGTCCACACATGTGGAAGATTTCCCTCCTAAGGATGCCCGGCGAGCAGCAGGACAGATTCGAGGACCCTCTGACCCTGATGACTGGGGACCTGTTTGGCAAACCATGATCCGGCGGAGGGCAAATTGCTGGCTCAGACTATAGGATTAGGTCGGACTGTGAGTATCATGGGACCGGGAGGCATCCCGATCGTTTCGATGCAGTTTAAAGGTATTGCAACATATTTTCCACATTGGAGCACCTTTTATGATTCCTTATGGAACCCTTTAACTGTCTTCTAATTGAGAAACGCCTTGATATTAGGATCCCTCCTCCTGAGGGCTGCTTGGTGGGTCGGGGCAACCCCCCCCCTTCCTCCCCCCACGGGTGCCGCAGCTTGAAATCCCTCGGAACAGACAGCGGTGCAGCACTGGAACAAAACACCCCCTCGGAGTGGCGAGAGGCTGGGGCCCCTCCTGAGCGTCGCCCATCGCGGGGGCACGGGGCCGGTACTCACTCTCTGTGTCAGTGCACCGAGCGAGGCTCGCGGCGCCCCGCGTGTCTCCTGGCCCGGGCAGAGTCATCCCGTCGGTGTTAAACTCCTGCAGAGCCGCTCCCGGAGCCCCGCTCTGCCTCTCGCCCCGGCTGTCCAGGATTTTATTCTCCAGGACAGCAAGAAAAGCTGCCCAGAAGAAGCGGCAGCCGGAACAGAAGTGGTGGCCCCCAGCATGGGCGGGGCCCGCTGCTTTTTCCCCCTCCTCTCCTTCCCCTGCTTGACCCCCCCCCCCGCTTGGTTCTCACTGTGCTTCGCCCAGCCTCAGGAAGTGACGGCGGGGGGGGCCAGGCAGGCGCCAGCCCCTGGCACACTTGGACACCTGCACTGCGTGGGGGGGCCTGGGGGGCCCCTCCAGCCCTGGACAGCTTGATTCGTGAATGTATTTTCAAAGTACCTTCCTAATTGGTGTTCCTGAGTTGTATTTTACATTTGTTTCCAGTTTTCCCAAAAAGAAAGCCTTGCAGCAAGATAAAAGAGTGATGAAGATAATACCAAGTTAGCTGGTAATAAAATTGGGCAGGGGGCCAAATTGTTGGGCTGTCTGTAAATTTTTGCTGAGTAGTTTTGAAAGTGTTTTATATTAAGTATACCACTGATGTTCATGAAGCTCTAGCCGAATGTATAATGTTAAAGTCAGCTTAAGCTCTCCCAATGGTTTTGCTGAAATTCACTAGCGCAATATATTTCTCCTGAAGAGCTCATATTTTGTATACTTTGTCTCTTCTCTGAGGTTACATATTACAATACCTTTTAATCCAATATTTTTTCCATACGTAGCCTAGTAAGTTCACAGAGCTGAGTTGGCACCTGTCTAACAAAATGTTCAGAGGATGGCTGGGACTCCAGCTGTGTAACCTTGAGATGCCTAAGCTACTTAAGACGAACCAAATAGTACAAAAATAATTACAGGCAGCACACATAATTTCTTCTATTAGTCCCTGGAATGCACCTACTCTTGTGATCCCATAAGAAATTGGGAAAGCAGCAATTATTGCATGATTTTCAGGCTATTTCCTCAGAGCATCACTTATTATCCTACTCGGCGTCTTAATCTTACTCAGCATGGTTGCAGGTAGCCCCTGAGGAAATTTGGTAAAGCCCTCCTTGGAATATTTAGGGTGAATATTGACTGGACAAGGTGTAAAGCCATAGCAATTAACTATAAAGCCTGATGTCAAAACACTGAATGATTTACAAAAGTTACTGGGAGCAATTAACTGTGTAAGGCCCATGCTAGGCTTAACCCCATGTATGTTATCTGCAGAAGCTATTCGGGAATTAGATACAATTAGCTCATGATTATCTACTGTAAAAACAGACGGAGTAGTGCCAGCTTTACCAGTTTGCCTGTACAGCTTTAATCAGACAATTTAAATGTGACTGTTTTGCCACGAAGACACATGTGACAGCATTTCCAACTAGTACAGCTGTTCAGTAAGTCAGGTGTACTTGTTCTTCCTTAACACTTATAGATTGTAGTTGAACTTAATATCAAAACAGTTTAAGTACGGTGATGTGCCAGAAAAGTGACTAAAAGTGACACCATCTTACAGAACATCTCACAGAAACCATGCCTTTGTGGCTGCTTATATACATGCCTCAGTCTTACCCACCCACTGAACTCACAAAGTTACATATGCGAAACCCATGGCAGTATTATATGATTATGTCCCTGACGTCTTTTCCCTAAGCGTTTATATCTCAAATCTATTGTACTGATAGTCACAGGAAGCTGTCTTACCATCTGCAAATTGATCAGGATTTAAATGCAATTTGCCAAGACATATGATGTTATAATTTTTCTGAGTAAGGCTGCACCTTAAAAAAATCCTGGCAAACTTATGCTTATATTAGAAAACTATTGACTGTGAACAGGTATTTTCAATAATGTTTATAGTTACCATGAGCTATTCTCAAAACTAAATTATGTAAAACCCTTAAGTTCCATGTTGTTGCTATTTAATTTACAACTCAGTTGTTTGCTTGCATATTGTTCATTGATGTTTAACTGATGTATGACAAATTTTTAGTAGCTTTCTTGTAACGATGGAGTCCAAAGGAGTTAAATTCTGTTCTATCTAAAACTTTTAAAGAGACACTCTCAACTTTGAGTCTAGTTTTGTCAAATTTAGGTGTTGTTCAGTTTCGGGCCTGTTACCTTTAAGTCGAGTAAAATTTAAGTAATGTTACATTTAAGGTTTGTTGATTTTAAGCCCTATTGAAGTTAAATTCTGTTAGATTAAGTGATGTTAAGGTTAAGGTCAGTTGCTTCTAAGCTCTGTTAAATTTAAATTCAATTAAGGTTAAGTCTGTTGAATTTCAGTGTTTTTCAGTTTAAGTTTACTAATTTTAAGTTCTGTTAATTTTAAGTTCTGTTACGTTCAAGTTCTATTAAGATTAATTTCTGTTCAGTTTCAGTGATGTTAACTTTAAGTTCTGTTAGGTTTACTTTGTTACTTTTAAGTGACGTTAAGTTCGAGTGAAGTCAACTTCTGTTAAAATATGCTCATTTAAATTAAAAAAATATAAAGTTCTTTGTTATAAGATGGAATCAACTGAAACAATTATGATGGAGAATTGGTAAGCAACTGTTTAAGAATATAAGCTGATAAGTTGTATACAAATATGTAACGATGTGATTTGTTAGATCCTTCATTTAATCACAAATTCTATGGATGTAAATGTTCTACATTGGTTAATCAAGATAACTATTCATAAAAATCTTTGCAGTTTTATCTTCCTTAGGTAGCACAGAAGAATGAGCAATAATTTCAAATTATGGATATTATTAATTGTAAGATGCTTAATGCTTTCTTTTTTGCTTTCATTTTGCTTTATTTTCATATATGCATAGATGTGTGGAAAAATAAAATCTCGCTTTTTCAGAACAGTGACGGGATTAACGATTCAGGATATGTTTTTAATGTAATGACGTGAATTCACTGAGCTTGTATAAAGGGCATGTCTTGGTTTGAAAGACAGGTGCCTGCTAAGAGAGGTGAAACCCTCCCTTAGGACAGAGAATGTGATCTCCCTTCCCTCCAAATTATTTTAATTTTGAAATCAAGGGCTTTCAGGCAAAGGTGTGGGAAAAGGAATAACAGTTCTTTACTAGTATCTATGGCAGAGTAAACAAGCAATAACAAGAATAACAACAACCGACAAAACCAGAAAAACCCATAGCAGATGTCTTTTTGAGCTGCCGAGCACTTTCTGGTGTGGTGTAATCACGGTCGCAAGCAGCAGGGGCGCTGTTGAGCTCCCGGCCAGGCAGGGCAGGTGCGATGACTCCCGAGTGGCTGCAGGTGGCGCTGTGGCGCAGGGTCAGGTCAGCCTCACGCAGCTGGTAATGGTGGAAAAGGCTGAGAAGCAGGCAGGCAGCTCGGGGCAGTGAGCGGGGCGGCAGGGGCAGGGGCCGGCTCTCTCCCAGGCTAGCCAGCAAGGTGACAGGGACTCTGCAGTCACGGCAGACACCGTGGTCTTGTGCGGCAAAAGCGGGACGGGCGGCAGGGGCAGCCGGACTCCCCTGCAGCTGCAGCAAAGCGCAGCCGGGAAAGGTGTGCGTTCCCAGCGGGCAAAGGGGTTAGGTCTCACACTTTTGCCCAGCCAAAAGCTCACCCAGCCAGAAGGAGAAGGCAGAGCACAGTTGGATCTCCCGCGGTCGCAGCCAGAAGCAAAAAGCAGTTGCATTTTCCTCCCTGGTGCCCTACGGACGAGTGCCGGTCCCAAACAGCCGGCTGCCTCTTTCCCTTGCCCCACTTAGCACACCCTTTTGTCTCTTACAAAAGATTTGATTGCTCTAATCACCCAGATATTTGTTGCTTAGTAACAGAGATGGAGAAAAATTCCAATGCCCCCCAACCTCCGACAGGGCATTATCCAGAAGATATTATTTGATGTTACATATATGCATTCCTTTAGTTATTTGCAGTTTGTTCATGATACCATTGATTACTTAGTAAAAATTAAATTACAATGCCGGCTGCTTTAGAAAATTTTTCATAACCTTGTGTAGTTATCTGCAACAAATGTATCATTTTAAGAAACTTTCCCAATTGATATTAATAGAGGCTTGTTTGTAGGATGTTTAAAGGAAACCCTCCCAGTCAAGGCCTAGGCTCAGTCCAAATCCTGGCCCTGGCTGGTCAGGAAGTATGCCATCAGTCCCAGGTTTTTCTTCACTAAAAATGTAATCCAGTCACTTTGACTTGCTGATTTGGGCTTATAAAACTGGACCTCCTTTTGGGGTAAACTTGGAACCTTTTCCTGGGAAAGGTTCTCCAGGTCCTGCCTGTGAAATGGGGCTCCCCAGCGATTGCAGACTCTGGGTGATAGAGTGTTTAGGCAGTTGGTGACGTATCTTCCTAAATCACTATTCTTTCTCTCATGTAGAAATGCTTGCATGTATTACCTTGCTTATTTTTGTTCCTTCCTAAAGCTGAGCATGTAGTGAGCTTATTGTTTCACTCCATGTATTGTTTTACTTTCATGTTGCTTTCATGTTCATACTAAGAGAAGTGCATGTTGCCAAAAACAAAAAGGGGGAGTATGGCTCCTCAAGAACAATTAGATAATGCAATATATACACTAATTTTTTTGGATGCACATCATCAATTTTGATCCCCGACAGAGTGATACTGCTCTGAAGGTTTGCATGCGCAGAACCAATTTCCAAATGTTTTATGTAAGTGTCAGAAACAATATAACTTTAGAAATTTTATTATATCTCTCTAGCTAGTTTTATTTGACTTTACCTAGGGAAAGGAGCTTTTCTTTAGTTTTTTTAAGAGATATAGTATTACCCTACGGAGATGGGATTAACATACCACGGATTGGGAGTAACCCTGAAGATAACCAGAAAGATAAAGACCATTAACAGAACATCTGCAGGACATTGTGGCCACCCACCGAACATCCGCAGGTCATGGGGTTATCACAGACATTCACCAGATACCATCTCCAGGAGGGGTTTTGACTGTATAAAATTCGGGAGAAAATTCTCTGATGTTATGTGTTCTTGGAATACTTTCTTAGGCACATCCTGGCCAGCAAATAAAGTAATGCCTGATTCTCTATCACTTCAAATACAGTGTTAGAGGGTTTTTCTTATTTTCCCGCAGATTTCGGTGACATAAGGATACACAATTGGGTGTGCAACAGCAAGGCCCAGATGATTTACTAATCTGGGGAAGAGGGTATGCATGTGTTCTATTGTCAGCTTGCCAAAGCGGTTGCCTGCTCCTCTGGTAAAACCATACCATGAGTCGGAAAGACCAGTCCAACCACTCAATACCCCAGCTAAAGACATGACACTAACCATCAGCACACAGGTGAACCCAGAAATAACATGAGGGATGTTGAAGCAACTACAACAAAGAACTGACATCCTGATGCACAGTGTAGGAGCGGCACCAGCCCCAGAGAACACCTTCCTGGCCTACCTAGCTAGCAATAGTACCGTAAGAATTCTGCAACTCGTCTGGACAAACATCAATCGCCTCCGAGGAGATGAGGTCCAGTGAGAGGAAAATTGATCCAACCACTATCCAGCCCTCATAGCCAAGGCAGGAGTGGGGGTAAGGCTGCCAGGAACATGGCTGTGCCCAGAAGCTTGCAGAAGCAGCCTGCCAACAGAGACCTTGTGACCCACTGCACCCACCATCATATTGTTGTGTTCCTGCTGACCTTCTTCAGCTACTCCCTGCTCCATGCTTCCAGAAGGACATTCAGTAATGTCAAAGTCAGCATTACCAGCTAATGGACTCCCTCCTGCCTAAACAGCATGGTCCCCGAGCTCTGGCCATATGAGCTCTGGAAGAGTAGCCATTTATTTCCAACTACAGAAGAAGCAGCTCTCTTCCTGGGGACATTGGACACCATCCTTTTGGTTTCCCATACTGTGGGTCTCTTTGTCAGTGGCATGGTTGTTTTTGATGGGTCTTTATTGATTGTAATCTGTATTCCATGTATCTTATCCTGTGTCCAGCAGATGATCAGTAATATTCTTGATAAGATAATGGCTCTACAGGTGCGGACTTTTTTAGCATTTGAGTATATGAACCCTTTGCACAAAAAACAAAGAAGGGGGAGATGTTGTGGATAAGAAAAACCTTACAAAATGAGGGCCTTGTCACTCCTGTAAAATCCTTGCTCACTGCCATTACTTTGTCTAACCAGAAGAGCATTCTGGGAATGACTCAGCTTAACTAGAGGTGAAAAACAAGTTACATAACCCTGGAAAACAAGTGAAACAACCAGTGAGTGCTCACACTGTGGTGTATGGTGGTTGGTTATAACCAGCACGTGTTCATATTGTGGTTTATGGTGGTTGGTTTAAACACGTTTGTTGTGCTTCACAAGAATGTAAACTTATAACAAACTAACTGTTTAAAACCCCCAGGTTTTGGCAATAAAGCAATTCCTCTTTACCATTGCTAAGGGGAGTTCATGTCATTCATCCGTTACATACTGATGTGTGGGAATTGATGGCAGGTCTGTCTAGGCCTGTCTCAGGCTCACAAACACTGACCATGTTACAGACAACCTCATACCTGTGAGAACCTTACCATGAACAGAAGCAAGAAGTAAAAATAAAGTATGGACAACAACCCGTACCCGTGAGAACCTCAGCGTGGACAGAAGCAAGAAGCAAAACAAAGTCTGGACAACAGCTCGTCAACAAGACAGAAAAACACAGAGGAATTTTGCACCTGCAATAGGGAGGCTGTTTTTCACAGAAGTTGTGTACTAGGAATAACTGATCAATAGTGTTGTGTAACAGGTTTGAAGAGCCAATAACTATATAGCATGTTAAAAAATAGTATAAAAAAAACCTTTGTAACAATAAAGCTTGCTCTATCTCTCTACCTTTTTCCTGGCTTGGAGCCATGTTTTTGCGTCGTGTGTCCGTCTCTACTGCAACACTGATGTGTGTTGGAACTGGGAATGCAGCCTGACCTCATTCAAGAATATATTTGTGCATAGTCAGGGCAGTTAAAATCAAGGTTTTTTTCTATTCTATTATTTTATCTTTCTGATACATTATTCCAAGCATTAATTAATGCAATCTTGGTGAGCAAATAATTCCATTATATACCAAATAATTCCATTATATACAAGGAATTATCCATCACTAGGACATTCAAATATATTGTTTTACAAAAGAGAGGAACTAAAAGCTCTTAGCTCTAAATTAGCAAAAGCAAACTTAGCATATAAAATTTTATTTTTAATGTTCAAGGAAGTAGACAATAAGTTTTGAAACATGCAACCCTGGCTCACCCTAAGTTCTACTGTCTCTTATAAAAACATGTACAGATAGATTGGGCCACAGGAACATTCAGAGTTGGAAGGGTTTTGCCAGAGGCGAGTGAGTACCTTTGCAAAATTCTCACATGGCCAATGTCTTAGTATTGTATACTTTGGAAAGCAGAGGCCTTGAAATACCTTAGTCTCTTTAATTCAAAACAGAAACAATTCTTCAATAGATGCTTTATTTAAAGTGCACACAGACAGCTTACCACATGCCATAACTACAATGCTGACTACTTTTAAAAGTGCAGGCTGTCTGTGGGTTTGTTTTTATGTTAAAAGAGGTTCTACCTGCCAGCTCACATTAATTATCTTTTTCACTAATTATATGAGCAAGGAAGCCCTACTTTGTATTTCAGGTCACATTTTTAAGCTCTGGAATTGTATTTAATTAAGATTTTACATTGGTGCAGTAAATTTTCATGGAAAGTTAGAAAACTTTTCTACCCTCTTGTGCTGTAGAGGATAGCAAGAATATGTAGTACCTGAGGACTGAGGATGCTATAGCATCACTGAGGTAAACAGATCCCTCTTAGCTGGTCAAAGTGGGTTACAAAGACAGATGTTGGCCAAAAGGAAGCTGAATATCTGCTGAATACTGGGTTACAGAAAAAGCAATTAGTTTCTTTTTAGCAAATATCTGATAATATCCATGGGAGGAGAGCATCCTCCATATCTTGCAGTTCCTCCTTCATGTCAGATATTTTGCTGAACATCCATGGAGGGAAATACTTACATCTACTTGACTAAATTCAAGCATTGAGAAGCTAGCTAGCTGTCTTGAATGCTCCCATCTTCCTCCTCAGTTCTTTAAACCTTATAAGAAATGGTAGCCAGCCTGTATGGCCAAAATCTCCATGTGGTCAGAATTCCAAGATACAGATCACATAGCTTGGAGAAATAATGGGACAGTGAAGTTCTGGGAACAGATCACACATAGGATATGACAGTGGTTCCTTTGGGAACCATTGCAAGATAGAGAAGAGTCATCTGTCCAGCATAACCATGCTGTCAGACAGATGACACAGCCATGTGATGCAGCTGTGCTTCTGAGTCATGCATAGCTAAAGAGCTATATATCAGTAATGTATATCACGTAGGGTATTATAAAGGAAGTTTTACAGGATTTAAAAATCTCTTGATTTCATAACTGGATAACATTAGCAAAACCAAATACACATTGTCTTTTTTTTCTTGCTATTGCTAAAATCCTGCGAGAAAACATAGGCTCAAGAGCCAGAGTAGTGAATTGCTTTGAACTGCACAAATACAAGGCTATATATCTTTGCAACACTGCAGGGACAGAAAGAAATGGAAAGAGCAGGACAGTAAAACTGATAAAGTACAAAACTAATACCTTCTCATTACCTAATCCTTCATGAAAAATGTATCACTTGGATCTATCACTTTGTCTGCACTAATAGCCCAGAAAAATATTGTCGGAGGTTGGGGGGCATTGGAATTTTTTCTCCATCTCTGTTACTAAGCAACAAATATCTGGGTGATTAGAGCAATCAAATCTTTTGTAAGAGACAAAAGGGTGTGCTAGGTGGGGCAAGGGAAAGAGGCAGCCGGCCGTTTGGGACCGGCACTCGTCCGTAGGGCACCAGGGAGGAAAATGCAACTGCTTTTTGCTTCTGGCTGCAACCGCGGGAGATCCAACTGTGCTCTGCCTTCTCCTTCTAGCTGGGTGAGCTTTTGGCTGGGCAAAAGTGTGAGACCTAACCCCTTTGCCCGCTGGGGACACACACCTTTCCTGGCTGCGCTTTGCTGCAGCTGCAGGGGAGTCCGGCTGTCCCTGCCGCCCGTCCCGCTTTTGCCGCACAAGACCACGGTGTCTGCCATGACTGCAGAGTCCCTGTCACCTTGCTGGCTAGCCTGGGAGAGAGCCGGCCCCTGCCCCTGCCGCCCCGCTCGCTGCCCCGAGCTGCCTGCCTGCTTCTCAGCCTTTTCCACCATTACCAGCTGCGTGAGGCTGACCTGACCCTGCGCCACAGCGCCACCTGCAGCCACTCGGGAGTCATCGCACCTGCCCTGCCTGGCCGGGAGCTCAACAGCGCCCCTGCTGCTTGCGACCGTGATTACACCACACAGGAAAGTGCTCGGCAGCTCAAAAAGTCGTCTGCTATGGGTTTTTCTGGTTTTGTTGGTTGTTATTATTCTTGTTATTGCTTGTTTACTCTGCCATAGATACTAGTAAAGAACTGTTATTCCTTTTCCCACACCTTTGCCTGAAAGCCCTTGATTTCAAAATTAAAATAATTTGGAGGGAAGGGAGATCACATTCTCTGTCCTAAGGGAGGGTTCCACCTCTCTTAGCAGGCACCTGTCTTTTCAAACCAAGACAAATATGAAAAACAAATTGTGTGCTAGCTAAAATGCCTTATAATTTTCTTTTTTTTTCCTGAGTAGATTTCAGTTCCTGATGGACTAGGCATGAGAGGTGTTCCTGGTGGCCCTCCACCTCCTGGAGGACCCTAGAGAGGATAGAAAATAACATTTAGCATAAAATAAAAATAATACCATAGTCAAGAATTAATATGTTAAAAAAGGAAAAAACCATCATGAATGTAGTGAGTTACTCTGGTAAAAACATGCAAATTTTATGATAAGCTAGCAAAGCAGCTCATTAAGACAACATCACTGGTCAGCAGACTCTGGCACAGAGTTTTAATATATGTGGACCTATGAAACCAAGAAGATCCATTAGTTAAAAACTCTGAAGCATGCTGTGAGTCAGACAAGACAGATACTTAGATCAGAACCTAAGACAATTATGTTTAATTCCCTCAACCTACTTCTGTTGTGACCAGTTTTCCAAATGGCATTTCTTTTTCATTACTCTCAGTACACAGTCAATATGAGAGTAACTAACGTTTGCTAAGCACAAAATATAGGGATGCTTTGTGGGGACAGAAAAGGCTAGTCACCTGAATAAAGCTTTATTTTTGAGGAAAACTTGGTATCTCAGTATTGTGTCAATCTTAATTCAATCTGTACAATATTCCATAATATTTTTTAATAACACCTGTATATATATATATGTGTCTGTGTATATATGTCTGTGTGTGTATATATCTGGACAATCTGGATCGATGGGCCAGGACCAGTGGCATGAGATTCAGTAAGGCCAAATGCTGGGTCCTGCACTTGGGTCACACCAAGCCCATGCAACACTGTCAGGTTGGGGAAGAGTGGCTGGAAAGCTGCCTGGTGGAAAAGGGGCTAGGGGTGCTGGTGAATATGAGGCAGCAATGTGCCCAGGTGTCCAAGAAGGCCAATGGCATCCTGGCTTGTATCAGCAATAGTGTGGCTGATGCCTAAAGATTTTTAGCTTTTTATATATATATTTTTATATTATTGTAGCTTTGTAGATTTTTAATATATAGCTGTATAGTTTCTAGAATTTTCTTACACTTTAGAATAGTAATTACCCTTTCTCATACATTATGGCACCTTCTTGAAGTTCTATTTAGTCTTATTTTCAAGAAAAGAATCTCTAACAAGGACACCCTGTTTTGCACCAGCACTTGGGAGACATAACAAAATATAGGTCTAAGAACCCTTGGAGGGACTCCAAGGGGCAGGCCCAAGGGTGGGTTACCAGGGCAACTGGTCTCCTATTGGATGTACTTGCTAGATATGCTAATTGGTTAAACTTATAAAAATTGTGAAAATCCTACACCGCGCATGCGCATAGCTATATTTTGTGCACCTGAAAGCTTTCATTAAATACCTGCTCTTTATGTTACCACTTTAATATTGTTTGGAAAGTTTGTCTTGCGATTCTAGGCAACATGGCCAGCAGGACTAAGGAAGTGATCATCTCTCTGTACTCAGCACTGGTGAGGCTGCGTCCTGTGTTCACTTTTGGGCTTCTTACTACAAGAAAGACATGGAGGTGCTAGAGAAGTTCCAAAGAAGGACAACGAAGGTGGTGAAGCATCTAGAGAAAAAACCTTCTGATGAGCGGCTGAGAGAACACGAGTTGTTCTGTCTGGAGAAAGGGAGGCTCAAGGGAGATCTGATCATGCTGTATAATTACCTCAAAGGTTTGTAGTGAGGTGGGTGTTGGTCTCTTCTCCTGAATAACAAGAAATAGGATGACAGGAAATGGCCTCAAGTTGTGCCAGGGGAGATTTAGATTGCATATTAGGAGAAATTTCTTCACTGAAAGTGGGGTCACCAGATGTCGCTGTTTCAAGACGGGAACAACACACAAAGACATGACTCTGGGCCAAGTAGAAAGGAAGGCATAAGCATCGTTTATTACTACAAAGTCTCTTTTATACTATTTTCTAACATTCGCGCCATAAAGCTATGGGTTCCACCCTGTTATTGTACAGCATCATTGGATGGGCTATTCCTAGCACACATATTCTGTGAACAACAGACTCCCTTTTGCAGGCATTGCATTCCAAGCTGTTTTCCTGGTTGTTGTTTTGGTTTCTTGCTTCTGTTTCTCACGGGTACAAAGCTGCTTGCAACACGGCCGATGTCTGTGAACAAAGGCAGGCTAGTTGTCAGTTCCCACAGTCAAGCATTGGAAAAGGCTGCCCAGGCAAGTGGTGGAGTCACCATCCCTGGAGGAATGTAAAAGACATGTAGATGTGGTGCTTAGGGACGTCGTTAATGGTGGATTTGGTAGTGTTAGGTGTGGTGGTTTTGATTGGCCCAAAACATCAGTAAAGTATTTTTTAACATCTAGGAAAAATTTGGAGCCCTCAGAAGCTGTTGTGGTAGGCCTGGGGAGGTGTCTGAAGGGTGGGGAGTGGCACAAAGATGGCTCCTGTGTGTCCTGAGTGAAAGTTCTGGAAGTTTTTACACCAAATCCAGCAGAGCCAATCTCTGATGGCTCTGAGAGTGATAGACATGCTGCTGGCCAAGTTTAGGCCAATTAGAGGTGCTAGTTACGCCTCTGTGAAAACATATTTAAGAAGAAATCAAAACAAAGTAGGCACGCACTTCTTTGTAGTTGGAGGAGGAGGAGGTGGAGGTAAAAATATGTGAAGGGAGAACAGCATAGAGATGCCAAGGTCAGTGAAGAAAGTGGGGGAGGAGGTGTTCCAGGCACCGGAGCTGAAAATTCTCTGCTAGCCGTGGTGAAGCCCATAGGAGGAGCAGGAGGTCCCCCTGCAGCCCATGGAGTCCACAAGAGTGCAGAAATTCACCCACAGCCGACGCCAGAAGAGCAAGTAGATGCCTGGAAAAAAAACTGTGAACCAGTAGAAATCTCGTCTAAAGAGTTAAAACTGCAAAGGCCTTGCAAAGGAGAGAAAGGCCTTGCTCCTGAGCTAGAAGCAGCCTGGCCTCGGCTCGGGAGAGTCTGCACAGCACCTTATGGACAAAGAGACTCATGTTGCAGCAGAATTCGGGCAAGATGTTGCTCGTGAGATTGGACCCATGCCAAAGAAGTTCCCAAAGGACTGTCTCTCGTGGGAGGGACCCCATGGCTAAGTAGAGAACCCCTCTCCCTGATAGACTGACCAGAGAACAAACCCCTACCCTGCCCCCTGCCCATGTTGTAGGTCTGGAAAGAGAGAAGGGGAGTGAGCAGAGAAACTGCTTCTTAAGAGGGAGGAGGTGAGAGCAGAGAAACTGTCTGGAGACAGAAATTGTCGCTGTTGAGCCACTAGCTGAGAGAAAACCCAGGCTCTCAGGCAAGAAAAGAGAAAAGTGCCTTTATTATTTTGATTTCCATATATATAGAGTTTTCAGAGGTCACCCAGATTGGTCAGCCAGAAACCTCCCCCTAGGCCTAATTGGCCAGGCCTGGACTGCCCTAATCTCGAGACGCTGTTTGCAAAACATCCAAACTTTATCTTTGTTTATGAAACGTAGCAAAATGTTCTCATGAGAAAGACCTGTGCTAGCCACAAGAAATAAGTAGAGATAAAGAGTATTTGTAGTAAAAGAATTGTGGTGATGAATAAATTTATGGACCTGCTCTATGGACTGAGAAAATACCCCACGCCCTGCCCCCCCACCCGAGCTGTTGGTTAGAAAAAGGAAAGGGAGTGAATAAAAATGGGTTTGTAAGAGGGAGGGGGTGAGTGAACAAAATAGTGTATGAAAAGTTTATTTTTGCCTTGCATTTATCCTCCAACTCTGTTAAGTAATTAAATCATTTTTTGCAACTTTAAGTTTAGAGCCTGTCTGCCCTTTTCTTCTGTGTGTTCTCCTGCCAATGTCCTATCTCACTTAACTCATGAAATTAGTGTGTGTTTTTACAGGTTTTTTTGCATCGAGAGAGTCGAAGTGCCTGGCATTTAGTCAGGGTCAAACCCCGACATTTTGATATTGGTCAGACTTAATGATCTTAAGGGTCTTTTCCAAACTAAATGATTATATGATTCTATGATAATTCTTTCTCAAATTAATGACAAATGAATGTGTCAGGATGATGCCAGCTGCATAAATTTGTGTATAGTCATATCACTTACCTAGAGTGCTAAATAATAGAATACAATACAAAACAAATCCCCAAGGGATATCTATGTACTTAGTTTCAGGTATTTTGTGTTTCAAATCTGTTTATGAGTAAACATTGTACACAGATTGCTCTGAAGAAGAAGAAAAATAAGAAGAAGAAACCCAACCAAAAAAGAGAAGTAAACCAAAACTTAAACCCCCAAATTAGCTACAAAACCAGGGAGTCCAGCACCGGGACTGCTGGTACTGCTCTGATTGTTTAAAAAGCTTTTTAAGGTTCCTTAAAAATATCTCCAATATTTTTATTCTAAAAGTTCTAATTGTTTAGTAAAAGCTGAATCATAACTTGTTGCTTCCTACATTTGCAGATCCACTAATAGCTCTGTTCCAAACGGAGGGGTTTTTTCAGTAGCACTGAATATAAAGGTTTGATTGTTCCTGTCTCCTTAAAACGACATTGCTAAGATTTGATAAAATTCACTGAAATATTTTGGAATGAGGTGAAGAAGTTCTGGAATTAAAACAATAGACACTTTCTCACTATCCTGCTGAAAATAACATTTCTTACAAAACATTTAGCAGTAATATACTAGTAAACACTGCTTCCAGACAGTTAAAACCAGTAATATTGCAGTTTTCTGACTGATAGCAGTCCTCCCCTGTTGTGATAATAACTGCAGGTCCGCCACCTATTTCTTAATGTGTTTACCCATGGCCTATTGTTCTGCCTTTCCCCACCCCACGTGGCCCTGGCCACTCCCTCGGGTTTTCCCTATTGGTTCCTATACCCTAACTCCGCCCATGTACTGCCCCTGTGCCCAGAGGTCACTGGGCCAGTGTGCTGTCCCCACCCCCTTGTCTCCCTAGAAAACCCCTCACCCTCTGCCATCTTGTTGTCTATGCACATGTAGTCTATGCATGTGGCTGTCTATGCACCACATGTGTCTGTGCATGTGAGGTCTTTGCCCATGAGGCATCCCTGCCTCTGGGAGGTCTTTGGCCTCTGGTGCAGCCATGTGAATAAAACCTTCCATGGACACGATGTGTAGACCCTCCTTGTCTCCTTTGCCATCTTTGGTTTTGGAAGCAGACGAAACCAGAGCAAGCCTTTCAGCTCCCCGGCCGATAATGCGCAGTGACCAGCCCTCAGAGGAAGAGTTTTGTGCACTGAGGCACCTACCCGGGCTGTGCAGAGAAGCTCTCGGGTAAGGTCTGCTATAACATCTTTTAAACCGCAACACTCCCCAGGTTCATACAAGTAAAATACTTAACACTTCAGTGGGAATATCTCTCCCAATTAGTGATTAACTCTCAGTTAATTGTAGATTTGTCGGGGTTTGACTCTGACTAAACGCCAGGCACTTCGACTGTAAAAAAACCCCACACACTAATTTTATGAGTTAAATGAGATAGGACACTGGTAGGAGGATGCACAGAAGAAAAAAGGGCAGACAGGCTCTAAACTTAAAGTTGCAAAAAATTATTTAATTACTTAACAGAGTTGGAGGATAAATGCAAGGCAAAAAATAAATTTTTCATATACTATTTTGTTCACTCACCCCCTCTCTCTTACGAACCCATTTTTATTCACCCCCTTTCCTCTTTTTAACCAACAAGCTCGGGTAGGGAGGCAGGGTGTAAGGTATTTTCTCAGTCTACAGAGCAGGTCCATAAATTTATTCATCACCACAATACTTTTACTACAAATACTCTTTATTTCTACTTATTTCTCTTTCTGTCTCTAGACAGTTTCTCTGCTCTCACCCCCCACCTTCTTAAGAAGCAGTTTCTCTGCTCACGCCCCTTCTCTCTTTCCAGACCAACAACATGGGCAGGGGGCAGGGTAGGGGTTTGTTCTCTGGTGGACTCCATGGGCTGCAGGGGGACCTCCTGCTCCTCCTATGGGCTTCACCACGGCTAGCAGAGAATTTTCAGCTCCGGTGCCTGGAACACCTCCTCCCCCACTTTCTTCACTGACCTTGGCATCTCTATGCTGTTCTCCCTTCACATATTTTTACCCCCACCTCCTCCTCCTCCAACTACAAAGAAGTGCGTGCCTACTTTGTTTTGATTTCTTCTTAAATATGTTTTCACAGAGGCGTAACTAGCACCTCTAATTGGCCTAAACTTGGCCAGCAGCATGTCTATCACTCTCAGAGCCATCAGAGATTGGCTCTGCTGGATTTGGTGTAAAAACTTCCAGAACTTTCACTCAGGACACACAGGAGCCATCTTTGTGCCACTCCCCACCCTTCAGACACCTCCCCAGGCCTACCACAACAGCTTCTGAGGGCTCCAAATTTTTCCTAGATGTTAAAAAATACTTTACTGATGTTTTGGGCCAATCAAAACCACCACATGATTAGAAAGAAATCTTTTACCCAGAAGTAGAAGCATGTTCCTGCAGTCAAATGACAGTTATGTACTTCTATGCCCTTAAATATAACACCACTGTGGAAAGATGTCAGTCAAACTGCCCTCCAAGGGGCCAGGAAATCTCTCCTTTTCATGTGACAGAAAATTGGGCATCACGGACAGGATTGTCATTGGTAATCTGCTGCAAAAATATAAATGTGCCCCTTCCCAGGCATGGAAGGAGTGGGCTGAAAGGTTTCGGAAAGATAAAGTGGTGGAATGCATTGAGCAGTGTCAGGCTGAGCAACAGTCTAAGGAGGGAAAAGGTAAAAGTAGCATTTGTGCCGTTTTAGGAGCCTGTTTCTCCTGTGTGCAGGAAGAAACCAAGGATTCCTTTGCTTCCAAACAAATTTCTGATGTAGAGTATACTGCTTTGAAATCAGAAATTGAGGTGTTGAAGTAACTGTTAACCTTTGAGAGGGAAACGAAAAAATTTGGAATATGAGTTGATAAACTTAGAATTGAAAATGATCATCTTAAAACTGAGGTTGATCACCTTAAACTCTGCTCGCTGTAGCGGAGTGCAGAGAGAACCTGTTGCTGGAGAAACTGCCTCTTGTTTTGGTAATGCGGCTCTGCAAGTCAGTACATTATACAGAGCTTGAGACTCAGGACAGGGATATTTGCTATGATTGTGATGATGATAAAACCACAGAGAACCCTGATTCCAAATCTGATAAGGGTAGCAATGAGATCTGCACTCCTGTGCACACTACTTACTGGTCTCTGACAGAGTTGTCAAAATTGAAGGACAAATATTCAAAGAAAACAGGAGACTCTGAAGTTGAAATGAAGCTTATACAAACTGATTCCCCTGACATTAATGGAAATATAATGAGTGATCCTTGTGGTAATGAACTAGGGGAAAATTATTCTCTACCTCCCTCAAATTCCTTTTTGCATGAAACTGGATCCACTAAAAAACCTCAGGGTGGACAGGGGAACCATACTTGAAAAACAACTCAGTTCAAGCCAATGCAAGTAGCTAATTTACAAAAGTATCATGGCCATAAACTGAGATTAAAATCCAACAAGTGGAATCCTATCAATGCATACATAATAATAGCCCATACATTTGGATCCCAGTTGGTTCTCATTGACAATTAATAAAATTTCTAATAGATATAGGAGCACAACCTTCAATATTAATGCAGCAGGATTATGAGAAACTGGATATACAACCTCAACGGCAAAGAGTTAAGATCACTGGAGTAAACGAAGCAAGTGGATGTTCTGAATGGTCAAACCTGGCATCAGCCAGATGGCAACATGGAGTCTTTCAGTTCAAATGTTGACCCTAGCTCCAAAAGAAATTGGAAGGCTGTAATGCAGTTATTTTGTGCAGCACCTGCACTCCCTGACACAAAATTTCCCACTGCAGCATGAAACAGAACTTTCGTAGTCAACTGTTGATTACCAGTAGTTAAATGCCAACACAGACCCACTAACAGCTGTGGTACCCAATATTGCAAATCTAACAGCTACAATACAAGAAGCTGCATGCTTGGGTATTGACGGAGTGGTAACAAACTTGGAGGAAAGAGGTATTATCACTCATTGACACTCTCCTAATTCTCCTGTCTGGTTGGAGAAAGAGCTGGATGGACAGTTGTGGTTTACAGTTTATTGCAGACAATTGCATCCCAGTACTGCACCTTTAGCCACTGCTGTTCTAAATTTTGCAGAACTGGTAACTCAAATTCAGAAAGTGTCCCAATCATGGATGGCAGCCCTGAATGTGAGAGATATGTTTTTTATGGAAGGGGCAAATCTTTTACATCCAAGGTTTTCACTTCTGGAACATGACAAAGCACAATTCATACTTGCCTGGAAGGGAGCGCCATACACTTTTAACAGAATCCCACAGGAATATAAACATTCACCAATGATTGCCCATGCTGCACTTGCTTAAATCTTAGAGTCTCACTCTCTCCAGATATTCTGATTTGAGACCCCCCCCCCCCCCCCCGGAAACTGTAGGGGAAGCTGCAACAGCCATGTGTCAAATAGTTTGTGAAGTGGAAGTTAAGATTCCACTTCAATCTCAAAACCCTCTTTTTACTTAACACTGCTGGTTGCATTTTCAACCGAGCATATTTCCTTTCTTTTCTGTTTCACAGGAATGCTGAATGAACTGCATGTGGACAAATGGATTAGGCCACACCAACCTTGAATGTATACAAGAAATGCCGTCATTAGTTTTGGCTGTAATATTATTTATGCTGTGCATAATTTTCTGGAAACTTAAATTTTAAGGATAGCAAATCAACACGTTGGTTTTATGATATTATTCTATGCCCTGACAATGCAATTCCCTTTGACTCATAAGTGAAACACAGAATGGCCATGGTCCCAAGCTTATGCTAAATATACCAGAAGTGTTCGTATTCCACACAAAAGTGAGGCCAACCTGAACCTTGCTGTTGTGCTTGTACATGATCTTAAAATTGATAGAAAAGGAATTAAGGTAACTCATGACAACCATGACATTTCTGAAATATTGGCACTCCAAGCAATGCCCAGGGAAAACCCAATGCAATTAAAATATACCATATCAATTTTACTGAACCAAGTAACAATGAAAAATACTGTTATCAGATAGCAGAATCAAATTGTTGGTCCAATTTTACTTTTACACAACCCGTGCTTGCATTTTGTTCATGGGAAAAACAAGGTGTAGAAATATAATTTGATTTTCCTAAATGTAGAGTACAAATTGTGAAATTTGTGTACAACGGGATGGCCATGGATAGAAGAGTATGTACTTCTAGACATACCTACACCTAACCTAAATTTGTTTACAGTGGCACTGCACAACAATATCACCTTTTATGGGAATGAGTGGATCATCACAGATGAGAGTGGAAATCAACACATACCATCTCTAAAGGGAATGAAAGGAAACATCATTTCAATAGGATGCCAAATTCAAAATAACCCTAAATGCATGATAGCAGTCTTACACATTGTTGTAAGCTATGTAGAGAAAAACAGTGTTGTAAACTATGCCAAAAAAAAAAACCAACGATGTACATGTTTGCTCTTTTAAGTGTGAGTGTTGGCATACCTTTAAAATATCCCATCCAATGCTTATAATATGCCTTTGGAGAGACCTCAACTCTCAATCAAGCTTGGGCTTTCAATTCAAAATTTTTGTTAAAGAGCCATATTTAACAACTCAGCCTCCAACAACTCAGCCTCCTATCGAACTGTCTCCTCTCATCTGTAACATTTGTCCCTACTTAATAAAAATTACAGGTCAACAGTAAATGTTATTTAACCCAACATGGTCTTTCAAACAAGTTGAGCTGTTGATGTAGAATAATGTTTCCATAATCCAACCAGCTTGCTCACCATTCCTGAAAGCTTCCTATGCAGGATGGACAGCATGGTTGCATAAACGAGCCCTCACTTCCTCTAAGCAAACCAGGACAGATGTGATTGGCATCCTGAGAACAGAACTGGGAGTTCTAAATGGCGTAGACCAAGGTATTAATGAAAAAACTAGCCACGATAACTAGTGACCTAAATAAACTGAAATGCCCTCTATGATCTTCCCTTTTGGCTTTGGGAACTAATCAATGGTTTCTAATGGAAATATTGCCTTAGTGGGAGGGAATTAATGAAAAAGACCATCAATTGATCACAGATGCACTTAGAATAGTCCAAACCAATATTTCTTTGGCTCTTAGTTGTATCCAAGCTCAACTGTGGATGCAATTGATGACAGCTGCTGTCATAAGGGAAGGTGAAAAAGGTACCTTACCCATTAAAATTCAAAAGGTAATTTAGGATAATACAATTGATTTTGAATAAAAATTCCAAACCTGGTGGTACTTAATCAATTTCACCCATAATCCCATCAGCAGCACCTCACAGCTTTTGTGTTACCGAGATACAATGCTTTGGTAGATGATACATACCAAATCATTGCATTAGGATTAAACCACAATGGAACTATACTCTATCTACTGAAGCATAGAGTACGGGCCCGAAAAGATGGAAATAAATGGCAGACTATTGATGTTTATGTGTGCATTGAACAAAAGCAACAAGGATTCATTTGTAAAAGTAAGACCATCAAAGCTCAAGACATTTGTCTTGACACTGAGCAAAATGTTTGTCATTTTGAGATTCATCCCAATGAAAACCTGGAAACTGTACTTGTGTAAATTGATAAAAAATGCACTTGTATGACAACCCCTTGTGATTTTGTATTTGTGAATAACATTACTATAGATACAAGTAATCACTAATATCTGTGCTTGTAACTTTATTGATATTACAAGATGTGATTTTAACTAGACTGTAAAAATTTATAGGATATACAGTCTAACTATACTCTGATTTGAGATTTGCAGCCTACTTCCATTGATATCAACCTCACACTGGTAAAGAAACTTACAACACGAAGACCTGAAACAAGCCCAAGAAAATGGACAAAAGACTGATTACTGTCCATAATGATATGGAAGAAATACATCACGTGACAGAGCGGGTGAAGAAAGATGGAGAACATCAGTGGTGGGACGCCCTTTTTGGATGGTTGTGATACAAGCTGTATTTCCCCACCCCTTTTCTTCCTTATATGTCCTCCCTTCCCACATGGTCCTGGCTACTCCCTCGGGTTTTCCCTATTGGTTCCTGTACCTCAACTCCGCCCATGTACCGCCCCTGTGCCCTGAGACCACTGGACCATGTGCTGTCTTCCCACCCCATCTCTATAGAAAACCAGAAAACGCTAGACCCTTCGCCATGATGGTGTCTTTGCATCTGGGGGTCTTTGCCTCTGGGAGGTCTTTGGCCACTGCTGATCACATGAATAAACAGATTCTGTGGTCACCATGCATAAACCCTTCTTGCCTCCTTTACTGCCGTCACGTTGCGAAGAGCAGACAAAACCAGAGCTAGCCTTCGGCTCCCCGGCCTGTGTAAATGCAGTGACCAGCCCTCAGAGGGAAGGTTTGGTGCACTGAGGCGCTGACCCGGGCCAGGCAGAGACACTCTCCAGTAAGGCCTGCAGCCTGCCATACCATCGCAGCAGAAAAAACTCATAACCGCAACAGATGGTCACCAACAGCTACTGGAATTCTCAACCAAGTGCTTCATCCTGTTGTTGTTTTGTTAATGTTAACCCTTTTGCTTTTTGTTCTAATAATTGTATTGTATGTTAAAGTTTGGATGATTACGAAACAATTAGCCTACTGGTTACCCCCACTAATACTAGACAACCCAAGCGTTATACACACACTAGACAATCCTCAGGGTATAAAAGCATTAAAAATCTCAAACTCCATTTGGATATTGTGGAGCTTGAGTGACTATAATCACGGGATGGATTACGTGGAAAGATGGCTGGGGGTAAAATTACAGGAAAGAGAGAAGTTATATTCACATCCTAACAGGAGATATAACAGTACAGAAATTATAGGGTAAAATACAGTTTCTGCTCCCTGGATGGAATGAGGTTGGCATGCTTGAGACCTGTTCCACAATAATTCCCCACACCCACAATCTGCAACCATAGCACCTGCTACGGGGGATGGAACAGAGGGTGGAGCACAGTGGAAACACTGCAGCCAGGCTCTGTTGAAATCCTTGCTGGAAGGGGAACTCGATGGTACTTTACAGCTGATAAGCTGCATAGCACCTGTCAACCAAGGGAGAGAGGAGAAGATGTCTTGCTGCTGAGCCAACAACCATGGTGAAATTGTTCTCATCAAATGAACTTGGTTCATTATAGCCTAATTGTAATGTTAGAGCACATCTCCATCACAAAGGTACCCACCTCCAAGGTATGACCACCCCTCACTGGGAATGTGCTCTATATTTTTTTGACTGTATCTTTAAAAGCAAAGCGAGAGAATTTTACACCATTCAGTAACAAAGGTATGTATGACTACAGTCATTCAAGCTCCACCTAAACATAGAGAAATAGTATAAAAGTCGAGAATGGGGGAAAAGTTAGGGAAGACTCCATCATAACTATTGGGATCAGTCAATGGGCTGAACCTCTCTTCTCTCCCATAGGGATGCCTGTTGGGTAAGAACCATACTCTATGCTCACTGAATATTTTTACTGGGGATTAGAGCTTGTCTGTGTATTGCTTTGAATATGTTTTTGCAGTCAGAAACTATCACTGGCAATCCTCAAACCTTAACCTGTCACAATTTTATATTAATAAAGAGTGTTATTCTGTGAACTGTTACTGTGAATCTTTCATGGGCAGTGGCAGTCGCCGGCAGCGGGTAACATACTAGAATACAGTGGAAGACCCGCTGAGGGGTCTCCCTTACGCTGTTGGAGTATTTCCCTGAATAAGTCAGTTGAACTGCCATCCAATCCAGCCGGACTATTCAGTGAAGGGTCCCCATAATGGGACGCTGACAGACTGGTCTGGCACAAGGGTCCCAGCTTTCCTGGGGTGCTGACAGACAAATCAAACACTAAGAGTCGAGGAAACCTTCCCACACTAAGAGTTGAGGAAATCTCCCCCTTTTCAGGTGACAACCACCCACCAGTTAGTTTTGTGATTCCTTTTTGTTGTAAAGAAAGGTCACTGGGCATCTTTTATAAAGCGTGAAACCCACAGGTCAAGTTATACAAACCAAGACCAAGGCATAATCACAATTTAATTTCATACTGCTAGCAGCCCCATAGCTTTTTTCCCCTCCAAATTATAATTAAATCAGAAATGAATATATGAAATCTGTCTTGCCAAAAGTGTTTGAAATGCTTATTTTTACCTCAGCAATGAAAAATTTTGTCCATTTCCATTACAGAGCTACAGACTAAATTCAAAGGGACCTTTAAATCACATATTCTGAATTTCTGGGAATTTTTATCCTTTTATCCATGTACTTGTGCACTAAGCTCATGTAGCAATCCTGAACGGGAAAGCACTGTACATTAAGGAGTTAGTGATCCACAATACAGTTATCCCGAGTAGGCCCAGGCCTTTGCTGTGCTGTGCTGCACATACACCTTAGCCTTCAGACCTGTGTTGAGCTGCACAAATCATTTAGCTGCATGATAAACTCAGCCAGATCATTGTAGAAGAGGAGCCTGCAGGCAACTCCCACTTGGTATCAGCAATTACACCTTGCCTTTATCTAAAAATGCAAGTTCTCATGAAAATATCCTTCCTGTTTGCCAACAGAAATGATGAATACAGTTGTTTCCTTTTAAGAAAATCCTATAATACCTTGAATGACCAAAATAGGGTATCACTTCCATGGATAGGACCTGGGTCTACACAGTGGAGATGGCACTGTAGCCATTTGGTGCTACATTACTTGGAGTTCCCAGCATCTAAAGGGACATAAGTTTATATTATTTTCTCTTTCTTTACACAGTTAGCTCTAATAAATAGCATTTTAAATGATACTTTGCAGAGTCCAAGTGCCTTTCTTAATGGGATCATAACAGACCAGCACTTCCTGGTGCAAAACATTTGGCATAGTCAGCAGGATCAAGTGAGAAATACCTTTCTGGAGAAAGAATAGTGAAAAAGAGAAAAGCTGTGTGCTTGGCTGGACCTGCAAGCAGCCAGGGGGGCATTTGCAAGGTATGTAGCCCAGGTAACTTCACCAATGGATTGAAAAAGTGAGGAGGAATTATCTCAATGCCTCACCTGAGCTGAAGTATTATCTTGTATTAGAAAGCAGAGGCTGGGGAAAGGAAAAGGCGAGGAATATTTGCACTGTCTTTGGTTGTTACTAACATGCTCGATATGGACATGGTGGAGTTTAGAGCTGATACAAAATGAACTGCATGAATCATAGAATCATGAAGATTGGAAGAGACCTTTAAGATCATCAAGTCCAACCATCCACCCAGCACTAACATTGTAACCCCTAAATCACTAAACCATATTGCCCAGTGCCAGATCCAGATGCCTCTTAACCACAACCTCCCTGGGCAACCTATTCCAATGTCTGACCACCCTAACAGTGAACATTTATTTTTTCTAATATCTAATCTGAATCTCCCCTGTGTCACCTTAAGGCCATTTCCTCTTGTCCTCTCACTGTAGGCATGGCAGAAGAGACTGGTCCCCACCTCACTACAACCTCCTTTCAGGTAGTTATAGAGAGCGATGAGGTCCTCCCTGAGCCTCCTCTTCTCTAGACTAAACAACCCCAGCTCCCTCAGCTGCTCCTCATAAGACATTCTCTAGTCCTTTCACAGATCCGTTGCCCTGTGCTGGATATGGTCCAGCACCTCAATGTCTTTTTTAAAGTGAGGGGCCCAGAACTGGACACAGTACTCAAGATGCAGCCTCACCAGTGCTGAGTAAAGGGTGTTGATCATTTCCTTAGTCCTGCTGGCTACACTATTCTTGATACAAGCCAAGATGCCATTGGCCTTCTTGGCTACCTGGGCACACTACTGGCTCACATTGAGCCAGCTGTCAACGAACACTCCCAAGCCCCTTTCTGCCGAACAGCTCTCAAGCCACTCCTCCCCCAACCTATAGCATTGTATGGGATTGCTGCAAACCAAGTGCAGGACCCAACACTTGGCCTTATTGAACCTCATGTAGGTGTCAGCCCACTGATCAAATCTGTCAAGGTCTCTCTGTAGACCCTTCCTACCCTTGAGCAGATCAACACTCCCCCCAACTTAGTGTCATCTGCAAATTTACTGAGGGTGCACTTGATCCCCGCGTCCAGATCATCAATTAAGATGTTAAACAGGACCGACCCCAAAACTGAGCCCTGGGGAGCACTGTGAGGGACTGGCTGCCAACTGGATTTAGCTCCATTCACCACGACTCTCTGGGCTTGGCCAATCAGCCAGTTTTTTACCCATTGAAAAGTCCACTGTCAGAGGTTGGGGGGCATTGGAATTTTTTCTCCATCCCTGTTACTAAGCAACAAATATCTGGGTGATTAGAGCAATCAAATCTTTCGTAAGAGACAAAAGGGTGTGCTAGGTGGGGCAAGGGAAAGAGGCAGCTGGCCGTTTGGGACTGGCACTTGTCCATGGGACACCGGGAGGAAAGCGAGCTGCTTTGGCTTCTGGCTGCGACCGCGGGAGATCCAACTGTGCTCTGCCTTCTCCTCCTGGCTGGGTGAGCTTTGATTCAACCTCTTTCCCACTGGGAGTGCACGTTTTCCCGGCTGCTCTTTGCTGCAGCTGCGGGAGAGTCCAGCTGTCCCTGCCGCCCGCCCCCGCTTTTGCCGCACGAGACCGCGGCGCCTGCCATGACTGCACAGTCCCTGCTATCTCACTGGCTAGCCCAGGAAAGAGAGCCAGCCCCCTGCCCCTGCCGCCCCGCTCGCTGCTCCGAGCTGCCTGCATGTTTCTCAGCCTTTTCCGCCATTAACAGCTGCATGAGGCTGACCTGACCCTGGGCCACACCGCCACCTGCAGCCGCTCGGGTGTCATCGCACCTGCCCTGCCCAGTTGGGAGCTCAACAGCGCCCCTGCTGCTTGCGACCGTGATTACACCACACAGGAAAGTGCTCGGCAGCTCAAAAAGTCATCTGCTATTGGTTTTGTTGGTCCTATTTGTTCTTGTTATTCTTGTTATTGCTTGTTTACTCTGCCATAGATACTAGTAAAGAACTGTTATTCCTTTTCCCACACCTTTGCCTGAAAGCCTTTGATTTCAAAATTAAAATAATTCGGAGGGAAGGGAGATCACATTCTCTGTCCTAAGGGAGGGTTCCACCTCTCTTAGCAGGCACCTGTCTTTCAAACCAAGACACCACCCATCCAAGCCGTGGGCAGCTAGTTTTTCTAGGAGGATGCTGTGTGTGATAGTGTCAAATGCTTTACTTAAGTCCAGATAGACCACATTCACAGCCTTCTCCTCATCCACCAAGCAGGTCACCTTGTCATAGAAGGGGATTAGGTTGGTCAAGCAGGACCTGCCTTTCCTAAACCCATGTTGGCTGGGCCTGATCCCCTGGTTGTCCTGCATGTGCAGTGTAATGGCACTCAGGACGATCTGGTCCCCAGCCTTGCCTGGAACCAAGGTTAGGCTAACAGGCCTGTAGTTCCTTGGATCATCCTTCTGACCCTTCTCGTAGATGGGTGTTACATTTGCCAATTCCCAGTCAGCTGGAACTTCTCCAGTTAACCAGGACTGCTGGTAGATGATTGAGAGTGGTTTGTCAAGTTCTTTTGCCAGTTCCCTCAATACTCTGGAATGGATCTCATCAGGGCCCTGTAAGGGTCAATCCAAGAATCGAGTTCTGTCTCAACATTTCTCATCAGAAACTACAGGTGCAGGACTTACGCAGAGAATGCTTTGTACTTTCCTGAAGCTGGTACAGAGTGAATGTTTTGTGCCCGCCTAAGGTGGTACGGAACAAATGCTTTGTGCCTCCCCAAAGCTGGTACGGAGCGAATGCTTTGTGCCTGCCTAAGGTGGTACTGAACAAAGGCTTTGCACCTGCCTGAGTTGGTACAGAACAAAGGCCTTGTGCCTGCCAAAACTGGTACTTGACGAAGGCTTTGCACCCGTCGCCCTGACACCCATTGTGAAAAACCTGCCGACCATGCCTCGGACACTCCTCCCCTGGCCCTGTCAAGTGGAGTTTGGCATATCTCTACAAGAATTAAGGGGGAGCAAAGGCGGGTCGCAAGGAGGGACCAGGTGTATGGACTAGCATAAAAGACAGCTCTGGAGTGGCTGAACTCCGAAGATCTTCCCCACCGAAAGATCACATCGATCTTTGCAGAGGCCAAGGAACGCCGACTGAACGGGACCCCAGAGACGCCAGACGTCTGTGGACCCATGGTGGCAGCTATAGCCCCCTTTCCTTCCCTTTCCTCTCCATCTTTTCCCAATTTTCTCTCTTTCTCTCTCTATCGCAGGCCGCTTTACGGGCCAAATTAATAAAGTTCCCCCTTGGATTGAAATTTAACTCCCTTGACTTGTTGGATTTTGTGGTTTTTTCTTTTTGCACTCTGAGATCATAGCTGGTACGAACCATCACGCGTCTGCTTATGAGTGGACTGTGACAGGCCCATAGATCTGTGCATGTCTAATTGGCATGGCAGGTCACTAACCATCTCCTCCTGCATTATGGGGGCTTCACTCAGCTCCCCAGCACAAACTTCCAGCTCCGGGGGCTGGGTATCCTGAGGACAACTGGTTTTGATATTAAAGACTGAGGCAAAGAAAGCACTAAGTACCTCTGCCTTTTCCTCATCCCCTGACACTACACAACCCTCTGCATTCAAAAAATGATGGAGTGTCTCCTTGATCGTCCTTTTGCTGCCAATGTATATAGAGAAATGTTTTTGTTGTCTTTAACTGCAGCAGCGAAATCAAGTTCTAGTTGGGCTTTGGCCCTTCTAATCTTCTCCCTATATGACCTCATGACATCCTTGTACTCCCTCAGAGTTCCCTGAACCTTCTTTGAGGGAGGATAGATTATCTTTTTTCCCCTAAGTTCCAGCACATCCAGCCTTCCTGGACTCCTTTACCCTTCAGGACTGACTCCCAAGGGACTCTGTTAATCAGTGTCCTAAACAGGCCAAAGTCTGCCTGCTGGAAGTCCAAGGTGGAAATTCTGCTGGTGTCCCTCCTTACTTCACCCAGTATTAAAAATTCTAACATTTCGTGGTCACAATGCCCAAGACGGCCACCAACCACCACATCATCCACCAGTCCTTCTTTGTTCACAAACAACAGGTCCAGCAGGGCACCTCCTCTGGTGGGCTCATTTACCAGTTGTGTCAGGAAGTTGTCTTCCACACACTCCAGGAACCTCCTAGACTGCTTGCTCTCTGATGGATTGTATTTCCAGCAGACATCTGGCAAGTTGAAGTTGCCCCCAAGTACAAGGGCCAGCAACTGTGAGACTTCTTCCAACCACTTCTAGAATGACTCATCAGCCTGTTCATCCTGGTTGGGTGGTCTATAACAGATTCCTACCAGGATGTCCACCCTGCTGATCTTACCCCTCATCTTTACCCATAGGCACTCAACCTTGTCATCTTCATCATCATCAATTCCAATACAATCAAAACACTTCCAAACATACAGTGCTGCCCCACCACCTCTTCTCTTTCACCTGTCTCTTCTAAAGAGCTTATAGCCATCCATTGCAGAACTCCAGTCGTGAGAGTCATCCCAGCACATTTCTGTGATAGTGACTACATCATAACTTTCCTGCAGAACAATGGCTTCCAGCTCCTCCTGCTTGCTGCCCATACTGTGTGCACTGGTGTAGATGCACTTCAGCTAGTCTAATGGCTTTGTCCTCATCATAACCTTGCCACGCCTTGGCTTATCTCTTGTGAACCTGGTGTTGTTCCCTTCCCCCTTCGAACCTAGTTTAAAGACCTCTCAATCAGCCCTCCTAATTCCTGGGCCATAATGCTTTTCCTCCTCTGAGTCCGGTGTACCCCATTCAACAAGAGCAGGCCTGGTGCCATGTAAGCTGCCCCATGGTTGAAAAACCCAAAATTCCACCTATGGCACCAGCCTCTTAGCCATGTATTAATCAGTTGAGTTTTCCTATTCCTTTTAGTATTTCCCCCTAATGCTGAAGGAATCAAGGAGAAAACTACCTGCACACCTACTCCTTTAGCTAAGTGCCCTAGTGCCCTGAAGTCCCTTTTGATTACCCTGGGACTTCTTCCTTCAATCTCATCCCTTGGTTTTACCTTGGTTTAATATGATCCCAGGTGCACCATCGTCCAAGGTGGTACCACGATGAAAAAAAGGCCCCTGGTACAACGCGTATACAATTTTATCGACCTCACCAATTAGCATACCTATCTAAAATTCCCCAATAAGAAACCTAACAAATGAAGTAATTGCCCCCTTATTCTAATTATCTCCCCCCCAAAAAGGCTACAACTTAGTTTACAAAAACATGTTCCAGAGATGAGGCTCCGTTCAAGGTTGGTGCCTCATGTTCTTGAGATTGCGGGGATGTTTTGTCTTCCCCAAAGAATTCTGAACTAGGCTAGAGTACAAGGGTTATAAACATGTGGGGCTAAGATACAGGGAGTAAAAAGTACAGGAATGGGAAAGGATATAAAGTATATAAAAAGGGTATAAAAGTATAATGAAAAAGGACAAAAAACCCATCAGGCATCACATCCCAGCCCTGCAGTGTCCAACAATCAATGGCACATCAGCTCCTGAGTGGCCAATTGACTGGAAGTCCTACCTGGGACAAAGGCCCATGAAGGCCATTGGGGTATTTAAGGCTGAGCATGAGGCGAGCACATCTTGAACCTACCCCCTCTTGGAGTTTCTATTTGATCCACGCTGAAACCCAGGCGTTGGTAGCTATGTGTGTTTTTCTATATATTTTCTGTCTTTGTCTTTCTCTCTTTCTTCTTCTTCTAATTTCCCTTTTCTTGGAACATTTTGGGTAACTTAACATCGAACGGGTTTAAAGTTTGCTAAGCTGAATGGGCCAAATTAATGCTGTGAGAAGTATTTTATGTTGATTGGATATTGTACTAAATCTTTTGCCAAAGTACCTTGATTTTCTATATTTTGACCTCTTGAGAATATCTGGTCAGTATTTCTCCCATGTGTCTTACCCAGAGTACAGGGAACTCTGTAAAGTCCTTACATTTAAATGTTCGGGTCTTACAAACCCCCTAGATGGTCCTACATCTAGATCATTGTTTTCCTGGCCCTCAGTTTCCAAAGTCTTACACCTATTCTGTAGGGGGACATGGGGAGGAGAGGGAGGCCAGGAGGGGATTCGCCTGCCACTGCAAGCAGGGACCTGCCTCCATTCCTCCCATTTCCTATGTTGCAGATAAGAAAAACCTTACAAAATGAGGGCCTTGTTACCTTTGTAAAATCCTTGCTCACTTCGGTTACTTCGGCTAACCAGAAAGCATTCTGGGAAGGATTCAGCCAAACTGGAGGTGAAAAACAAGTTACATAATTGGAAAACAATTGATAGTGTTGCCTTTTGGCTGGTAAAAATATGAAGTAGACACAGCAGTAAAGGGAAAAGGGAATTTACCTCAGTTTTAATAGGATCCTAGGTGCACACTCTTCAAAGGTGAAAACATGCAGAGAAGCATATGCAATTTTATGGACCTCGCAAATTAGCATATCTACCTAAAATCCCCCAATAAGAAACTTAATAGATGAAGTAATTGTCCCCCTAGTCTAATTACCCCCCTCCTAAATGAGATTACAGTCCAGTTTACAAAATATGTTCCAGAGAGACTCCATCCAAGGTTGGAGCCTCTAGTTCTGAGATAGTATAGAGCTCTTGGTCTCCTACTGTGAGTGTTTGGTCTTCCCACTTTGCAAAACCCCCAAACTAAGCTAAATATCAGACTACAAGAATTGCAAGTATGTGGGGCTAAGGTACAAAGAGTGTGTGTAAAGGGTACAAGGAAAGGGTATAAAAATGTATAAAAAGGGTATAAAAAGAAGACAAAAAAATCATTAGGCGCTGTGGCTAGCACATGTCTTTCCCATGAGAATTTCTTTTGTGTTTTATAAACAAAGATAAAGTTTGGATGTTATTAAAAACAGTGTCTCGAGATTTGGACAGTTCAGGCCTGGCCAATCAGGCCTAGGGGGAGGTTTCTGACTGACCAATCTGGGTGACCTCTGAAAAGTCTATATATATGTTGGATTCAAACAATAAAGCGCTTTTTCTATGCCACGCTGAGAATCCGGGCTTTCCTTCTCTGCTAGCGGCTCAACAGCGACAAGGCATCAATAGAACCAATGAGTGCTTACACTGTGGTGCTGGTTGTTGGTTATACCTGACACATGTTCCTATCATAGTTTATGGTGGTTGGTTAAACACATTTGTTGTGCCTCACAAGTATGTGAACTCATAACAAACTAACAGTTTAAAAACCCTGTTTTCTAAATGAGAAAAGCCTTGATGTAAACATCCCTCCTCCTGGGGGTTGCTCGGTGGGTTGGGGCTCTCTGGCAATGCTGGGTTACAGCGCATCAACATAGTTTATAGTATAATAAATGTACTTTATAGTATAAGTAGATCGTATTGAGGCCTAAAACAGGCTACCTGAAACAGAGGACTAAACAAAATTAGGAGTATTAAAAAGTGAACAAATTTATTCGAGGCCTTCAAGGTACACTCGAGCAAGCAAAGTCCCCCTCGTGGGACTACACCCAAAATGGACGCCGGGTCACGAGCTATTCACCTTTTATAAGTTCTGTCTTGTTAGCATAGTGATCCCTAATTCTCCAATCACACCTTCAGGCTATGATGTTGACCGCCCCAGGCCCTGCTTCCCCCTTTCCACGGTTGTTTACATATTTTTGGGCCCTAGGGTAATGAATATGTCCTTGAATCTCTATCCAGAAACCTTTTTTTTTGGCTAAATGTGCTGGGAACTGATTCGCCCCAAGCAAGCCCGGAGACACTTCAGAGAAAGAGTCAGAGAAGTGGGTATTTGCTTTATTCGGTGCACCGGGTAGGGGGGAATTCACTCCTCCAAACACACACCTCAGTACTTCCAAAGACAGTGTTATAGGTAAAATTCATGAATATTCATTACATTCTTCAGGATAGGAGTGGTTATACAAATCATTTCTTGGAAGTCATTAATATCATTAGCATGTGCACCACGCATGCTCTGTATGTCCCAGTGGTCTTCGGACACCCCCCAAAGTAACCTCCAAGATGAAGGCCCCAAAAGTCTTCATCACAATGCACTTTTCACCTTCCTGGAGCATGCGTAGTCCTTCATAGGACAATTCAGTGATTTCTTGTGCTGGCTTCAAACAGATTCTTTTGTCCCTCTTATCTTGATAAGATTAAGGGAATCCTGTTTTTCTAGGTTTTAGAATTCACATATTCTGTCTCCCAGTAGTTAACTTGAGTTATCTATTGACCACTCCTTTCTCAGAACAGAGGCTTTCAGCATTCTGTAAGAAGCACAGAACTACACCAAGTTACAGATACATGAAGAGAAAAAACCCTGAAATTATTAAGGTATCAGTATGATTCAGGTTTATGGGTATTCTCTATATTGGTCAGTTTCCCAAATCCACGTCAAAATGAAGTCATGAAAACCTGGTATAAATCCAGCGACATTGTTTTTTGCTGGCTACGTGTGCATCACCTCACTGAGCACCTCACAGCATTGATCTTAACCACAAGCGTTCTGGGGATAAACATGCTGTCATGATAAGCAATGGGTTATGGTCCTGCTGGATACTGGGGCAGAAGTAACCCTAAGTCATGAAAATCCACCACATTACCCCAAGAATAAACTGATGAATATTAATATATTTGGGGGGAGGGGAGAAGAGCCAGCACAACAAATTTTTTGATCTTGCAATTAGAAGGATACCCATAATTTTTGGCTCAAGTATGGATTATGAGAGTGCCCGAATATATCATAGGGCACAATCTGTTAGCAGGCAAGACCTTTTACACCACTAGGGGAAGATATTCTTTTGGTATCCAACCAGTTCAGATCCAGGCACGTATAGTAGGGAAGATTGTGACTTCCCTCATTGTTCTGATCACAGAATCACAGAATCAGCTAGGTTGGAAAAGACCTTGGAGATCATCAAGTCCAACCTACCACCTAACACCACCTTATCAACTAAACCATGGCACTAAGTGCCACATCCAGTCTTTTTTTAAACACCTCCGGGGTTGGTGACTCCACCACCTCCCTGGGCAGCCCATTCCAATGCCCAAGCACTCTTTCGGTAAAGAATTTTTTTCTAATGTCTAGCCTAAATGTCCCCTGGTGCAGTTTATGGCTCTGTCCTCTTGCTCTGACCTTGGGGGGCATGCTAAAATTTCTCAAACTATTAAACAGTCAAGTTATCAGATGGACACATTCACCTTCTAATAGCCCTAATTGGCCTGCAGAGAAACCATATCAGTCCTGGCATATGACTGTGGATTACCAGCTTTTAAACAAAACCACCCCTCCCATTGCTGTGGTAGCGCTGGACATCTTCACCCTGTTCAAGCCATTGGAAGCCAAAGCAAGCACATTACATGCTATTACTATTGACTTGGCAAATGCCTTCTTCAGTATTCCTATTGCTGAAGAGTCACAGGAACACATTGCCTTTTCCTGGGAAGGCTGGCAGTACACCTTTACAGTGTTTCCTCAGAGATACCTGCATACTCCCATGATTTGTGATGGGATTGTGGCTCAGCACTTGGAGGAGCACAGCCTGTCCACAGTGTCAACTGTCTCCTTACACTGATGCAATCCTGCTGACTGGACCTACAGACACACTGAGCAGTGTTGTGGAT
Organism: Entomyzon cyanotis; assembly: GCA_024500445.1. Taxonomy (NCBI): domain Eukaryota; kingdom Metazoa; phylum Chordata; class Aves; order Passeriformes; family Meliphagidae; genus Entomyzon; species Entomyzon cyanotis. The sequence continues at coordinate 1,262,002 of JAKEPQ010000794.1, forward strand.
ACTGTGAGTGATTCGCCCCAATTGAGCCCAGAGACACTTCAGAGACCAAGTCAGAGAAGTGGGTATTTGCTTTATTCGATGCACCGGGTGTGTGGGAATTGTTTCCACCAAACACACACACCAATACCTCCAAAGGCACAGTGTTAAAGGTAATTCACCATTCATTACATTCCCCAGGATAGGAGTGGTTAAACAAATTACTTCTCATAAGTCATTAATATTACTAGCGATTTCTTATGCTCAATGGCAAAAGGATTCTTTTTGCCCCCTTTTATCTTGATAAGATTAAGGGAATCCACAAGGCCAGAACTGACGGGCGCAGTGCTGGTGGAAGGGGCAAAAGCTCAAAGAAACAAGAATGGTTGAAGTGCAAATAGATTTGGGTTTTCTATTTGACCACTCCTTTCTCAATCCCCCCTTTTCTTTTGTAATTTTGTAATTCTTTACAAATCTTGTATGTCATGAAAGTAAGTACTTTTCTTTATCTCATATTTAAATTTGTACTTTTGCTATTGAATATAAGCATCGCAATTCTAAGTACATAATATCATACAACAAGAACTACTATTGCAGACAATAAATAACAATGCAATAACACAAATAACTATTACATACATTTGTTTAAGTTAGGATTAACATAATTGCAACAGCTTGTATTTATAACTGTACATACTCTTTCTCCTCTGGCATACAGCAAAACTATAGTTAATTGTGAGATGCTCTTAATCTCGATTTGCTGTGCTCTTATGGCATCTGCAGTGGCATTCATTATGGTCTCTACAGTGGCAGAAAGATTCTTCTTTAGTTCACTTTCTTTGGGCCAGGGTATAAATTACCTGGTAAAGCTGTGAAATCTGGTGGGTCTATCTATTAGTATAAAACTTCGGAGTAAGCCCTGTTAGTTGAGGAACAACAATAATGTGGAGAGATACTGGTCTTATTGCACAGCGACTTTGTCATTTCAAGGGCAAAACTTTATGGGCACTGCGTTCATATATTCAATATCAACTCTGCCTTGGGGGCACTGGCTAACTCTTGGGCTTTGGTCTCACCTTAGTTTGATTTTTTATTTTATATATTAGCTTTCTTATAGGTCTAGAATTTTGAGCAGTTATTTTGAAGAAAAAGAAGACAGAATCTATAGAAATTCTAAGAGGAATGTTAATTCTTTTGGCTTTCTTGGGCCCTCCATTCTCTAGCGGGTTTCTCTGGAGTCAGGGATGGGGAGAATGGAGCACTGCCTCTGTGGTGTGCATGGCTGGCCCTACTATAGGGCTGGGATTGGAGCTCTGTGCAGCACTGCCTCTGCTGTGTCCATGACTGGACCTCACTGCAGGGCTGGGATGCTCTGGGGCTGAGGTAAGGAGCAGTTCACTGTCTCACCAGGGCAAGGCCTGACCTGCCCCCTCCCCACACACACCACACACACAGGCATCTTGAAGTGTCTCAGAGACATTAATTTTTTTTCAGTTTTTGGCAGCTCACATCATGGCTCCAGACAGTAATCAGGACCACTGATAGCTTTTTGGTTGTAAAATGGGGTACTTTTTCTTCACCTTGGTGGAATTTTTAGCAAACAGAGTAGAAAGGAAAGAGGAAAGCATAAAGGATAACTGACTAAGACTCTTGCGAGCTCTAACAATTCGCCTCAGCAGCTTGCTGAAGTGGGGTTTGAATTACTCGTTCTCTTTTCTCTTTTTGGTGGGAATTTTAGCAGACAGAGGAGAAAGGAAAGAGGAAAGCATCATATGAATGGTAACTGCTATTTTAAATTTAAAATTATCTTTTAAATTGCAGAGCCCAAAGCCTGGCAGATTGGTCTATGACTTTTAGCGATTTTTCAAAGGCAGTATTTTCCTTTTGTGGGGCTTAGCATTCTTAAACACTGGACAAACAAATATGCATTAAACAGCAACAGTTATAAATACTTAGTAGAATAGCCAGCCATCCTTTTGAAACCTTTTCATTTTAAAAATAAAATTATTTTGTTATTGTTATATTTCAATTTCACAAATTTAGATTTAAGCCCATATAGCTTTCTCTTTTTTTTCTGGTTTACTTACCCCTTTGCATCTGAAGCCATACTTGCCATTATAATTATTACAAGGTTTTGCTAGGATAGCTGACTGTGAATAACACTGTTCTGGAAATACAAAAAACAAAACCATTTAATGTGTTCCATTTTGGCGTTGCAGCTTTTAACCAATTTACTGTATATTATTTTGTCCAATATTGTTCTTTTGTGTCCTCTTTGTCTGGAGTTTCACATTAGAGAGGAGTCTCTGGCCATAGATCTCACAGTCATGAGGGAAGTCAGCAGTTCTTTTTGCCTCTGTGGCTTGAGTGGCTCCTTGTCTCACGTCTGGACACTGCTTTTTATTTGATGAGGACACACTGAAGGATGTTAAAATAAACTTGCACAGTGATAACACATGTTAGAGTGGGGACAAGGACGAATTCTTGCCTCTTTCAACTCCCTATTGGAAATTCTTATACAAATTAAGTCTCTAATAAATGAGAAATTAAGATCTAATGAACTAATGTTTAACTCTTGCAGGTTAATAAACCTCTTTTTTCTTATAATTTCTTAAATGCATGTATTACTCTATATGCATATTTAGATTTAGTAAAAATATTCACTATCCTGCCCTGATATAGTTTGCAGGATTCCACAAGCACTTACAACTCTGCTGCTCGAGCTGACCATGTGAGAGGCAATGTCTCATTTTAACTCTCTTTCATTAATGATAGTGTATCTTTCAAATTGTTCTCTTCTAGTACTCTTGAAGACTTACTACTAAACACATTCCTTTCTCAAGGTTAGGGAGTGCCCTGCAAATCTTCCCTAGCCTGGGTCTGGAGATTTATCACTTGAATGCTGTGCAGTCAAAGGTTTTCCTCAACCCCTTCAAGGAGGCTGAGTCAAACCCCTTCGTTTTTTTAAATTCTATATACTCTTGTTTTACTAAACAGGATTCACAGTAAAATAACTGCGCTGGTCATCTACTCAGATGCTCTTTGAGTTAATAAATCTTTAACTTGGTGTGAACCTCTGAGGTACATTCCTATTGTCAGCCCTCGGGCCTCATTTACTATCAGAGCTTTGGCTGCACAACTGTGCAGATAATGTGGCCAGCCTCTGGCTACATTCTGAGACAATGAATAGCTGCCAGCCACTTGATCTGGCAACTTACAAAATTAGCATCAGGCTACCATGTTCTCCAAAAGTGGCTGCTAAATTTTCAAAGCATGGGGAAAAACACTTTTTGCAAAAGTTACTTGCTATGACAACAAACCATACAGAGAGGACAGAACCCCCTTGGGAACTTGAATTAAGCACACATTGTCACGTTCTTGGCTGCCTGAACAGCCCACATAGTGGCTCAGAGACACACCTTATCCATACCTTCCCCTCAGCAGTTCTAAATTTTTTTCTCTGCAGCAGTTAATTTGCATTTTCTCTAAGGCAATTTGTTTGGCTCCTTGAACGGTAAAGAACTTAAAAGCACTTGAGCAAACCTTTGTTCAAAAAAAACCCAACAACTCAGAGTAACCCAGGCAGGAGACTTTAACTCTGAAATAGTTAATTACAAAATTTGGTGGGAGTTTTTTTGTTTTTGTTTTTTTTTAAAACTAAACTCTAAATCTTCGTGTACATCAAAAGAATTTTAAATTTGCCATGCACTTGTATTTTAAGCACAATAACATTTTGGTAGTTATTTCAAATAGAGAATAGCCAATTATACTATTACTATTGATTTATTTTCATTATCTATTATACTATCTTCCTTGAGGCTGCCCACACTTTTGGGTTTATTTCAGCACGACTTCTCAGGCAAAGCTACTAGTGTTCGCTTTTGTAGTTCTTCACAATATTAATGTGCATTCCCACTTTAGCTATCAAATTTCTTTCTAGTAAATTACAATTACAATTAAGAACAAACAGAAATTTATGCATTTCAAACTTATTTTTCACATTTACTAATAGTGGCTGAATAAGGAGCACACTTCATCTTTTCCACTTGCCTCTTGAATATTTGACGATTTTCTAGACCTACCTAAAAAGTTATTAAGGGCTTCTGTGTGAGGCATCCCTGGTATAATGGGAGCTCTTGACATTCTTAACAATTCATTTCTATTATTTGCTGGACTTTTTTCCCCCTGAGGATTCAGTTGTTTCTACAGACATTCTTGCTTTCAGTGACTCTGCCCTGCAGATAGCAGTCTGATCTCTTATCAGCCGCTGCTCTGATCAGCTTTCCCCTGCTGAGGAGGGAATGCCTTTGCCACGGCCTGGTGGCTGGCCCTGTCTCCTCTGCCACAGGGGCCCTGCAGTTTATTCTTTTGGGGCTGTAATACCTTTGGCATCATCTTTGCCTTTGCATTTTCCTTATTTTTTTCTTACATACATCTGCTGTATCTTTCTAACCAATTCATTCAGGGGCTTATTTTGCCCTTCCTCCAGCTCTCACTCCCGCTACTGCCTGGGGGTGTTCATTGTCCCACAAAGTCATTCTGGTGACCCAGACAAAACTCTTAACAGACAATCCACATCTTCTAGACATTCTTTCTACAGTATCCAAACGCAGCCCTGCCTCCTCCTGCACTCTCAGCAGGCACGGCCAGCAGCACCACAGGTGACCAGGGGGTTCTGCAGCCTCACAGAGGCCGGGAGGCCACAGCTGCTGGGCCCCAGGGGGCGGCAGGGTCAGGACTGCTCGGTGCTGAGCCCGCAGCTATCCCACAGCTCCAGCTCAGCTCCACACCTTCCCACAGGCTCCCAGCCTGTGCATCCAGCCTCGCACCTCTGCGCTCGCTCTTGCCGCTCTGAAAGCGGAGGATACAGGGCACTGCAGCTCACCCTGGGTCAGCTGCCAAAATTTTAGGCAAGATGGGGGAGGGTGCTGAAAAGCTTCTCTTCCTTCTTTTTCCTTCTTCTTTTTTTTTTACTCTATTTACTTGCATGCTCTTTCTACTACAACATTCTATACAACCATATTTCAGCAGCTACACACAGGAGTTCTAAAGAGGTACTTATTAGATTCAATTAGTTATTTTTATCTCGCGGGCGTCCCCGCATAAATTTATATGCCAGCAAAAATACAAATTAACACAGGTAAAATTTTGCACACACAGTACATGCACACACATTAAAAAAATTTCAAAAGCACTCGAGCAAATAGACAATATCACTTCCTCTCACAATTAATACAAGTGCACTAAGTTTAAGTTTCACAACTGTTTCCACACACAAAACACAGGATTTCAAAAGCAAAATCAAATGGAGCAATATTAGAAAGGTGTAGGGGTCTGGGTGTTCTCAATTCAGAAGCTAAAATCTTTCCCTTCAATAATATAATCTGCCCTCCTCCAGATACTCCAAACCAACGGTTTATATATGATTTATACTCATTCACTCTTTACCACTCGCTTTGCTTTTCTCTGGCCGTTTCTGTCGCCAGAGAACGGAAACACAGATAGAGCTCCACTCTTGCTTCATGTCGGAGACACGTCTCATTCATTCACACTCACACAGTAAAAAAATAACGACAGACAGAACAAAAATCACAGTATGGTGTAATACAGTGGGGTCCAACCCCCTTAAAGGTACCTTTCACTATAGCGGGGTCCAACCCCCTTAAAGGTACCTTTCACTATAGCGGGGTCCAACCCCGGGGGTCCAACCCTTTAAAAGTACCTTTTCCTGACAGCAGGGTACAACCCCTTGCCCGGGACTAATTTCGGGAGACCCAGTCTCAACCCACCCTCAGGGACTAGCACCCCGGACCTGCAGGCATTTCTGTTTTTGTAAAAGTAGCAAATACCTTAATTTGGTACAGATGGTCCTTGGTCTACCCCCGCCGTGAGCCAAAGGACAGCTGAGCTCCCCCTGAAAATTCAGAGTCGCGACTGGAAAGTCTGCTTACCCCTGGATCCAGCAGCTGAGCAGAGTCAGGGTCCCATCTGGGGTGCCAATTTGACTCGCCCCAATCGAGCCCAGAGACACTTCAGAGACCAAGTCAGAGAAGTGGGTATTTGCTTTATTCGATGCACCGGGTGTGTGGGAATTGTTTCCACCAAACACACACACCAGTACCTCCAAAGGCACAGTGTTATACGCAAAATTCATGAATATTCATTACATTCTTCAGGATAGGAGTGGTTATACAAATTACTTCTTATAAGTCATTAATATTACTAGCGATTTCTTATGCTCAATGGCAAAAGGATTCTTTTTGCCCCCTTTTATCTTGATAAGATTAAGGGAATCCACAAGGCCAGAACTGACGGGCGCAGTGCTGGTGGAAGGGGCAAAAGCTCAAAGAAACAAGAATGGTCGAAGTGCAAATAGATTTGGGTTTTCTATTTGACTACTCCTTTCTCATGAGGGGTATGGTTAGGAAGTCAGTCCACAAAAAGCACAACACCCAGCATCTGAAGTAACATTTTTTAGGCTTTGTCTGGCAAGGGCCTTGCTGGCTTATGCCTTAAGATGCAAACCAAACAGTACTTCACATAGCTGAGCCCCAAAGCAAGGTACATGTGTAGTGCTTTGTAGGATTCCTGGGGTACTGGCCAGTTTATCCCACATAGCACAGATTTTAAGACCTCTGCATAATGTAGCAAGAAAGAGGAACCAATTTCTATGGGGAGATGAAAAAAGAGATTTCAAATCAGCTAAGCACAGTCTCCTATGCTGTTGCACTGGGTCCTAAGCAACCTCCCAAACCTCTTGTGATAAAAACATATCATAATGTTGGCTTTTTGCAAATATTACAATAGATACGATGTGTATAATTTTAATTCTTTTTACAAATGTAGCCTTGCTGTGAAAAAATAGCTGTGTAATAATGACTAATGCCTTTCTTTTTGTTGCTAGCTAAACTCAAGCATAGTAGTGAAATAGCTGTTATAGTTTTGTTAAAATGCTTGAACTGCCTACTTGAACTTGATAATATCTCACGAACAGACCCTGCCACTGACATTCCAACTATCAGCACCTGTCATCTGCAGAAACTACAATTTGAGAGTGATAACAAAATCAATTAAAGAAGACTGCGCATGCTCTGAGGAAGCGTATCCAAAGAGGAGCTAAGCTAAGCAGTTCCTAGAACATGCAAACTAGTTTGGAAAAAAGTTTGAATATACATAATTGTTTATGAATATGCATTAGGCTAAAAAGTATGTAAAGAGTGTCTCTGTCCATACCAGGTGTGTTTTTTGGCTGAATGCCAAGCACCCAGCACTGTACTTTTGCTTATATCTGTCCCTTATTGTCTTTTATTAAACTTTTAAATCCTAACAAGAGAGTAAACCTCGTTTTTCACACTCTTGAGCTGGAAGCCCTAGTTTCAGACGATGTCACTAGCATGTTGGAGCTTGTGGCAGAAAGGTGAAGGGAGGTGAATCCTGCTTAGCTTCTGGTCACGTTTCCCCCACAGAACTACATGTTTTTGAAAAACAATTACTGTCTGCATATTGCGCTTCTACTAGAGACTGGCTGAGTCACTGGGGGGAAAGACTGTTACTCTGAATGTGGGTGTTGGGGGTTAGGTTTCTTAAAGGAATTTTCTTCCCATGTGTTGTCATGGAAATGGCAAATGGACGTCAATTAAGAGACAATGCCTTGGCATACTGTTGGAATGGTTCTGGGGGGAGGGGGGACCAGGGGGAAGTGGTGTGGTTTTGGCAGTTTCTTAGCTGGAGGTGGTTTGGTCTTTGCCTGGCTTGGAGGGGAGACGGTTGTGGTGTTTGATGCTGTGGGGTTCGGCACTGTGGAGTTTCTCCTGACTGCCTATTGGTGAGGTTGCTGCTTACAGTGAATGGTCGGTGGGCTGGGACTCTCTATGGAGCACCCGCCCTCACAGGGAGAGACCCCCACCATCTGTGTGGGTGTTTCCAACGGAAAAGACTGGGTGGGCCCCCACCTCCTCTCTCTCTCTGGAGAGAGCATCTCCCAGCTGCTGGTGGATTGGAACCTCACTGGAGCTGCCATTGCCAGGATACTGCAGTGGACACTTGAGAGCACGGGGAAGCCGAACACCCTCGGCCCCCCCACCCCTTCTCTCTCTTCCCGGGGCCGCCATTAACCCCTGGGGAGGCTCAGGGCTTGCATCGGAGCGCTCCCTGAAGCCGTGGGGGAGTCACTGCAGCACCTCTGCCTCGACACGAGCCAGCAGCGTCCCTTTTCTGGTTGTGGTAGTAACTGATACAAGGGAATCAGAAGTTAAGAGATAACTTGTTAGAAACTGCTCACTACACAATATATCTACTGACTTAGCATTCATTGTGTTTGCCAAACAAGGACTGTGATACTCTGGAACTTCCACGCTGGCAAAAAACCCCCAAATTTGTTGTTCTGGCCTTTGGATGGAGAGAAGGTCAGTGAAAAAGACCTTCTGCAAAGACCCCTCCATAAAACAGAATTACACAGGCACAAGGATATAAAAATTACTTTTGAACTCATTATAATACAAAGCGGGGATAGGTTATGCATATGTATAAGCGTATTGGGAAAATCTATGAATTTGTAACATGTAACCACATATATACTGAGCTATACGGGACTGATGGTGCGTGTGTCTTTGGAGGGCTACCTCCCACGTGCCCGACGCTGCAATAAACACACCGGCTTTACAACTTAAAATTATATAGGTTGTGAAGTTTTGTATATTTCTTAAATCAACTACAGCAAAGGGGAAATTGCTTGATGGGTGGGAAAGGCTGTTATTGGGTTTTCTGGTTTTTTGTTGGGTTTTTTTTGCTGCTGTTGTTGTTTTTCTGCCTTGTTTATATATATATATATTATAGTAAAGAACTGTGTGAAAAACGAAGTTTTACTCTCCTGTTATGCTTCGCCCCAATAGAGCCCAAAAACACTTCAAAGACCAAGTCAGAGAAGTGGGTATTTGCTTTATTCGATGCACCGAGTGTGTGGGAATTGTTTCCACCAAACACACACCTCAGCACCCCCAAAGACACAGTGTTATAGGTAAAATTCATGAATATTCATTACATTCTTCAGGATAGGAGTGGTTATACAAATCATTTCTCAGAAGTCATTAATATCATTAGCATGTGCACCATGCATTCTCTGTATGTCGTGGTGGTCTTTGGAGACCCCCAAAGACCCCTCCAGGGTGAAGGGTTCTGTGCTGGTTTCAAATGCATGCATAGCTGATAAGCCATCAGGCCAGAGCTGTTTCCTACAATTTGAATTTGAATTAAGAGTTCAGCCTTCGCCGTGCTGGTGGAAGGGGGGCAAAAGCTCAGAGAAACAAGGATGATTGAAGTGCAAATAGATTTGGATTTCTATTTGACCATATCTTTCTCAATCCCCCCTTTTCTTTTTGTAATTTGTAATTCTTTACAAATCTTGTATGTCATGAAAGTAAATACCTTTCTCTATTTTATATCTAAGTTTGTACTTTTGCCGTTGAGCATAAGCATCACAATTCTAAGTACATAATATTATACAACAATAACTACTAATACAAACAGTAAGTGACAATGCAAAAATACAAATAACTATTACAAACAATTGTTTAAGCCAGGTTTAATTGGGTAACCATGCTATAAGTTTGTCCCATACCTCTTTAAACCCTCAAGAAGTGTCATCTAATGTGATCTGATGCAATGTTTGTATTTTGTAACTGCAGCAGCTTGTATTTATAACTGTCCATTAATCGAAGGTATGCATTTTGGTCCCATGCACCTGCCCCAATTACCGGCGTCACTAGCATGGTCCAGATCATGTTGTATTGATTTTTCGTATTTGAAGGCGCAGAGGTCCTGTTCTTCTTGTTTCCCACTCTGGTCTTGGTGCAAGTTTGGTCCTGGTATAATGGATCCAAGTTGACTTTCCCTGTACTTTAATTGCTGTATGAGTCACCAGCAACGTTTGATAAGGTCCTTCCCACTTTTCCTGGAGTGGATTTCCTGAAAGAGACTTAACATAAACCCAGTCCCCGGGATTAACATTATGAAAGGGTTTATCAGGTGGTGGGGGTTTACAATTAACAACGGTAGTGTGTATTGATTGTAATTTTTGACCTAAATGTTTTACATAATCTATTAGATAGCTTTGCCCTACCAGAGCCACACTGTCATTGTGAATCACATTTGTTCCATAGGGCCTTCCATACAAAATTTCAAAGGGACTCAGTTTTTCCTTGAGCCATGGTTTTACCCTAATTCTTAGCAAAGCCATGGGCAGAGCCTGATACCAATATAAGTTGGTTTCTTGACAAATTTTGGCTAATTGTTGCTTTATTAAGTGATTCATCTTTTCGACTTGTCCATTTGCCTATGGCCTGTATGGTGTATGTAGTTGCCAGCGTATGCCTAGTAGATTACTTACTCCCTGAACCACCTGAGCTACAAAGTGTGATCCCCTATCAGAATTAATTTCCTTGGGTACCCCAAATCGTGGAATTATTTCTTGTACTAAGGCTTTAACAACTTCTCTAGCTTTATTTGTTCTACAAGGGAAGGCTTCCGGCCAACCTGAGAAAGTGTCTGTGAGGACTAAAAGGTACTTGTATCCCCCTTTTCTAGGTAATTCAGAAAAGTCAATTTGCCACACATCCCCTGGTAAGGCTCCTTTGAGGATTGTTCCAGTGTTTTGCCTAACAGTGGTATTAGGGTTGTTTTTAAGACAGATTTCACAAGTGGAAGTTATGTCCTCGATTGTCTCCTTTAATTTTGATGATATCACTTTGCTCTTTAAATGGTTATGTAAGGCATTAACTCCCCAATGTGTTTTGGAACGTTCGCTTTGGATAAATAACTTTAACAATTTTCTGGGTATGACCAGGAGATCCTCTATTCTAGCCCACCCATCTGCTCCTATTTGTCCTTTCTCTTTTTGTATCCAATTCAAATCATCAGTGTCATATGGTGGGGGTTTCTCACCCATAAGGATGCTAGAAGGGATTAGAGCTAGGGCTTGTATTTGAACCGTACCAGCCACTGCCTTTGCTGTTTTGTCTGCCATTGCATTTCCCAGTTCAGGGATGGGGTTCCCCTGGGAGTGCCCTTTACAATGCATTATAGCCACTTCTGAAGGTTTCAGCACTGCTTCTAGCAATTGTAAGATTTCAGTAGCATGCTTGACTTCTTTCTTCTGTGAGGTTAATAAACCCCTCTCCTTCCAGATAGCCCCGTGAGCGTGTACCACCCCAAAAGCATAACTTGAATCAGTCCAAATGTTGACAGGCTTTCCTTCGGCTAGTGCCAAGGCTCGAGTTAGAGCTATTATCTCAGCCTTTTGAGCAGATGTCCCCACAGGTAACGGTTTTGTTTCAATGACAGCATCTTTGGTTGTAACTGCATACCCAGCAAGGCGCTTACCATCTCTGACATAACTGCTTCCATCAGTGAACCAGTTTTCTGCATCTTCCAGCGGAGAGTCCTTCAGGTCTGGGCGGCTGGAGTAAACTGCCTCCATGGTTTCAATGCAGTCATGTTGTACAGGCTCTTTGGTAGCTCTGCCCTGGAGGTAAGCTGCTGGATTTAAGATGTTGGTTACCTGGATACTCACATCCTCTGATTCTGCTAGGACAGCTTGATATTTGAGAAAGCGAGATGGGGTTAACCAGTGATTTCCTTTCTGCGTGAGCACTGCTGACACTGTATGAGAGACAAAAACAGTTATCTTCTGGCCCATTGTGAACTTGCGGGCTTCTTCTATGTTCAGGATCACAGCTGCCACTGCACGCAGGCAGGCGGGCCATCCTCAGCTGACCACATCCAATTGCTTGGAGAAATAAGCCACTGGCCTTTTGTAGGATCCCAGCTTCTGTGCTAAAAGTCCCAACGCCAGTCCTTGCCTCTCATGTGAGAACAACAGAAAAGGTTTAGTGATATCTGGTATACCCAATGCCGGGGCTTGCATTAGCTCACGTTTCAGAGTTACAAATACATTATTAGTCTCTGGTGTCCAGCATAGGTAGGTCCCCTTGGTTTCCTTTAGGAGCAGGTACAGGGGTTTCACAATCAACCCATAACGAGGGATCCACAACCTACACCATCCTGTCATTCCCAGAAAAGTTTTCAGTTCTTTGATTGTAGTTGGCTGGGGCATTTGACAGATTGCCTCCTTCCTGTTGTTTCCCAAGTCTCTCTCTCCTCCTGCCGATTCATATCCCAGATATGTAACTTTCTGGAGGACCAACTGAGCCTTCTCAGAAGAGACCCTATATCCACTTAGTCCCAGAAAATATAAAAGGCTTACAGTCCAATTCTTGCAGTCTTCATGAGTTCTTGTTGCTATTAGTAGGTCGTCAACATACTGCAGAAGTGTACCTTCCCCAAGGGGTGGTGTCCAGCCTTCCAGTTCTTTAGCTAATTGATCTCCAAATATTGTGGGGCTATTTTTGAATCCTTGTGGCAATACAGTCCATGTAAGTTGGCTTTTTCTCCCTGTTTTGGGGTTTTCCCATTCAAAGGCAAAAATTTCCTGACTGCTTTCAGCTAATGGCAGACAAAAGAAAGCATCTTTTAAATCTAAAACTGAAAACCACACCCAGTCACTTTGCAATTTTGTAAGCAAGGTGTAAGGGTTAGACACTACAGGATGTAGTGTTTTTGTTATTTCATTTATTGCCCTCAGGTCCTGTACTAATCTGTAACTTCCGTTTGGCTTTTGCACTGGTAGAATTGGGGTATTGTAGGCAGACCTACATTCTCTCAACAACCCTTGATCAATAAATTTAGCAATTATTGGTTCTATTCCTACCCGTGCTTCATGGCTTCATGCCTTAGTGGATATTGTTTTACTGATACTGGCTGTACTCCTTCCAGCAGAGCCTGTTTTGATCTTCCTGGAATTTTGACATCCCATACCAAGGGGAACACTTGAGCTGTTATTTCACTATCTGTCACTGTTGAGCCGCTAGCAGAGAAGGAAAGCCCAGATTCTCAGCGTGGCATAGAAAAAGCGCTTTATTGTTTGAATCCAACATATATATAGACTTTTCAGAGGTCACCCAGATTGGTCAGTCAGAAACCTCCCCCTAGGCCTGATTGGCCAGGCCTGAACTGTCCAAATCTCGAGACACTGTTCCCAATAACATCCAAACTTTATCTTTGTTTATAAAACACAAAAGAAATTCCCATGGGAAAGACCTGTGCTAGCCACAACTATCTATGAGTATTTCTTCTTTTTCAGGGATATTTGCAAGGCTTAAAGCCATAATTAATTTTTCCTCAGGGACCTGTAGTCTCATTCCTTGTTCTGTGAATTCTATTTTTGCTTCTAACCAGGTTAGTAGATCTCTGCCTAATAGGGGTTTTGGTGAATTTGGAAGATATAAAAATTGGTGTATTCCCATTTTCTTGCCTAGTGTAAATTTTAAAGGTCTCAAAAAGTAGGCATTTTCAGTTTTCCCCGTGGCCCCGATAACTTGGATGTAATTACTGCTTATAGGACTCAAAGTTTGATTCAGGACTGAGAATGTGGCTCCAGTATCCACCAAAAACTCCACCTCCTGTTCCCCTAGCTTAATTTTAACCAGCGGGTCTGCTAGGCAGGGACCTACCGGTCCCCATCATTCTGTATGCAGCTGTGCTACAGCCACTGGTTCTGGAGGCACTGATGATTGCGTCTGCATAATTGCAGCACGGTTAGGACAATCCCGCTTCCAATGCCCAAACCCCCCACAGCACAGGCACTGGTCACGGCCTGGGCGTTGCCGTCTTTGCCCCCTAGGTGGGGGCCTTCTCCCGCCCCTGGGGGGTGTGTCTTGGTTTGAAAGACAGGTGTCTGCCAAGAGAGGTTGAACCCTCCCTTGGGACAGAGAATGTGATTTTTTTCCCCTCCCTCCGAATTATTTAATTTTGTAAATCAAGGGCTTTCATGTCGCTGTTGAGCCGCTAGCTGAGGAATGACCCAAGTTCTCAGACAAGCGAAGAGAGGAGAAAAAGAACTTTATTGTTTTGAATTCCATATATATAGAGTCTACAGAAGTGCCCCAGATTGGTCAGCCCGAGACCTCCCCCTAGGCACAATTGGCCAAGCCCGAACTCACTCAATCCGGAGAAACTGTTTGCAAAACATCCAAACTTTATCTTGTTTATGAAATATAGCAAATGTTCCCACGGGAAGAACCTGTGCTAGCCACACTTTCAGGCAAAGCTATGGAAAAAAGGAATATCAGTTCTTTACTAGTATCTATAAACAAGCAATAACAATAATAGCAACCACAACTAGAACCAGAAAACCAATAGCAGATGATTTGTGAGCTGCCGGGCCTTTTCCCGTGTGGTGTAATCACAGTCACAAGCAGCAGGGGCGCTGACTGCCGAGCGGCTGCAGGTGGCGCTGTTGAGCTCCCGGCCGGGCAGGGCAGGTGCGATGACTCCCGAGCGGCTGCAGGTGGCGCTGTGGCGCAGGGTCAGGTCAGCCTCCGACAGCTGTAATGGCGAGCCGGCTGAGAAAGCATGGAGGGCAGCGAAAGCAGCTCGGAGCAGCGAGAAAGCAGGGCGGCAGGGGGTAGGAGCTGGCTCTCTCTCTCTCTCCCGGCTAGCCAGCGAGGTAGCAAGGATTTCTGCAGCCACAGCAGACGCCGCGGTCTCGTGTGGCAGAGGGCTGGGGCAGGCGGCAGGGGCAGCCAGGCTCCCCGGCAGCAGCTGCAAGGAAACGCAGCCCCGGGAAATGTGCCCTTCCCAGTGGGAGAAAAGGTTGAATCAAAAGCTCACCCAGCCAGGAGAAGAGAAAAATAGGGCACAGTTGGATTTCCTCCGATGGCAGCCGAAAAGCCAAGAGCAGCCTCTCCTCTCCGTATCTGAACCACGAGCCCGCGTTCCAAGGGCCGGCTCTTCCCTTCACCTGCCCTGCCCAAGCCCAGCTTTTGTCTTTTACAAAAGACTTGATGGCTCTAAAACACCCAACTATTTGTTGCTTAGTAACAGGAATGGGGAAAAATTCTGAATGTACTCAACCCCCGACAGGGTGTTTGGCTCCTCAGCCTGTGCCACTGCTACCATGACGGCCTGTCATGGTTCTTATTTACTTCCCACACTTCTGCTAAGAGTTTTTCTAAGTCTCGGCTATCTGGCCCCTTAATTTTTTGCAACTGTCTGCGTATATCTGGTGCTGACTGACCCATCAACAAAGATATTAACTGTTGTTGCCCGGCTTCAGAGGCTGGGTCCAGTGTAGTGTGTTTTCTCATATTATTTCTCAGTCTTTCTATAAATGAGCCTGGGGACTCAGTGGTTTCCTGGTGAATATCGAAAAATAAGGACCAATTGATGGTTTTAGGAATGGCATTTAGCAGTCCCCAATGTACTAATTTCCTGTATCTAACCAAAAATGGATACATTTGTGTATCGTTTGCATCCCACTGCGGATTTGAAATAGGAAAGATGTTATCTGCATTCCCATGTAATATTCCAGTAGCTATCTGTCCCTGCACATGTGTTCTTGCTGCAGATACTACTGCTGCCTTTTCTGTTTCAGTTAATTCTGATAGCATTAAATCTATGTCCTCCCAATTGATATCTTGATTTCTAACAATTAATTCAAACCTCTTTGCTACCTTTTCAGGGTCTTCTCTATACAGCTTGGCTGCCTTCCTCCAGGTATCTAAATCCAAAGCTGTAAATGGTGTTTTAACTTTTGTTATTCCCCCATCTGGCCCTACCACTTGTCTGAGTGGTGCTATTAGTTTTTCTTTTACAAGGGCCTTGCTTCTAGTTCTGGATGATATTCCTGAGCTAGCTTCACTTGTCCCTTCATCCTCATTATCCTCCAGGGATGTTGAGGACCTGTGGGATGTTGCCCCTGATGTTAGGGTGTCACCATTGCAGTTCATCAACTCCTGGGTTTCTAAGGGATCTTGGTCTCTCTCAGCTTTGAGCTTTAAGCACCTTATCATGCGGCTTTTCCCTTTTGCCTCTTTTTCCAATACAAGGACCATCGAGTCCTGAGGTGCTAAATTAATACCAACATTGTTTCTGCCATTCTGGTTTACGTCTTAAAGTGAAAAAGCAATCAGCGTAAGAGGTCTCATCCCATTTGTTTACCCTCCTTAAAAAGAACATTAGTTGTAGTAGGGTGTTATAAAGTCCCATTTTCTGGCCACTTTTCACCATCATCTAATTTGTACAGTGGCCACCACTGGTTACAATATTTAATTAGGGTGCCCTTTTTCATAGTCCCTCCAGAGAACGCTCCTAGTTGTTTCCAATGTGCTAACACACATCCCAACAGACTTTTTTGGGGTATTTCCTTGCTTTCTGATGATGCCATTGCCTCCTTTTGTCTATTCTCCCTCTCTTCTTCCTTCCACGCACACTTTCCTGCATGTCTCCTCTGACTTTTCCTCTCAAAACCCCTCAGATCCGGGGAACCAGCCACAAAGTCACACTACTCTCTGCCACTTCTCCCCTTATTCTATTCCTTCAATTACAAGCACACAAAAGTCCAGTTTCCACACTAAACACAGGATTTCAAAAGAAAATCACATGGAGCTGTATTAGAAAGGTGTTGGGGTCTGGGTGTTCTCAATTCAGTCTTTCCCCTCCAATAATACAATCTGCCCCCCTCCAGATACTCCAAACCAACGGTTTATATATGATTTATACTCATTCACTCTTTACCACTCGCTTTGCTTTTCTCTGGCTGTTTCTGTCGCCAGAGAACGGAAACACAGATAGAGCTCCACTCTTGCTTCATGTCGGAGACACGTCTCATTCATTCACACTCACACAGTAACAAAATAATGTCACAGTAACACAGTGACAAAATAACGACAGACAGAACAAAAATCGCAGTATGATGGTGTAATACAGTGAGGTCCAACCCCCTTAAAGGTACCTTTCACTATAGCGGGGTCCAACCCTGGGGATCCAACCCCTTGCCCGGGACTAATTTCGGGAGACCCAGTCTCAACCCACCCTTGGGGACTAGCACCCTGGACCTGCAGGCATTTTTGTTTTTGTAAAAGTAGCAAATACCTTAATTTGGTGCAGATGGTCCTTAGTCTACTCCCGCTGTGAGCCAAAGGACAGCTGAGCTCCCCCTGAAAATTCAGGGTCGCGACTGGGAGGTCTGCTTACCCCTGGATCCAGCAGCCAAGCAGAGTCAGGGTCCCATCTGGGGTGCCAATTTGATTCGCTCCAATCGAGCCCAAAAACACTTCAGAGACCAAGTCAGAGAAGTGGGTATTTGCTTTATTCGATGCACCGGGTGTGTGGGAATTGTTTCCACCAAACACACACCTCAGCACCCCCAAAGACACAGTGTTATAGGTAAAATTCATGAATATTCATTACATTCTTCAGGATAGGAGTGGTTATACAAATCATTTCTCAGAAGTCATTAATATCATTAGCATGTGCACCACACATTCTCTGTATATCCTGGTGGTCTTTGGAGACCCCCAAAGACCCCTCCAGGGTGAAGGTCCTTCATGGGATGATTCAGTGGTTTCTGTGCTGGTTTCAAATGCATGCATAGCTGATAAGCCATCAGGCCAGAGCTGTTACCTACAATTTGAATTTGAATTGAGTTCAGCCTTCAGCTCTGGACAGGCGCTGTGCTGGTGGAAGGGGGGCAAAAGCTCAGAGAAACAAGGATGATTGAAGTGCAAATAGATTTGGGTTTTCTATTTGACCATATCTTTCTCAGTTAGAATTTTAAAAGTTTAATAAAGGACAAAAGGGGACAAAGACAATAAAGCAAAAGTACAAGTAACAGCGCTGGGTGCTTGGCCCTTAGCCAAAAGCACACCCTGACTATGAAGCACATGCTATACATAGGTTAACTATTGCATCATTCAATGCATATTCATTGTGATAAATACATATCATAATGTTGGCTTTTCACAAATATTACAATGGATACTATGTGTATGATTTTGATTCTTTTTTTACAAAGGTAACCTTGCTGTGAAAAATAGCTGTGTAATGATGACTAATGTCTTTCTTTCTGGTGCTAGCTGAGCTTAGATGTAGTAGTGAAATAGCTGTTATAGTTTTGTTAGAATGATTGAACTGCCTGCTTGAACTGGATAACATCCCAAGAACGGACTCTGCCACTGACATTCCAACTATCAGCACCTGTTGTCTGCAGAAACCACAATCTGGGAGTGATAACAGAATCAATTAAAGAGGACTGCACATGCTCTGAGGAGGCGGATCCAAGGTGAAGTTAGGCAAAGTAGTTCCCAGAACATGCAAAACAGTTTGGAGAAAAGTTTGAATATGCATAATTGTTTATGAATATGCATTAGGCTGAAGGGTATGTAAAGGGTGTCTCTGTCCATACCAGGTGTGCTTTTTGGCTGAATGCCAAGCACCCAGTGCTGAACTTCTGCTTTTATCCGTCCCCTATTGTCTTTTATTAAACCTTTTAAATTCTAACAGGAGAGTAGACCTCGTTTTTCACATTCATAGACAATTATGCATATTGAAACATTTCTTCAAACTAGTTTGCATGTTCCAGGAACCTTTTATCATGGCGCATCCTCTGACCTGTCTTTTTAGAGCGTGCGCAGTCCTTTTGGAGAGTTGTGTATCTCCCCTCCGTTTTGTGGTTCCAGCAGGTGACAGTCACTGATAGAAATGTCAGTGGCAGGGATCCCTGTCATACCTGCTCTTCGGATGTTATCCAAATAAGCAGGTTATTTAATTATTGTAAGTTAACTATAAGTATTCTAAAACAACTATATTAGCTATTTCACCACTATATCTAAGTTAGTTGCAAAGAAAAATAAAGGCATTTAGTTATTATTTTATCTTTATAACAAAGCTACTTCTATAAGAATTAACATTATACACATAGCATCCATTTTGATATTTGCGAAAAGCCAATACTATAATATGTATTTATCACAAACTGTTATTCCTTTTCCCATATCTTTGCCTGAAAGCCCCATAATTTCAAAGCTATAATAATTTAGAGGGATGGGGTCACCTTTTCCATTCCAGGAAGGTTCCCGCCTTCTTTGGCAGACACCCATCTTTTAAACTAGGACAGTGGGCTTCCCTATATATCCATGGGTTTTGCCTAATGATACCACCTATAGCATAGAAAATGCACAGCAGTCCAGCACTGTAAAAGGAAAATTATATATTCCCATGCAGACAAAGTCAGGTCCCCACAAAAAAAGTGCCTTGCAGAAAAAATAGACCAACTAGAATTGACAACTGTATCTCAATCTAGTTTGGAGCCACTACCCCTTGCCTGGGTTCAGGAAGCCCCAATACACAAACACCTCACTCCTGAGCAGTGCGACTGCTTCATGGATGGATCAGCAAAATATGTTAAGGGGGAGAGAGAGGTGGTGGAAGTCTGCCACCTTTAATTCTGCCAAGCAAATCTCATTGACTCAATGAGGCAAGGGGGTAGCAGTCAGCATACAGAACTAATGGCTGTGCTCATGATATTAGAAGAGACCTCCAGTCCCTAGCTATGCATCTATATAGATATATAGATATAGATAGATATAGATAGATATAGATATAGATAGATATAGATATATACTCCTGGGTGCTGTATAAGGGATTAACCACATGGGTTAGTAAGCAGGAAGCATACAATTGGACAATACAGAGGAAAACATTGTGGGGTCAGGACTTATGGAAACAGCCCAGGAATGTGTGAATTCAAGCCTGTGGGTCCAACATGAGGATGTCCATGTCACCCGAGGTGTCAAGGAGATGTGGGAACACAATGCCACAACCAATTACCTCAAATTAAAAGTGCTACTTTACCTCCTGATATTCTATCCCTTGATGCTCTATTACCTGATGAGGAAGCCCTTGGTAAATGAGCCCACGAAAAATCTGGGCACCTAGATGTTCATGGTGCATACAGATGGACCCAAAGTTGGGGCCTCCCATGTACCTAGGAAGCCATGCAGGAGCTAGTGCAGTGGTGTGCAGTCTTTCAGGTACTGAAAGATTAAAATTTGCCTCAGCAGTCTTATGGCCAGATTCAATAAGGCCCTGTCCCTGGCCATACTTGACAAATAGATTACATTGGGCCCTTACCAAAGGCACAGCAGTTACAGTACGTATTGGTACTAGTTGACACATATACCAACTATGTTGCTGTGTCTCTGGCTGCACATGCCAAATAGAAAGGGGCACTGAAAGGCCTGTGATTACTTAGTAGATAGGTCCACCCACCTCTATCCAGTTAAACGTGTCTCATTTTAGAGGCCAAAAGGTTCAACATAGGACTGCTGAACACAAAGTAAACTGGTTATACCACATACCCTATCATCCCAGGGGAGCTGGCCTAGTCAAGCAGACCAATGTCTTACTGAAGGAACAGTTACATATGCTGTTCCTCTCACACTCCATGTAACTGGACAACAGTGCTACAACAAGCTGTAATGAATTTGAATAATAAAGCATACTTCCAAGGCCATACCTCCTACCAACTTCTATTAGGTCACCAGCACTATGAGGTACAATCCAAGATGCTATCAGAGTCTCATGACTCATTGGGAGTCAGAGGTGACTGCATGTACCATACTGAACACCTCAAGGGAAATTAATCCCTACAGAGATCTTGGAAAAGGGACCAGAGGCCATGTACCTAATCCTAGAGGAGCAGGCAAACACATCTCATTATTATGTGCTGCAACATATGCTGTTCATAAATTAATGCCTTTGATTTATCTCATGCAGAACTTCTATGTGGCACCTCACACTGCTGCTTTTGTTTGCTGCATGCTATGTATCAACAAACATGAAGGATGCCTCTGTCCCCTGGCTGCACTAAAGCTCCTTCCTGTCTACTACACAAGTAACCAGACTGTTGGGTGAAATTTGCACCACCATTGTCTTAGAGGGCATGAGAGGAGGGGGTGGAGCCCAATGGCAGGACATCTTCAGTAGCCCTATCCATAATATTGCTGTTCTACACTTATTTTCACAACCAGTATTTGTTTTACTTGTCATTGCCCTTGTACTATTATTATTCACAGTGACTAGCTTGCATATTAGAAATTTTCTATTTGCTGAAATGCAATTAATATAATCTGTAATTTAAAATATATTTAAGAAAGGTAAACTGCATGTGAATCAAGGGGCGGAATGTAGTGATCCTGACCAGGAGACCACTGTGCATCAAAGAGTTAGTGATCCACATATCAGTTAACCTGAGTAGGTCTACATTGTGCTTCACTGTGCTGTGCTGCACATACAGTGTTGCCTTCAGGTCTGTGTTGTGCTGCACAAATCCTTTCTGTAACACATGTCACCTGGGGTTGAATGACAGTTAATACTGTTAGCAGGCATATTCTCTAAAATGAACAGCTGAGCACTTTGAAGGAGGGGGGGGACAAGATTTACTTAGATCCTAAATAATTGTTGCTATTTTCCAGTATTAGAACTAATATGGTCTACTTATATGATAAACTACATATACTATAAACTATATTACTCGGACTTATGGCTATTTTCTATATTGGCCAGTTTCACAAATCCACATCAAAATGAAGTTATGAAGACCTGGTATAAATCCAACAATGAGATTCAAAATGTTGGTTTGGTGGTGTATATACAATGAGTGATACAAGACATATCAGTTACCTAGGACTGATATAGAACTACAAGAGGATGTTCTGTTGCTGCAAACAAAACCCCCACACTTACAATTTTCTTCATTATTAGAATATCCCAAAAGTGTCCAATAGATAACTGGTTTACAGTTATAGGTCCAAAGGCTGCAAACTGATGTCTTTTTCTAGATTCAACTGTGCCATCTGAAGATACTATTATTCGTAGCAACTAGTCATCAAGCACTACTCATTCCTGCCTTTTTTTGTAGTGCTGGCAGACTGATTGGTGTGCATGCTCAGGCAAAAGTCAGCCAGATTATCTCAAACCACCTGTTTAACCTAAGTTATCATAATTTTGCCAGACATAGGTTAGAGGATGCTTACTAACAACTCCTCTGCCAGAACTATAGGGCAGAACTGGTAGGAGCCAAAGCAGCTAGGCACAGTAACATCTTCAGTTGGCACTACTGGATTTGGAAGATGACAGTCTTACTGTAACAAAACAGTAGTTCAGTATCTATTTTATTTCATTTTCACACCTTGATTTGGAGGACTGAGCCATTATCCTTATTTGGTCTTTCTGGTATCTCCCCTCTACTTTAGTTTAAGAATAATTTGTGTGGACTTGAATTAAAGATCTTTCTGGAATCCTGCAGGGCTGGAATTCTACTCAAATGCACTTCCTGATCATAAAATATTTTCATTAAGGCTACTGATAAACAGGTCCCTTAATCTGGACTTATGCTCTCTGAAGAAGTTACTGTCCTAATTTGTTCCTTACAATGTTTTAATCAAAATCACCATCTCCACCATGTATCTGGTGGTTGAGTTGTTCATACAAGTGCTCCCTAACTTCTGGTGGCCAAAATGAGCTAGATTAGCCAAGACTTATTTTTTAAATATTTAAGATACCCCAATTGTTTTTTGACCAGAATTAGGGAGCACGTGAGAAGCTCACCAGCAGAGGGGACTTGGAACAAGTAACCAGCCACAGATTATAGGTTGCATCCTTTTCAGATGGCATAACTGCAGCTTGAAAAAGCCTGAGACAAAGCCTTTCGAGCTTTTCAAAGACTCAAACATTTACAACCATATACCACCTTTTGCTTCAAGTTATGTAGTTTGAAACAGTCTAGAATTGTAAAATATAAAACTGAGGTAACTTTACTGGTTTGGGGGGACTTAAGTCATTTTATGTACGTCTTTACACTAAAAAAAAAAAACTTAGATCATACACTGTCTGGGGGACAAACAAATTTTCTGAAATAAGCAAGTTATTTAAGTCTGTTAAATTTCAACTGCTAATTAAAATAACTTATTCTTTAATTTGAGACTGAGCAGCTGCAACTCAGAATTAATTCTGTAAAAGAGATAAAATTGATGTTAAAATGGTATTAGAAGAATGGGTCCTGGCACATTCCATCTTCAACACATAGAAAGCCAGAGTAATATAGTACAGATACAGAGTAATATAAGTACAGATCCTGTCAATAAGAGATATATATCTATGGAAAGTACCTGTGGTCCTAAAGGAATCATTCCTCTTAGAGGAGTCATTCTCTGCATTGGCCCACAAATGTTTGGATGCCCTGGAAAGAAAATTATGCAACTTGAACAGCTATGCTATATCCAAGCACCTTTTAAAACAACTTTAACAGATAATCCTTAAATTTAACAAAGAGCTTTAAAAGTTGCAGTAAACTTTGAAACATAAAGACAAAATTTTGTGATCATAGTGCTTTTGAACATTACAAATAATTATTTCATAGTTCACCTTGCTGCCGTGTGGGGTCCATCCCACTAGGCAATAGTGTCTGACTTCCTGGGACACCTCCAAGTGCCTACAGACATAGAAGCAGTATTAAAAGGAGATAATAAACTATAATTTGTATTAAACAATTAATACAGGTATTTTGTTTTTAATTCTTAAATGTTTCCACCAAATAAAAAGAAATCTTGAAGAGTTAGCTCTCCTAAATGCCTAAAACCCTGATTAGAGATTTGCACAAAAAAATCTTGGGCTTCCATGGAGTTATGTATAAATAATCTCCAAAATATATTCTTGCCTAATTTTCTTCCTTTTTTTTTTCCCTTCAATTCTTCCTTTAATTCACCATAGCTATTTTTTAAACTCAGAACATTACCTATTTCTTGGTTACCTGGTAATTATTCCTAAGCTTAAATTTTTACAGTTTTCCCTTTTAACTATTATTTTAGCATCTTCCTTTAAGAAGCCAGAATGTGAAGATTGTGATTTTCTCTGAGAATGTCATAAATAAGCCAACTTCACATCATTCAAAGGATAAATTAGGGCTGTGATGTGAGTGATATTTTAGCTTCCACTCTGCCTTACTCTTGAAGGACATCAATGCTAAGATTATCATCCTCAGGAGAGTAGTAGAAGAGTCACAAAACTTGCCTTCAAGCATGAATATATAGTGTGTTATTACCTTACCTCTGGTCCAAATCAAACATAATTATTTTTAAATCCTCCATTTTTTAGCTGTCCTTTGAGTTCATAGTAACCTTTATGTTTAAGGCTAATTTCTATGGTCTCTTACCTATAGTTTAGTCAACTAGAAAGATGTAATAAATGGATCTTGAGAGCCAATCCATAAAATGCTATTACCATTTTAGAACAACAACATATTTTTAGTAAAAATGTATCTGGAGAAAATAAATCTTGTATTATGAAAATAATCTGCTCAGGCAATACAGTCATTGCTTACTGAGGGAATGGTTTGGTTACTCTTGACTTGGAAATACCATGGTAGTTCAGGATGTATACTGAGGAATCATCTGCAAATACTCCAAGGTTTATTTCCACAAGAGGTAGGAAATTCAAAATTAAGATCCACATTGTTACCTCATTTTAACACCTACTCAAAAGGTATTCTACTGTAGTATTTCTGGAATATATATTAACCTGAAACTACATAATTTCAAATACAGTTTTATATTTACTTCAGTGGTTCAAAGTCAGGATGATATGCAAGAACAACACATGAAATACACAAAGAAGTGACAAATATTAGTGAAACAGGAACTGGTAATTTCTGTCAGAGAGGACATGATAAATAAGGTGAAGGAGGGAGGAACTGCTGTAATCCCATTTGACTGAAGACTTAACTCATGCAGTAATTAGTGTGAATAGTTACATAGGAGACTGCATTCACTTTCCAGTGTATCATATTACTCTTCAAGAAAACTGCACAGCACAATTTCAGGACTAGATGAGTGAGTATTAAAGGTACTTTAGGTGCATTAGTGCGATTCTCAGTATATGCTAACTTTCCTTGCCAAAAAGCTTAAAACTAGCTCAGATATTATTATATAGCATTACAGCCTGCTGTGTATGCATGCCCTTTGCTACACTTCCTTGCATAAGAAAAGACCTGAGGGTGTTGGTCGACAGACAGCTGAACATGAGCCAGCGTGTGCCCACGTGGCCAGGAAGGCCAATGGCATCGTGGCTTGAATCAGGAATAGTGTGGTCAGCAGGATGGGGGATGTGATTGTCCCTCTGTACTTGGCACTGGTGAGGCCACACCTCGAATCCTGTGTTCGGTTTTGGGCCCCTAATGGCAAGAAAGACATTGAAGCATTGGAGCGAGTCCAGAGAAGGGGAACAAAGCTGGTGAAGGGCCTGCAGTGCAAGTCTTATGAGGAGCCGCTGAGAGACCTGGGGGTATTTAGCCTGGTGAAAAGGAAACTGGAGGGACACTTTATTGCTCTCTACAACAACCTGAAAGGAGGTTGTTGTGAGGTGGGTATCACTCTCCTCCCCCAGGTAACAAGTGACAAGATCAAAGGAAATGGCCTCAAGTTGCTCCAGGGGAGATTTAGTTTAGATATTAGGAAAAAATTCTTCATGAAAGGGGTTGTGAAGCATTGGAACAGGCTGCCCAGAGAAGTGGTGTAGTCATGATCCCTGGAAGTGTTCAAAAAATGTGTATATGGCACTTGAGGACATGGTTTAGTGGTAAACATGGTGGCGGTGATAGTTTGACAGTTGGACTTGATTTTAAAGGTATTTTCAAGCCTTAACGATTCTATGATTCTATACAATCCCTACTGCAACACATTAAGGGATAGAATTACAGGTAATTGGGAACTTTAACTCCGATTTTTACTGACTATTATGTAATAAAATTTCAACCTTAAAGCTGCATTACAATAGTTTATTACTTCCACACTGCCCATATAGATTGCAACTTAGAGTATGGAAGCATTGCCAATAGCAGTAATTCATTAATGCCACACATTGTAAATAAATTGCAAGAGGTGTAATTCACTAAGATTATGTTACAACTATAATCTGAAAATAATGTAATATACTGACAAAAATACCTGAAATATAGTTTTGAAGCTAAAAAAATGCATGTTGGTAGGACTTTTGTAGCATTTACAACTTTTAGTTTTCACCTGCCAGTGTTTACACAATTCAGAAATGTAGAAAGAGAAATTAAAAAAGTGAAATCCAAATGCTTTTTTTTTTTTTGCTAACATTATTGAAAGGTGCAAAAAGCAGGAAGATATCTGATACTGAGTTACAGTATATGTATAACAAGTATTTAATTAAAGCCCTAATATTGCAATCTTATATTGTCCCTTGACAGGACACTTCAGGAATGTTAAGTCACCTATTTCACTTGTGAGAAAGTAGCTATGCTATAGATAACCTGTTATCAAAAATCATCAAGAGGAACATTTGAAGAAGTCTTGCAACCTGAAGTGTCCAGCTCACTAAAATTTAAACCTCAACTTTTTGGCAATGATGTGCCAGTGTTCAAGATCATTTTGTTGACATTGTGCCATATAGACATGAACAATAGCCAGAACTGAGGTTGGAGCAAGAGTCTCCTCATCAAGCTGTGACCACAAGAAAATAAGCCCTGAAAGTCTAAGCTGCACAAAAACTCCCTATTCCAGCTATCCTATCAACCTTTCCCAACCTTTTGACTCAGTTTCCCTTTCAGAACTCAACTTATCATTTCCATCTGCTTATCTCTAACTTTTCATCTGCTAACTACTGTGTTCTCCCCATCTATCTACACTAAGGAGAACAAAGATGTAAAAATTTGTAAAAATGCAGAAGTTGTCTGCTTCCAGAACCATCTTTTCACAGATAACCCAATAAAGGTCTATGCTGACAAACAGGAGCTCATTACTTATTCTGTAAGAGGCACAGTGTGCTTTATATCTTTACCTCACTTTTTGCACATCTAACAACAAATAAGAGTGAATGATTCATTTTATGCATAATTAAATTAAAAAATTCTCAGTGCTAATTGCTTAATGTGGTTAGGAAAATTTACAGCCATGGAGACATTGTGTTGCCTCCTTAGAGGAGACAGCACTGACTGGTTAAATTTAATGAAGCACTGCACAAGACAACTATATTCTCCCTTTGTAGACAGATCTAATGCACAATACATTTGGAGGTTTAGACACTCATAGGAAAGTGAGCTGAGAGCGGTGTGATTTATCACACACTGTATCAAAATAGCCATTTAATGGTCAGACAAAATGGAGTAGAGAGAAACAAAGTGAGTTTTGTATGCCAGAGAAATTGGTAGCTAACAAGAGAACATTCCCTCTTCCCAATACTCCACCATCCCCCTGGAACACAAATGGGAATCTGTGATAAAGTCTTACCTGACTGGGTATTCTTAAAGGTGGCCTCGGACCTCCAGGGTACCAAGGGGACATGAAAGGCTATGGGAAAAAAAGTAGTGCTGAGTAGTTCAAGTTAGATTGTTGTCACATTCCACTACTAGGGAAACTGCGGGGGATTCTTTTTAACATATTTCTGGGATGAAATCAAGCACAAACGAGGCAAATATTACATCTGGGAACTGTTTATTGATAAAGAAGGATATGTGTCCTGACCGGAGAGGGATAGAAAATATGGCAGAGAGGGGAAAAGGGAAATGAAGAGAGAAAAAGAAAGACAGGGACAGAACGTTACCACTAGAACCCCAGGGCACCCTGTCAGCATCTGCTCAGCAGGTGGAGTGTGCGTGCTTGGAGCCGCGGTGAGCCTGCGGGTCTCTTGTGACAGGCTAGGTGGGATTTCCAACCAGTGGCAAGCGGTGTGTCTCCCCCATCGGCGAATGACAGAGCACTAGGTGGGCGGCAGCTGTGGTGGACGTGGGTGGTGATGGGCAGCAGTGAGCAGGCTGCGGGAGGCAACGGGCAGGCTGTTGTGGGGAAGCGGCAAAGCAGGGTAGACAGAACAAGTGCACACAGGGAAGACAGGCAGAGAAGAAGCAGGACCGGAGGGAGAGGGCGAACAGGGGGCTGAATGAGCCAAATCTCCAGATGAGTTGTGTCGTCATCGTCATCCCCCCCAAGAAACCAAGATGGCAGAAACAAGTTGAGATGCAGTTAACTGCTTTTATGTGCTAAAGCTCCTCCTGTAATCCAATCCCTTGAGAATGACCATTGGCTAGTCAGGGAAATTTTTCCCGGGCAGCAGGAGTTTCCCTGCCTGCAGGGGGGAGTCGCTTGCAGCCCAGTGGTGGAAGTTTTCTCTCCCCTGATTGGCTGTCAGGCGAAGTCCCCCAGAGGCAGAGCCTCCATTTTCTAAAGGGGTTTTCTGCTTAGAGACTGTAATGTCGGTGGTCTACACCCCCCTCACACGTGCTAGCCACCTTCTACACATGCCACATGTTAGGGTTCAGTCCGTGTAGTAATTTTCCACCTGATGTCAGAAAATGGGTTTATAACATAAAACCTGGACAATGTTGAGGCATAAATAAAAATTAAATTGGTTCCTCACAATTGTAAATACTATGTTGTGTCATTGGGCTTGTGTCATACTCAAACCTCAGGAATCCAGCTTATATGCTTCTGCAGAGCATCCAGTACATTATTTTGCAATGTTTAGCTATAACTAAATAAATGTAAAGACTTAGCTGTCGTGATTTAGAAATTGTATTCCCCAACTTAGTGCTCTCACTAAAAAGACCATGAGCTGCTCTTTCCCCCCCCTTTGATGAGAGACACAAAAAGCAGAGATCATGGGTTGAGATAAGAACAATTTACTGGAAACAACAATGAAATAAGAAAATTATCAGTAACAGCAACAATATTAATAACAAATTAAAATAGAAGAGAGGGTGATTCACATGAAAAAATGCTCACCGCAGACCCCAAGACTTCCCTCCACCTGCCACGTTTTTTCAACTGGAAGTCACGCCCTTCGTCTTGGAAGCCAGAGAGTCCCTTTCCCCCCACCCCCAGCAATGACGTGACATGGTATAGAATAACCTCCAGGTTCTGGCCTAAACTAGGACATTGTCCACCCCTTCTTCTATACCACCTACATCCTACCCAAATCCTCCACCTTCCCACCATGTACATGTACATATACATATACATAAGTACAGGTATAATTTCCATAGTCAATGGCCATGCTTCCAAGATGTCTGTTGCGTTCATTTAGTCAATGACTGTGGGTTCTATCTGTCCTAGATGTCTTCCAGGGCAGGAGGACTGGTGTGCTGTCAGATAGTTGCAAGTTGCATCAGGAGCTCCCAACTGGTGTATCTGGAGCAGTCCATACTCATTGCCCATGGTACTTATGGTATCCAGTGACAGTGTCAATCAGCAACCAATATAATACAATTGAACACTAAAGACTGTTCTCACTCAATTATCAAATCCCCTTGAGGTACACATCGTATTTCCCTGTCCTTCTGCATTACCCACCAAGTGCACCCCGGTCCTTAAGCAAAAACAATACCACAGATGGGCTTGCCTTTGCTTGAGGAAGTACTAATCCAAACTGTCTTCCCTAACAAACACATTATAATTTATAAGCACTACAGGGACTTTATCCCCATTTACGGTACATGGAGGTTTTGATTGGGCAGGGCTAGCTCAATTGGTAGAGTCTCTACTCTTAACTAACCAAGTGGGTCTCCTGGGTAACCCAAAATGTTATTGTATGCCATATCTATCTGTGGCCAAAATTGTTACTGTCTCTTTAAGACCCAAAAAACAGAAATCACCTGAAACAGAATGGCAGGGCTGGGGGGTTTCCGGAGTCCTTTTAAAGTCACGGGTTGCCCAGAGGTCTCTTGCCTCTTGGCTCTACTGGCAACAGTAGCAACCCAAGAAGCTGCATTTTGCAATCAAAAACTGTTTCAGAGTGAATTTTGCAACATGGGGTCAGAGTCTGTTTGGGCCAGGGGGTGCAGTTCTTGGTGCTAGGGGATACCATTTCTTCTCCCCCCAGCACACCAACAGCTCAGAAACAGAAGCACCAACACCAGCAGAGTTCGGTGGGTGGCAGAAGGAATCAGCAAGACAGCAGCACCTACACCCAATGAACCGGATGCTGACACCACAGGGGTGGAGTTCCCTGGGACATGCCAGCGATTCCCATCTGCCACCAGAACTGCTTCAGTAGCTCCTACCTTCCCATTTGTGGTTTTTTTTTTGTTTCGGGGGAAGGTTGAGCTAAATGAGGATTCTACACCACCTTCCTTGCTGCAAATTGCTCCTTCTTTTTCAATTCCTCTTTCATATTCCCAATCCTTAGCAAGGGATCTCAGCTGTTTGGCTTCATGACCTTTTAACTGCTGACTGTCAGACCCATTATCCCAGCATCAAAGCAGCCAGGCAGAAATCTGCTCGCCTGGCTGGCAGCTGTAATCTTTTCACAAGTCTTGATGAGGTCAGGGACTGACTAACTTTGGTTTCTTCTTTGATTTACCTCACTCCCTTTGATTTCTTTGTTGAAGAACCGGGTTCTTGATCTAACCCCTTCTTCTTCTTCTTCTTCCTCCTCCTCCTCCTCCTCCTCCTCCTCCTCCTCCTCCCTTACTAATAGATAGTATGGGCCTGTAACTTGCCTTGTGCATTTTTTTGTTTTCACTACTGTGGCTATTGCTGTAGTTGCTGTGGTTTGAGTCCCTGTCTCAGCTTTAGTGTCCTTAAATGCAGTTTGGGTTCCTGCCTCAACTACAGTCCTCTGAGATTATTGAACAGTGGCTCAGTAGGCACAGACCAGGTCCCAGTACAGGGCGAGAAGATCCTGGTTTTTACTGGGGTAGGTAAGGCACCCTTCTATCAGTTGATGGGTCAGTTTGTCAGGGTTGATTACCTGTTCAGGCGTAAAGTCTCACGTCATGGGAGGTGATAACTGCCCTAAAAACCTGCCCAAATCCTTTTGCATCAAGTTCCTGCCACCCAGGAACTTGATGCCTCAGGGCAGATTCCAATATCTCCTCCGCTGAAGTTTGTTTTCTCTTACATCAGGATGATGCCAGATTCCATGAACTCCATAGTGCACCAACAGTATTAGCTAATATTATTAACAGTATTAAACAGCTTACATAAGGATGAACAAAGACTGTGGGAGACTGCATTATAAAAGAATTCACATCAATCTTGGGCAGGGAGGAGATGTATTTCCTCATTGTCCACAGAAGATAGTTCCCTGTCCATAGCAAGACTTTCAATGTAAGGGCAAAACAGAGAGCCATTGTTTGTGTTAACATGTTCCCAAACTCAGCAAAATAAAGACATAAGCACTGCAGCTGACAAACTTAGTGTCCCACACAGGAGCTTGCTACTCGATTACTATTTACTACTTACCATTGCATGCAATATAAATATATATATATAAAACCACCTTTATCTCATCCCATGTTTGGGCGCCAAAAAGGACTGTAGAGGGTTGACTTTGGCTGGGTACCAGGTGCTCACCTGTGGCAGGACGTTTCCCCCTACCACAGAAGAGCTTATCTGATCTATCAGCTGGTTCGATAGTTCCAGGCATTCTCCCCTTCACATGATTTGATGAGATAACCCAACCTGGACCGTCTGGTAGTGAGTTATCTCTAGCTAGTGAGTTATCTCTCTCTCTGGTGCCAGAGGTGGAACTCCCAGTTGACAATAAACATTTTGCCTTCAGAACAAGATGTAGGGAAATAAGCTGATGGAATTTATGACTGACAGGCACTTCACTTTACGAACTATAAAAACTACACAAACTTTCACAAAGTTGGAAGTCTCCTACACACACCCTGGAAATGTGTACGGCTTTTCCCCGAAGTTTGGACACATCTTCATGGTTACTTTTCTGGAAACTGACTGAAAGGACTTTATGTGTACTCCATCATCAATTTGGTGGTAAGTCACACTGACTCCTAACCTATACTATTTCTTTGCTAGCTGTAATATAGGTACCTTTTATCATGCACTATATTTTTTATCTACTAGTAGTTCTTTTGTTTTATCCTGTGTAGTAAGTAGTCTGTTTAAAGTCTTCTGTCTGTTAATCTTGTGTTTATTCAATAAATAATTAATTTTGTAATAGACCTAATTTGTCATTCTTAAGAATTTGAGAGCAAGAACCATTTGGGGTGCAGGCTGCCTCAAACAGAGCTACTGCCAGAAATCTGAGTCAAAGGCAGGACTTGTCTAAGCTCTCATTCCATTTGTAACACCACCAAGCCGCTCTATCACTCCTCTTCCCAGCAGGACAGGGGAGAGAGAATAAGATGGAAAACAACTAGTAGGTTGAGATAAGGCAGTTTAATAGAGCAAAAAAAGAAAAGAGAAAGTTTGCACACACATAAGCAAAGGGAAAAGTTAATCACTACTTCCCATCAGCGAGCAATATTCGGACACTTCCCAGAAAGCAGGGCTTAAGCACGAGTAGCACTTGCTCCAGAAGGCAAACATTGTAGAATAACAAATGCCCCTCCCCCCCCCTTCCACCTCTCTCCATTAGCTTTTATATCTGAGCTGATGTCATATGGTATGAAATATCTCTTTGGTTAATTTGGGTCAGCTGGCCTGGTTGTGTCCCCTTCCAGGATCTTGCCCACTCCCAGCCCCTTGATGGATGGGGAGGGGGAATGTTAGAGGGACAACGTTGTTCAGCAGTAGCCAAAACACTGGTGTGTTACCAACACCCTTCCAGCTGTGAATGCAAAGCACAGCACTGGGAGGGCTGCTAAAGAAAAATGAACTCTGTCTCAGTCAGACCCAATACACTTTCAAAGTGGTTTTTAACAGTCAATTATACCATTGTATTTTCCCAGGGGCTGGTGCATGAGAGGGAATAGGATACACCCATTCAATCCTGTGCTCTTTGGCCCAGGTGTCTATGAGGCTATTTCTAAATGAGTCCCATTGTCTGACTCAATTATTTCTGGCCTGCCATGTCACCACAGGACTTGCTTTTCAAGGCCCAAGATGGTGTTCTGGGCAGTGGCATGAAGCACAGGGTATGTCTCCAGCCATCCAGTGGTTGATTCCACCATGGTAAGCATGTAGCACTTGCCTTGGCAGGTCTGCAGGAGTGTGATGCAGTCAATCTGCCAGGCCTCCAAATACTTGTATTTAAACCATTGTCCACCATACCACAGAGGCTTTATCTGCTTGGCCTGCTTGATTGCAGCACATTTCACAGTTATGGATAACCTGGGAGATAGTGTTCATGGTTAAGTCCACCCCTTGATCATGAGCCCATCTGTATGTTGCATCTCTTCCCTGATGACCTGAGGCATTGATGCCAAAAAGATTAATTCAATATCTACTGCGACTGTGAGCTTTTAGCAGAGAAGACACTGTGTCTGTGACCCGTTAACAGAGAAACAAGGAGTGCAGAAATTGCTTTCCAAGCAAGGATGGGTGGAAGATAAAGAGAAGATGTCTGGCTCAGGAATGCAGCTACAGCCAAAACAAGGACTGACTTTGGGAACTTGGGAACATGGGGGAGGGTTTTATGGTAATGGACAAATTATAATATGCATGTAGTGACTGTACATGAGCAACACACTTGTAGAAATCGGGGGGCGTGTTAGGAGGAGTTATTCCCTGTGCCAGTCCAGGCGCCTGAATAAATGATGCCCTCTTTAACACTAGATTGTTGATAAGGAGTTTTATTCAACCATTTTCGGTAATTTGGTGATGGTAATTGGCCAGCCAGCAAAAAAATCAGCCTTGGAGCTGAGAAAGATTCTCTGAGCTTTTGACCCCCTTCCACCAGCACAGGTGCCTGTCTGTGGCTTCCAGGGCTGAAGGCTGAACTCTTAATTCAAATTCAAATTGTAGGTAACAGCTCTAGCCTGATGGCTTATCAGCTAAGCATGCATTTGAAACCAGCACAGAAACCGCTGAATCAACCCATGAAGGACCGTCACCTTGGAGGGGGCTTTGGGTGCTCCAAAGACCACCAGGACATACAGAGAATGTGTGGTGCACATGCTAATGATATTAATGACTTCTGAGAAATTATTTGTATAACCACTCCTATCCTGAAGAATGTAATTAATATTCATGATTTTGCCTATAACACTGAGTCTTTAGGGTACTGAGGTATGTGTGTTTGGTGGAAACAATTCCCACACATCCGGTGCACCGAATAAAGCAAATACCCACTTCTCTGACTTGGTCTCTGAATTGTCTATGGGCTCGATTGGGGCAAATCAAATTGGCACCCCAGATGGGACCCTAACTCTGCTCGGCTGCCAGATCCAGGGGTAAGCAGACCTCCCAGTCGCGACCCTGAATTTTCAGGGGGAGCTCAGCTGTCCTTTGGCTCACAGCGGGAGTAGACTAAGGACCATCTGCACCAAATTAAGGTATTTGCTACTTTTAAAATAAATGCCTGCAGGTCTGGGGTGCTAGTCCCCGAGGGTGGGTTAAGACTGGGTCTCCCGAAGTTAGTCCCGGGCAAGGGGTTGGACCCCGCTGTCAAGAAAAGGTACTTTTAAAGGGTTGGACCCCGGGGTTGGACCCTGCTATAGTGAAAGGTACCTTTAAGGGGGTTGGACCTCACTGTATTACACCATACTGTGATTTTTGTTCTGTCTGTCGTTATTTTTTTACTGTGTGAGTGTGAATGAATGAGACGTGTCTCCGACATGAAGCAAGAGTGGAGCTCTATCTGTGTTTCCGTTCTCTGGCGACAGAAATGGCCAGAGAAAAGCGAAGCGAGTGGTAAAGAGTGAATGAGTATAAATCATATATAAACCGTTGGTTTGGAGTATCTGGAGGAGGGCAGATTATATTATTGAAGGGAAAGATTTTAGCTTCTGAATTGAAAACACTCAGACCCCAACACCTTTCTAATATTGCTCTATTTGATTTTGCCTTTAAAATTCTGTGTTTTGTGTGTGGAAACAGTTGTGAAACTTAAACTTAGTGCACGTGTATTAATTGTGAGAGGAAGTGATATTGTCTATTTGCTCGAGTGCTTTTGAAATTTTTTAATGTGTGTGCATGTACTGTGTGTGCAAAATTTTACCTGTGTTAATTTGTATTTTTGCTGGCATATAAATTTATGCGGGGACGCCCACGAGATAAAAATAGCTAGTTGAATCTAATAAGTACCTCTTTAGAACTCCTGTGTGTAGCAGCTGAAATATGGTTGTATAGAATGTTTTAGTAGATAGAGCTTGCAAGTAAATAGGGTAAAAAAGAAGGAAAAAGAAGGAAGAGAGAAGAAGTATTTCCAGACCCTCCCCCATCTTGCCTAAAATTTTGGCAGGTGACCCAGGGCGAGCTGCAATTCCCTGTATCCTCCCCTTTCGGAGCGGCGGGAGCGAGCGCAGAGGTGCAGGGCTGGATGCACAGGCTGGGGGCCTGTGGGGAGGTGCAGAGCCAAGCTAGAGCTGTGAGACAGCTGTGAGCTCAGCACCGAGCAGTCCCTGACCCTGCCAGCCCCTGGGGCAGGGCGGCTGTGGCCTCCCGGCCTCTGCAAGGCTGCGAGACACACCAATCACCTGTGGTGCTGCTGGCCTTGCCTGCTGAGAGCCTAGGAGGGAGAAGGGCTGCGTTTAGATACTGCAGAAAGAATGTCTAAAAATGTGGATTGTCTGTTAAGAGTTCTGTCTAGGTCACCAGAATGACTTTGTGGGACAATGAGCACCCCCAGGCAGTAGTACGGGTGGGGGCTAGAGGAAGGGCTGAATAAGCCCTGAAGAAACTGGTTAGAAAGATACTGCAAATGTATGTAAGAAAAGATAAAAAAAGGCAAAAGCAAAAGTGATGCCAAAGAGACACTGAAAGCAAAAATGTCTGTAGAAAAGATATACCAAATTTTGTAATTAACTATTTCAAAGTTAAAATCTCCTGCCTGGGTTACTCTGAGTTGTTGTTTTGGGTTTTTTTGAACAAAGGTTTGCTCAAATGCTTTTAATTCAAATTCTTTACCCTTCAAGCAGCCAGACAAATTGCCTTAGAGAAAATGCAAATTAACTGCTGCAGAGGAAAAAAAAATTTAGAACTGCTGAGGGGAAGGTAGAGACAAGGTGTGTCTCTGAGCCACTGTGCAGGCTGTTCAAGCAGCCAAGAACGTGACAATGTGTGCTTAATTCAAGTCCCCAAGGGGGGTTCAGTCCTCTCTGTATGGTTTGTTGTCATGGCAAGTAACTTTTGCAAAAAAGTGTTCTTCCCCATGCTTTGAGAATTTGACAGCCACTTTTGGAGAATACGGTGGCCTAATGCTAATTTTATAAGTTACCAAATCCAGTGGCTGGCAGCTGTTCAT
Source organism: Entomyzon cyanotis (assembly GCA_024500445.1). Lineage (NCBI taxonomy): Eukaryota > Metazoa > Chordata > Aves > Passeriformes > Meliphagidae > Entomyzon > Entomyzon cyanotis. Next base: position 1,298,041 of record JAKEPQ010000794.1, read on the forward strand.
TGTCTCAGAATGTAGCCAGAGGCTGGCCACGCTGTCTGCAAAAGTTGAGCAGCCAAAGCTCTGATGGTAAATGAGGCCCGAAGGCTGACAATAGGAATATACCTCGTAAGTTTCACACCAAGTTAAAGATTTATTAACTCAAAAAGCATCTGAGTAGATGACCAGCACAGTTATTGTACTGCGAATCTTGTTTAGTAAAACAAGAGTATTTAAGAAAAACAAAAAAACAAGGGGTTTGACTCAGCCTCCTTGAAGAAGTTGAAAAAAACCCATGACTGCACAGCTACAGGTGATAAATCTCCAGACCCAGGCTAGGGAAGATTCGCGAGGCACTCCCTGGTCTGGGGAGAAAATGTATTTAGTAGTGAGTCTTCAAAAGTACTAGAAGAGTAACAATTTGAAAAATACACTATCATTAATGAAAGAAAGTTAAAATAAGTGAAACATTGCCTCTCACATAGTCAGCTCGAGCAGCAGAGCTGTAAGTGCTTATAAAATACTGCGAAGTATATCAAGACAAAATAGTGAATATTTTTACTAATTCTAAATATGCATATAGAGTAATACATGCATTTAAGAAATTATAAGAAAAAAAAAAGAAGCTTATTAACCTGCAAGAGTAAAACATTAATTCATGAAATCTTAATTTCTCACTTATTAAAAACTTGATTTGTATAAGAATTTCCAATGGGGAGTTGAAAGAGGCAAGAATTCATCCTTCTCCCCACTCTAACATGTGTTATCACTGTGCAAGTTTGTTTTAACATCCTTCAGTGTGTCCTCATCAGATAAAAAGCTGTGTCCAGACGTGAGACAAGGAGCTACTCAAGCCACAAAAGCAAAAAGAACTGCTGACTTCCCTCAGGACTGTGAGATCTATGGCCAGAGATTCCACTCCAATGTGAAACTCCAGACAAAGAGGACACAAAAGAACCATATTGGGCAATATAATATACAGTAAATCGGTTAAAAGCTGCAACGCCAAAATGAAACACATTAAATGGTTTTGCTTTTTGTATTTCCAGAACAGTGTTATCCACAGTCAGCTATCCTAGCAAAACCTTGTAATAATTATAATGGCAAGTATGGCTTCAGATGCAAAGGGGTAAGTAAGCCAGAAAAAAAAGAGAAAGCTATATGAGCTTAAATCTAAATTTGTGAAATTGAAATATAACAATAACAAAATAATTTCATTTTTAAAATGAAAAGATTTCAAAAAGATGGCTGGCTATTCTACTAAGTATTTATAACTGTTGCTGTTTAATGCATATTTGTTTGTCCAGTGTTTAAGAATGCTAAGCCCCACAAAAGGAAAATACTGCCTTTGAAAAATCACTAAAAGTCATAGGCCAATCTGCCAGGCTTTGGGCTCTGCAATTTAAAAGATAATTTTAAATTTAAAATAGCAGTTAAAAGTGCCATTTTTCAGTAGCACATTTGAAGTCCTAGAAAAAGCTCGCAAAATCGTATAAAAAGATCCTAAACGTCTGTTGATTTATGTGAGTGACTAATATTTGTGAGCATATTTTTTCTGTAAATTGAAAAATAATCTAGATTTACAGAGAGTAAAACAAAAGACTGAAAAAGAGAGAAAAGATAGCCTAATGGATCACAAGCAAAAAACTAACAGTATGAGAGTCTTAGTTATCCTTTATGCTTTCCTCTTTCCTTTCTGCTCTGTTTGCTAGAAATTCTACTGTTAACATTGGGTTAAAATGTTAGTTAAAAATAGGCTTTAGGAACGGGATAGGTAGGCACTACATGTACGGGGCTCAGCGACATGATCACGGAGATTGCTTAGAGAATCGGGATTGTTTTAGTGAAATCATGCGGATTAGCACCTGTGATACAAATCAGAAATACTGTGGGAGATGGGGGGCTTAAAGTCATGCTTGGGGGGAAACAATGGAACAATGATAAGTTGATAATTAACATATGATTACATCACTGTTCTGTAAGGGAAGGTATAAAACTGTGTTCACTTCAAGTCCATGTTGAAGTCAGATTTGGGTAGATGCTACACCCCGGCTTCCCAAGCTCGAATAAAGGCACCTGCATATAATCATTCAGTGATTACGTGTTTTCCACGCTAACATTTTGGCGACCCAGATGGGACCCTGTGAGCGCTGCTGAGGACCCCGCGACCTGATCACGCTCCAGCCGGCACCGAGGGATTCTCGGGGAGCCCATCGTGCCGCGACCCTCCGCCGCTCACAACGTCCCCTGGAGAAGGTAAGGTGCCTTTTAATGGTGGTTTGGTTGCCTGCCAGTAAGACATGGTGAAAGCTACGCTTGGTTGGGCTAAGGAATTCCTAGTGGTATGCCCGGGCGCCGCCTGTAAGACAATTGCGAAAGCATTGCAGGGTCGGCAAGTGGAAATGGAGAAGCTTAAAGGGATTGTGGGTGGCTATGCTCCCATATCTCGTAATTCTCCTTTGGGGTGCTTGTTAGCACAGCGGAAGCAATGTAATTTTGGCCAAGGATTGCGTAAGGATACGCTAATTGAGTATTGTGATTCTCGGTGGCCAACATATATTTTGCAGGCTGGAAGAAAGTGGCCTGAAAATGGTTCTTTGCAATCTGACTTGATTTCTCATTTGTTGTCGTTTTGTAAGCATAAGGGAAAATTAGATGAAGTTCTGTATGTTGATTTATTTTTCTGTTTGCGAGGAAACCCAGAGTGGCTGTTGGAGGGTGGTTTGGTTACTGTGGCGATTTGCGATGATAAATGTCTGGCTTGCATTGAAGGGAACTATTGTTTGGAGTGCTTGGCATTGAATGAGAGTTTACATCGGAAAGATATATTGGAAAGTGATTTACTAGTGGTTCCTACAGGGTCTGACTCTACACCGCCTGCACCTTCTTGGGGGTGCCCACCTTTCCCACCTACACCTCCCTGGGGATGTCCCCCCTGCCATCCATGCCCTCTTCACCTGCTGATGGCAGCCCTTTTTTTACCCTTGCCTGTGGATGGCCGCAGTTTGGTTCTGGTACAGGGGTGTGGGGGAGGGGGTGCTGGGGGACTGGACAGCAGTGGGGGTGGTGGTGGTGGACCCATAGCCCATTGGACCCATTCCAGGACGGGAAAGAGTCTGCCAAGACTTGGTAAGCAAAAGAAAATCGTAATTACCTGTTTAAGACAAGGGGTGGGGGGTGGAAAGACCGGTATATGTTAGGAGGTTTGGTTATATGGAAACAGGCAGCTGGAACATATAGAGGAAAACCCTGATAAGGTTGCCAGAGTAGTGAAAATGATTATGAAAACTCAGAGAGATGGTACTTAGAGTTACAGGAAAAAAGGAAAAAAAAAGAAAAAAAAAAAAAGAAAAAAGGGAAAAAGAAAAAAAGGAGAAAAATAAACGAACAAAAAAACCAAGAAAAAGGTTACAGGAATTGGAAGGGGAAAAGTTAAGAAATCTGGACAAATTACTTGAAATAGCTTGGAAAGTTTATAACAATAGAAGAGCCACAAGCCAGCAGCGGCAATTCTTGGCAGTGGTACAGAGTATGGCAAGCAATTTAGAAGGGGTCGGGGGGAGGAGGCCATTAGCTTTTGACGAATGTGCCATTTGTCATTGGAAATACAGGTATCCCAACCGGTTTCTCTGGAATGCTCAGCTCCAAGAGGTTGCCAAGGGTGCTGTGACCCAGCAACCACTGGCGACTTCAACGTTAGGAGAAGAAGCGGTGGGATTTTTCAATCAACAGGGGGGCCACATATTCGGTTTTAAATGATCTAGAGGGACAGATAAATCTACCACAATAGTTGGGCCACAGAGAAGGAGGAAAATGGCCATTTCCGCAACCCTAGACCTGTGTTTTGGAAACAAAGTATTGACTCAAGAATTTTTATGTGTCTCATGTTTTACTGGCAAAATTGGAGGCAGTGGTAACTTTTGAGAATGGTGAGTTATTAATGAAAATTCTGGAGTGAAAAAAAAAAAAAAGAAAAAAAAAAAAGAAGAAAAAAAAGTCTTAATGATAAAAGAGAAACCAGCCTCTGCAATCCCAGAGGAGGTGGAGAATGCCGTAATTCCCTCAGTATGGGAGACGGACATACCTGGAAAATCTAAGCTGGCACAGAGTTAAAAGAGGAAGGAAAAGAGTTAAAAGAGGAAGGAAAAACCGTGCAGGTAAAACAATACCGGAGGCATGGTGTAGCAAACACTGTTGATAAATTCCTAAAATACTAAATTCTGGCAGAGTGCAAATTAGAGTATAATATGCCAATATTCCCAGTAAAAGAAACCTAATGGAGATTACAGGCTAGTACAGGATCTAAGGGCAATAAATGAAATAACCAAAGACATATATCCAGTAATTGCTAACCCCGATGCATTGTTAACATTTGTAAAAGAGTTTTATAAGTGGTTTACCGTAATTGACTTAAAAGATGCCTTTCTGCATACCCCTTGACAAAGAAAGTAGGAAGCTGTTCACTTTTGAATGGGAAAATCCAGAGAATGGAAGGAAGACCCAGCACACGTGGACTCGGCTTCCCATGGGGTACAAGAACTCCCCCACCTTATTTGGAAACCAACTGGCAAAGGAGCTGGAGATATGGACCAAAGAGGGGCAAGTACCAACAGATCAATACCTCCTGTTACAGTATGCTGATGATATGCTGACAACAACAGAAGAAAAGGAAACCTGCCTAAAGGTAACAATTGAGATTTTAAACTCACTGGGCATGGAAGCATACAAAGTGTCCAGGGAAAAGGCACAAATTGCACAACAGACTGTAATTTACCTGGGATGTGAAATCTCACAAGGGCAGAGAAAATTAAGTACTAACCGTATCCAAGCTATTTGTGCTATTCCAGAGCCCCAGAATCTCCACGAGCTGCGAGTCTTCCTCGGCATGGCAGAATGGTGCCGCCTGTGGATTATGCACTTTGGGCTAATTGCCAAACCCCTGTATGAAGCTCAGAAGACGCAGCCGTTCAGCTGGGGCAAAGCACAGAGAGAAGCTTTCCTGAAACTGAAAGAAGCACTGATGACTGCCCCGGCACTTGGTTTGCCGATCTGTCTAAAGACTTTCAGCTGTTCGTGCATGAAAGGCAACGCTTGGCACTGGGGGTCCTGACCTAACGATTGGGGAGCTGGAAAAGGCCAGTAGGCTACTGTCCTAAGTTGCAATATAGATGTATTTAAGTATTCTATTACCACCAGCTGTGGGCCATTAGCTGCTATCACCTGCTAATGATCCACCCCCGGATGACAGACAATGGGCCATCCGTTAGCTGTTATCAGCTGCTAATGACCCACCCCGGATGACAGGCAATGGGCCATCAGGGACCCACCGTGTGACTCATGGACTTATCTCATCCCATTGTGGGATGCTCTGCCCAGGAGGGAGGAGCCAGGTGTTCCCACCTGGATATAACCTGGCCTTGGAACTGCCTGAGCTAGCCCTGTCTACTGGGTTCCCAGAGGACAAGAGCTACCGCTGGACCTTCAGCTGGAGACCAGACCTTCACAGGATCACCGCTTGAACTGAACTACTTCAGTTGGACTGCTACCACCACCCTAACAGGGTGTCAGGTTGTATCTGACTTTGTCAGTGCTTTTCCTTGTATTATTTCACTTATTTTCACTTTCAATCTTGACTTGTGATCTCCCACTGGTTTGTTTTCAAACCAATACAGCTACTTCTCCAAATAGCTTGACAACATAAGTGCTGGATGGCCTGCAGGTCTGCGGGCAGTTGCAGCCACTGTATTATTGATACAGGAGGCCAGGAGGCTCGCGATGGGAAAACACATAGATGTCTATGTGCCACACATGGTAGCCACTGTCCTAGAGCAAAAGGGGGGCCACTGGCTATCCCTGAGCAGGATGACAAAATTCCTGGCAATCCTAACCGAGCAGGATGACGTCACACTGAAGAAAACTAACCTTTTGAATCCAGCTCTGTTTTCTAGGCACCACACCTGAGGAAGGCCCACTGGAACAAGACTACGTGGAAGTGATACAGTACACCTACTCAGCGAGAGAAGACCTGAAAAACGTTCCGCTGGAGCAACCGGAGTGGGAATTATCCACAGATGGAAGCAGCTTTGTGGAGAATGGGACCAGATACGCTGGATATGCGGTAACAACAATCAGCACAGTAGTAGAGGCCAAAGCATTACCACCAAACACATCTGCCCAGAGGGCAGAATTGATTGCCTTAACCAGAACACTAGAATTGAGTGAAGGAAAGAAGGTAAATATTTGGACTGATTCAAAATATGCATTTGGCGTAGTGCACATATATGCGGCATTATGGAAAGAAAGAGGGTTGCTGCCCTCTCAAGGGTCGTATATTAAACATCAAGATGCAATTCTGCAGTTGATAAAAGCAGTACAAAAATCTGAGCAAGTGGCAATTATGCACTGTAAAGCACATCAATCAGGAAGCTCCAAAATCTGTGAGGGAAATCGGAAGGTGGACTGGACAGCCCGACAGGTTGCTTGAGATGTGCAAATAGCAATGGCATTGATACCTATGAAGCTAAAGGTGTCTCAATTCAATTTACCTTCAGAACCAAAATATTCAACAGAAGACGAGAGACTGGGACATTTGTTGAATGCATAAAAGAATTCAGAGGGGTGGTATGTCACTGCACAAGGACAGATAGTCCTACCCCCCTCGATAATGAGAGAAATTCTGCAAATTAAACATAATGAATGTCATTGGGGTGCAGAAGCATTGGTAAAATGGCTAAAACCAAAATGTAGTCTTAGTACAAATGTTAACAATGGCCAAATCAATAATGTCAAAATGTGAAATATGCCTGAGGAACAACCCAGTGGCTAGATGGCAGGCACAGCTAGGAAGAATTCGGGTAAGTATAGAACCAGGAGATTATTGGCAGGTAGATTTTGTAGAGTTACCAAGAACTCAAGGATATAAATACCTGCTGGTGGGGGTTGACACATTTTCAGGATGGCCAGAAGCCCTTCCCTGTCGCACCAACCAAGCCAAAGAGACAGTGAAGTGGCTGCTACACGAAATCATTCCCAGGCTTGGAGTGCCATTAGGGGTATCTTCAGATAGAGGACCACACTTTATAGCTACAGCGGTAAAGGAAGTGAGCATGACACTGGGAATAGCTTGAGACCGCCACACACCACAGGGACCACAATCTAGTGAGCAGGTAGAGAGGATGAACCAAACACTAAAAAGACAAATCAGTAAAATATGTCAGGAGGTCAAGTTACAATGGCCACAAGCCCTACCAATAGCACTTTTGAAGGATTAGGGTAAATCCTAGGAGTAGAATGTCAGTCAGTCCCTTTGAAATAGTATATGGGAAACCATACAAATCTCCTGAACCAAACCTGAATATACATATTACAGGAAAACAGGAAATATATAATCATGTTCTATCTCTCGGGAAAACCTTAGCACAGCTTTGGAGCACCCTTGTGTGGAATAGGCCACTGGCTCTCAAGAATCCAGTCCATGATAGTCTCCCTGGAGACGAAGTGTACATCAAAAACTGGAATGAAGAACCTTTAAAGGAGAGGTGGAGTGGACCAAGTGGACCCCATCAGGTGCTGCTGACCACTTTCACAGCAGGCAAGGTAGCTGGAGTGGATCCTTGGATACACTACACATGAGTGAAGAAGACCCATCCGAGACTGTGGGCTGCACAACCCCTGGGACTGATGAAATTGCAGATAAGATGGGTTTAACTGTTTAAAATGATCTTAGTACCTGTGCCGATACTCATTCTATGGATATTAATTGGGAGTGATATTGCTTGGGAATATGGAATGCAGGATAATCAACTAACCACTCTTCATTCTACAATGAAGAGAGAAGTACAGGCAAAAACGCAAGTGATAAAAGTTTCCAATGAAATTCGGGCTGAGAATGTGATGATTGGGTTAGTTAAAGATTTTGCCAAAATGCGAAACATCAGTAGAATAACTGCCTGTCTGCCAATACCAAAGGCAGCAGGAGACCAAATAAACTGGGGAATTATCACATTACCTGAAATTCTGGACAATAAAAAATTGTATGTAAACAAGTACCCAAGTCCAGGCAGAAAGTTAAAGTAACTTGGAATATAACAGGTTATGATTGGATGCAGTACTTGAACAAAAGGACTGTCTTTTAAGTAATGGGAAAGTGGGACAAAATCCAGAGTGGTGGGTTGAAGATCAAAACCTTGCCAAACGGCAATGCTTCTTGCCACACTATCAGAAGGTCACAGAAAATGTCACAAAGACCACCCTGATATGGAAATGTGAAGCAAAGGATAGAAAGGATTAGATGTAACCCTGGGACAGTGCATAGTCCCTGAGTATACTTCAAAAATTTCAATATATGGCAAACACTCCTTGGTGCCTAAAATAGACAGGCCCTGAAGATGGCACTGATCCAGCAGTAATAAACACTGTCACCAGCAGCAGAGCGCAGGCAGATAAGGTAAGTTGGTGGGCATGTAATAAAACCTATGATTGCATGTCTGATGATGTAGAGATAAAACAAGTACCATCACTGGTGGCTGCCATGCGAATTGATTGTGCCTGTAGAAGAATCAAACATAAACAGGGTAATGTAAATTATAGAATAAAAATAGGATGTAGTAGAAGCACAATCAAGAGCCTAGGACAATTTGTTTGGACAACGAGTGATGGTACCTGGACAACCCACCTGCCTGTAGATGGAAAAGTAAAAGAATTTACTCTGGGCCTCCCTACTTTATGTCCAATCTGGAAAAGTCCCCATTCAATGGGAAACGTGAACTTTTGCAAATAAGAAAAGGCGAGAGGTTTCAGATAATGAAAATCAAGATGAAACTTGGCAAGAACCCTCTAGTGGAGTAGAATTTGGGTGGACTCTAGAATCTCTGTTTGGCCCTATAGCAAACTACCGAAACAGAGAAATGATGTACAGACTTACAGGTCAGGTAGAGAAGTTAGCAAGAATTACTCGGGAAGGATTCAAAGAACTAAATATGCAATTACAAGCTACTACCAAAATGACTTTACAAAATGGATTGGCTTTAAATATGCTGCTCCTGAAAGAACATGGAGTGTGTGGGTTTTTAAAAAGACAAGTTGATCATTGTTGCATCCATATCCCAAATGTAACCGCAGATGTAGAACATGACATCAATCAGTTGAAACAAATAGAGCGCGAAGCAAGGGATGAACAAAAGGACCTGACTACGAGTTGGTTAGATAAAATTTTCAAGGGGTTGGGATGGAATGTGAGTTCATGGATTAAATCTATCATTGAAAACTTAATAATCTTATTAGTTATGTTTTTAGTACTTTGGGTAGTCTACAGCATACTGAAAAGAGAGATATGGAGAAAGACATCCTGGAACCGACAAATAACGAGGGCACTGACATGAAACAAGGGTCCACGTTCATCACCTGTGGATTCTCCGGTCCATAAGAGCATCCATAACAACGCTCATGACAACCCTGGATTCGAAGACGAGCATCAAGTATAAAGGACTATATCAAGTGAAAGCATTCACACCTATAAAGTGAAAATGCTTTCAAAGGGGGGAAATGTTAACATTGGGTTAAAATGTTAGTTAAAAATAGGCTTTAGGAACGGGATAGGTAGGCACTACATGTACGGGGGACATGATCACGGAGATTGCTTAGAGAATCGGGATTGTTTTAGTGAAATCATGCGGATTAGCACCTGTGATACAAATCAGAAATACTGTGGGAGATGGGGGGCTTAAAGTCATGCTTGGGGGGAAACAATGGAACAATGATAAGTTGATAATTAACATATGATTACATCACTGTTCTGTAAGGGAAGGTATAAAACTGTGTTCACTTCAAGTCCATGTTGAAGTCAGATTTGGGTAGATGCTACACCCCGGCTTCCCGAGCTCGAATAAAGGCACCTGCATATAATCATTCAGTGATTATGTGTTTTCCACGCTAACACTACCAAGCTGAGGAAGAAAAGTTCCCCATTTTACAAGCAAGAAAAGCTATCAGTGGTCCTGATCACTGTCTGGAGCCATGATGTGAGCTGCCAAAACTGGAAAATTAGTGTCTCTGCAACACTTCAAAATGCCTGTGTGTGTGGTGTGTGTGGGGAAGGGGCAGGTCAGGCCTTGCCCTGGTGAGACAGTGAACTGCTCCTTAGCCCCAGAGCATCCCAGCCCTGCAGTGAGGTCCAGTCATGGACACAGCAGAGGCAGTGCTGCACAGAGCTCCAATCCCAGCCCTATAGTGGGACCAGCCATGCACACAGCAGAGGCAGTGCTCCATTCTCCCCATCCCTGACTCCAAAGAAACCTGCTAGGGGATGAAAGGCCCAAGAAAGCCAAAAGAATTAACATTCCTCTTAAAATTTCTATAGATTCTGTCTGTCTTCTTTTTCTTCAAAATAACCGCTCAACCAGTATCTCTCCACATTAGTGTTGTTCCTCAACTAACAAAGCTTACTCCGAACTTTTATACTTATATATAAACCCACCAATTTTCACAGTTTTGCCAGGTAGTTTATACCCTGGCCCGAAGTAAGTAAACTAAAGAAGAATCTTTCTACCATTGTAGAGAACATAATGAATGCCACTGCAGATGCCGTAAAAACACAGCAAATCAAGATAAAGAGCATCTCACAATTAACTATAGATTTGCTGTATGCCAAAAGAGAAAGAGTATGTACAGTTATAAATACAAGCTGTTGCAATTATGTTAATACTAACTTAAACAAATGTATATAATAGTTATTTGTGTTATTGCATTGTTATTTACTGTCTGCAATAGTAGTTATTGTTGTATGATATTATGTACTTGGAATTGCGATGCTTATATTCAATGGCAAAAGTATAAACTTAGATATAAAATAGAGAAAGGTATTTACTTTCATGACATACAAGATTTGTAAAGAATTACAAATTACAAAAGAAAAGGGGGGATTGAGAAAGATTCTCTGAGCTTTTGCCCCCTTCCACCAGAACAGGTGCCTGTCTGTGGCTTCCAGGGCTGAAGGCTGAACTCTTAATTCAAATTCAAATTGTAGGTAACAGCTCTAGCCTGATGGCTTATCAGCTAAGCATGCATTTGAAACCAGCACAGAAACTGCTGAATCATCCCATGAAGGACCCTCACCTTGGAGGGGGCTTTGGGTGCTCCAAAGACCACCAGGACATACAGAGAATGTGTGGTGCACATGCTAATGATATTAATGACTTCTGAGAAATTATTTGTATAACCACTCCTATCCTGAAGAATGTAATTAATATTCATGATTTTGCCTATAACACTGAGTCTTTAGGGTACTGAGGTATGTGTGTTTGGTGGAAACAATTCCCCACACACCCGGTGCACTGAATAAAGCAAATACCCACTTCTCTGACTTGGTCTCTGAAGTGTCTCTGGGCTCGATTGGGGCGAATCAGAGCTTCAGCGAATCCGTGGCTGAGAGGCCTCCACCCAGCACCGAGGAATTCTCGGGGGGCACCCCTCGGCTTTGGATCATTTAGAGACTGAAGGCAAGATCCCTGGGATAAGGAAAAGGCATAATATAGATCTTGGGGTTATTGACTATGGGGTACTAACCCTAACCCCGCACTAAGTTTCTAGTAACTTTGGTAATGGGTTTTGAGTCCCCCAGCAGGGTTTTAGTCCCTGTCCTGTCTGTTGGTTAGCTTACTGGGGGTTAGAGTCCCCCAGGTCCAGGGCACCTGATAAGGAGTTTGATTGCTCTCTGAAAGCATTGTACCCAGCTGAGCAGCCATAATGCCTTGGTCATGTCTGGATAAGGGGTTCAATTCCTCCTGGGAACTTCAAGTGTTTTACTCAGCCAAGCATCTCACCATAGTAAAGACAAAAAGAAAAAAAGGGGGAGAGAAAAATTTTTGTCTGTGTACTGTGCTGCTGGACACCCCCATCCCCCGCGAGTACTGCGTGCTGAAGTCCTGGTGCGGGCAGGAAGGCAGACACCCCTCTGCCCAGCAGCGTCTTAGCCATAGACGCTGCCAGCAACCTGCACAGCTTCCCTGCGGCACTCCTGACCATGCCTGGCCAGCCCCCCCCACCCCCCACCTGAGCCCAGAAACCATGGTGGGAATTCTCTGCATCTGTCTGAAGTACTTGTTGAATTCGCTTTCTGATAGTTGTTGCTTGTATTATCAAACACGGAGATGGTTTCTTCTAAAACTAAAGTGGGAAGTGATATTCTGAATTCTCTGTTGAAATGTATATTGAACCACTGAAAAAAGATGGGAGGAAACCCACTACTTAAATCACAACTAATAGTAAAATTTACTCAGATGCTGTAAATTCTTTTTGGACTCTGGAAGTGTGTGTGTGTGAGTTTTTAGTATGTGTTGATTTGAGTTTACCGGCACATGAACATGGGGATGCCTGTGATGTAAAATTTGTTGCTGGGAGAGTGTAGAAATGTAGCTGAGTTGGGGTTTTGAAGTGATTGATATATGCTTTGTTTTCTGTATGTATGCGGTATGTGCTTTGTTTTTTGTGTTGAAGTCGCATTTGTGGATGTGAAGCTGTGTGTGCTTTCTATGTACTGTGTCTGTGCTCTGTGTGTGTCTGCACTGTGTCTATGCTGTGTGTGTGTCTCTTGTTTCAGTGTGCATACACTGTATGCCTGTGTACACTGTGTGTGCCTTAGTGTCTGTGGAAAAAATAAGAGAGATGGTACTTGAAACTGCAGTACAAAAAGCTTAATATGTAATCTAAAATAAGTTTTCACTACAATATTGCACTTGTGTTAAACGCGCTCAGCTGCTTAAAGTGTTAACAGGCAGTTTCCTTCAAGGATATCAGAAATTGCCAGAGATTGTTTAAATGGAAACAGAAAATTGAATTTTTAATAGACACTGGGGCCACTTATTTGGTATTAAATACTAACCATGGAAAATTAGGCCAAGAAACTGTAAATGTTGGTGCAAGAGGGATAGCAGATAACAAACATTCTTTAACCCCATTAATTTTGAATTCAGTAAACGATGGATAACACACCAATTCTGTATATGCTGGAGTGTCTGTACCTCTTTTGGGAAGAGATCTGTTAAGTAAATTGGAGGCTCAAATTATATTTAAAGGTGGATAAATACAATTATTGGTATCTGAGACTAAAGCCATTGAGGCCAGAACATTTACGTCGCAGGGAACACCAGAACCAGACAATGCTGGTGGAATACCGAAAGCCATAGAAAATGCAGTAACACACTTGGTTTGGGCCAGCGGAATTCCAGGATGTTCCCGACAAGCTCAGCCTGTAAGCATTACCCTAAAACCTGGATCAAAGCCAGTAAGGCAGAAACAATATCCTTTAAAATTAGAAGCTAGAAGGGGAATCGAAAGCCTAAGAGAAAATTTCAGGTATGTTGGAATATTGATAGAATGTGAATCAGAATATAATGCTGCCATTTTGCCAGTTAAAAAGCCTGGAACAGACAGGTACAGGTTAGTACAAGACCTATGAGCAATTACTCAAATAGTTCAGGATATCAACCCTGTTGTGGCCAATTCCTATACCCTGTTAACATCCCTTATGGAATATCACCAATGGTTTACAGTAATAGATCTTAGGGATGCCTTCTTTTGCATACCTCTTGATAAGCAAAGCCAGGGCATTTTTGCCTTTGAATGGGAAAATCCCCAAACTGGCTGGAAGACTCAGTTTACCTGGACTGTGTTACCACAAGGATTTAAAAATAGTCCAATTATTTTTGGGAATCAATTAGCAAAAAGAATTAGAGACCTGGAAGAAGGAGAATCCCAAAGGGTTGGTCCTGCAGTATGTTGATGACATCTTACTAGCAACTGAAACTAATGAAAAGAATAAGGAATTGACTTTCAGTTTTCTAAATTTCCTAGACCAAGGAAGCTACAAAGTATCTTGGGGAAAAGCTCAAATCTTCAAGCAGCAAGTTACCTACCTAGGGTTTGAAATAATTCCAGGACAGCGGAAATTGGGAAGGGACAGAAAAGAAGCCATCTGCCAGGTACCCCAACCTGCAACTGCCCGAGATTTAAGAGCATTCTTGGGTATGGCTGGTTGGTGTAGATTGTGGGTCTCAAATTATGAACTTTTGGTCAAACCATTGTATGAGCTTTTAAAGGAGGCCCTGGAACAACCTTTGATTTGGACTACTGAGAGTGAACATGAGTTCCATAACTTAAAGATGGCCCTCATGTCTGCACCTGCCTTAGGACTTCCAGACTTAACAGAGCTTTTTGTGCACGAACAACAGCACCTAGCCTTCAGAGTTCTGGCTTAGAAGGTAGGAGACTTCAAGAGGCCTGTGGGGTACTTTTCAAAACAACTTGACAAGGTCAGCCAGGGAAGGCCTGGATTCCTGTGAGCTGTAGCAGCCACAGTTCTCATCCAAGAGGCCAGGAAATTGGCTTTGGGTCAAAAGATAGTAGTACAGACCTCACACGCCGTAACTACTGCATTAGGCCAAAAAGGGAGGCATTGGCTTTCCCCGAGTCATTTGCTGAAATATCAGGCTATTCTAATGGAGAAAGAAGATGTGGAGTTTAAAGTAACCACAGTGGTAAATCCAGCCTAATTCCTGAACACCCCAATGTAAGGAGATGAACAGCTAAGCCATGATTGCTTACAGACAATTGAGCAAGTCTATGCAAGGCGACCAGACCTACAAGACATGCCCATTGAAGATCCAGAGACAGTTACTTACAAATGGAAGTAGTTTGGTGCAAGATAGAAAACAAAGAGCTGGCTATGCCGTAGTCACATCAACCAAGATAATAGAAGCTGCACCACTGCCCACAGACACCTCAGCACAAAGAGCAGAGCTCATAGCACTATGAAGAGCCTAGGAATTGGCAGCAGGAAAAAGAGTAAACATATGGACTGACTCGAAATATGCAAAAGCATCATTTATGCCCATGAAGCCATATGGAAGGAAAGAGGTCTATTGACAGCACAAGGATCTCCGATTAAATATAAACAAGAAACATTGCCCCTTCTTGATGCTATCCAACTGATGCCTGAAACAGGCTACCAGAAAACACAGGCCAAAACAATTAGGTGTATAAAAAGTGGACAAATTTATTCAAGGCCTTCAAGGTACATTCAGGCAAGCAAAGTCCCCCCCCCGGGGACTACACCCAAAATGGTCGCCAGGTCACAAGCTCTTCACCTTTTATAAGTTTTGTCTTATTAGCGTATTAGTCCCTAATTCTCCAATCACACCTTCAGGTGATGATATTGACTGCCCCAGGCCTTGCTCCCCCCCTTTCCACTGTTGTTTACATATTTCGGGCCCTAGGGTAACGAATATGTCCTTGAATCTCTATCCAGGGAGCTTTGTTTTGGTTAAATGTGTTGGGAACAGAGGTTTTCAGCATTCTGTAAGAGCACAGAACTACACCAAGTTACAGACGCATGAAGAGAAAAAACCCCTCCAAAATTATTAAGGCATCACAACTGCCCAAAGATGTGGCCATACTACACTGCAAAGCACACCTGATTTAGGGTGAGCTAGAATTTATTAATTTAAGAGAACTAGAAGCTGGATAATAATAACAATCATTTTTGAACTGATTTAGAAGGCCAGAGATTGGATAATGATTTACTAAGATTTGCTTGCTGAAGACAATTTATTATTCGCTTAATGATTTTGCGCCTACCTAGTATCGGGGAGGATATAGAGAAGAGAGCCAAATAATTGAGAAAAACTACTGAGTGTGACCGAACATCCTGCCCTCGGACCCCAGAACTGGTACAAGTTGGTTCTAAGGCTTGGACTTGGACCAAGAACCAAGGGAGCATGCGCAAGGAAACAGGGTGAAGAGTTCATTGTGAGGAAGACTACTGATTTCACCCTCATTAATCATTTGGGACCCTCACCCACAATTAATGTGACACTGCGCTTGCGCGAGCATATTTAAATGAACTTTGAACTCATTATAATCTGAAGCGGGGATAGGTAATGAATATGTATAGGGGCTTTGTGTAACTTTATGCATATGTAACCTGTAACCTAATATAAACCCAGTGAAGTGCTGCAAAGGTGTGCATGCTTTTGGAGGGGCTACCCCCCATGCACCCCAGCTGGAATAAATGCATACCTACTTCATAACTATCTGAGTTGTGGAGTCATTCTATGCCTCACACCAATGTGAGGATTCCCAAATTCATGTAGGAAATAGACTTGCAGATAAAGCTGCATGAGAGGTTGCACAATAAGGCATCCTAGTGTTAAAACCTGAGAAAGCTATCTCACTGCCAGAAGTTAGCCCTGGATATAGTCAAGCAGATTTAAAATTAGCTACTTATCTAAAAGCCCAGAATAAAAAGATTGGATGGCTAGTAACTCCCAATAACCAGGTCATAGTCCCACCACAACTGATGTTACATATTATAGAAGAGAAACACCAGCAAGCTCACTGGGGAATCGACGTTATGATGACAATTCTACGGACTCAGATACTCAGTGTCCGTAAAACGAAGATTGTCAAGTCTGTTACAGAAAAATGGTAAATATGTCTTAAAAATAACCCTTTGAATTAAAAAAAACTGCCTCCAGGGATCACTAAAGGAGGAAACACTCCTGGAAATTGTGGGAAGTGACAGCAGGCCTATCTTAGCTCACAAACACTGACTGTATTACAAACAACCTCATACCTATGAGAACCCTAGCATGGACAGAAGCAAGAAGCAAAAACAAAGTGTGGACAACAACCTGTCAACAGGACAGAAAAACACAGAGGAATTCACACCTGCAGCAGGGAGGCTGTTTTTCACAAAAGATGTGTACTAGGAATGACTGACCAATAGTGTTGTATATGAACAGGTTTAGGAGCCAATGGCCATATGGCACGAATGTTAGAAAATAGTATGAAAGAGACTTTGTAGCAATAAACTTGGCTTCTGCCTTCCTTTCTACTTGGCCTGGAGTCGTGTCTTTGTGTGTCATTCCCATCTCGAACAGCAACAGGAGATTACTGGCAAGTTGATTTTTCTGAGCTACCACACCAACAAGGATAAAGGTATCTCCTAATATTAATAGATACCTTTTCCAGGTGGCCAGAAGCTTTCCCCTGCAGTACCAACATAGCCAGGGAAGTAACCAAGGTACTCCTCAAAGAAATCATACCCAGGTTTACGGTGCCTATAAGGATGTCATCTGATAGGGGACCCCATTTTATACCCATTTTATATCTGAAATGTTGGAGCAACTTAGTAAACAGTTTGGTATGAGTTGGGATTTACATACTCCATGGAGACCGCAATCGAATGGAAGGGTTGAGCGAATGAATCAAACTTTAAAGAGACAAATTAGCAAACTGTGCCAGGAAACTTCCTTGAAATGTCCACAGGTGTTACCATTAGTTTTGTTACAAATTAGAGTGCAACCCTGAACTGACCTGAAAGTGAGTCCAAATGAGTTTATGTTTGCAAGACTATATTCTATTACAACTTTCCCTGAATCTGAGGAACAAATTGGGGAACAGGAAATGGAACAATATTTAATTTCATTGGGAAATCCTTGAATGAACTAAAAAGGTATATCATTCTCTCAGAACCTCTTACCCTAGACACCCCAGTTCATTCATTTCAGCCCGGGGATCGCATATACATCATGACCTGAAAATCTGAATCACTTCAGGAGCAGTGGAAAGGACCTTATCTAGTTCTGTTGACTACAAGAATTGCAGTGAAAGTGAAAGGAATTAACTCTTGGGCACCTGAATTAAGAAGGCTCTCAACTTAGAGTGAACAGTGGAAAACACAGGACCCCTGTGGTTGAAAATTTCGAAGACATATGTAAATGACCAGCGAAATGTATAGACTAATGTTTATGAGAATCTTTTTATCTTTAGGTGGAGTTGTTGAATAAAATTTAGTATTAATTTTAATCCAAGGGTTTGGTAAAATGCATAATCTGTCCAGCATTACAGCCTGCCTCCCTATTCCCGGTTCAGCAGGGGAACCTATTCCTTGGAGAATTATGCCTATAGATCTGTCAATGGTAATTCAATATGATAATCTGACTAATGCAATAGCAAAGGCAAATATCACCCACTATTTGGATGAGGAGAGATGTAGGAGAAGAGGAGATGGTATTCTTGAGGATCCAATAGCTTGGAGGCCAGGAGATAATAGAACTATTTCTGGAAAAAAGGAGGTAAGGAGTGTCCAACAGGGTCCCATATTCTTGACCAACATTTTCTGGATTTTGCCTTAGCAGCCTCAGGAGTAGAAGCAGCCAGGTTGTTAGATTTATGTGTTACTAAAAATTACACCCAAAATGTTTTATACTTGCCAGAGTGTCAAACTCTCTAAAGCAAGCCTCGTACCTGGACAAAACCCTTAGAAGGACAACGGAAATACTTGGGGAAGGTAGAGTGGTATCTAGATTGGCGAATCACACCTATGTATAACCTAAATAAGAGCCAATGGAGGTGTGGAGAAAAACAAAACCATGAAAGTCGGTCTAGCATCATAAGCTGGATGGCCAAATTAGTTATAAATTGTTGTAAATCTCTGGAAGTTCCTTCTCCAGGTTACACTCTCTGGGCTACTTCGGATGGATGTTGAACCACCTGACTCCTGCTTGGACAGACCACCCAGCAAGTTACCTTAGGGTTATTCGATCTTCTCCGTAATCTGCGAAATGATGTTGTGCGATGGGGGCGTGAGGCTTTCCCAACCTGGTTACTTCAGTTTTGGGACTGTATGGTGTTGTAACGTGTGTCCTTCCCCTGATCCCTCCCCCTTGACCCTTCCGGACTGGCTGATGTGAGCCAGGACCGCCTCCTAACCCCACGGATAAAAGCCCAGCAGGACCCGGAACCCAGTCTCTTTGATTCTGGGCTTCATGGAGCAAATATCTTCCCCCGATTCTCCCCTCCCCTCCCCCACTCCCCAGTTCCCTCCTTTATTATCCCAATAAATCACCTGAAGCCTGGAATGAACAGCTGCCTTTCTAGACCTGCGACGCTTCCACAAAGACCCAGTCTGACCAGTCCCACCGCTCGTGGCCAAGAAGAAACCATCCTGCGTGTTCCGGTTCTGGGGCAGCCCTCCCCCCCGCAGCAGGGGAGAGCTGCCTTTGGGTACTGCACTGCTGCAGTATGGGCCCAGGCGTGCAGCTGGATAATAACGAAGCAAAGAATTTGGGACCCTTGGCCCAGGACCTGGGTGTTGACAAAGTGTTATTGAGGGAGCCAGGGCCCCTTTCTCTCTGGGAGAGGCTTTTAATGGGTGTAAGAGAGAAGTTTGTCCACAAAGACAGAATGCAGGACCACTACCGTAGAATGCCCTGGAAGACCGTTGAGGAAGGGATCCAACGGCTGAGAGAAGTGGCAGTAATGGAGGTGCTCTTTGGGAGGGATGGACAGCACGAAAATGATCCTGACAGGGTCAGGTGCACCGGGCAAATGTGGAACCTTGCAAATCTAGGGCCATCCCAATATGCCACCTTCATTGCAACAATTAATGCCGATGACAATCGAGAGACAGTGGATTCCATAGGTGACAGGCTCAGATATTATGCAAGTGTGATAAGTGGTCCGATGCAGGCTCAGGTCTCTGCTGTGGTTCAGGACCTCAGAGAGGAGATGAGAGAGATGAGGGAGATGAGAGAGGAGATGGAGGACCTGAAGGAGGAGCTTAGGGAAGAGATGAGGAGGAACAATGTGGCACCAGTGAGAGTCACAGGCCCCAACACCAGAGCCTGACATCCCCTGGCTAGGGAGAGAAGGTACACCCCATGAGCCAAGTTGTGGTTCTTTCTCCATGACCACGGGGAAGACATGAGAAGGTGGGATGGGAAGCCCACTACTGCCCTGGCAGCACGGGTGCGTCAGCTTAAGGAGGGAAACGCTGGCCGAGGGGGTTCTGCTAAAGCGAAGGTAGCCTCAGCTTCCCGTGGCTGACCTGCCAGGTACAATAGAAGGGAAGATGATGAGTCAGATCCCCTTGAAGGAACCTCTAGAATGTATGACCAGGAAGGGAATGATAACCAGTGCTAGAGGGGCCCTGCCTCTAGCCAGGTAGAGGTACGGGAAAACCATGTTTTTTGGACTGTGTGGATTCGATGGCCTGGTACATCAGAGCCACAGAAATATGAAGCATTAGTTGATACAGGTACGCAGTGTACCCTAATGCCATTGGAACTTGTGGGGGCAGAATCCATTTCTATTGCTGGGGTGACGGGGGGATCACAGCAGTTGACCCTGGTGGAAGCCGAGGTGAGCCTGACTGGGAAGGAGTGGCAAAAACATCCCATCGTGACTGGTCCAGAGGCCCCATGTATTCTGGGCATAGACTTCCTCCATAACGGCTATTTCAAAGACCCAAAAGGACTCAAGTGGGCTTTTGGAATAGCTGCTGTCGAGGCAGAGGGCGTGAGGCAATTGAACACCTTGCCTGGACTATCAGAGAACCCTTCTGCAGTTGGACTTTTGAAGGTGGAGGACCAGCAAGTACCAATTGCCACCTCGACAGTGCACCGCCGGCAATACAGGACTAATCGAGATGCTGTGGTTCCCATCCACAAGATGGTCCATGAGCTGGAGAGCCATGGGGTGGTCAGCAAGGCCCACTCATCCTTTAACAGCCCCATCTGGCCTGTGCGCAAATCTGACGGAGAATGGAGGTTGACTGTGGACTATCGTGCCTTGAATGAGGTGACTCCACCTCTGAGCGCTGCTGTGCCGGACATGCTGGAACTTCAGTACGAGCTGGAATCCAAGGCAGCAAAGTGGTATGCGACCATTGACATTGCAAATGCATTTTTCTCCATTCCTCTGGCAGCAGAGTGCAGGCCTCAGTTTGCTTTTACCTGGAGGGATGTGCAGTACAATTGGAACCGACTGCCCCAGGGGTGGAAGCACAGTCCAACCATCTGCCATGGGCTGGTCCAGGCTGCTCTGGAAAAGGGTGAGGCTCCAGAACATCTGCAGTACATTGATGACATCATTGTGTGGGGGAAAGCTGCAGAGGAAGTGTTTGAGAAAGGAGAGAAAATCATCCAAATTCTCCTGGAAGCTGGTTTTGCCATAAAAAAGAGCAAAGTCAAGGGGCCTGCCAAAGAGATCCAGTTCCTGGGAGTGAAGTGGCAAGACGGACGGTGTCAGATTCCTACCGAAGTCATCAATAAGATCACCGTGATGTCCCCACATACCAACAAGAAGGAGATGCAAGCCTTCCTAGGCGCCATAGGTTTCTGGAGGATGCATATCCCCAAGTACAGCCAGATTGTGAGTCCTCTCTACGTGGTGACACGCAAGAAGAATGATTTCCACTGGGGCCCTGAACAGCAACAAGCCTTCGCTCAGATCAAGCAGGAGATCGCTCATGCAGTAGCCCTTGGCCCAGTCAGGACAGGACCAGAAGTGAAAAATGTGCTCTACTCTGCAGCCGGGAGCAATGGTCTGTCCTGGAGCCTTTGGCAGAAGGTGCCTGGCGAGACTCGAGGCCGACCACTGGGATTCTGGAGCCGAAGTTACAGAGGGTCCGAAGCCAACTACACTCCCACCGAGAAGGAAATCCTAGCAGCCTATGAAGGTGTCCAAGCTGCCTCAGAGGTAATTAGTATGGAAGCACAACTTCTCCTTGCACCCCAACTACCAGTGCTGGGGTGGATGTTCAAGGGAAAGGTTCCCTCTACCCACCACGCCACCGATGCCATGTGGAGCAAATGGATTGCCCTCATCACTCCGTGCGCCCGTATTGGAAACCCAAATCGCCCTGGGATCTTGGAAGTAATTACAAATTGGCCCGAAGGTGAAAACTTTGGCCTCACGGATGAGAAGGAGCAGGAACAGGTGACTTGTGCCGAGGAAGCCCCACCCTACAACCAACTGCCACAAGATGAAACACGCTATGCTCTGTTCACTGTTGGTTCCTGTCGTATTGTGGGGGCAAATCGAAAATGGAAAGCTGCTGTATGGAGCCCCACACGATGGGTCGCAGAGGCTACAGAAGGAGAGGGGGTATCGAACCAACTTGCTGAACTCAAAGCCGCTCAGTTGGCCCTTGACATTGCTGAAAGAGAGAAGTGGCCAAAGCTCTACCTCTACACCGATTCATGGATGGTAGCCAATGCTCTATGGGGTTGGTTGGAAAGGTGGAAAAAGGCCAGCTGGCAGCGTAGAGGAAGACCAACCTGGGCTGCTGATGAGTGGCGAAACATTGCCACTAGGGTGGAGAAGCTACCTGTGAAGGTCCGTCATGTAGATGCCCATGTCCCCAAGAGTCGAGCTAATGAGGAACACCGAAACAACGAACAGGTAGATCAGGCTGCAAAGATAAAGGTGTCACAAATAGATTTGCATTGGCAACACAAGGAAGAGCTGTTCTTAGCTCAATGGGCCCATGATGCCTCTGGCCATCAGGGCAGAGATGCCACCTATAAGTGGGCACGAGACCGAGGGGTGGATCTAACCATGGACTGTATCTCCCAGGTAATCCATAATTGTGAGACGTGTGCTGCCATCAAGCAAGCCAAGCGGGTGAAACCCCTGTGGTATGGTGGAAGGTGGTCTAAATATAAGTATGGGGAGGCCTGGCAGATTGATTACATCACGCTGCCTCAAACCCACCATGGCAAGTGCTATGTACTCACAATAGTAGAAGCCACCACTGGGTGGCTGGAAACCTACCCTGTGCCTCACGCCACTGCCCGTAACACCATCCTGGGCCTTGAAAACCATGTCCTGTGGAGGCATGGTACCCCTGAGAGAATTGAGTCAGACAACGGAACTCATTTTAAAAATAGCCTCATAAACAACTGGGAACGTGGCATTGAGTGGGTGTACCACATTTCTTATCATGCACCTGCTGCTGGCAAAGTGGAGCGATGCAATGGTCTGCTAAAAACCACCTTGAAGGCTTTAGGTGGGGGGACTTTTAAAGGTTGGGAAAGGCATTTAGCCAAGGCCACCAGGCTAGTTAACACCCAAGGTTCTGGCGCAGAGGGGGGAGGAGGGGTGGAACCAGGCCTCTGCGTTTACCGAAAGTGTCTCTAAGGCTATTGAGAGATCACTCCAGCCAGCACTGCCTGGTGCTGTACAGAACGACCTTTCTCACACCCGTGCCGGTGTATGGCACATATTCTCACTCACCCACAGAGTTGGATAGCTTGTGCGTCACCAGAGACAAAGAACTCAGAGCGCTCAGTCAGCTGGATATTCCAGAAGTTTATTCCGAAGGGTTCCAGCGTGAAAGAGAAAGAGGAGACCCTCGTTGTCTATATTTATAGGGATAGCTGGAGGGTCAGGTAAGAGGAGGCGGGGGGAACATCACAACCAATGGGGAGAAGGAAGGGATGGGATCAGGGCTTAGGTTACAGCTGGGGGGATTTACATAATTTGGGGAGGGACCATCGTGTTCTCCAGAGGGGACACTAGGATGTCTCCCACCAGTGAAGCCCTGCTGTACTGGAACCACTCGGCTCCCCAGCAGTTCCTGAGGTGGTATTATCCACCACAACATCTCCCCCTTCTTTATTTAAAGGAAAGGCTTCCCCTACTTGCTTAGTTAAACACTTCTTGAGGCAACCGAACAAGCTTAGAACAAGGAAAATTATTAGGATCACCCACAGTCCAGTTTTGACTAAGGATGTTAGCCATCCTTTAAGTCCCCATTGTCCGAAAAGATCGCCAATCTAGTCTGCTTCTTTTTTTGTCTTCAGTTCTTTGATTTGATCCTTTATTTTCTGTATCGTCGCGTGGATGCTCTGGCTATGAGATGACAGGTTAAAGCAACACAGTCTTTTGAATTCCTCACAGCCATGTCCATGGGCTAATAAAAGAAAATTGATGGCTGCTCTGTTTTGCAGTGTTGCATGCCTGGTGGTTTCTTCATCTTCAAGAAGTTGAGAGAGGGCACTCGAGGTTAGGTTAGCATGTTTTTCGAGCCAGCACTCAAGGTGGCTAAGTTCACTTAAGGCTTTTGCTGCTGCTACTCCAGGCAGGAAAAACGATGCAGCAATCCTTTTAGACAATGACCAATTGATAATTTCGCTATCACAATTAGGATCTAATTGTTGTATATTTCTTTTTTGGCAGGCCAATCGAGTATGGTTTCTCCAATGTAGAATTTGGGTTTTGTTGGGTGCTAGTACAGAAAGCCTGCCAAGAGTGCACGGTCCCCCTTGGAGCTGGGATGGGATTTCAAGCAAAAATCATTAAAAGATGGTTTTCTGTTACTTCTTTCTTTTTCCCCTCTCATCCCCCCTTTTTTTCATAAGACACAGGTAATAAGGTTGTGGGTTAGGGAAACACATGAGGGTAACAGATAAGGGATTTGTGGGTTAGGGGAACTGCTTGAAGGCGGCACAAATAGCAGTTCACGTGGCTGGAATCTTGCGCCGACGTCTTCTCTAAGCGGCACTGGTTTTTTTGTCTGGGGTTTCTTTGTCAGTGTCTGGTGTGTCATCTTTTGTCTGCTCAGGAGCTGTCACTGACGGTCGGAGGTAGGGTTTTACATATTTTCCTGGTATCCACTTGGGTCCTGAAGGTGTGGAAACACAAGCATATCCCCTCCCCCATACAATTAGTGAAAAAGGGCCTGATATTAGATGGCTTTCTGGATCTTTGATTAACACTGGCGGTTGTTCTTTTAATTTGGCTTGGGTCGAATTAGTAAAATGCCGGAACACAGGGGGGGTCAGGCTCTTCAAACGAATTGTTTAAGAAATTTATTGTAAAAAGGGCTTTGCAGAGTCTCATAATGGGAGAATTGAGTTTTGACCCTCCCTGTTGTTGGTCTAGGACCCTCTTAATTGTCTGGTGTGTCCTCTCAACTATGGATTGTCCTGTGGGGGAGTGGGGGATACCTGTAATGTGTTTGATGCCCCATGAGCTAAAAAACTCTTGAAGTCTGTTAGAGATGTATGCTGGACCGTTGTCAGTTTTTATCTCAGCAGGAACGCCCAGGGTAGCAAAAGCAAGGAGAAAGTGCTTTATAACATCTCTTGCCTTTTCTCCTGCATGGGCAGATGCAAAAACAGCTCCAGAAAATGTGTCTACAGAAACGTGTACATATTTCAATCTGCCAAACTGGGGGACATGGGTCACATCTGTTTGCCAGACTTCACAGCTGCCTAGACCCCGGGGGTTAACCCCAGACCCTAATGATGGCATTTGGTAGCTCTGACAGCTAGGACAGGTTGCTACAATTGCTCTTGCTTGGTTACGAGGTAGTTTAAACATTCTCATCAGTGCTGGTACATTCTGATGGTAAAATTGGTGGCTCAGCTTTGCCTGAGCAAAGGTGTCTGGAATGTTAGGAGCTTTCACCGGCATAGCCAGAGCGTCTGCCCTCCGATTCCCTTCAGCAACTGGTCCAGGGAGATCGGTGTGTGACCTCACATGCATCACATGGAACGGCTGCTTTCTGTGGGAAAGCAGAAAAACAAGTTTTGAGAGCAGTTTATACAATTTAGGATTTGACACTTCTTTTAGCCAGGCATGTTCTGCTCTGGCGACTACCCCAGCTACATAAGCTGAATCTGTTACCAGATTAATAGGTTCTTCGAACATCTCAAAAGCTCTAACAGCAGCCGCAAGCTCCGCAATTTGCGGTGAGCCTTCGATTATTTGGATATCGTGCTTCCACACTTGCGTTTCGGGATGCTTCCAAGTCACGACTGACTTTTGGGATTTCCCGGAGCCATCTGTAAAAACAGTTAGAGCCTTGAGAGGGGTTCGACTTTGAAGTTCTTTTGGGGCCAAATGAAAAGCCGAATTGAATAATTTATGTTTTGGATGATGATTTGAAATCTTGCCTGGATAACTATCCAGAGCAACTTGAAGGTGTTCATTTGTTTGGAGTACGTTTGCTAAGGATTCATTTTCCAATGATGGATAGATGCAGGTGAAATCACACCCTGCAAGGGTACGGAGGCGTGCTCTGGCTCTCATAATTAGTTGGGCTACTTGTTCCTGTCGTGTTGTTATGGTTTTGAGTGGCTGATGTGGTAAGAAGATCCACTCTATTATAAGAAGTGGGTCTTTTTGTGCAGTGTCCCATTGAAAAATCAGTCCATACAGCTTAGGTGACTCACCCAGAACGATGAAATTAAAAGGCAACTCAGGAATTGTCCGATGGGCTTGGCGAGAAGACAGGGCAAGCTGTACCTTAGCGATGGATTTCTGGGCCTCTTCTGTGATGACTCGGGGCGAGTCCAGGTGGTCACAGCTTTTCAGGAGGTTAAACAGTGGAGCAAGGTCTTGCGTAGTAATTCCCAGCAGAGGACGAATCCAGTTTATAGAACCACACAGTTGGTGCAAGTCCCGGAGTGTCCTTGGGTTGTTTTTGATGGTGAGCTGCTGGGGTACGATGGTCTGTTCGCTGATGCGGAGTCCCAGGTAGGTCCACGGGCAGGTACGCTGAATCTTTTCCTGCTGGATCTCAAACCCTGCTTTCTCAATGGCTTGAATAGTTTTTTCTAGAGTTAAGTTCAGGTATTTATCATTTGGTGCACAAATCAACACATCATCCATGTAGTGGAGAATGATAGAACGTGCAAACTCTTTGCGGATGGGGGACAGGACGCGAGCCACGTACCATTGGCAAATAGTTGGAGAATTTTTCATACCCTGGGGTAACACACACCAGTGGTATCTGCGCTGGGGGGCTTCCTGGTTTAGGGATGGCACGGAGAAAGCAAACCGAGGAGCATCACTTGGGTGTAGGGGGATTGTGAAGAAACAGTCCTTAATGTCAATGACAGCAAGCTTCCAATTCTGAGGAAGCATTGAGGGCGAGGGCAGGCCAGGCTGTAGGGGTCCCATATCTTCAATGACTTCATTGATTTTCTTGAGGTCTTGGAGGAGCCTCCATTTGTCTTTTCTAGGTTTCCGTATGACAAAGACAGGGGAGTTCCAAGGGCTATTAGATGGTACAATGTGACCCTTGGCAAGCTGTTCTTCTACTAGGGATTCTAAAGCGCTGAGCTTCTCTTTGCTGAGGGGCCACTGGGTTACCCAGACTGGGTCATTTGTTTTCCAGGTAAGGGGCGGGGTGGAGCATCTCCCAGTGGCCCCAGCTAGAAATCCTGAGATGGAGGTGGGATTACCAGCTGAGTCCCCCACTGGGTAAGGAGATCTCTGCTCCAGAGGGTAAAACCAGAGTCAATTACGTATGGGCGGATGGTGGCTGTGTGTCCTTCAGGGCTTTCTATGATGATATTATTTGTACTCCTCTGGGAAGTTGCTGACCCTCCTATGCCTGTGATTCTGCCGCCTGCTGGTTTGGTTTTCCAGTCTTGGGGCCATTCTGCTCGAGAAATGATGGTTACATCGGCTCCTGTGTCTACCATCTCCATTAGGTAGGCAGTGGATTTATTATTGTGTAGTTTACAATTCATCATGGGCTTATCTGCGCCTACAACTTCTGCCCACCATATGGAAGGTGTTCTGTGGCACCTGGGGTGGTTTTCAGGTAGTATGATAGCTTGTGCTACCACCTGACCCTTTGATAGAAACCAGGGAGTGTTGTTACAGGAGACAGAAATTTGTACTTGTCCACTGGGGTCTATTTTGTGGACCTCAGGTAAAATAAAAAGTTCAGGTGGACCATGCTTAGTGTCCCCGACTACTAGAATGTCCACAGACCTGTCAAAAGGTTTTTCAAAGTTTACATATATGTGTTCTTGATTTCCATTGCGGAAGTGGTGTGTATCAGTACTTATAAGACAGAGTCTCTTGTCTGTTCCGCTGTGTGGTGCGCAGTTACCATCCATGGCAGGGGTGGCAGGGCAGGGAGAGACGGCTGTAGAATTTGTGTCCTTGCGCGGAGCCGCGCCGCGCTTCACTGTCCGTTTCCCTGGTTCTTTTGATGGTGATGCTGGCAGGGACAGCCTGGGGGCACAGCCTCAGTATTTTTGTTAGTATTTCTCTTAACACGCTTTGGTTCAGGGCAGTCTCTGACTATGTGTTCAAAATTCCCACAATTATAACATCTCCGTGGAGGTTTCTGAGATGCTGCTAGTGCTTCTGCTACCCCTTTTGAAACTGCTTGGGCTATGGTTGCTTCAGGAGATGCTAATTTGGTGCAAGCCTCAATCATCTGATCGAGGGTAGGAGGTGGGTCTAGAGGAAGGGCTCGGAGGACTTTTTTACAACTCTCATTAGCATTTGCCATAGCTAACGCACGCAGGAGCTCCTTTTGGGCTTCTGAGTTCCCAACTTGCTTTTCAACTGACTCTTTTAGTCTATTGAAGAATTTTATAAAGGACTCATCGATAGTTTGTTTTATGGTGGAGAAATTTAGAGAGGGAGTGGAGTCCGAGGGAGTTGAGAGCAAAGCCCTGTCAGCTTTTCTTTTGATATCTTTTAAAATTAGTTCAGGCAATTGTCTCGCCTGATCCTGGGGTTTAACTAGGTTTCTTTCCCCACAAAGATCATCTAGGGTTAAGTGAGCCCTGTTAGGATCTCTGTGATATACCTGAAGGAGGTCTTTTAATTGTTTTCTCCAAGTTCTGTCCCACAGCATGTATTCCCCGGGTGACAGAAGGCATGCCATAAGATTTTTTATATCATGTGGAACTAATACATTTGCAGCAAAAGTAGCTTGAAGTAGATTCTTAAAATAAGGGGAGTCACGCCCAAAATCCTTTCTCGCCTTGCACATCTCTCTTATCTGTGCATACGGGAGGGCGTCTCACCGGGGGTTCCCTCCAGCTCTATTATAATGGACAGGCGCTGCAGTGACAGAGATTTTGTTGGCTATTTCTCAGTGCCCCTCGTGTGCGGCTTGCCTGCGTATATCGAGCCACGGGTCCTCTTCAGAGTCGCTGCTCTCCTCCTCTGAAGAGGAACAGGCAGCCCGAGGCCGGGACCGGGCACAGTGGGGACGGCTCCTCCTCCGTCGCTGGCTGGCTCCGTTGCCGTGGGAACCGGGGAGGAGCGGGGCCGCAGGAGCAGCACCGCCGGGGAGGGGGGTGAACGAGGGAGGGACCCGCGCCGGGATGGGAGCTCCCCGCGGGGGGCGGAGCCGACGCAGGGACACCCGATACTGCGGGGGCGGGGCCGACGCAGGGACACCCGATACTGCGAGGAGCGGAGCCGACGGGACACCCGATACTGCGGGGGGAGGGACCGACGCTAACCCGGGAGTTTTAAACTGATAAGAATCAGGCATGCCAGCTTGTTTCTCCACGTGGGCGGCGCCATGTTGCCCCGCAGGAGGAAAGGGTAACGCGTGGTTTGTGCCGTCTCGCGAAAAACATGGAGTCGAGGTAGGGAGGTTTTGGGGAGCTGGGAAGAGGGTGAGGGGCAGGCTCGAGCCGGGCTGGCCAGACCCGGCTGGAGCAGGGGATAGGGGAGAGAGCGCTTCTCCCCCCTGGGGTTCTGGGGGTTTAGGGACAGCGAGGGAGGGAACAGACACAGGGGAGACAGCACAAGAGAGATCTGAATTTTTCGGCAGAACTGATTCAGTCTTAGCGTTCTTAAGACTTATAAATCACTACAAACAAAGGGAGAAAATTAGCAATCGTTTGATCCCCAGCCTGTGTGAGAACAGTTAATTTCTCTCCGATCTTATCCCAGAAACTAAGAGACTGAACAGCAGCTACAGAAACATTCGGAAAGATGTTAAAAATCCAACGAACAAAACATTTTAAATTCCCCTTAGAAAACTGGGAATTATCTGACTTAAGGGTAGTTTTAAGGTAGGTATAAAGCTCTGATTGGGGACGGGTTAACTTCCCACCCATATTCCCCAAATAAATTCTTCCCAACACCGAAAGAAAGAATAAGGAAAAAAAAAACCAAAAGAAAAATTCACCCCGGCAAAGCCTCACTTACCACTTCGAGGCTTCCGAGAGTGTAAAAAAAAAACTTTCGGCGTGGTTCTCTGGTGTTAGCCGATTTCTCCTGTCCCAGACAAATGGAGATTTCTCGGCTGCCTCCTTAAACAGATCTAATAAAACTTAGACTTGTTTTCGAGGGAAGTAGCTGCTCCGATCGTGACATCTATGGCATAAAGCCTTCCGAGACACTTTCAGGGATTTTTCAGGTCCCTGTATCGGGCGCCACTTGGCGCAGAGTGGGGGGAGGAGGGGTGGAACCAGGCCTCTGCGTTTACCGAAAGTGTCTCTAAGGCTATTGAGAGATCACTCCAGCCAGCACTGCCTGGTGCTGTACAGAACGACTTTTCTCACACCCGTGCCGGTGTATGGCACATATTCTCACTCACCTACAGAGTTGGATAGCTCGTGCGTCACCAGAGACAAAGAACTCAGAGCGCTCAGTCAGCTGGATATTCCAGAA
Organism: Entomyzon cyanotis; assembly: GCA_024500445.1. Lineage (NCBI taxonomy): Eukaryota > Metazoa > Chordata > Aves > Passeriformes > Meliphagidae > Entomyzon > Entomyzon cyanotis. Next base: position 1,328,248 of record JAKEPQ010000794.1, read on the forward strand.
GTTTATTCCGAAGGGGTCCAGGATGAAAGAGAAAGAGGAGACCCTTGTTGTCTATATTTATAGGGATAGCTGGAGGGTCAGGTAAGAGGAGGCGGGGGGAACATCACAACCAATGGGGAGAAGGAAGGGATGGGATCAGGGCTTAGGTTACAGCTGGGGGGATTTACATAATTTGGGGAGGGACCATCGTGTTCTCCAGAGGGGACACTAGGATGTCTCCCACCAGTGAAGCCCTGCTGTACTGGAACCACTCGGCTCCCCAGCAGTTCCTGAGGTGGTATTATCCACCACAACAAGGTTCCACCAACCATGCTGGCTCCGCCCAATTTGAACCCCTGCAAACAGCAGACAGGGATAAGGTTCCAGTGGTACACATGAGAGGCATGCTGGGGATGTTGTTTGGATTAATTCTGCCTCAAGCAAAGACCAACCCACCCGTGGTGTTGTCTTCGCTCAGGGACCAGGGTGCACCTGGTGGGTGATGCAAAAGGTTGGAGAGACACGATGCATACCTCAGAGGGACCTTAGTTGGGGTTGAATTGCCCATAACACTGTGCCAGTATCCATATGTATATGTATATATGTATATAATTAGGGTAATGCATGCATGTATATAGTTTAAATGTTTAAGCTCAATTTAACATGTTGGAATGGAAAAAAAAATTCGGGGTGGATAATGTCGGAGGTTGGGGGCATTGGAATTTTTTCTCCATCCCTGTTACTAAGCAACAAATATCTGGGTGATTAGAGCCATCAAATCTTTTGTAAGAGACAAAAGGGTGTGCTAGGTGGGGCAAGGGGAAGAGCCAACCTGCCGTTGGGACCGGCACTCGTCCGTCGGACACCGGGGAGGAAAAAGTGACTGCTTTTTGCTTCTGGCTGCGACTGCAGGAGATCCAACTGCACTCTGCCTTCTCCTTCTGGCTGGGTGAGCTTTTGGCTGGGCAAAAGTGTGAGATCCAACCATTTCCCCGCTGGGAACGCGCACCTTTCCCGGCTGGGCAGCACATTGTCATGTATGTACCCCACGCCATGAACTCTGTTGCTGGAGCAAAAGGCGGGACACTGGTATCTAAGCAGAATGCTTAAATGCCAATCTGTGTTGCTAGAACAGGATGATGTTACCCTAAAAACAACATCTGTTGTAAACTCTGCAATGTTTTTGTCATCCACATTGCTTAATGATGTGCCTGAGCATGACTGTTTACAGACAATAGAGGAGAACTATTCCAGCAGACCAGACCTGAAGCAGGTGCCTCTGGAAAAGCCAGATTGGGAACTGATTGCACTGACCAGAGCTCTAGAATTGAGTGAGGAAAAGAAGGTAAACATATGGACTGATTCCAAATATGCCTTCAGTGTTATCATGCCCACGGAACTATTTGGAAGGAACATGGCCTGCTGACTGCTCAAGGTACTGCCATTTAGCATGCAAAAAAAATCCTTGCACTCCTGCAGAACATCTGGAAGCCTACAGAAGTAGCTGTCATGCATTGCAGAAGTCATCAAAAGAGAAAGACAACCCCTGAAGTGGGAAATCATTTTGCTGACAAAATGGCAAGAGAAATAGCAGAAAAGGGCATATTTTCAGTAGTACCACAGAAAAAAAAATAGATCTGACAGGGTTTGCTGCAATATATGATCAGAGTGACCACAAATTAATTAAGTTCCTTAAGGCTAAGATTAAGGAAGGTGGATGAGCTATTACCCCGATAGGCCAGGTTGTAGTCCCACCCCTGCTCCTTTGAAAAATAGCACAGAGGGACCATGAGAGTACCCACTGGGGAACAGAAAACCTTTAAAAACATCTAAAGAAAGTGGTAATAGAGAGAGGGATGACTGATATTGTGCATGTGGCAGAACGTTCACCCCCCGCCGTTCTTTCTCTCCCTGCTCCATTGCAGAAGATGGATGGCTCAGATTAGGTTAACAGACTAATCAGGGTCATCTGATGGCACCCAAAAGTCTAAAAAACACTACCCTGTGGAATGAAGAGAGAATGTGAGAAATTTTTAGTGACCCACTTGGCATATTCTTATCCTATAAAACATGCACGAAATCTCAGAAAAGGTAGAAGCTTTTCTACATGGACACTGGAGCATGAGGAAAGCCTCTCCCCAGAGTCTGGACCCAGCTCTGTGGTAACTTCTTGCAAGATTGAGGGAGGATTCTAATGTATCCCAGCACCAAAACTGGATTTTGGTAAGATCATTGGTTTCCTAAATTGTATTCTTTGCTAGCCATAATAATATTAATAGTTACCTTTTAAGCGCTCTATTGTTTTTAGTGTCCCTATTTTTGGGCTATATATATACATATATGTTTGTTTAGCTATGAGTAGCTTTGCATGTTTTGTGTAGTAATAAGTTGTTTGGTTCTTTGCTCTGTTCTCTCTTGTGTCTAATAAACAGTAATCTATTTTATATTAGACCTAAATGGGCCGTCTTTATAAGGACTTGTGAGTGAGACTGAGTTTTGGGGTGCTGGTTGCTCTGAATAGGTTGATCACTAGTTGTCATAGGCCTAAGCAGCTGGTAAAATTTATCCACCCTCTGTCTCCACTTTTAACAGTGCAATCTGTAACAAGCAAGTGTGAAACCTGTTACAAAAACAACCCTGACACAAGCAAGAGTGTAATGCTAGGAGTGACCAAGACAGGGCATCTCCCAGGAGATTACTGGCAAATAAATTTTGCTGAAATGTCACTCAAGGAAAAATAAAAATATGTACTGGTTTTGGTTGAAATGTTACATGGGTAGCCTGAAGCTTATCCCTGTCACACCAGTGCAGAAAAGGAAGTAATGAAAGCCTTGCTCAAACATATAATTCCAAGGTTTGGGGTTCCTTTGGAAATGTCATCAGATAGAGGACCACATTTTGTTGCAACGGTGATCGGGGAAGTTAGCAAGATTCTGGGACTTATTTGGGACTTGCACACACCATACAGCCCCCAAGCAAGTAGAAAGTTGAATGTATGAATGGAACCCTCAAAGTGCAGATTGGTAAGATCTGCCAAGAAACATCTATGACATGGGTTCAGGCTTTGCCTATAGCCTTACTGAGGGTCTGCATACAACCAAGGCGGAGGGACAATATAAGTCCCTATGAAATCTTATATGGCAGACCATATCAGGTTCCACATATCTGTGGTGGTTTTGATTGGCCCAGAACATCAGCAAGGTATTTTTAACATCTAAGAGAAATTTAAACCCCTCAAAAGCTGTTGTAGTAGGCCTGAAGAAGTGTCTGAGGGGTGGGGAGTGGCACAAAGATGGCTCCTGTGTGTCCTGAGTGAAAGTTCTGGAAGTTTTTCATCAAGTCCAGCAGAGCCAATCGCTGATGGCTCTGAAGGTGATGGACATGCTGCCGGCCAAGCCTGGGCCAATTAGAGGTGCTAGTTATGCCTCTGTGAAAACGTATTTAAGAAAAAATCAAAAGAAAGTAGTCATGCACTTCTTTTTAGTTAGAGGAGGAGGAGGAAGTAAAAATATGTGAAGGGAGAAAAACATGGAAACACCAAGGTCAGCGAAAAGGTAGGTGTCAGGGTTTGACCCTGACTAAACGCCAGGCACCTCGACTCTCTCTTGCTACAGAAAAAATTATAAAAATACACATCAATCTCGTGAGTCAGATGAGATAGGACATTGCCAGGAGGACGCACGAAAAGAAAAAAGGGCAAACAGGCTTCACTTAAAGTTGCAAAGAGGTGTTTTAATTACCTAACAGAGTTGGAGGATAAATGCAAGGTAAAAAAAAACTTTTCATACAGTTTTTGTTCACTCCCCCCTCCCTCTTACAAACCTATAGTATTCACCCCCTTTCCTCCTTTACAATCAACAAGCTGGGTAGGGAGGCAGGGTGTGGGGTCTCTTCTCAGTCAACAGAGCAGATTTTCAAATTTATTCATCACCACAATTCTTCTACTACAAATACTCTTTATCTCTACTTGTTTCTCTCTCTCTCCAGACAGTTTTTCTGCTCTCACCTCCACCCTCTTAAGAAGCAGTCTCTGCACTCACCCCCCTTCCCTCTTTCCAAACCAGCAACACAGACAGAGGGCAGGGTGAGAGGAGTTCTCTGGTCAGTCTAATCAGGGAGAAGGGGTCTCTACTTAGCCACGGGGTCTTTCCCATGAGAGACAGTCCTCTGGGAACTTCTTTGGCATGGGTCCAATCTCACAAGCAACATCCCGCCCAAATTCTGCTGCAACGTGAGTCTTTTTGTCCATAAGGTGTTGTGCAGATTCTCCCAAGCCAAGGCCAGGCTGCTTCCATGCCAGGAGCAAGGCCTTTCTCTCCCAGACAAGGCCTTTTGCAGTTTTAACTCTTAGATGAGACTCCCACTAGTTCAGAGTCTTTTCCAGGCATCCACCTGCTCCTCTGGAGTGGGCTGTGGGTGGATTTCTGCATCCTCATGGACTCCATGGGCTGCAGGAGAAATCTCTTGCTCCCCCCATAGCTTTCACCATGGCTAGCAGAGGGTTTTCAGCTCCGGTGCCGGGAGCACTGGAGCACCCCTTCCCCCCTTCTTCACTGACCTTGGCAATCTCCATGCTGTTCTCCCTCACATATTTTCACCTCCACCTCCTCCTCCTCCAACTACAAAGAAGTGAAAGAAGTGCGTGCCTGCTTTGTTTTGATTTCTTCTTAAATATGTTTTCACAGAGGCATAACTAGCACCTCTAATTGGCCCAAACTTGGCCGGCAGCATGTCCATCACCTTCAGAGCCATCAGAGATTGGCTCTGCTGGACTTGATGTAAAAACTTCCAGAACTTACACTCAGGACACACAGGAGCCATCTTTGTGCCACTCCCCACCTCTCAGACACCTCCCCAGGCCTACCACAACAGCTTCTGAGGGGTTTAAATTTCTCCTAGATGTTAAAAATACTTTACTGATGTTTTGGGCCAATCAGAACCACCACAGTAGGGGAGGAGGTTCTCCAGGTGCCAGAGCTGGAAACCCTCTGCTAGCTGTGGTGAAGACTGGGGGGAGCAGGAGGTCCTCCTGCAGCCCATGGAGTCCACAGGGGTGCAGAAATCCACCCACAGCCTGTGGGGAGGTGCCCACGCCAGAGGAGCAGCTGGATGCCTGGAGGAAGCTGTGATCCAGTGGGAGTCTCATATAAAGAGTTAAAGCTGCAAAGGCCTTACAAGGGAGAGAAAGGCCTTGCTCCTGGCATGGAAGCAGCCTGGCCTCAGCTCGGGAGAGTCTGTACCTTATGGACCAGAGGACTCATGTTGCAGCAGAATTCAGGCAGGATGCTGCTCGTGAGATTAGACCCACGCCAAAGAAGTTCCCAGAGGACTGTCTCTCGTAGGAGGGTGTGGCTAGCACAGGTTCTTCCCGTGAGAACATTTTGCTATATTTCATAAACAAGATAAAGTTTGGATGTTTTGCAAACAGTTTCTCCGGATTGGGTCAGTTCGGGCTTGGCCAATTTGGCCTAGGGGGAGATCTCGGGCTGACCAATCTGGGGCACTTCTGTAGACTCTATATATATGGAATTCAAAACAATAAAGTTTTTTTTTCTCCTCTCTTTCCTTGTCTGAGAACTTGGGTCAGTCCTCAGCTAGCCGCTCAACAGCGACAGGAGGGACCCCGTGGCTAAGTAGAGGACCCCTCTCCCTGACAGACTGACCAGAGAAAAAAGCCCTTATCCTGCCCCCTGCCCGTGTTGTTGGTTGGAAAGAGGGAGGGGGGTGAGCGGAGAAACAGCTTCTTAAGAGGGAGAGGGGTGATTGGAGAAACTGTCTTAAGAGAGAGAGAATGAGCACAGAAACAGTATTTGTAGCAGAAGAATTGTAGTGATGAATAGATGTATGGACTGGACTAAGAAAATACCCCATACCCTGCCCCCTACCCGAGCTGTTGGTTGGAAGGAAGGACGGGGGTGAGTAGAAAATGGTGTCTTAAGCGGGAGGGGGATGAGTGAACAAATGGAGTCTGAAAACCTTATTTTTACCTCTCATTTATCCTCCGACTCTGTTAGGTAATTAAATCACTTTGCAACTTTAAGTTTGGAGCCTGTCTGCCCTTCTTCCATGCGTCCTCCTGCCAGTGTCCTATCTCACGTAACTCATGAATTCGGTGTGTTTAACAGTTTTTTCTTTCCCCTCTCCTGCACGTCTGCGGCAGGAGAGAGCAGGGGTGCCCGGCATTTAGTCAGGGTCAAACCCCGACATATCCCAGGAGAAATTCACCTGAAGGGTAAAATTGATTTAGAAAAATACTTAACGGCTTTAAGCTCCACTTTGCAGAAGCTCCAGAGATTCATCGTGCTGTCTAAACCTATAGGATTGGAAACCCCTGCTCACCCATTTCAGCCTGGAAACTGGGTCTACATCAAGTGGTGGGACAGCGACCCCTTCCAAGCTAAGTGGAAGAGACCAGTCCAAGTTTTACTGACCACCTTCACTGCTAGAAAAGGTTGCTGGAAAAAGACCGTGTATCCACTACTCCAGAATGAAGAAAGCTTCTGCCCCGAGACCATCGAAAAAACAGACTGATGCAAATCAAGATGATGTGGTTTAAATTGTTCTTTACATGTCTGTTGTTTGCCCAATTGGTAACCATGACACAAAATTCAGCCAAAAGTTGCACAACACTGTGATCCAAAATATATCCAGAGCTCTTGATATGAGCAATTGCTGGATCTGTACCCAATTACCACCTCTAGATGGATGTAGTAACCGGCAATTGAAAAATTAAGAACGATTTGAAGAAAATCTAGAAGAGGACTCAAATTCTATATGAAGTGGGTTCCAGAAACTACGCCTTCAAATTCGACCATATCTTCCACACCCTCACTTCATGGTTACTAAACAGGGCCTGGAATAAAAAAAGCATTTATAATAGTTGTAATGATAGTTATTATTTTTGCTATAGCTGGTTGTGTAAACTGGTGCTGTAGTTAATGTAGTGGAGAGACTAGATAAGGTAAAGTCTTGTTAGTCTCTAAAAAGGGGGGAAATGATGCCTTTTTTTCCCTTTTTATACATTTTTATATCCTTTCCCTTTCCTTGTACCCTTCGCAAACACTCCTTGTACCTTAGCCCCACATGTTTATAACTCTTGTAGTCTGATATTTAGCTTAGTTTGGGGGTACTCCAGGGTGGGAAGATGAAACATTTATAACTATCTCAAAACTAAAAGCTCCAACATTGGACGGAGCCTCCTCTCTGGAACATGTTTTTGTAAACTAGGCTGTTGTCTCACTTGGGGGGATAATTAGAATAGGAGGACAATTACTTCATTTGTTAAGTTTCTTATTGGGGGATTTTAGGTAGATATGCTAATTTGTGAAGTCCATAAAATTGTATACGCATTGTACACAGGTGTGCTCCTCAGCGTGATTCCACCTTCAATGAGGGGGCACCTGGGATCCTATTAAAACCAAGGTAATACCCTTTTTTCCTATACTGCTATGTCTGCCTCTTATTTGTATCAGCTTTAAGGCATCAAAGGTAACAAATGGTGTTCCTCACTTCTGACAGGTCCAGCAGTTCACAGGCCCACAGTGCACTCTTTCCACTTCCCCTGTGACCACTTCCCCTGTCACCAGGATGTTTTTCACTGGTCCCAGGGCTTTTTCCAGACCAGAGACAGAAGGTCACTTTGGCTTTCAAGGCCTGTTGCTCTGCTCTGCAACATCTCTCCCTTTTTTGTTTTCTGCGTGAAGGGTTCATATACCTTAATGCTAAAACAGTCTGCACCTGCAAAGCCATTACCTTATCAGGACTATTACTGATCATCTGCTGGACACAGGATAAAATACATAGTATACAGATTACAATCAATAAAAACCTGTCAAAAACAACCATTCCACAAAGAGACCCACAGTGTGGGAAACCAAAATAGTGGTGTCCAGTGTCCCCAGGAAGAGAGCTGCTTCTTCTGTACTTGGAAGTAAGTGGCTTCTCTTCCAGAGCTCATGGCCAGAGCTCGGGGGCCATGCTGTTTAGGCAGGAGAGAAGTCCACTAGCTGGAAATGCTAACTTTGACATAACTGAATGTCTTTCTGGAAACATGGGGCAGGGAATAGCTGAAAAAGGTCAGCAGGAACACAACAATATGATAGTGGGTGCAGTGGGACACAAGGTCTCTGTTAGCAGGCTGCCTCCGTAAGCTTCCAGGCACAGCCCCATGGTCCTGCAACCCTACCCCTGCTCCTGCCTTGGCTGCAAGGGCTGGATGCTGATTAGGTAATTTTTTCTCTCACTGAACCTCGTCTCCCCAGAGGCAATCAATGTTTGTCCAGAGGAATCGCAGAATTCTTATGGTACTATTGCTAGCTAGGTAGGCCAGGAAGGTGTTCTCTGGGGCTGGTGCCACTCCTACACTGTGTATCAGGATGTCAGTTCTTTGTTGTAGTTGCTTCAACATCCCTCATGTTACCTCTGGGTTCACCTGTGTGCTGATGGTTGGTGTTGGGTCTTTAGCTGGGGTATCGAGTCGTTGGACCGGTCCTTCAGACTCATGGGGCAGTTTTTGCCAGATGAGCAGGTAACTTCTTTGGACCTGTTAGTGATAGAACACATGCTTCCCTCTTCCCCAGGTTAGTAAATCATCTGGGCCTTGTCACTGAGCACCCAGTCGTGGATCCTTACATAAAACTTTTGGAAATTGGTTCTGCACATGCAGACCTTCAGAGCAGTATCACTCTGTCAGGGATCAAAACTGATGATCTGCATTCGAAAAATTTTAGCGTGAATATTGCATTATCTAATTGTTCTTGAGGATCCATACTCTCCCTTTTTGTTTTTGGCAATGTGCTTCTCTCGGTATGAATATGAAAACAACACAAAGGTGTAACAATACATGGAATAAAACAATAAGCTTACTACGTGCTCAGCTCTACATGCACACATTGGTACATGAGAGAAAGGATAGTGATTTAGGAAGATACATCATCAATTACCTAACCACTCTACTATCACCCGGAGTCTGCAATCGCTGGGGAACCTCATTTCACAGGCAGGACCTGGAGAACCTTTCCTGGGCAAGGATTCCAAGTTTACCCCGAAGGGGGTCCAGCTTTCATAAGCCCAAATCAGCAACTCAGAGTGACTCGATTACATTTTTAGTGAAGAAACAACTGGAACTGATGACATACTTCCTAGCCAGCCAGGGCCAGGGCTTGGCCAGAGCCTAGGCCTCAACTGGGAGGGTCTCCCTAAAACATCCTACAAACAAGCCTCTATTAATATCAATTGGGAAAGTTTCTTAATATGATACACTTCTCGCAGATAACTACACAAGGTTATGTGGAATTTTCTAAAGCAGCCGACATTGTCATTTAATTTTTACTAAGTAATCAATGGTACCCTAAACAAACTGCAAATAACTAAAGGAATGCATATGTGTAACATCAAATAATATCTTCTGGATAATGTTCTTTATAAAAGCTCAGTGAATTCATGTCATTACACTAACAACATATCTAAAATCATTAATACAGTAACAGTAACCATTCTAAAAAGGTGAGATATATTTTTCACACATCTATGCATATATGTCAATAAAGCAAAGCATCTTACAATTAATAATATCCATAATTTCAAATTGTTACCCATTCTGTATTACCTATGGAAGATAAAATGGCAAAGATTGTTATGAATAGTAATACTAATCAACCAGTGTAAAACAACTAGACCCACAGAATTCTTGACGAAACCAAGGATCCAATAGACCGTATGTTCACATGGTTAAATCTTCATCAGGAAGGTTTCTGTTTTAAAGCTTCATCCTATCTCCATAGCAGAAGAACTGTATTCTTTAAAGTAAGTGAGCATATTACAACAGAGCTTAAACTTAACTTTACCCAAACATAACATCACTTAAACTTAACAGAACTTATTAAACTGAACAGAACTTAACCTTAACACCTAGACTTAACAGAATTTAAAGCTAACACTTAACAGAGTGTAGCTTCAATAACAGGCAAACTCTGTGGTGAGGGCTAGGGATTTCTGCATAACATCAGGTTGGGAGGCAGCCACAAGGATATCATCCATATAATGGTGAGAGCCTCGGGCGCTAGCTGATGCACAGAGCTCAAAACACATGCCACAAACCACTGGCATATGGTTGGGCTGTTTTTCATTCCTTGTGGTAGCATTACCCAATGAAACCGTTTCAGGGGTTCCTGTACATTAGGGCTTGACACAGAAAAAGAAATTTTGGAGCATTGTCAGGATGCAGTGGAATGGTAAAAAAGCAGTGGGAGCCCTGGCTGCAGGGCACACATGTCTCCCATCACCACATTAATTTTTCTCAAATCATGCAGCAAGCTCCACTTACCACTCTTTTTCTGAATGACAAAAACAGGCAAGTTCCAGGGACCAGTAGAAACTTAACAGATAAATTAAACTATTTAGCAATTTATTAATATAGAATTTGCCATAACACAGTAGCAACTGACTTACAGGCCTAACTTACAAATCTAAAATACTTAAGAAGCTAGAACGGCATTCCTAGTACATTTGCTGCAGCACTTTCACACTCGCATGCACACAGACATTGTTCAATGTATACCTGTGAAAAAAAGATTCCCTTGACTTCAGTGAAGTAGTCACTTTGGATGCCTTTGCATCTTTTGAGCCTTAAATTTACCAAAACAAGATTCAAAGGTGAAAGTGTTACTTTAAAAGTTTCAAATCCAGCAAAATTTAACTCATTTTGACTCCATTGTTACAAGAAAACTACTGAAAATTTGCAAGCAAACAACAGAGTGGTGAATGAGATAACAGAAACATGGAACTCTAGAGGGCTGAATTTCTGCAGGATTAACTGGAAAGATTTTAAAGGTTTGGAAAATATGGCATGATTGCACATAAGTCAGCTTCAGGAGTGACCTGTGATGACTATAAGCATTATTGAAAATGCCTGCTTCACAGTCAGTAGTTTTCTAATGTAAGCATAAGTCTGCCAGGATTTTTCGAAAGTACAGCCTTACTCAGAAAAATGATAACATTGTACGTGCCTTGTGGGCATTCTGTTTTGTTTTGTTAAATAAACAGATTTTTTTCTTTTCACTTTCCTCTAAGGAAATTACTTCTGGACCCGGGTGGGGGAGGGGCTCCCTGGAATTTGGGAGTGTTTGCCCCCCCCTAATTTGTCTCAAACTGAGACAGTGGTCTATTACACAGATTGCAAGGGAATCTTTGCTCCTGTGCCTGGAGCCCTTCCTTACCCTTCTTCCTCCATGACCTTGGTGTTTATATGGTTTGTACAATTTTATTAAGGATATATTTTGTATTTCTCCATCATTAAGATGTGATTATTTAAATTAAAAAATGCATACAAAGAAGTGTTAAAGAACACCTCTAAAGTTATCTAAAGGGTTTTCCAAAAATAATTCCTAAGAAAAACATACAAGATACAGGACTAATGTTACTCGTAGGAGACAAGAAAAATCCTATAGAATAAGGTGAAAGCCCATTTGCTCACTCTTGCCCACTAAAAAGCATTTTAGGAAAAGTATAGCTGACATGCAGGCAAAACCAAGTTATATAAGCACCTGCGTGATCGACATCTGACCAGAATCCTCATAGGCCAGAACAGCGCGTGGACAGCTCCACGAGAGGTGATAGGGGATATGGACACAGCCAGTGTGTGTTTGTTTAGTAAACAAGAATGCTAACAAGTATAATTTTAGCTGGAATATTTTTAGCACAGTATAAAAGTTTTACCTAGCTGTATAGTATAAAAGACTGTCTGTAGCTGCATTAAAGTGATTCTCTCCTCAAGAAGCAGAGTGTCCATGTCTCATTGCTACAGTTACTGATTCAGCCGATGGCAGTCTTCTCTCCACATCTGAAGTGAGTAAACATTTTAGAATTCTCATGGAGTACTTTACTGTTAGAGGTAATGTGACAAATCTGACCAACATCAGAGTAAGAACAGTTATAACCCATTTTCTCACCATGCAATGAAAATGTAAAACTAGTTTGGCTTGATCTGTCCTCACTAGTAAATGGTTCAATAGAGATATACTATGTGTGGCTAGCACAGGTCTTTCCCGTGAGAATTTTCTCCTGTGTTTTATAAACAAAGATAAAGTTTGGATGTTATTAAAACAGTGTCTCGAGATTTGGACAGTTCAGGCCTGGCCAATCAGGCCTAGGGGGAGGTTTCTGACTGACCAATCTGGGTGACCTCTGAAAAGTCTATATAAGTTGGAATCAAAATAATAAAGTTCTTTTTTCTTGCCACGCTGAGAATCCGGGTCCTTTTCTCTGCTAGCGGCTCAACAGCGACAACTATGTATGCTTCCTTTACTACCTGAGAACTCTGGTTTATTTATTACTGTTTTGAAAGGAAATGCAATTTGAGAATTCTTACCTTTGACTTTACACTTTTATTGTTGATCAACTAACACATTAGACAACATAAACACACTGTGAAAGCATTCTGGCTCTCTGCAATTCTTTGCATGTGTTATATCATTACCACACAATCATTTTATTAATGACATAGTCATTAGCTTGTCCTTAACTACAAAACTAGAGTTTGAACTCCAATAAAGCAAGCGTGATTGTTTAAGGAACTCTATCACAAATAGCTTAAGATTTTGTAGAAATCCATGCAATGTGGCTTCGCTCTGCGTGTTCCACTCAGGTCAGGCGGCAAGCCCCGAAGCCACAACGAAGCGGGCGAGCCACCGCGACGACCGGGCACCGGCTGGGTGCAGCAGTGAAGCTCGCAGGTGAAGGCGAGAGCTCCTCTGGGGACGGAGGCTAGCAGGAGACAAGGCGAGAATAAAGAAATGCAGTCTCTCGGGATTGGAATCCAGGGGTTTATTGGGAGGAGCAGCAGGGCGGTGAAGGCAGGTGGAATCGGGGAGGGACATGGAGGACGGATACAGTCAGGATTCGGAGCTCGAGAGCCCAGAATGTCCCCGTGCAAGGGGTTAAGAGGGGCTGCAGCATGGGAGGGGTTTACATGGGAGGACCAACAGGAGCACGAGAGGTACAGGATTGACAGGAATGCCAGGGAATGGGGGCGCGAGGAGGGAAGGTACAAAAATTTGAAACCCAATGGGGAAACTCAGCTAGAGGGAACAAAGAGGAACTTTCCAGAACAGTAACTAAATATGGGATAGGGGAGGGGAGATGTGCAGGGCCAATGATCTCTAACTGTGGTGCCTCAACCACTAAAACTTGCAGACACACTGCTACAATGCAACACTCTTAGGAAGGCCAGTTAATCTTTAAACAAGGTGGAAAGCAGAGCATTCTATATACTCCAAATTCCTCCACTTACAACTATACATAGCATTATTTCCTGCAAAAAACTATAACAATAATTTTTTCAATACATACCATGTTCTGCTCTAGAAAAAGAAATAATGGCACATGAAAGAAGCATTATTTTAATAAAATGCTTAAACAACTTTAATATGAAATGCATATGAAAAAAAAATATATTTATAAATGTATAGAAATGCTTGATATTAAAGGTAGAAAGTGTTCATACTGCAAGAGGTACTGGTAAAGCTGGGATTTTTTCAAAAGAAAATAAAACTTTGATTCTCAGCTCCAACTTGATTTCCACACTGGATCTGACAGCCTGAGAGGTGAGGTGTAGCTTCACATACTCCAGTCTAACCAGTAGCGAGACTGAAAATGTATTCCCAGTAAGCATACACACACAGAGCATGTATATACACCATATATATACATGCCTGGCCATACAGATCACAGACAGAGCACCTCCATAACAAAGACAGCACCTCACTCTGGCTGAGCAGGATGGAGATCCACTACTGAGAATATCTATATATATGTATAATGTAGATCCCTCCAGCAGCTGGGCTCGGGCATTTAATCTGCCCGGTAGCTACCCCTGGATCCCAGTCTTTCCAGTTGCTGGCATGTGAACATATGAGCCCTCTAGGCCACAGCCCCACTCCAGTTGCTGGAGCTGATTGTCTCACATGCACATCTAGAGCTGGCTGTGACTCCCTGCTCTCCCAGTAGCCATTCTCACCCTTAGAGAGACACACACACGTGCCTGGCTTCCAGGCCACTTCATCTACTCGCAAATTGGTCTGGCTTGATCTTTGCTATTGCTCACACACTCACTTGCACACCTTCACTCACTCCAGTGGTTAGCATCAGACAAATAGACCTCTGACCCCTGTCCCAACCCCAATGGGTGACACTTAGTTTCACTCATTCTGGTCTTTCCAGTCACTGGTACCTAAGCCCTCCAACCTGCAGTCCCAGCCCAGTTGCTGGCACCCAGACCCTCACTCACTCCAGTTGTTTGCACCACAGACACACAGGATGCCATGACCCAAGGTCTTACTCCAGTTGCTGGTAGTGAAGTCCAGTCACTCCAGTTTCTCCAATGACTTGCACCATAGCTACGCAGGCCCTCTGACCCATGGTCTGATGACACTTTCCCCCAATACACACTCACACACACACACAGAGCACATAGAGAATCCCTCACCCATGAAAGAGTAAGAAAGGAATTTAATAAGATAGGACCAACTGCACTGAGCAGGTGCAGGGCATAGCCAAGAAAATGCACCAATCATCACGTATTTGCATGCAGTAAATCCTTTTATCCCCTTACCCCTCTATTGTCCTCATATTTGTTCCTCCCCAAATCACCTAAATCCCTCCCCTTTCTTACCTTTGGCTCCTCCCCTAAACATACCATGATAAATCCCGTGCAATCCCAAAATGCTCTTCCTCTGCATCCCATAATTTGTTCCATACCTCCCTCTAGGCAGCAACCTCTCATTCCAAAAGGTGCTCTAGTGTTGACTCATCTTGCTGGGTGTCACATCTGGACAATGGGGCTAAGGGTCTCCTAGGAGAGGGTATCTATTCCTCCAAGTCCTTACTTTGGGTTTTTTGCCTGCCTCTGCACCTCTGTGCTCCTCTGTGCTTGTGGAGATAGGCCTTTGATAGGGCCCATCACAGAGCTGATAGCTCCTGTGATGGACCTGGGATGAGCTGGGTCAGGGTGTTATTATTTCGGCTTTTCCTCTCCATGTCTTTCTGGGATTCTTTGTCGGTAAGCTTGCAGACAAGCTTTACTCACAAAAGCTAACAGTGTTCATACTTCAAGACTTACTGGTTGTCTTGGAAATGGCTTTTATCCCATATCAATTTTTTTGTTTGTTTTTGTTTTGTTTTCTGTCTGGAATGGTCACTCCCCCCACCCCCTGCCCCCCGGAGCAGGAGTATTGCAATGGGTAGGAGCCAGCCCGGGATCCCACGAGGGTTGGGGAGTGAGGGGGCGGCTGCTTCCTTCCAGTGGGGCGATTGTCTCGGCAACCATGTGGCACAGTGCCTCTGACTGGAGATACTGTTGCCTTGTGGTTTTTGCCTGTTTCTTTTTTCTTTTCCTTTGGCACTGTGACTGGGCTTGCCGGCTTGCTTCTCCGCTCCTCTGCTTGTGTGGGAGCCCAGAGCCAGTGCGTGCTGTCCAGGGACCCCACTGTCCCCCACCAGGGCTGCTCCCTCTGCTCAGCCTGACCCCGGGACCAGCCATCGACACCCAGTGTCCTCCTGACCCCCGTGGCTCCTGCTACGGCTGTGGAGTTTCAGCTACATTTTTTTTGTCACCCCCGGTGTGCCCGCCTCTGCTGTTCCAGCCCATTGCTCTGAGGTTTCCTGCTGCAATCTATTCAGTTTCCCGAGTGGCACTGAGACTAGCTGCCCCCACAGTGAGATTTGCAAAGGAAAGCCCCTTCTCTCTCCCGCCAGCTGAGTTGCCATTATCCACATGGAGAGAGGCGGCTGAGCTCCTGCCACAGCGCCCCCTGCAGCCACGGGGGAATCATCGCACCTGCCCTACCTGGCCGGGAGCAAACAGCGCCCCTGCTGGCTGTGACTATAACTACACCAAAGGGGAAAGTGCTTGACAGCCGAGAGAAGGCTGTTACTGGGTTTCTGGTTTTTGTTTGTTGTTGCTGACATTGTAGTTGTTTGTTTGTCTTGTTATACATATATATACACTAGTAAAGAACTATTATTCCTTTTCCCATATCTTTGCCTGAAAGCCCTGTCATTTCAAAGCTATAATAATTTGGAGGGAAGAAGGTCATATTTTTCATTCCAAGGGAGGTTCCCACCTTTCTTGGCAGACATCTGTTCTTTAAATCAGGACACCGGAAAAGCTGTGATTTTTCAAAAGAAAATAAAACTCAATTCCAACTTGATTTCTGCACCCAAGTCTTAAGAAAATTAAGCATATACATTTTCTGTCAATAACTTGCAGGAGAGACATATATAATTATAACGCGGGGGGAGTGTGGAGTCGAATAGGCCTCTGCATTTACTGAAAGCATCTCTAAGGCTCCCAGAGATCACTCCAGCCATTACAGCTTGATACTGTGCAAGCAGACCTTTCTCTCACCTGTGCCGGTGGGAGGCACAACACACACTCACCCAGGGAGCTTTGGATAGCTCATGCGTTTTACCAGAGACAAAGAATTCAGAGGGCTCAGTCGCTTGGAGTTCCGAAGAATGGTTTATTCCTGACGGTGTCCAGCAGCGAAAGAGGGTGAATGACCCTAAGTCACCATTGATATAGAGATATTGGGCCAATAGTCTGAGGGCACAGGGGAGGGGGGAAGGCGGGGGGGATACAACGACCAATGGGGAGAAGAGAGGGGCGGAGTGAGGGACCAGGTCAAGGCCAACCAACATAGGAGGATTATCATAGTCTGGGGAGAAAACATCTGATACTCAGGGGGGTAGCTTCAAACATTGGAGCTGTCCCAACACCGTGTTTCTGCTGCCCTGGGACCCCTCAGCTCCCCGGCAGCCCCTGAGGTGGTCTCATCCACCGCAACATCTCCCCCTCCTCTGTTTAAAGGAAAAGCCTCTCTCATCTGCTTAGCTAGGCACTTCTTAAGGAAACCAAACAAGCTTAGAACAATAAAAATTATTAGAATCACCCACAGTCCAGCTTTGACTAAGGATGTCAACCATCCTTTAAGTCCCCATTGTCCAAAAAGGTCTTCGAGCCAGTCTGCATCTCCTTCCATCTTTAGTTCTTTGCTTTCGTTCTTTGATTTGATCCTTCATTTTTTGTATTGTCACGTGGATGCTATGAGATGACAGGTTAAAACAACAAAGCCCTTCAAATTCCTCACAGCCATGTCCATGGGCCAATAAAGGAAAGTTGATGGCCACTCTATTTTGCAGCGTTGTGTGCCTGGTAGTTTCTTCATCCTCAAGTAGCTGAGAGAGGGCACTCAAGGTAAGGTTAGCATGCTTTCCGAGCCAGCACTCAAAGTGGGTAAGTTCACCCAAGGCTTTTGCTGCCGCCACTCCAGGCAGGAGAAATGATGCAGCGATCATTTTAGACAATGACCAATTAATAATTTTGCTAGCACAATTTGGGTCTAATTGCTGTATTCTTCCCTTTTGGTGGGCCAATTGAGTATGGTTTCTCCAATATAGAATTTGGGTCTTGTTTGGTGCTAGTACAGAAAGCCTGCCGAGAGTGCACAGCCCCCCCCCGGAACTGGGATGGGACTCCAGACCACGCCCGATTCCCGCAAATCAGTAACACACCCACAGGCAGCACTTTGGGGTACATGGGTGACTCTGCTAGGATGAGATTATCATCCTGGCACCAATTACTGATGGAGTAAACCTGTTCTCAAGGTGTCTCGATTCTACTATGACTCAATTTCTGGTGTTCTGACCAGGATAATGCCATCCCCCCTTTCAGGCTGAAGACAAACCCGAGGCAATGGGTAGCCTGGGAGGACCCCAGTAGTAGCAACTCATGGGGTTCCTCCGGTGCTGTCACCAGTGTGTTTACCCATTTCTCCCAAGTGTCCTCCTGGTAGGGCACCTGGTTTGCGAAAGGCGGTTCGTCTTCACAGAGAGGAATCCCCACCAGGCACAACAAAAGTGGGTCACTGACGCTGCCCATAGACAGGCACATATGGTCTTGCTGGAGTGCTTTTGCCAGTGTGACCCACATACTGGCCTTTGGCTGCAGGACAATCCATGCGGCGACCCCTGATGCTAACATGATCCAGGAGGGCAGGAGAATGCAGAGGTAGGCAATTAGAGGCATGGTGGTAAGAGAGGTATAGGTAGTCCTTTTTTCTGTGGGATTCCAAGCAAAGATCATTAAAAGATGGTTTTCTGTTACTTTTTTCTTTTTCCCCTCTCATCCCCCCTTTTTTTCTCATAACACACGGGTAATAGGGTAGAAGGTTAGGGAAACACATGAGGGTAACAGATAAAGGATTTGTGGGTTTGGGGAACTGCTTGAAGGCGGCATAATTAGATGTTCACGTGGCTGGTATCTTGTGCCGATGTCTTCTCCAAGAGGCACTGGTCTCCTTGTCTGGGGTTTCTTTATCAGTGTCTGGGGTGTCATCTTTTGTCTGCTCAGGAGCTGTCGCCGATGGTCGGAGGTAGGGCTTTACATATTTTCCTGGTACCCACTTGGGTCCTGAAGGTGTGGAAACACAAGCGTATCCCCTCCCCCATACAATTAGTGAAAAGGGGCCAGATATTTGATGGCTTTCTGGATCTTTGATTAACACTGGCGGTTGTTCTTTTAATTTGGCTTGAGTCAAATTACTAAAATGCCAGAACACGGAGGGGTTGGCTCATCGAACAAATTGTTTAAGAAATTTATTGTAAAGAGGGCCTTACAGAGTCTCAAAATGGGAGGATTGACCTCTGACCTTCCCCACTGTTGGTCTAGGACCCTCTTAATTGTTTGATGGATTCTCTCAACTATAGATTGGCCTGTGGGGGAGTGGGGAATGCCTGTAGTATGTTTTATACCCCACAAGCTAAAAAATTCTTGAAGTCTGTTAGAGATACATGCTGGACCATTATCAGTTTTTATCTCAGCAGGAACACCCAGGGTAGAAAAAGCAAGGAGAAAGTGCTTCATAACATCTCTTGCCTTTTCTCCTGCATGGGCAGATGCAAAAACAGCTCCAGAAAATGTGTCTACAGAAACGTGTACATATTTCAATCTGCCAAACTGGGGGACATGGGTCACATCTGTTTGCCAGACTTCACAGCTGCCTAGACCTCGGGGGTTAACCCCGGACCCCAATGATGGCACTTGGTAGGTCTGACAGTTAGGACAGGTCTCTACAATTTCCCTTGCCTGGTTTCAAGGCAGTTTAAACATCCTCATGAGGGCAGGTACGTTTTGATGGTAAAATTGATGGCTTAGCTTTGCCTGAGCAAAAGTGTTCGGTATGTTGGGAGCTTGTACTGGCATAGCAAGAGCGTCTGCCCTCCGATTACCTTTGGCAATTGGCCCAGGGAGATTGGTATGTGACCTCACATGCATCACATGGAATGGCTGCCTTCTGTGGGAGAGTAGAAAAACAAGTTTTGAGAGTAGTTTATACAATTTAGGGTTGGACACATCCTTTAACCAAGCGTGTTCTGCTCTGGCAATTACTCCAGCTATATAAGCTGAATCTGTTACCACATTAATAGGTTCTTCGAACCTCTCAAAAGCTCTAACAACGACTGCTAACTCCGCAATCTGTGGGGAACCCTCCACCACCTGGATGTCAGACTCCCACATCTGCATCCTGGGATCCTTCCAAGTCATGACTGACTTTTGGGATCTCCCAGAGCTGTCTGAAAAGACCGTTAGAGCTTTGAGAGGGGTCCAACTTTGAAGTTCTTTTGGGGCCAAATGAAAAGCCGAATTGAACAACTTATGTTTTGGATAGTGAATTGAAACCTTGCCTGGATAACTGTCCAGGCTGAACTGAAGGTGTTCATCTGTTTGAAGTATGTGTTCTAGAGTATTATTGGCCAATGGCCAATAGATGCAGGTGAAATCACACCCCGCAAGGGTATGGAGGCATGCTCTGGCTTTCATAACTAGTTGGGCTATCTGTTCTTGTGGCGTGGTTATGGTTTTGAATGGCTGATGTGATAAGTAGATCCACTGTATTATAAGAAGTGGGTTTTTTTGTGCTGTGTCCCATTGAAAAATCAGCCCATGTAACATGGGTGACTTACCCAGAATGATGAAATTAAAGGGTAACTCAGGATTTGTCCGATGGGCTTGGTGAGAAGACAGGGCAAGCTGTACCTTAGCGATGGACTCCCGGGCCTCCTCTGGGATGACTCGGGGTGAGTCCAGGTCCTCGCAGCCTTTCAGGAGGTTAAACAGTGGCACGAGGTCTTCCGTCATAACCCCCAGCAGAGGACGAAGCCAGTTGATAGAATCACACAGCTGGTGCAAGTCCCAGAGGGTCCTAGGGTTGTCCCTGATGGTGAGCTGCTCAGGTACGATGGTCTGTTCACTGATGCGGAGTCCCAGGTAAGTCCACAGGCAGGTGCGCTGAACCTTTTCCTGCTGTATCTCGAACACTGCCTTTTCAATTGCTTGAATAGCTTTTTCTAGAGTCAAGTTCAGGTACTTATCATCTGGTGCACAGATTAACACGTAGTCCATGTAGTGGAGAATTATACAACCTGCGAACTCTTTGCAGACAGGGGACAGTGCACGGGCCACGTTCCACTTGCAGATGGTCAGAGAATTTTTTCGTTCCCTGGGGTAGCAAGCATCAGTGCTACCTGCACTGGAGGGCTTGCTGGTTCAGGGATGGCACAGAGAAGGCAAACGGGGACGTCATGTGGGTGTAGGGGGATTGTGAAGAAGCAGTCTTTAATGTCTACGACGGCAAGCTTCCACAGCTTGGGGAGCATTGAGAGCAAGGGCATGCCGGGCTGCAGGGGACCCATATCCTCAATGACCTCATTGATCTTGCTGAGGTCTTGGAGGAGCCTCCACTTGTCTGTTCCAGGTTTCCGGATGATAAAGACAGGGGAGTTTCAAGGGCTATTAGTTGGTACAATGTGACCCTTGGCAAGCTGTTCCTCCACTAGGAACTGTTATAAGTGGAGACAGGGTTGATAGATTTTTTACTGGTTGCCTAGGCCTGTGACAACTGGCAGTTAACCTATTTAGAGCGACCAGCACCCCAGAAACCCAGTCTCGTGTGCAAGTTCTTATAATGACGGCTGATTAGGTCTAATATAAAATGGATTACTGTTTATTAGACACAAGAGAGAACGGAACAAGGAGCCAAACAACTTATATACTACACAATATATGAAAACTAATCATAGCTAAACATATATATATATATATATAGCCCAAAAAAGGGATGTTGTGGTACAAACTGTATTTCCCCACTCCTTTTTCTCCCTTATGTGGTTACCTTTCTCCTATTGTGCTGCCTTCCCCGCCCCTGGCCCTGGCCACTCCCTCGGGTTTTCCCTATTGGTTCCTGTACCCTAACCCCGTCCATGTATCGCCCCTGTGCCCAGAGATCACTGGGCCAATGTGCTGTCCCTGCTCCCCTGTCCCTCTAGAAAAACCCTCACCCTCTGCCATGTTGATGTCTATGCATGTGGATGTCTGTGCGCATGTGTCTGTGCATGTAAGGTCTTCACCCATGAGGCATCTCTGCCTCTGGGAGGTGTTTGGCCTCCGCTGCACCATGCGAAGAAACATCTTCCATGGACACTGTGCATGGACCCTTCTCAACTCCTTTACCACCGCCGGTTTTGAAGAGTGGACGAAACCAGAGCTAGCCATATGGCTCCCTGGCTGGTGAGAGTGCAGTGACCAGCCCTCGGAGGAAGAGTTTGGTGCACTGAGGTGCTGAACTGGGCTGAGCAGAGACGCTCTCTGGTAAAGTCTGCTATAACATCCCTTGAACTGCAACATAGGGAGACTACGAATACCAAAAAAATACAGCATGCAAAAAAGGTACCTATTATTATTGTCATTATTGCTAACAAAGAAGAATACAATTTAGGAAACCAATGATCTTACCAAAATCCAATTTTGGTGCTGGGATACATCAGAATCCTCCCTCAATCCTGCATGAAGTTACTGCAGAGCTGCGTCCAGACTCTGGGGAGAGGCTTTTCTTCATGCTCCAGTGTCCATGTAGAAAAAGCTTCTACCTTTTGCGAAAACCCGTGAGTTTTTATAGGATAAAAGTGTGTCTTGTGTGGTCAGCAAGTGTTTGTTTTCTCACATCCTCTCTTCATTCCAAAATATGAGTTACGGTTAAAGGCCTTAGACTTTCGGGTGCCAAGAGATAACCCCTGCCAGGCTGTTAACCCAACTGGATCATCAATCTTCCGTAACTGAGCAGAAAGAGAGAGAGGGGAGGGGGAGAACGTCCTGCCACAGGGACTCTAGAGCGCTTAGCTTCTCCTTGGTGAGGGGCCACTGGGCCACCCATACTGGGTTGTTTGTTTTCCAGGTAAGGGGGAGGGTGGAGTGCTCCCCAGTGGCCCCAACAAGAAATCCTGAGTCGGAGGTGGGATTACTACTTGAGTTCCCTTGTGGACACGCTGTGTATCAGTACTCACAAGACGGAGTCTTTTGCCTGCTTCCCATTGCGGTGAGGAGTCACAGTCCGTGGCATGGGTCGCAGGGCAGGGAGAGACGGCCTTTGATTTGCTGTCATTGCGTGGGGCCACGCCGCACTTCACTGTCCATTTCCCTGATGCTTCTGATGGTGATGTTTGCATGTGGGACAGTCTGGGGGGACAGGCTCAGTATTTTGTTAGTATCTTTGTTAGTTTCTCTTGGTTCAGGGCAGTTTTTAACCAGGTGTTTAAAACTCCCACAATTAAAATATCTAGGCTTCTCATGCTGTATTTTATTTGACACTGCCAATGCTTCCACCACCCCTTGTGAAACTGCCTGGGCTATAGTCGCCTCAGGAGATGTCAATTTGGTGCAGGCTTCAACCATCTGGTCGAGGGTAGGAGCTGGATCTAGAAGGAGAGCATGAAGGATATTTTTACAATTCTCATTAGCATTTGCCATGGCTAATACACGCAGCAACTCCTGGGCTTCTAAATTCTCAACCTGCTTTTCACCTGACTCTTTTAGTCTGTCGATGAACTTTATAAAGGACTCATCAACCGCCTGTTTTATGGTGGAGAAATTGAGAGAGGGGGTGGAGTCATTGGGAGTTAAGAGCAAAGCTCTCTCAGCTGTCCTTTTAATATCTTCCAGGATCAGTTCAGGTAATTGCTGATCCTGATCTTGGGGTTTTCCAAAATTCCCTTCACCGCAAAGATTGTCCAATGTTAAGTGAGGTTTGTTGGGGTCCCTCTGATACACCTGCAGGAGGTCCCTTAATAGCTTTTTCCAAGTCCTGCCCCAAAGCATGTATTCGGTTGGAGACAGAAGACATGACATAATGTTTTTTAAATCATGTGGGACTAGCACATTTGCTGCAAAGGTAGCTTGAATCAGGTTTTTAAAATAAGGGGATTCCCAACCGAAATCCTTCCCTGCTTTACACATTTCTTTTAGCTGTGTATATGGGATGGCTTCCCAGTGGGGGTTCCCCCCTGCCCTGTTGTAGTGGACAGGTGCGGCTGTAACAGTAATCTTGCCTGCCAGTTCCCAGTCCCCACCCTCTGCAGCCTGCCTGTGTAACCTGACCCAGTGATCTTCCACTTCTGAGAGATCGCTGTCCTCCTCTTCCGGGGAGGGTGGGGTGTCTTGGGACCAAACGCAGCATGGGCGGCTCCCCCGCCGGTCTGCGCCGCCCCGACCTCCGGCTCTGATGGCATGGGAACCGGGGAAGTGCAGACCGGTGGAGGCGGGACTGCCGGCGAGGGGAGCATGAGCGAGGGAGGGGCCCGCGCCTGGGAGGGGGGGGAGCAGGGCAGATGCAGGGACACCCGATGCTGCAGGGGGCGGGGCCGACGCTATCCGGGGAAAATTTGAGCAAGAAGAAGGCAGCATGGCATGTCCTGCCATGTGGCTGGTGCCATCTTGTAAGACACATGGGGTCGTGACAGCCGGGGCTTGGGGTATTGGAAGGAGGGTGAGGGAAAGGCTTGAGCCAGTGTGATCAGTCCCAGATCGAGCAAGGGACAGGGGGAAAGAGAGAAGAGTCAGAGGGGCGGCAGCTCCTCTGCGCCATATGGCATGTTACAATTCCCACTCCCCCCTGGGGTTCAGCAGGGCAAGGGACACAGGGAAGGGGGACAGACATAGGGGAGACAGCACAAGGGGGATCCGAACTCTTCAGCAGAACTGATTCAGTCTTGGAATTCTTAACTGACTTATAAATAACAACTAGCAAAGGGAAAAACCCAGCAACTGATTGATCTCCACTCTGCCTGAGAATTGTTAGCTTCTCCCCAACCATATCCCAGAACCCAAGAGACTGAACAGATGCCACAGAAACGTCCGGGAAAAACTTAAAAATCCAACAACAAAAAAAATTTAAATTCCCCTTAGCAAAACGGGAATTTTCTGATTTAAGGGTGGTTTTAAGCAGGGTCTATACCTCTGATTGGGGATGAGTCAGCTTCCCGTCCATCTTCCCCAAATAAATTCTTCCCAGCACCAAAAGGAAAGGATAAAAAAAAAAAAATACAAAAGGGTGACCCAAGCGAAGCCCCACTCAACAACTCCGAGGCTCTGAGGGTCAAATAAAACTTTTGGCATGGTTCTCTGGTTTCAGAAGATTTCTCCCGTCAGAGACAAGCGAAGATTTCTCGGCTGCTCTTTCAAACAGGCCTGATAAAACTCAGATCTGTTCTTGAGGGAAGTAGCTTCTCCGAATGTGACATCTGTAGCACATAGCCTTCTGAGACATTTTCAGGGGTTTTAAAAGTCCCTGTTTGGGCACCACTTAACACAGGTCTCCTGGAGCACAGTGGGCTGCACCAGCACCTCCAAGTGGGACGCCTCTCAGAGTTCACAAACCCTCAAGTTTGCAATACTCGAAAGACCGTTGCTGATGATGAGGCCTATGCTGATACCCTTACATACTCCTCAAGGTGCAACCCCTACCTGTTGGGAAACGCTGAGGGATTTGATGTCAGTATTTCATTGAACCCAAGGGGAATTTTTGATAGGTACCTTTACACACGTAGATATAGATGTCCACATCTCTCTGCCTGTGTGTGTGAACTGACTATGGTAGGAATGTTGTTATTGTGAATCTACTATTAAGTCACTGTTATAATTGTAACAAATCCTATTGAATCACTTTATAAGTATCAAATTAATCAATGATTAAGTCCTTATAAACCCTTTTTCACTGTTATCTTTTTGTATCATATCATTTGCATATTTACCCTCTTGCATCTCTGGTCTCCATGTAAATAATTTTAAATTGATTCCAATCCGATTTTCCTATGTAGGCTTCATCTATGTAGTAAGTAATAGAGTGAACCTTGTCATCAAACTCTGTTAAGTTGCACTTTCAAAATTCATATTAAATTTTGTCAATACCTTTGATGTTAATTCTTTAAGCAGCCTAACTACTCATTCACGACACCCCATGTCTCCCTTCTTCCAGGGCTCAACTTCACTCAAGACTCTTCTTCCTCCTCTCCCCAACCAGCACAGAAGGGATGGGGAATGGGGGTTGTGGTCAACTCATGACCCTTCATCTCTGCTGCTCCTTCCTCCTCACACTCTTCCCCTGCTCAAGTGTCAGGTCCCTCCCATGGGAGACAGTCCTTCACATATTTATCCAATGTGGGTGTGGTGGTTTTGATTGGCCCAAAACATCAGTAAAGTATTTTTTAACATCTAGGAGAAATTTAGACCCCTCAGAAGCTGTTGTGGTAGGCCTGGGGGAGGTGTCTGAGGGGTGGGGAGTGGCACAAAGATGGCTCCTGTGTGTCCTGAGTGCAAGTTCTGGAAGCTTTTACATCAAGTCCAGCAGAGCCAATCTCTGATGGCTCTGAGAGTGATAGACATGCTGCCGGCCAAGTTTGGGCCAATTAGAGGTGCTAGTTATGCCTCTGTGAAAATATTTTTAAGAAGAAATCAAAACAAGGCAGGCACGCACTTCTTTCACTTCTTTGTAGTTGGAGGAGGAGGAGGTGAATGTGAAAATATGTGAAGAAAGAATAGCATGGAGGCGCCAAGGTCAGTGAAGAAAGTGGGGGAGGAGGTGCTCTAGTGCTCCAGGCGCCGGAGCTGAAAACCCTCTGCTAGCTGTGGTGAAGACTGTGGGGGGAGCAGCAGGTTCCCCCTGCAGCCCATGGAGTCCATAAGGATGCAGAAATCCACCCACAGCCCACACCAGAGGAGCAGGTGGATGCCTGGAAAAGACTGTGAACCAGTGGGAGTCTCATCTAAAGAGTTAAAACTGCAAAGGCCTTACAAGGGAGAGAAAGGCCTTGCTCCTGGCATGGAAAGCAGCTTGGCCTCGGCTCGGGAGAGTCTGCACTTTATGGACAAGAGACTCACGTTGCAGCAGAATTTGGGTGGGATGTTGCTTGTGAGATTAGACCCATGCCAAAGAAGTTCCCAGAGGACTGTCTCTTGTGGGAGGGACCCCATGGCTAAGTAGAGAACCCCCTCTCCCTGATTAGACTGACCAGAAAACCCCTACCCTGCCCTCTGTCTGTGTTGTTGGTTTGGAAAGAGGGAAGGGGAGGTGAGCAGAGATACTGCTTCTTAAGAGGGAGGGGGTGAGAGCAGAAAAAACTGTCTGGAGAGAGAGAGAGAGAGAGAAATAAGTAGAGATAAAGAGTATTTGTAGTAGAAGAATTGTGGTGATGAATAGATTTATAGATCTGCTCTGTAGACTGAATAAATACCTCACATCCTGCCTCCCTACCCGGGCTTGTTGGTTATAAAAGAGGAAAGGGAGTGAATACTATGAGTTCGTAAGAGGGAGGGGGGGAGTGAACAAAATAATGTATGAAAAGTTTATTTTTGCCTTGCATTTTATCCTCCAACTCTGTTAGGTAATTAAATCACTTTTTGCAACTTTAAGTTAGAGCCTGTTTGCCCTCTTTTTTCTTCTGTGCATCCTCCTACCAGTGTCCTATCTCATTTGACTCACGAGATTAGTGTGTATTTTTACAGGTTTTTTTCTGTAGCAAGAGAGAGTCAAAGTGCCTGGCGTTTAGTCAGGGTCAAACCCCGACAGTGGGTCTTTTCTATGGACTGCAGTTCTTCAAGAACTGCTCCAGCATGGGTCCTTTTCATGGGGGGCTTCAGTCCTTCAGGAACAGATTGCTACAGCATGGGTGCAGCATGGGGTCACAGGTCCTTCCAGAAAGCCTTTTCCTGCATGAACTCCTCTCCACGAGCCACAGTTCCTGTCAGGAGCCTGCTCCATCACATGTTCTCCATGGGGTCACAGCTTCCTTCAGGGCACATTCACCTACTCCAGTGTAGGGTCCTCCATGGACTGCAAAATGGACACCTGCTCTGCCGTGGACCTCCATGGGTTGCAGGGGACTCTCTGCTCTGGTGCCTGGAGCAGCCCTCCCCCTCCTTTTTCACTGACCTTGGTATCTGAAGGTTTGTTTCTCTCACATATTCTCACTCATCTCTCTCACTGCTGTGATGTAGCTTTTTCACCCCTTCTTAAATATGTTATCACAAAAGTGCCACCAGGGTTGCTGATTAGCTCAGCTTTGGCCAGAAGCACATCCATCTTGGAGCTGGCTGGAACTGTCTCTGTCTAACTTCTTTGAGTCTTTTAAGCTCTCTGACTGAAACTATATGTTACCATAAACCAAATTTATGAAAAAAACAGTAATTTGCCTCACTTATTAATCATTGGAAGGATAGATGTAAGTTACAATTGGTGGTTTAATGATGTATCACATCAGGAATGTGATACTGTGCACTGTCTCTACCAAAGACTAGGGGAAAAACATCAACAAACCATCCCAGCTTAAAAACTGGGAATATAGGTGCTTCATCACGTGGATATGATTTTAAATTGAACCCCAGTCCTACACAAAGCTCTGCATGGGCAGGTCTATCTTTGCATCATGTGGGCACAAGGATTTAATGGAATCATAGAACCATAGAATATACTGAGTCAGAAGGGACCCACAAGGATAATCAAATCCAACTCCCATCCCTGCACAGGACAGCCCCAAGGATCATACCATGTGCCTGAGAGCATTGTCCAAGTGCTTCTTGAACTCTGTCAGGCTTGGTGCTGTGACCAGTTCTCTAGAGAGCCTGTTCCCATGCCCAACCACCCTCTGGGTGAAGAAACTTTTCCTAATATCCAACCTAACCCCCCAACACAGCTTCACGCTGTTCCCTTGGGTCCTGTCACTGATCACCAGAAAAAAGAGATATGTCCCTGCCCCTCTGCTTCCCCTCATGAGGAAGCTGTAGACTGCAATGAGGTCTCCCCTCAGTCTCCTCTAGGGTGAACAAACCAAGTGACCTTAGCTGCAGTTTGTTTGGCTTCCCCTCCAGACCCTTTACCATCTCCATAGCCCTACTTTGGATGCTAATTTCTGGTCAAGTACTTTACCGCTTGTCTTGCATGGGAGACAGGAGCTTTATGAATTTTTGCAGTTTGATAGACTTTAAGATAGCTAGTTCCCCAAGACTTAGTCCCGTTCGCAAGATTCTTTGATATCTGGCCGATTTGTCTAAAAATACCATTTATTTGACACAGAACATAACAAACATACAAACATAGAACAGATTGACACACATAAACACACAATGAATGCATAATTGCAACACTACAATAGTTAAAAATGCAATAAATGCTTGCTTGAGCTAGCTGAAATGCAAGTTAAGAAAGGTACCTATAAGTTAGCCGGAATAATACAATTTAGGAAACTCAAATGATCTTACCAAATCCAATTTGGAGCTGGAATACATTAAAATTTCCTCACTCAATCCCTCGGGAAGTAACCACAGGGCTGCGTCCAAAAACCCTGGGGAGAAGACTTTTACTTCACGCTCCAATGTCCATGTAGAAAAGCTTCTACCTTTCTGAGATTTCGTGAGCTTTTTATAGGATAAAAGTGTGTATTTGTAGTCACTGAAAATTTCTCACATTCTCTCTACACTCTGCAGGGGAGTGTCTTTTCAGACTTTCAGTCGCCAGCAGCAAATAGCTGTTGATTAGGCTATCAACCTAAGTTGAGCCATCAATTTCCTGGGACCGATCAGGGAGAGAGAAAAGGGGGAGGGGTGAGCGTCCTGCCACACCGCTATGGTGCCTTAGTTCCCACTAGTGCTATACTAGAAAACCCCAACCAAACAAACAGAAATTACATTAGCAGAATCAAAAATGCTCTTATTTTCAGGGTCACTACACTCATCAATATTACAGAGAAAGGATGAAGCCAATATGGAGTAGCTGGTAATTTTTGAGTTAGTTTATTTGCAGACTGCTGTTGACTTCAAGAGGCTTATTTAACATGGTAGCCATTTGTTTCTTTGGGTTTTGGGATTAGGCAAAATGGAATTTTATGAAACTATTACCAATGAGGTTACATATCATGGATCTGGGGTTGTACAGGTGTATCAGATGGAAGAGTTTGACTTTAGCCAGTAATTAATCATTACTAGGACAACTAACCTCTTCAGAGCTCTCAAGATTTTTACATGTAATAATCTCTGTTCATAAAAAAAGATTCTAAAGCAAACAGTAATACTCAAAGTGAAGATCTGGTAAATAAATGGCCAAAGCTATCATACTGGGTACAGCTTTGCAAACTTTAACACAGCGCTATAGAACAAATACATGGGATGTTTTATTCCCTGGTAGCTCTTTAATATTAAATGTTTCTACTTAATATAAAAGATTAATCTCTATCTCTCCACATATTTACTTAGTACATAATGGTAAATTAAATATCATCTCAGTGCTGTACCACATCAGCTGTGTTATATCAATACCTTCAAACATATAATAACTTTGTGGAGCTTTTCTGTCTTCTTTGATGTGTATAACCCAGAGAAGATGGAGATAATTTCAGCCTGCATTATGGGCTTTTATGCAAAGGAGCTAATTTCTCTAGATCCCAAAAATCATAGAAAAATAAAACCAACTTTTTGCTTGCTCTTCTTGAGAAGTGCAGAATATGTAAGTGAACTCATATCTGAATGTTTATTTAATTTGCTTTTAACACCAACATTTGAGCATTTGTTTCTTCTACTTTTACAAACTATTTGAAGTTTTCATGTTCAGTTAAGAATTGTAGCAGGATGCTTTGCCCTGATAAAGCTTATCTGCTTGGCCTGGAATATGGTCAGGAGACAAACAATGCAAACTATCTTTGGTGAGCTACTGGTAGTGCAATAGTGGTATTTTTAGTGTTGAATATGCTAAAAGGCTGGCCTCACTTAGCATGCTCAAATACACATCTGTCCCTTTGAAGTAAGACTTGACAGATAAGCTGCTAAACTGACCTGGAGGCATATGACTGGCAGCCAACTTCTTTACACTATAAAAGTCCAGTCTACTTTCATACAGTTAGATTATTCCACATCCTTTTCTTGAAGTGTGTGAAGTTTCTCCCATGGAGTTTTGAGTGCCTCTCCATGGTTACTTCCCAGGGATTGAGAGAAAGAGGAAGAAGTACCCCACTAATGGAGTGTGGTGAGATACATCAACCTCTACTTAATGTTTCTTTTGCTAGCTTTAATTGCTTTAATATAGTGCACTATGCCATTTATGTTATACTATAGTCAACTACTAGAGATTTTAGCTTTTATACTGTGTAGTAAGTAATTCTGATTAAGACCTTCTGTCTGTCCATTTGTCTTAATAAATAACTCATATTTTATAAA
Source organism: Entomyzon cyanotis (assembly GCA_024500445.1). Lineage (NCBI taxonomy): Eukaryota > Metazoa > Chordata > Aves > Passeriformes > Meliphagidae > Entomyzon > Entomyzon cyanotis. The sequence goes on from JAKEPQ010000794.1 coordinate 1,358,813, forward strand.
TCTATCTGATTTGCCATCATTAAAACTTGTGGGACAATTTTGCAAAACTTAAACTGTTGACAGTCTGGGGCTAAGATTTGATCCAGCCACCCCTGGACTCCTCTCTCTGAGGAGTTTAGAAAGTAAGGGGGTCTTCTCGGTACCTTGTGACTCAGCAGCAGGGCTTCTTTAGTAAACTTTGCCTGGAGCTCCCACTCCACCTGCAACAATTGGCGTAGTTAACAGGATGGCAAACAATTTTGAGAAACAGACAAAAGGCTTAGCAGATTACCTGTGGAGGCACAGTATTCATATTGAAACTGATGATCCTTGGCCAGTGGATAACTGGTATAAGTGGGAAAAAATACAAGAGAAAATAGATAAAAAACTCGGGACCACTGAAAGATAAAAAAGGATTTTTGTATTATTTGTCACGCACTGGGATTATGCTTAAAAGTTGCATGGCAATGGAGAGAACAGATGAAAAAAAGGAACTAATAATCTGAGAAATTAAATAAAAGAAAGAAAACATGTAGAACTGTCTCTGCAATACCACAATGACAGATTGAAACAACAGCTAAAAGACTTCAAGGAAAAGACAAAAACCCTGGAAGAAACAGTAGAATTGACATTATAAAAACCCCCCAATTCTATGGATGTTAAAAAAATAAGAAAATCTATAATGCCATCAGAAGATTGGGATGGTGATATTTGGGAAAGTCCTGATGAAATTAGTGATGAAAATACTGAATGGGATTCCAACAAAACAACAGAATCCCTATCTCTTAAATAGGAAGAAGTTCCAGAATTTAAAATGAGACCCATAATTAAGACCAAATTTTCCAAAGGACCCCAAGGAGGTCAGAGGAGGAACATGGTCAAAACTACTCCTTGGGATGCCCTGAAATTGGCAAACCTACAGGAAAAATATAGATGAAAACCAGGGGAATCAGAAACTAAATATTTGTGGAGAGTTTGTCTCACTGGGGGAGAACTGATATTATTGGATGGTACAGAAAGTCTTGGATTTTGGGGGTCAGGGGTTTTACCAAATTTGGGACTGGAGGCTCCTGACCAACCCCATTCAATAACCAGCAGAATTGCATATTGGGCAAGAGGAATAAATATTATGGAGAGAGGAGAAGCAACCTCAATCTCCATGTGGTCAGTTAATGACATCTCTGCTGCTGTTACTAAAGCAACCTGCCTGCAGTCAATGCACAGGCATGCAGATGGAGACATTCCAATCTCCACAGAGGTGGATCCTAATATGTTAAGACCTCTATTGAGGGGAGCTCCAACTATGCTAAAAAATTATTTGGTGGGAAGACAAGAAGAAATCAAAAGAGATGTAATGCATAATGAAGCTTTACAAATCCACAAGTCCCAAGGAGACCTATCCCTATGTGGGCAGAACACCTGCATGATATAATAAACCATGTGAGAGAGATGGGCTGGGAAAATCACAAAAGGAGCTCAAATACTGAAATGCAGAAATCTCCTGAAAGACAGGTGAGGACTATTAAACATAACCCACCCGAGGGAAAAGAAAAACCTAATCCACCTGATTTCCTCTGACAACAGTGAAATGAGCTGTGGAGAACCGTCTTAAGAAAACAACTTAAGAATGTAATAGCAGAGTTAATCATAGCAGTGCAACAGGGAGGTGTGAAAAACAAAAAGCCACAGGAAAAACAGGACAGGCAGGCATCCAGTCCTTTTGCAACTCAAAAGGAAAAAAACCCCTAGGTGCTGAGCAAAGTTTGGAGTTCGTCACGGGCTCCATATCTATTTAGTCATAGGAGTGAAAAGGCAACTTTTGCTGTTCATAATTAATATGGGAGCTCAAATTTATTAATTCACCCCCAAGGATGCCAAAAACCTAAATTTAAGTTTTTAAAAGAAAAAGATTTGTTTGACTGGTTTTAAAGCAAAAGGCATTATTTGTTATACTGCCAAAGTCCATTTATGGCTGCCTGGGGAAAAGTGAATGTCTTCACATACATTTGCGATTGTAGATCATGAAGAAAATATTTTAGGATATGATATCCTTAAAGGAAAAGTTTGGCAATTACCCAACAGGGATGTTTGGTCCTTTGGACCCACAAAAACCCCCACAGTAATCTTTCTGGGAAAGATAGAAAAATCAATCTCTTAAAAATGGCTCCAGTTTTACCTGCTTCAGCTGTAACTAATATCAAACAATACCCTATCCCTTCTGCAGCCAAAGAAGTATAAATAAAGTAATTAAATATTTAAAACAAAGGGGCATTATATTTAGGATGCATTCTGCTTACAATTCTCCTGTTTGGGCAGTGAAAAAAGCAGATGGGAGCTGACATTTAACAATTGATTATCAAAGGCTTAATGCTAACACGGGACCACTCACTGCACCTGTGCCAAATATTGCAACTCTCACTGCTATGCTGCAGGCATCTGCACATAAATGGATGGCAGTTCTGGATATAAAGGAAATTGTTTTTTATGGTCCCAATTCAGGAAGAAGATAAACCCAAATTTGCATTCACTTGGGAAGGAACACAATACACCTTCAATCACCTGCCCCAAGGGTATAAGCACTTACCCAGGATAGCACACAATGCTTTAGCTGAACTCCTTCAATAAATAAAAATTCAGGAAGAAGTACAAATCTATCAATACATTGATGATGTGTTGGTAGGAGGTGAGGAGGAAAGTGTGATAAGAACAACAGCACAGGATATATATGGAATAGATTAAATGAGGAGGGTGTAGAAATGCCCTCAGCGAAATGCCAAGGCCCCTCTAAAGAAGTAAAATTCCTGGGAACCTGGTGGGTAGCAGGCCAAGCTGTAATTCCACATGAAACCATTACAAAATTAGATGATATATCTACCCCTAGTACTACAAAGGAACATCAAAAGATCATGGGTACTTTGGGATACTGGAGAAATCATGTTCCTGGATTTTCTATAATAGCAAGAACCTTGTACACATTATTGAGGAAAAACCAAAATTGGGAATGGCTTGATAGTCACAAACAGGCTTTGCAAACACTGATAGAAGAGTTCAAAACATATCAATCACTTGGGCCAGTTCATCCCAGTGATCCTATAATAGCTGAATGGGGTTTTGCTGAACATGGAACTTACTGTAACATATTTCAGAAAGGCCTGCATGGACCCAAACAACCATTGGGGTTCAGTTCCACAGCATTAAAAGATCCTGAAAAGAGATACACTGACTGGGAAAAGGGATTATTATCTCTGACCCAAGCTTTTGAACAAGTAGAAAAAATTCAACAGCATCAGCCTGTGTAAATCCAAGAACTTTTCCATGTTAGTCAGTATTAAGAAGGGCAGTGCTCTGCCAGAGGGAATTGCACAAAGACTGACAGTACACAAATGATGTGCATATATCTCAGGGGTCACAGATCAAATGGATGCAACTGAAGGGCCAAGAAAACCTACAAAATTACAGATAGCTGTGACTCCAGACATGTTAGCTTTACAACAGCCATATAAACCTAGTCCTGTACTGGATGTTCCTGCATTCACGTTGATGCCTGATGGGTTTTTTTGTATTTTTTATTTTACTTTTATACTCTCTTTATATATAACCTTTTACCCTTCCCCGTTCCTGTACTTTTTACTCCCTGTATCTTAACCCTACATGTCTATCACCCTAGTACCCCTTGCCCTGCTCAGAATCCTTTGGGGAAGATGAAACATATCCACAATCGCAAAAGCATAACGCACAACCTTGAACAGAGCTCCATCACTGAGACATGTTTTTTGTAAACTAAGTAGTAATCTTTTGGGGGGGGGCAATTTTAATAAGGGGGCAATTACTTCATTTGTTAGACTTCTTATTGGAGACTTTTAGATAGGTATTCTAATCTAGGCTGTCCATAAATTGTATACGGGAGATATCGTCGGGGCTTTTTGGGCTTTTTGCTTGTTCGTCGGTGCGCATCTGGGATCCCATTAAACCAAGGTAAAACCCCTTTCCTATACTGTGTGTCTGCGTCTAAAAATTTTCTACTAGCAATTTAAGGCATCAGTTCTGGCGAGCCAGGCAGGAGGAGAAAGAACCCCGGGTTCTGATTTTGGACCGAGAAACACCCCGCTGTATCTCCCCCTTGCCGGCACTAGGGGAGGGAGGCGGTAATTCAAGATCGAAATCCGAGAGTTTTCCAAAGACCAGGAACACAGCTTGAGAGGTAAGATCAAAGAGGTTGTTTTATGGTTTTATAGATAGCTAGCTAGCATTTGAGAAATCTCCAAGGGTGAGAGCGTGGCCAGGGGGGCCATAAAAAGGGGGGTTTTTTAACCGCTCCGCTCCCACAGGGTGGGGGGATTGTGAGGAGAGGGGGACGCCCCTCGTTAAACTCACAGGGAGCCGCATAGAGCTCACGGGGGGGCTGTGGCTCAGAAGGGGCTGCAGCCCGCAGGTCGGGTGGGTGAATTCGACTACTGAAGTTCAAATCCCGCCAGGGTTTCTAAGCTGAGCCCGCGTGGTTTTCAGGCTTGTTTTCTTTGCTCTGCTGGTTCTGTGCTTATCTATAGGTTAGGAACTTTTTCCTACTGTTTCTTTCTGTTTATGAGATATGGGTAGTGTGCTGTCTACCAACCCAAGAATCCCGCAGGATTCCCCGCTGGGTTTGATTTTGAAAAACTGGAATCTGCTGACAGTACGAAGCGTTGATTTACATTCAGGTGAATTAACCAGACTTTCACTGTGGGTGTGGCCTGTGTTGAACCTGGAGAGGGAGAGTAAATAGCCTCGGTCGGGCAGTTTAGATAATGAACTTATTACAAAGTTACTCGTAGAACTCCGAGTTCAGAGAAAGTTTAAAGAGTTAAGATATGCAGAATTGTTTTCTATATTTCTAAATCGAGAAGAAGCGTATAAGCAAATGAAAGAGAACCGCTTTTAGATGACTTTACAAAAATTAGAAAAGAAAAAAGATAGACAGAAACAGCCCCCGACGAAAGATGAAGAGATAGACATGACAGACACAGACTTAGTGGCACCAGATTTACGAAGGGAGGCATCACACCAGCCGCAACACGGGCCGGTGCCCCCTCTCCTCCCCCCTCTTCCTCCTCCTCCTCCTCCCCCACCGCCATTCTGGCCATCTGCCCCCCCCTGCACCTACTTAATACAGCATGGAGAAAAGAAGAGGTGTGACCGCCTCCTCCCCCCACTGCCACCATCCCCTGACCGGTCTGATGATGAGGATGAAGGCGGGAGCAGGGGTGGAGACAGGGGTGGAGTCAGGGGTAGAAGCAGGGGCAGAGGCAAAAGGAAAGACCGAAGCGGAGGGAAGGGCGGAACCGGGGCGGACCGGGACGGAAAGGGAAGCACGTCTACTGCTGGCCCCTCCCAGACTGGGGAAAGGGGGGCGGCGGGCGGCACCCTCTCCACAGCTCCACTAGGGCTGAGAGGGAAAAAATCCAAATCAAGCGTGAGTCAGACAAATCCAGTGTAGATGTAGATAGCTCGGAAGAAGAAGGGGAAACCGAGGCTAAAGCTGCAAGCAGCGAACCTGCTGGGAAGAAAAGGGGGAAAATAGCCCGGGAAGCTATCGGGGCTGCCAGTCCGGTGGCAAAACGTACTAGGTCTAAGAAAGAACCTGTCCTAGAAGTACCTCTAAAGCAGGCTGTCGGGAATCAAGGGATAGTTTATATCAAAACTCCTTTCTCCCTCAGAGAACTCTGACAATTGAAAGAATCAGTTGGAACATACAGAGACAATCCAGAGAAAGTGGCCATGCGGTTTGAATTAGCTATCAAGGCACAAAACCCAGATTGGAGTGACCTGAATGTAATGTTAAATGAAGTACTAGATAGTACAGAAAAAGAGATGGTTATCAAAGCTGCTGTAAATGCTGTGGAAACTCAAATTGCAGCTGGAACCATCCAAAGACCTGTTGGTAATATTTTTCCTTTGATAGATCCAAGTTGAGATCCCAATGTGCCAGAAGAAATGGCCAAATTAAAACAGTATCAAAAGTGGATAGTTATTGGACTAAAATGTGCTATTCCTAAAGCAATTAATTGAGCAAAAATATATGAAATTAAGCAAAGTCTAAATGAGACCCCCACAGATTTCCTGAACAGGCTCAAAGAGGCTGCACGGAAGTACACAAACTGAGACTTAGATTCCCCAATGCAGCAATCTAATTTAGCCTACATATTTGTAGGCCAATCTACACCTGATATAAGGAAAAAGCTGCAAAAATTAGATGAGTATGATCTAAATAAGTTGTTGAATGTGGCCTGGAAAGTATATCAAAATAGGGATTCAACACATAAGAATACTGGTAAACCCCACTACAAGAAGAAACAGGGTCAGGAGAAAAGAAAGGGTCCACCTCACCCTCCTCTAGCCGAGGACCAGTGTGCCATCTGCAAGAAGAAGGGACACTAGAAGAACGAGTGTCCAATGCGGGCGAAAGAGACGCCCACGTCTTCTCAATTAGCTGTGACTGGGAATTTACGGAGACCAAAAGCATTATCCACCCCAGCGGAGCCTTCGGTTATAATTAAGTCGAAGAAAGATGATGTTAAATTTTTAGTTAATACGGGAGCAACATATTCTGTGTTAAATACTTTAAAGGAAAAACTGAGTCAAGATACTGTAGATGTAATTGGTGCCACAGGGGTAAGTGAAACAAGGCCTTTCTTTCAACCTTTAAGATTTAAACTGGAGAAACATTGGGTGACTCATCAATTTTTATACATGCCAAATTCTCCAAAACCATTGTTGGGCAGAAATTTATTGGAAAAATTGGAAGCAGAAATTAAATTTTCCAAGGAAGAAGGAGTGAAAGTTATAATTCCTGAATCTAAATTTGTCGAAGCAGCTACTATTCTTATCCAGGAATGTTGTAGAGAAATTCCTAAAGAAGTTGAAGATGCGGTTATTCCAATAGTATGAGCCAGTGATTTTCCCGAGAGATCCAAAAGAGCTGAACCTGTGAGTATTGCACTCAAAGCGGGAGCAACACCGGTAAGGCAGAAACAATACCCTCTGAAATTAGAAAGTCGTAGGGGACTGGCACCTGTAATTGAAAAATTTCTCAAATTCGAGTTGCTAGTGGAATGTGAGTCCAAATACAACACACCCATCCTGCCAGTAAAGAAGGCTGATAGTAAGAGTTACAAGCTAGTGCAAGATTTGAGGGCAATCAACAGAATTACAGAGGACATACATTCAGTTGTACCAAATCCCTACACCTTTCTGACCACACTAACAAATGAATTAGGGTAGTTCTCAGTCTTAGATCTCAAAGATGCCTTTTTCTCTATTCCAATCCACAAAGATAGCCAAGAACTTTTTGCTTTTGAGTGGGAAAATCCTGAGACAAGAAGAAAGACTCAACTAACTTAGACAGTGCTACCCCAGGAGTTCAAGAACAGCCCAACAATATTTAGACACCAGCTATCAAAAGAACTAGAGGACTAGAAAAAACAGGAACCAAAAAGAGAAATCCTTCAATATGTTGATGACATCCTGATCGCAACAAAAACACGAGATGACTGCATCCAACTCCCTGTAAGTCTTTTGAATTTTTTGGGCATGGGCGGATACCGAGTCTCAAAAGAAAAAGCACAAGTTGCCAAAGAAACTGTAGTATACCTAGAGCTAGAAATCTTCCGTGGTCATCGACAACTTAGCAGAGAACAGAAAGAAGCTATCTGTCGGCTTCCAGAGCCCCGCACGGTAAGAGAGATGCAAGCTTTCCTCGGCATAGTAGGTTGGTGTCGACTTTGGGTGGCAAAGTATGGAATACTAGTAAAGCCTCTGTATGAAACCCTAAAGACAGCTGAAAAGAGAACCATTAACTAGACAGAGAAAGCAAAAGCTGCCTTTAAACAATTAAAACATTCCTTGATGTCTGCTCCAGCTTTAGGGCTGCCAGATTTAACGAAGCCCTTCGAACTGTTCACATACGAGCGGCAGAATGTTGCTCTTGGGGTGCTAGCACAATATCTTGGAGATCAGCGAAGAGCTGTGGCCTATTTTTCAAAACAGCTAGACAATGTTAGCCAAGGGTGGCCAAGGTGTCTGAAAGCCGTGGCAGCAACTATCATCCTAATCCAGGAAGCTCGGAAATTCACCCTTGGGCAGCACATTGTCGTGTATGTACCCCACGCCGTGATTTCTGTGCTGGAGCAAAAGGGGGGACACTAATTATCCCCTAGCAGAATGCTTAAATACCAGGCTGTATTGTTAGAACAGGACGATGTCACTCTAAAAACAACATCTGTTGTAAACCCCGCAATGTTTTTGTCATCTACACTGCTTGATAACGTACCTGAGCATGACTGTTTGCAGACAATAGAAGAAACCTACTCCAGTAGACCAGACCTGAAGGATGTGCCTCTGGAGAATCCAGATTGGGAACTTTTTACTGATAGAAGCAGTTTCATATGGAATGGTAAGCGTATGACAACCTATGCAGTGACCACCACAGATAAAGTAATTGAAGCAAAAGCCTTGCCTTCAGATGTATCATCACAGAAAGCTGAACTGATTGCACTGACCAGAGCTCTAAAACTGAGCGAGGGGAAAAAGGTAAATATATAGACTGATTCCAAATATGCATTCAGTGTTGTTCATGCCCATGGAGCTATTTAGAAAGAACGTGGCCTGCTGACTGCTCAAGGTAAGGGCATTAAACATGCCAAACAAATCCTAGCACTCCTGCAGAGCATCTGGAAACCTACAGAAGTAGCTGTCATGCACTGCAAAAGTCATCAAAAGGAGAAGACAACTCCTGATGTGAGAAATCACTTTGCTGATGAAATAGCTAGAGAGATAGCAGAAAAAGGCATTTTTGCAATAGTGCCACAGAAAGAAGTAGATCTGACAGAGTTTGCTCCAAAATATAATCAGAGTGACCAAAAGTTAATTAAATCTCTTAAAGCTGAAATTAAAGAGGGTGAGTAAGCTGTTACACCTATAGGCCAGGTTATAGTCCCACCCCTGATCCTTCGAGAAATAGTGCAAAGAGAACATGAGAGTACACACTGGAGAACAGAAAACCTTTTAAAACATCTAAAGAAAGTAGTGATAAAGAAGAATAACTGACATCGTGCAGTCTATAACAAGCAAGTGTGAAACCTGCTGCAAAAACAACCCTGACACAACTAAAAGAGTAGTGTTAGGAGTGACCAAGACAGGGCATCTCCCAGGAGATTACTGGCAAATAAATTTTGCTGAAATGCCACAGAGGGAAGGTTACAAATATGTATTAGTATTGGTTGATACATTCAGTAGATGGCCTGAAGCTTATCCCTGTCGCATCAATGCAGCAAAAGAGGTGGTAAAAGCTTTGCTCAATCATATAATTCCAAAATTTGGAGTTCCCTTGGAGATGTCATCAGATAGGGGACCACATTTCATTGCAACAGTGGTCGGGGAAGTTAGCAAGATCCTGGGACTTACTTGGGACCTGCATACTCCATATAGGCCCCAAGCAAGTGGCAAGGTTGAACGTATGAATAGAACCCTCAAAACCCAGATTGGTAAGATTTGTCAAGAAACATCTATGACATGAGTTCAAGCTTTGCCTATAGCCTTACTGAGGGTCCGCATACAACCAAGGCAGAGGGACAACATAAGTCCCTATGAAATTCTATATGGCAGACCATATCAAGTTCCACACATTCCAGGAGAAATTCACATGAGGAGAAAAATTGATTTGCAGAAATACTTAATGGCTTTGAATTCCACTTTGCAGAAGCTCCAGAGATTCGTTGTCCTGTCCAAGCCTATAGGATTAGACATCCCTGCCCACCCGTTTCAGCCTGGAGACTAGGTCTACATCAAGTGGTGAGACAGTGACCCCTTGCAACCCAAGTAGAAGAGACCATTCCAAGTCTTGCTGACCACCCTCACTGCTGTCAAGGTTGCTGGGAAAGGACCGTAGATCCACTATTCCAGAGTAAAGAAAGCTTCTGCTCCTGAGACTACCGAGAAAACAGAAACTGATACAAATCAAGATGATGGTTAAATTGTTCCTTACATGTATGCTGTTTTTCCAACTGGTAACCATGACTCAGGGCTCAGCCCAAGAGTTGCACAATACTGTGATGCAAAATGTATCCAAAGCTCTTAATATGAGCAATTGCTAAATCTGTACTCAATTACCACCTCTAAATAGGAGAGAGAAATGGTCATTGATTGGTATTGCAATAGAAGAAAAACATACAGAAAGCTGGCAACAGATCAGGCCCAATACCACCTTGCTGCCTCCTATACCCCTGAGCGGCCTGATGAAACGTAGAAACTATACAGTTCGCTGTGTGCTCATGAATGCTACAAGAAAGGCCGTTCTTCCACCATATTGTCATAAGACCAACTTTAGAGAAATACTTAACCCAAAATCTGTAACAAAAATGAGGTTGCTAAGATAGAGATTGGCTCTGCCTTTTGAAACAAGAGTGTATTAGATATGTGATGATAAGGCCCAGAAAATTCTACCTGTAGATAAAGACCAGGCCTGTGCCCTCGGAGCTGTAATTCCAAATATAACAATATTTGACCAAATTGAAAAACCACGTAAGAGAGAGAAAAGAACTCTTAATCCCCTCATTAAACATCCCACAGTTTTCCATAGTATAGTGAGAGCCCTCCTTCCCTCTTATGGGATAGTTGAATTGAAAAGGGCAATCGTAAATATATCGAGTGTTATTGAAAACATTGAAAAACATACTGCTGATGCAATTATAGCTTTGCAAAAAGAAGTCCATAGCCTGTCAAGGACAATGACGCAGTACAAGATAGCTCTCAAATTCTTACTCGGCGCTCATGAAGAGGTATGCAATATTATTAATAGCAGCTGTTGTTCCTTTGTAGATCAAGATGAGAGAATCAAAGAAGATTTGGAAGAAATTTGGAAGAGAACTCAAATTCTACACTAAGTGAGTTCAAAAAATTACACCTTGAAATTTGACCAAATTTTCCACACCCTCACTTCATGGTTGCCAGACTGGGCCTGGGTGAAAAAAACATTTATAATTATTGTAATTGTAGTTATTATTTTTGACATAGCTAGTTGTGTAAACCGATGTTGTAGATAGAGTAGTTTAGAGTAGTTAGAGACTAAACAAGGTAAAAGCTTGTTAGTCTCCAAAAAAAGAGAAAATGATGCCTGATGGGGTTTTTTTTGTATTTTTTATTTTACTTTTATACTCTCTTTATATATAACCTTTTACCCTTCCCCGTTCCTGTACTTTTTACTCCCTGTATCTTAACCCTACATGTCTATCACCCTAGTACCCCTTGCCCTGCTCAGAATCCTTTGGGGAAGACGAAACATATCCACAATAGCAAAGCATGACACACAACCTTGAACAGAGCTCCATCACTGAAACATGTTTTTTGTAAACTAAGTAGTAATCTTTTGGGGGGGCAATTTTAATAAGGGGGCAATTACTTCATTTGTTAGACTTCTTATTGGAGACTTTTAGATAGGTATTCTAATCTAGGCTGTCCATAAATTGTATACGGGAGATATCGTCGGGGCTTTTTGGGCTTTTTGTTTGTTCGTCGGTGCGCATCTGGGATCCTATTAAACCAAGGTAAAACCCCTTTCCTATACTGTGTGTCTGCGTCTAAAAATTTTTTACTAGCGATTTAAGGCATCAACGTCAGACTCTGAAGATATTTGGTTCACTGATGCCTCAGCCAAAGGCATTGATGGTAAATGGAAGTACAGAGCAGTTGCTTTTAACATTCAGACAGGAATGGAAGTAGTAGAAGAAGGAATGGGAAGTGGACAGGTGGGAGAGTTAAAAGCTGTATTGTTTGCAGTAAAGGAGCAAGCAAGGACAATATATGCTGATTCTTATACAGTCTGGGCTGGTGCCACACAGTGGTTGTATCAGTGGGAAGCATTCGATTGGCAAGTGAATGGAAAAGAGGTTTGGCAGAAAGAAGATTGGAAATGGTTGTTGTTACAGGCTCAATCCTGACCAATCCACATAGGATGGGTCAAACCTCATGCAAATGACCAAGCCTTACAGACTTATTGGAATAACAAGGTAGATCAGCTGACAAAAATCAGAAAGATAGAAATTGATCAGTTGGAAGATCCTCAACATTGGTATCTATTAAGTGAATGGTTACATTGTAAATTAGGGCATACTGGACAAGAAGCTATATTTTTTGCAGCACAAAGCAGAGGCTGGCCATTGACCAGTAAGATGTTTAAAGGCATTCTCACACAGTGTCCCCAGTGCCAACTGAGACTTGGATAAAATCATCCAGACCTGGCACCCCAATTACATATCAGAAGTAACAAAACACTGGTCCACTTGGCAAATAGAATATATTGGGCCTCTGAAGACACTTAATGGTTACAAGTACATACTAACAGGTTTGGAAGTGGTCTCTGGACTGTTAGTTGCCACTAAAAGCAGACATGCTGATGCCAACGCTACTATTTCAGGACCCAGTGACTGGTTTTCCAGTCTTCCAGTCCCAGACTATACAGAGTGACAATGGATCATACTTCACCAGTGTGATGACACAAGATTGGGCCAAAAAGGAAGGTATTAAATGGGTTTTTCATACACCTTGTTATTCCCAAAGAAATGGGATTGTGGAGCATGCCAATGGTTTGCCAAAGTGTTGCCAGATGAAAAATTGTCTTCACCTGGTGAGCTAACACAATGCTTACTCTTCAGAGCCTGCTGGCCTATGGAACTGTACAGTGCCCATTGTGTAAGAAGGAGAACTGGAAGGTAACCAGCCACAGTTTCTGCTAATTTTAGCAGTTCACAGTCAGCCAGCTATAACTTTGGGGTCCCTGGCCACTAGGAACTACCAAAGAGACCCCCAGGACAGAAGAATGCATGTATAAAGGAGAGGGAAAATATGTTAATTATTTTGGGAAAATGATTATCATATGTATGTTTATTCTGGGACAATCAATGAATATGTATGTAAAATACAGTATATAAACACAAACTTTCCTCTACTCAGCATGCATGAAATTTTGGAGGAGCTATCCCCTCATGCATCCACCTGAAAAAAGAATGCCTGCTTCTTAATGCTACATTTGCATTAAGGAGTTTTTTTATTTTTACTGAATTTTTGGTAACAAAAGTGCTACCTTAGGCCACATTAATCTGAATGGGATAAAAAGTTACCCTCTGTTATATCAGATAAATTACTGATATGGACCACTGGGTAGTTGTATTTCATGAGCTTTCTTGAGCCCTATGTCTTTTGAAACAGCTCCAAATTATAAAATTGAGGCTTTTCAGGATAACCTAAAAGTGGGCCAACCAGCCATGGTCAAATTGATGTGAACCCTTTTATAATGCAGGCTTCCACGGTCATTGTTCATCCTTCTGTAAGCTGTTTAATACTCTTAATAATGTTAGCTAAGACTGTCGGTTCACTATGGAGTTCATGGAATCTGGTGTCATCCTGGTGTAAGAGAAAACAAACTTTAGATGAGGAGATATTGAAATCTGCCCTGAGGTGTCTAGTTACTAGGCAGCAGGGTGTGTAGAAGGATTTGGGCAGGTTTTTAGGGCAGTTTTCACCTCCCATTACCTGGGACTTTATAACTGAACAGGTAATCAACCCTGAAAAACTGACCCGTCAACTGATAGAAAGGTGCCTTGCTGTGTTGGTTTTGCTTGGCCTGGTTTTGGGTAGCTGGGGGGCCACAGAGATGGCTTCTGTGAGAAGCCACTACAAGCTTCCAACATGTCCAGCAGAACCAATCCTGGATGGTTCTGAAGATGGACATGCTGCTGGCCAAGGCTGGGCCAATTAAAGATGTTGGTTACGCCTCTGTGATAATATATTTGAGAAGAAAATCAAAACAAAGAGGGAGCAGAGTTTTTTTCTAGCCAGACAGGAGGAGGAGGTGAGAACATGTGATGGAAACAACATGGAGACACCAAGGTCAGTGGAGAAGGTGGGGCAGGAGGTGCTCCAGGCACCGGAGCTGAGTTTCCTCTGCAAGCCATGGTGAAGAGCATGATGGAGCAGGTTGCCCCCCTGCAGCCCATGGGGGTCCACAGGGGATGCAGAGATCCACTCACAGGCTGTGGAGGAGGTGCCTGTGGGAACTGACAACTAGCCTGCCTTTGCTCACAGACATCGACCATGTTGCAAGCAACTTCATACCTGTGAGAAACAGAAGCAAGAACAGATAAACAACGACCAGGAAAACAACTTGGAATGTAACACCTACAAAAGGAAGTCTGTTGTTCACAGAACATGTGTGCTAGGAATAGCTGGCCAATGATGTTGTACAATAACATATTATGAACCAATAGTTATATGGCACGAATGTTAGAAAATAGTATAAAATAGACTTTGTAGTTATAAACTGAGCTTCTGCTTTTCTTTTCTACTTGGCCTGCGGTCGTGTCTTTATGTGTTGTGCCATCTCGAACAGCGACAGGTGCCCATGCTGGAGCGGGTGGATGCCTGGAGGAGGCTATGATCCAATGGCAGAACTGGTCAAGAGAGGGGGGCCCCTACTTCCAAGCCGGAGCAGCCTGTCCTTGGAGGACTGCGCCCTGTGGATGAGAGACCCATGTCCCAGCAGTTTTGGGAGGACTGTCTGCCAGTGAGAGGAACTCACGTTGCAGCAGTTTTGGGATGACTGCTGCTCATGAGATTGAACCCACGCTGGAGAAGTTCACGGAGAACTGTCTCCCGTGGGAAGGTGAGGCACGGATTAACTCCACAACTCAAATAGTTATGAAGTGGTATGTGTTTATTCCAGCGCTGGGGTGTATGGGGGGTAGCCCCTCCAAAAGCATGCACACCTTTGCAGCACTTCACTGGGTTTATATTAGGTTATAGGTTACATATGTATGAAGTTACACAAAGCCCCTATACATTTTCATTACCTATCCCCGCTTCGTATTATAATGAGCTCAAAGTCCATTTAAATATGGTTGCGCAAGCGCAGTGCAGTCTGATTAATTGTGGGCGAGGGTCCCGAAGATAAATGAGGGATGAAGTCAGTAGTCTTCCTCAGGATGAACTCTTTACTCTGTTTCCTTGCGCATGCTCTTTAAGTTCTTGGTCCAAGTCCAAACCTTAGAGCTAAGTTGAGCAAGTTCTGGGGTCCGAGAGCAGGATGTTCGGTCACAGTAAGTAATTTTTATCAATTATTTGGCTTTCTTCTCTGTATCCTCCCTTTTGCTAGGCAGGCACAAAATCATTAAGCAAATAATACATTGTTTTCAGCAAGCAGTTCCCAGTAAATCATTATCCAACCTCTGGCCTGTCGCTGTTGAGCCGCTAGCTGAGGAATGACCCAGGTTCTCAGACAAGGAAGGAGAAAAGGTGTCTTTATTATTTTGATTTCCATATATATAGAGTTTTCAGAGGTCACCCAGATTGGTCAGCCTGAAACCTCCCCCTAGGCCCAATTGGCCAAGCCCGAACTGACCTAATCCGGAGACATTGTTTGCAAAACATCCAAACTTTATCTTTGTTTATGAAATGTAGCAAAATGTTCTCACGAGAAAGACCTGTGCTAGCCACACTGGCCTCCTAAATCAGTTCCAGAAGATTATTATCCAGCTTCTAGCCCCCCTAAATTAGTAACTTCTAGCCCCCCTAAATCAAAGGGACCCTACAGTCTCACAAGGGAAGGACTTCTCTCCCTGAGTAGTGGAAGAAGGTCTCAGTGATGAACTGACCAAACCCCCCCACCCTGTTCCCTGTGCTGTTGGTGGGAAGGAGGGAGGGGTTGAGGGGAAGAACAGTGTTTTAAGGGCGTATTTTACTTCTCATTATCCTCCTTTTACTCTGTTAGCAATAAATTCACTTTGTAACTTTAAGTTGAGCCTGTTTTGCCCTTGGAGTGTTTCTTCCCGGTCCTTCTCTCAACTCATGACCCCTTTGTTTAGTTTTTCTCTCCTCTGCCCAGCTGTGGCAGGGGTTGGAGAGGGTGGGCAGCTATTGTGGGTGCCTGGCGTTTGGCCAGTCTCAAACCACAACGCTTGCTTACCCTGATGAAAACCAGCAGCCTCTTGCCCTGTACTGGGGCCTGGCCCGTGCCTACTGATCCACCGCTCAGTACTCTCAAAGAACTGTAGTTGAGGCAGGAACCCAAACTCCCAAACTGTGTTTGAGGACACTATGACTGTGACAGGGACTCAAATCACAGCAACTACAGTAATTGCCCCAGTAGTGAAAAAGAAAAATGGACAAGGCAAGTTACAGGCCCATACCATCAATTAGTAAGGCAGGAGGAGGAGGAGGAGGAGGAGGAGGAGGAGGAAGAGGAAGAACAGCAGAAAAGGAGGGGTTAGATCAAGAAGCAGGTCCTTCAACAAAGAAATTTAAAGGGGTGAGGCAAATCAAACAGGAAACCAAAGTTAGTGGATCCCTGACCTCATTAGAGCTTCGAGACTTGTGAAAAGATTACAGCTGCTAGCCAGGCAAGTGGATTTCTGCCTGGCTGCTTCATTGCTGGGATAATGAGGCCAAAAGTCAGCAACTAGAAGGTCACAAAGCCCAGGAGCTGGGATCCCCTCCTAAAGATCGGGAAATTTAAAGAGGAATTGGAAAAGAAGGAGCAATTTTCAGTCACTGCAGATGTGTCCTCTCAAGTGTGAGGAGAAAATATCCATTTAAGGAAGATCTTGTGAACTTCCCAGGAAAGTGGACCACTGCAGATGAAGGTTGTCCTGTTCCGCTGTAAAAAGAGGGAGTCGGGAAGGATTCTTTTAATAGATTTCTCAGACAAAAAATAAAGCGTAAACGTGGCAATATTATATCTGAGAACTGTTTATTGATAAAGAAGGGTAAGCATTCCTACCAAAGGGGGACAGAAAAAGGAACAAAGAGGGGAAAAGCGAGGTGGAGAGAGAAAGAATACCAGACAGATCGTTACTGCTGTACCCTGGGCACCCCTTTGACAAGGGTTTGACAGGTGGAGCGTGTGCGCTGCGAGCTGTGAGGAGTCTGCGTGGCTCCTGTGGCGGCTGGGTGCGATTTCCAAACAGCAGCAGCTGTGTGTCCCTGCCGTGGGTGAAGAACAGGAACAGGACTCGAGGAGCAGCTGCAGGTGGTCAGGGTTGGAGCATGGTGGCTGCAGGAGGCGACAGCTGCAGAGCTGCTGCGGAACAGACGGTGGCTGCGTGCAGGCAGCTCCTGTTATGAATGGAGACAGAGGGTTGATAGATTTCTGCCGATTGCCTAGGCCTGTGACAACTGGCAGTTAACCTATTTAGAGCGACCAGCACCCCCTAAAAACAATCTTGTTCGCAAGTTCTTAATGACGGCCTGTTGGAAAACACAGTTTTCCAGCAAAACTTGTGTTATTAAGCAGACCATATACAGGCCGCAGCACTTCACCTCCCTGAGAACGCTTCGTGGGAAGGTGCCAAGAAGGTGCAGCTGTGCCTGTATGTTTTGAAAATACCATGAGAAGTATGCTGGGAGTGAACTTGTGATTAACAAAGAATGAGGGAGAAAACCCTGTAGATGTGAAAACAGACTGCAGATACGTGTGTAACTATAATTAGTAACATCTGTAACAGTATATAAGTTTCTCGTTTGGTGAAATAAATGAAGCTTGCTTTATATCTCACATTGAGACTGCCGTGAGTTTCCTCGTGCCGCTCGTCAACGGCCGATTTAGGTCTAACATAAAAGGGTTATTGTTTATTAGACACAAGAGATAACAGAACAAGGAGCTAAACAACTTATATACTACACAAAAAAGTAAAACTACTAATAGCTAAACAAATTATATATTGCCCAAGATGGGAAAACTACAAATAGCTAAAATGCAGTGCACAAAAGGTACCTATTATTGTTGTTATTGCTAGCAAAGAAGAATACAATTTAGGAAACCAATGATCTTACCAAAATCCAATTTTGGTGCTGGGATACATCAGAATTCTCCCCCAATCCTGCAAGAAGTTACCACAGAGTTGCATCCAGACTCTGGGTAGAGGCTTTCTCACGCTCCGGTGTTTGTGTAGAAAAGCTTCTACCTTTGTGAAAATTTGTGAGTCTTTTTATAGGACAAAAGTGTGTCTGTTTGGTCAGCATGTATAGTTTTGTTTCTCTTTTCACATCCTCTCTTCATTCCAAAATATGAATTAAGGTTAGAGGTCTTAGACTTTCGGGCGCTAAGAGATAACCCCTGCCAGGCTGTTGACCCCACCGGAGTTATCTATCTTCTGCCATCGAGCAGAAGGAGAGAAGGGGGGGGGGGGGGACCTCCTGCCACAGCTCTGGGCTCGGTGCAGGCAGGGTGCAGGCAGCGGTGGCTTGGCTACATGGAGAAACAGCAAGCACGAGGTTGTCGTGGTGACGGAGCTGCCTCGGGGAAGCAGCGAAGCAGAGCAGGACACAGACAGACAGGACAGACAGCCAGGGAAGGGGCAGGATTGCAGGGAGAAAAATGCAAAGGGGGGGGGCGAGGGGGACAGAGCTGACCCTCCAGGCAAGCCCTCGCTGCCTCCAAGAAACCCAAAGAAAACGGCCCGGGGTTGTGTCGCAGTTAACTGCTTTTATGTGCTTGGCCCTCCTATAGCATGCCTTCCCGCACGCTTTTTCCCTGCATTTTTTCCTGGGCATCTGGGGATCTGACCCATCAGCGAGGGGGGGTCGCTTGCAGACCAGCAGTGGAAGCTTTCTCTCTCCTGATTGGCTGCCAGGCAAAGCCTCCCCGGGGACAGAGCTCCCAGCATGTATACAGACCCTAAGGTAATTTTTTCACCTCATGTATAACATATGTTGAGGCATAAATAAAAATCAGATTGGTCTCTCTCAAAGGTATTCAGTACTTATGTGTTGATTTACTTGGCCCAGTTTTTGCTAGTGGGGAGGCACAAAGATGGCTTCTGTGTGAAGCTTCTGGAAGCTTTCACCATGTCCAGCAGAGCAAATCTCTGATGGCTCTGAAGATGATGGACATGCTGCTGGCCAAGCCTGGGCCAATTAGAGATGTTGGTTACACTTCTGTGATAACATATTTAAGAAGAAATCAAAACAATGGGTGTACGCACTTCTTTCTAGCCAGAG
Organism: Entomyzon cyanotis; assembly: GCA_024500445.1. Lineage (NCBI taxonomy): Eukaryota > Metazoa > Chordata > Aves > Passeriformes > Meliphagidae > Entomyzon > Entomyzon cyanotis. The sequence continues at coordinate 1,377,812 of JAKEPQ010000794.1, forward strand.
AAGGAGGAGGTAAGAATATGTGAGGGAAACCAACATGCAGACACCAAGGTCAGTGGAGAAGAAGGGGGAGGAGGTGGTCCAGGCGCCGGAGCCGAGAATCCTCTGCCAGCCATGGTGAAGACCATGGGGAAGCAAGCTGTCCCCTTGCAGCCCATGGGGTCCATAGGGGATGCAGAGATCCACTCGCAGCCCATGGGGAGGAGCCCACACTGGAGCAGGTGGATGCCTGGAGGAGGCTGTGGTCCAGTGGGAGTCCCAGTGGAGAGAGGCCTTGCTCCTAGGCTGGAACAGCCTGGCCTGGGAGGTCTGCACCCTGTGGACAAGGGATCCACGCTGCAGCAGTTTTGGGAGGACTGTCTGCCCGTGGGAGGAGGCTCATGTTGAGGCGGTTTTGGGCAGACTGCTGCTCGTGAGATTTGGAACCATGTTGGAGGAGTTCGCAGGGAACTGTCTCTTGTGGGAGGGACCCCACAGCAATGCAGAGGAAAGGACTCCTCTCCCTTAGCAGCGGAAGGAGATCTTGGTGATTAACTGACCAAACTCCCATGCCCTGTCTCCCTGTGCTGTTGGTGGGAAGGAGGGAGGGGGTGAGCGGACGAACGGTGTCTTAAAGGGCTTTATTTTACTTATCATTAGCTTCCGCTGACTCTGTTTAGTAATAAATCACTTTGCAACTTAAGATGGGCCTGTTTTGCCCTTGGAGCTATTTTTTTTCCCTCCCCGTCCCTTATCTCAACTCATGAACCCTTTGTGTGTTAACTTTTTCCTCTCCACTGCCCAGCTCTGGCAGGGGAGAGCGAGCGAGTAGATGCCGTGGGTGCCTTGGCATTTGGCCAGGGTCAAACCATGACAACTTGTGAGAATAAGCAGTGCTGGAAATCCTCTACAGTGATCTACAAAGTGACAGGGTCCCTAAAGATCCAGATGATGACCCTTGCGCAATGGCCATGCAGAGTAAGATTGTTCAAAGCACCTCTGCATCATATTCCAACAGCTTGGTAGCATTGTATCACCTGCAAATGGATATACCAGCTATAGAGATCACGTCCTCCTGGCTCTGAAACTTACAAGAAACTCTGGGTACTTCCACATCCCTATGGACCAGCACCTCATCTTTTAGGGGCAGCCCAAGAGATCAGTCCTCTCCTGGCTGGGCATAGGGAAAGGAAGCCCCAAGTGCATGCCACATGAAGAACTCTGGTTCTTTCTGTGTGACCAGGGGAAAGACATGAGGAAGTAGGACGGTGAACCCAACTTTAAGCTGGAAGCCTGTGTACGTGAACTGAGAGGGAAGAGAGTTGTTAAGAAGGGATCACCCAACAATCCAGTGTAGTTGCCACAGAGACACAAGATGGTAATCAGCCATCTCCCAGACATAAAAGAACTGAAATCACCTCCCTTGATCCTGGTGAGGGGGCTTTGGGTCTGGCATCACAAAGGTCAGACAGTGAATACTCTGATCAGGAACAGGAATAGAGGGTCCCTGCCTTCTGCCAGGAGGAGGAAAGGGATGACCAGGCATACTGGACTGTGTGGATTTGATGGTCTGGCACAGCAGATCCACAGAAGTATAAAGCTGTAGTAGATACCGGTGCACAGTGCACATCAAGGCACAGGAGTGCAGAATCCATCTGGATCTCTTGAGTGACGGGGGATGCCAGGAGTTATCTGTATTAGAGGCTGAGGCGAGTTTAACAGGGGACAAGTGGGAAAAGCAGCCCAGTGTGACTGGCCCGAGGCCCCTTGTATCCTTGGCATTGACTACCTAAGGAGTGGGTACTTGAAGGATCCAAAAGGGTATCAATGGGCTTTTGGTGTAGCTATAGTTAATACAGAGAAGATATAACAGTTATCCACTCTGCCTGGCCCCTCAGAAGGTCTGGCCCCTTCATTGTAGGATTGCTGCAGCTTGAAGACCAGCAAGTACCAATTGCTACCAGGACAGTGCACCAGTGGCAATATTGCACCAACCGAGACTCCGTAACTCCCATCCCTAAACTAGTTCGTTGACTGGAGAGCCAAGGAGTGATCAGCAGAACCTGCTCACCCTTCAACAGCCCCATATGGCCAGTGCAAAAGTCCAATGGAGAATGGAGTCTGACAGTAGACTATCGGGGCTTGAATGAAGTCCCACCCCCTTTGAGTGTTGCTGTACCAGACATGTTGGAATTCCAATATGAGCTGGAGTTAAAAGCAGTCAAGTGGTGTCACAACTGATATTACTGATGCATTTTTCTCATTCCCTCTGGTGGCAGAGTGCAGGCCAGAATTTGCTTTCACTTGGAGAGGTGTCCTGTACACCTGGAACTGACTGCTCCAGGGGTGGAAACACAGCCTGACCATCTGCCATGGACTGATCCAGACTGCACTGGAACAGGGTGGAGCTCCAGAACACCTGCAATATATTGATGATATCATTGTGTGGGGCAATACAGCAGAAGTTTTTGAGAAAGGGAAGAAAATAATCCAAATTCTTCTGAAAGCTGGTCTTGCCATAAAACAAAGTCAGGTAAAGGGACCTGCACAGGAGATCCAATTCTTGGGAACAAAATGGCAGGACGGATGCCATCATGTGCCTATGGAGGTGGTTAACAAAATAGCAACTATGTCTCCACCACCTAACAAGAAGGAAACACAAGCTTTTGTAGGCCTTGTGGGGTTCTAGAGAATGCATATTCCAGGTTATAGTCAGCTTGTGGGCCCCCTCTTTTGAGTGACCCAGAAAAAAAAACAATTTCGAGTGGGGCCTTGAGCAACAACAGGCCTTTGAGCAGATCAAACAAGAAATAGCTCTTGCCATAGGTCTTGGGTCTGTTTGGACAGGACCAGCCATGCAAAATATACTCTACCCTGCAGATGGGGAGCAGGGTATCATCTGGAGCCTCTGGCAAAGGACCTCAGGGGAAACCCAAGGTTGACCATTAGGGTTTTGCAGCTAGAGTTATCGAGGCTCAGAAGCCCACTATACTCCAACTGAAAAAGAGATATTAGCAGCCTATGAAAGGGTTCAAGCTGCCTCAGAAGTTGTTTGGACAGAAGCATCTCCTCTTGGCACTGTGATTGCGCATCCTACACTGGATGTTCAAAAGAAACATCCCCTCAACACATCACACAACCAGCACTACATGGAGTAAGTGGGTAGCATTGGATACATTTTGGATTACATTCTTATGCAAGTCATGGAGTGAACCCTGAGTCACAGTTACCAATTGGGCAGACAACAGTCATGTAAAGAACAATTTAAACCATATTACCCTGATTTGCATCAGTCTCTGCTTTCTCGATGGTTTCAGGAGCAGAAGCCTTCTTAATTCCGGAGTAGTGGATCCACAGTCCCTTGCCAGCAACCTTGACCACAGTAAGGGTGGTCAGCAAAATTTGGAACGGTCCCTTCCACTTAGCTTGCAAGGGGTCACTGTCCCACCACGTGATGTAGACCCAATCACCAGACTGGAACAGATGAGCAGGTATTTCCAATCCTTTGGGTTTGGATAACACGACAAATCTCTGGAGAATTTGCAAAGTGGAATTTAAAGCCATTAAGTATTTTTGGAAATAATTTTTACTCTTTATGTGAATTTCTTCCAGGATATGTGGAACCTAATATGGTCTGCCATATAATATTTCATAGGGACTTATGTTTCGCCTCCACCTTGGTTGTATGCAGACTCTCAGTAAGGCTATAGGCAAGGCCTTTATCCATGTAATGGATGTTTCTTGACAGATTTTACTAATCTGGGTTTTAAGGGTTCCATTCATACATTCAACTTTGCCACTTGCTTGGGGCCTGTATGGTGTATGCAGGTCCCAAGTAAGTCCCAGAATCCTGCTAACTTCCCTGACCATGGTTGACACAAAATGTCCCCTATCAGATGACATTCCCAAAGGAACCCCAAACCTTGGAATTATGTGGTTGAGCAAAACTTTCACCACCTCCTTTGCTGCACTGGTGTGACAGGGGTAAGCTTCAGGCCATCCACTGAAGGTATCAACCAATACCAGTACACATTTGTATCCCTCCTTATGTGGCATCGCAGCAAAATTTATTTGCCAATAATCTCCTGGGAGATCATCTGCTTTTGTTACCCCTAACACAGCTCTCTTGCTAGTGTTAGGGTTGTTTCTACAACAGGTTTCACACTTGCTTGTTATAGATTGTACAATATCAGTCATCCCTCTCCTTATCACTGCTTTCCTCAGATGTTTTAAAAGATTTTCTGTTCCTCAGTGGGTACTCTCATGTTCCCGTTGTGCTATTTCTCGAAGGAGCAGGGGTGGAACTACAACCTGTCCTACCGGGGTAACAGTTCACCCATCTTCTTTAATCTCAACCTTAAGATATTTAATTAATTTGTGGTGCCTCTGATTGTATTTTGGGGTAAACTCTGACAAATCTATTTCTTTCTGTGGTACTACTGCAAGAATGACTTTTTCTGCAACCTCTCTTGCTATTTCGTCAGCAAAGCAATTTCCCAGTTCAGGAGTTGTTTTCCCTTTTTGATGAGCTCTGTAATGCATGATAGTTATTTATGTAGACTTCCAAATACTTTGCAGGAGTGCAAGGATCTGTTCAGCATGCTTAATTTCATTACCTTGAGCAGTTAGCAGGCCACGTTCCTTCCAAATAGCTCTGTGGGCATGAATAACACTAAAGGTATATTTGGAATCAGTCCATGTATGCACCTTCTTTCCCTCACTCAGTTTTAGAGCTCTCATCAGCGCAATAAGTTTAGCTTTCTGTGATGATACATCTGAAGGCAAGGCTTTTGACTCAATTACTTCATCTATGGTGGTCACTGCGTAGCCTGTTCTTCGCTTATCATTCTTCATGAAGTTGCTTCCAGCGTATGTTGGTTTTGCTTAGCCCAGAACATCAGGAAGGTATCATTAGCATCTAAGAGAAATTTAAACCCTTCAGAAGCTGTCATGGTAGGCCTGAAGAAGCGGCTGAAGGGTTAGGAGAAAACTTACCCCTGTGTTCATGAGTTAGTTTTGTTTAGTCCAGTTTTGCTAGTGGGTGGGTTGGGGTACAAAGATGGCTCCAGTGTGTTCTGTGGGAATGTTCTGGAAGTTTTCACCATGTCCAGCAGAGCCAATCTCCGATGGCTCTAAAGATGATGGACATGCTGCTGGCCAAGCCTGGGCCAATTAGAGATGTTAGTTACACCTCTGTGAAAACATATTTAAGAAGAAATTAAAACAATGTGAGCACGTACTTCTTTTTAGCTAGAGGAGGAGGAGGAGAAGGAGAAAATATGCGAGGGGAAAGCAACATGGAGACACCAAGATCAGTGGAGAAGGTGAGGGAGGAGGTGCTTCAGGCGCCAGAGCTGAAAACCCTCTGCCAGCCATGGTGAAGACCATGGGGGAGCAGGTGGTCCCCCTGCAGCCCATGGAGTCCACGGGGGGTGCAGAGATCCACCCACAGCCCGTGGGGAGGTGCCCATACCAGAGGAGTGGGTGGAAGCCTGGAAGAAGCTATGATCCAGTGGGAGTCCCAGTGGAGAGAGAGGCCTTGCTCCCAAGATGGAAACAGCCTTGCCTCAGCTAGGAGGTCTGCAGCCCATGGTCAGAGACTCATGAGAGAGCAGATTCGGGCAGGCTGCTGCTCGTGAGATTGGACCCACGCCAAAGAAGTTCACAGAAGACTGTCTCCCGTGGGAGGAACCCCATGGCTAAGTAGAGGATTCCTCTCCTGTCTCTGTTGTACTCGGAATGTAGTACACGAATTCAGTTTTGTTAAAGTAGTAGAAGAATTTTATTGTTGCAATTTCTTTTTATATATGGTAAAAACTCATAGGTGATTGGACAGTGGTAACTCACCCCCGGGGTGATTGGCTGAGATCCTACAATACTCAATTTCGAACACACTGTCTTAGATCAAAACAAATCTGGAAAAACAGCAGGTGTTTAAATACTATTTACAAACCCATCTTACTGTTTTCATATTTTGCATGGGAAAGAAAAGGTTCTCAAGAAAGGGCCTGTGTGGCCACACTCTCCCTGATGTGATGGACTGACCAATGAAAAACCCTCTTACCCTGCCCCTCCCTGCTGTTGGTTAGAAGAAGGGAGGGGCGTGAGCAGAGAAACGGTGTCTTAAGAGGGAAAGGGGTGAGCAGAGAAACACTGTTTGTAGCAGAAGAATTGTGGTGATGGATTGACTAAGTAAAAACCCACACCCTGTCGTCCCCCCCCGAGCTGTTGGTTGGAAGGAGGAACGGGGGGTGAGCGGAGAAACAGTGTCTTAAGAACTTATTTTTACTTCTCATTTATCCTCCGACTCTGTTAGGTTAATAAATCACTTTGCAACTTTAAGTTTTCAGTCTGTTTGGCCCTTTCTCAGTGCGTCCTTCCACCAGTTCCTTATCTCACCTCATGAGTCCGGTGTGTGTGTGTGTTAATTTTTTTCCTCTCTTCTGCACAGCTGTGGCAGGGGAGAGCAGAGAGAGCAGATGTCATAGGTGCCTGGCATTTAGCCAGGGTCAAACCATGAGACAAAAAAATGCACAATGATAAAAAGTGTCCATTTTAGATTATTTTTGTCTTTTCCCCTGCACATGGATTCTTGAAAATTGATTTTAAGAAATATTTTTTACTGAGGCTTTTTTCTTTTTTAATTGTCTGTTATGAATCTCCTTTCTCTTCCATAGGTGCTTATACTGTCTAAGGAAACAAGAAATTTTAGAATCAAAGAAGCATAGAATCATATAATATGCTGAGTTGGAAGGGACCCACAAGGATCATCAAGTCCAACTCCTGACTCTGCTCAGGACAACCCCAAGAATCACACTATGTGCCCGAGAGTGTTGCCCAAATAGTTAATGAACTGTGGCAGGCTTGGTGCTGTGACCACTTTCCTGGGGAGCCTGTTCCAGTGCCCAATCACCCTCTGGGTGAAGGACCTTTACTAATATGTAACCTAAACCTCCCCTGACTTGGCTTAATGCTGTTCCCTTGAGTCCTGTCACTGATCACCAGAGAGAAATCAGTGCCTGCCCCTCTGCTTCCCCTCATGAAGAAGTTGAAGATCACAATGAGTTCTCCTCTCAGTCTCTTCTCCAGACTGAACAGATCAAGTGAACTTAGCTGCAGCTCATATGGCTTCCCCTCAAGGCCCTTCACCATCTTTGTTGCCCTCCTTTCTAATGGCTTTATATCCTTTTTATATCATAGTGCCCAAAACTGCACACAGTACTCAAGGTGAGGCTGCACCAGTGCAGAATAGAGCGGGACAATCCCCTCCCTTGACTGGCTGATGATGCTGTGCCTGATGCCCCCCAGGATACGTTTGGCCCTCCTGGCTGCCAGGGCACACTTGACACATATTCGACTTTCCATCATCCAGTACCCATAGATCCCTTTCCACAATTCTGCTCTCCAACCTCTCGTTCCCCAGTCTGTCCATACATCCAGGGTTGTCCCGTCCCAGGTGTAGAATTCAGCACTTGCCTTTGTTAAACTTCATATGGTTGGTGATTGCCCAGCCCTCTGATTTGTCAAGGTATCTCTGCAGGGCCTCTCTGCCCTCAAGAGAGCTGACAGCTCCTCCCAATTTAGTACAGTCAGAAATCTCAGTATACCTTCGAGTCCTGCATCTAGGTTGAAAGATGTTGAAAAGAAATGGACCTAATATGGAGCCCTGCAGAACCCCACTGGTGACTGGTCACCAGCCTGATGTCACCCCATTTACTATAACCATCTGTGCCTGACCTGTGAGCCAGTTGCTCACCCATAACATGATGTGTTTATCCACATGTGTACTGGACATTTTGTCTAGAAGAATCCTGAGAGAGACAGTATCAAAAGCTTTAGTGAAATCCAAAAAGATTCCATCAACTGGCTTCCCTTGATCAACTAGGTGGGTTACCTTGTCATAAAAGGAAATCAGGTTTGATAAGCAGGACTTTCTTCTCATGAAGGTGTGCTGGCTGTGACCAATGAATGTCTTGTCCTTCAGGTGTTTTTCAATGACTCCCAGAATAATCTTCTCCATAATTTTACCAGGCACTGAAGTGAGGCTGACAGACCTGTAGTTTCCAGGGTCATCCTTCTTGAGCTTGAAATTTAGGACATTTGCTAGCTTCCAGTCAACTGGGACCTCTCCAGATTTTGAAGACTGTTCAAAAATCATTGAGAGATGTCTTGTGATGGCATCAGCGAGCTCTTTGAGTATTCTCAGACGAATCCCATCAGGCCTCATAGCTGGAGCAGCAGATTGCACACAATTTCAGGGTTGACTGGGAGTTGATCATTCTAGCAGTCATGGTCCTCCAGCTCAGGGCACTAAGACCCCCTTGGTCCATCATTGGTGTTGAAGACAGAGGCAAAGAAATCGTTAAACACCTCTGTCCTGTCTCTGTGCCTGTTTGTGAGGTGACCATCCTCATTCTGTGACCAGATGACATTTTTATTTTAATGTATTAAAATGTATTTAATGTATTATTAATGTATTAAAACACCCTCTTTTTATTATCCCCCACATTTCTGTCCAGCTTCAACTCCAATTGGGCTTTGGCTGCATGGGTTTTCTCTCTACAGTGGTGAGCAGCATCTCTGTAGTCCTACCATGTCACCCAACCTTGCTTCCACTGGGCAGACACTTCCTTTCTTTTGCCTTAGCCTCAGAAGAAGATCCGGCTCAGCCAAGCCAGCCTTCCGCCTTGTCTGCTTGACTTCTGTCATTTTGGAATTGTCTGCTCCTGTGCTCTTAGGAGGTGGTGCTTAAAAAGTGACAAGTAGTGATGGATCAGAGCACCTTCAAGATCATTTTCCCAGGGGTCCTTGCTAACTAGTTCCCTGAGCAGCCTGAAATCTGTTCTTCTCATGTCTAGGGTTGATATTTCGCTGGCACTTTTCCTTCTGTCACCAGAGATTTTCAATTCAGTTGCTTTGTGGTCACTTTTGCCAAGATGGCCACCAATCCCCACTCGTGAGTCCCTCTCTGTTAACAAGAAACAAATTCATGTTTAACAGGTCTGATCATATAGTCCGTTTATGAGCAAATTTTCTCAGTTAAATCGGGATGAATCAGGATATAGGGCTAAGCATTATGGCGAAGAAGTAAGGAAGGACATGAGGGAAACAAAATTATTCTCTTAACTCCTTCCAGTGAATCTACCACATATATATATATATATATATATATCCAACAGCTATTACACAACAATCTCCTCATTCAAGAAGTACTTGGATAGATGGAAGTCAAAATAATAGGGAACTAACAAATTATTTCAAAGTTTCCAAATTAGGTCTGCTTTAGAAATATATTTATAAACACTAGCATACAATGCAAATGTTGCCACTGATTTCAGTGGTTCTGGCAGTATATGGCTCATACCAATGTCGTCATTTGTTTTCCATCCTCTCTGATGTTAATGTACACAATCTTTTGGGAGGATTTGAATATTTCTCTGCAGGAGTATGAAGACTAAATCAAGAGTATTTTGTTGGTTTATGAGAAGTGATATCATCCAAGCTATCTGAAATATAGAAAATGTCTTACATAACAAAAAGCATATTAAAGTTTTAAATATTTTTTATATTAATTTTTGAGTGTGCATTAGAAGTAAAATGTTGCGGATAAGAAAAACCTTACAAAATGAGAGCCTTGTCACCCCTGTAAAATCCTTGCTCACTCTTGTTACTTTGGCTTACCAGAAAAGCACTCTAAGAATGACTCGGCTAATATAAAGGAAAAAAACTAGTTATATAACCCAAGAAAACAAGTTATATAACCAGCGCATGTTCACCTCGTGGTTTATGGTGGTAGGTTGAAACATGTTTGTTGTGCTTCACAAGAATGTAAACTAATAACAGGCTTATAGCTTAAAAACCCCTGGTTTTTGCAATAAAGCAATTTCTATTTGCACCTGCTAAAGGGAGGTCTGTGCCTCATTCGTTACAAATGGTGCCCGACCTTAGGGATATCAGATAGCAGCGAAAAGGAGGACTGCGACTGGTAACGGAGCCCCGCTGGAGCAGGGAGTGAATCGATCACCAACTTCAACTAAAGGACTCAAAACGCGCGCACACATCACCTTAAGGTGAGCAGTGGGGAGCATAATGGGAGGAAAGCCCAAACAGGTTTTTGCATCGACAGGATAGAGGTATTTCAACTGCTAGGCTGATTGCCTTGTCCATGCATGTGGAAGATTTCCCTCCTAATGGGACTTTTAAATCAGATGCCTGGCGAGCAGTAGGACATCATAGAGGACCCTCAGACCCCGACGACGACAGGGGACCATTTTGGCAAACCACAGTCTGGCGGAGTTTAACTTGCTGACTCAGCCTGTAAGATTAGGTCAGACTGTGAGTATCATGGGACTGGGAGGTGTCCCAGAGGCGTCAGTGCAGTTTAAAAGTATTGCAACAGACTCTCCACATTGGAGCAAATTTATTATTGGTTAGAGAACCTTTTAACTATTTTCACAATGAGAGAAGCCTTGATGTTAAGATCCCTCCTCCCGGGGGCTGCTTGGTGGGTCGGGTCTCTTCAGTGGCACTGAGTTACACCGGCACCGCCACTTCCCCCCCCCCCCACCCCCCCTTCCTCCCCAAGCTTGAACTCCCTTAAAACAAACAGTGGTGCAGCGTTGAAATTAAACACATCCAGGGAGCGGCAAGAGCCCAGAGCCCCTCCCGAGCTCAGCACTCACTGTCCGCATCAGTGCACTGGGCGCGACTCCCAGCGCCCCGCGTGTTCTGCAGAGTCATCCCATCTGTGCTAAACTCCAGCAGAGCTGCTGCCTGGGATGTTATTCCCCAGGAAGGCAGGAAAAGCTGCCCAGAAGAAGCACCGCCCGGGTACAGCAGCGGCAGCACTGCCTCTTCCCCCCCCCACTTTCTCCCCCCTCCTGCTCCCACGCGGCCCCACCCCTTCCCCCGCCGCTTTGTTCTCACTGTGTATCACCCAGCTGCGGAAGGCAGTAATGGCATGGGCGGGTGGGTCCTGCCAGCCACTTGGGGCCAACAGACTTGGACACCTGCCCTGGGGGTGCCCCCTCTGTTGCGGTTTAGAAGAGTATTATAGCAGCAGACCTTATCCGAGAGCATCTCTGCCCAGCTTGGTTCAGCGCCTCAGTGCACTAAACTCTCCTGGTCACTGCGCTCTCACCAGCCAGGGAGCCATAAGGCTAGCTCTGGTTTCATCTGCTGTTCCACAATGTGGTGATGGTAAAGGAGGCGAGGAGGGTCTATGCAGCGTGTCCATGGAAGATTTTATTCACATGGCTGCACCAGAGGCCAAAGACCTCCCAGAGGCAGAGATGTCTCATGGGTGAAGACCTCACATACACAGACACATGTGGTGCATAGACCACGTACATAGACGCCCACATGCATAGACAACAACATGGCGGAGGGTGAGGCGTTTTCAAGGGAAAGAGGGGGCGGGGAAAGTACATAGCCAATGATCTCTGGGCACAGGGGCAGTACATGGGTGGAGTTAGGGTACAGGAACCAATAGGGAAAACCCGAGAGAGTGGCCAGGACCACGTGGGGTGGGGAAAGGCAGAACAATGGCAGAAGGCTACACATTAAGGAAGAAATGGGTGGGGGAAGTAGGACAATAGGCCATGGGTAAACACATTAAGGAAGGAATGGGTGGGGAAACTGCATCTTTTATCACAACACCCCTCCACGACTTCACAGCTCTACAGTGAATGTCTTTTCAAAGTACCTTCTTAATTGGTGCAACTGAGTTGTATTTTAAATTTGTTTCCAGTTTTCCCAAACAGAACCCATTGCAGTAGGATAGAAGAGTGATGACAATAATAATAACCAATTGGTTACTAAGAAAGTTGAGCAGGGGAACCGAATGAAGTACCATCTGTGCTTAAAGCAACAGTACATCCTTCATTACCTTGGGTGAAATTCCCTTGGTAAGAATTGTTGGGCTGTCTGTAATTTGGTTACATTGGAGCAGCAGAGAAACAGTAGTGGGCTAAAAACTCAAAACAAAATGTTTATTGCTTATGTTGTTGAGTAGTTTTGCAAGTGTTTTATATTAAGTACGCCTCTGATGCTCATTTCCATGAAGACTGCTTATGTTGGGCATTGTAAGTCAGTTTGAGCTTTCCCAATGTATTTTATATCAAACATACAGAATTAGTATATACATGGCAACAACAATCTACCTTATTTAAAGCTTTTATTGTGGACAAACCTCAGCTCCTTTCCCCTTATACTCTTCTCACTATTGCTCTCTCCTAAGTGGTTCCACAGGCTTTCCATTCTTGCTGAATTTCACTCGGACAGTATATTTCTCCTAGAGAACCTATATTTTGTATGCTCTGTCTCTTCTATGAGGTTACAGATTACAATACTTTTTAATCCAGATGTCTGAAGGGAAAACCCACTATATAACTTAAAATTGAATGACTATCTTTTACAGGAACCATATTTTTTCTAAGGCTGTCCCAGAATTAATGATTTTTTTCCTCTGCGTGCAGATTACTAGCATCATTGGAGTCACAAGCCTGCAAATAGGTACAATTTCTGTTTTCTGTACGTAGCAGAGTTAATTTAAAGAGCTGAGCATGTTGGCACCCATCCAACAAAATGTTTAGAGGACGGCTGAGACTCCAGCTGTGTGACCTTGAGATGCCTAAGCCACTTAAGACGAACCAAATAGTACAAAAATAATTGCAGGCAGCACACATAATTCCTTCTATTAGTCCCTGGAATACACTTATTTTTTGTGATTTCATAAGGAATCAGCAAAGTAGCATTTATTGCATGATTTTCAGGCTATCTCCTCAGAGCATGGTTTATCATTATCCTACTCAGTGTCTTAATCTTACTCAGCGTGGGTTGCAGGTGGCCTTTGATAAAATTCAGTAGATCCCTCCTTGGAATGTTTAGGGTGGATATTGACTCAACAAAATGTAAAGCCACAGCACTTAATTTTAAAGCCTGATGTCAAAACGTTGAATGATTTACAAAAGTTACTGGGAGTAATTAGTTTGATGAGGCCTATGCTAGGTTTAGCCACCCATTGTTATCTGCAGAATCTATTCGGTAATTAGATATAATTAGCTCATAATTCTCTACTGTAAAAAAGAGACAGAATAGTGCCAGCATTACTAGTTTGCTTGTACCGCTTTAATCAGACAATTCAAATCTGAATGTTTTCCTATGAAGAATCGTGTGCCAGCATTTCAAATGGGTCCAGCTGTTCAGTGCTTCCAGTGTATTTGTTCTTCCTTAACACTTAAAGATTGAAATTGAGCTTGATATCAAATCAGTTTCAATACAGTGATGGGCCAGAAAAGTGACTAAAAGTGACACCATCTCATAAAATAGACTTGCCCAGTGAATATTGTGTTCTCTGCTCAGTAACTGAGTTTCTACCATTCCTTATTCTTATGGAAGAATGAAAATGATGCCATAAACAGTAGCACACTCCTTTGAAATTAGCTGTAACTGTGCCTTTGTGGCTGCTTATATACATGCCTCAGTCTTATCTACCCACTGAACTCACAAAGTTACATGTGCTAAAATCATGGCAGTATTATATGATTATGTCCCTGATGTTTTGTCCCTAAGCATTTATATTTCAAATCTATTGTAATGATAATCACAAGAAGATGTTTTACTGACGATCGGCGAGAGGGAACTCACACACGACTTAATATAAGTCTAAAGCAAGCTCTATTTTATTTCACCAAACGAGAAACTTATATACTGTTACAGATGTTTCTAATTATAGTTATACACGTATCTGCAGTCTGTTCTCACATATTCAGGGGATCCTCCTGGTGACTCCCTATCTTTTCTCATAACACTTCTGACTCCTTATCTTTTCTCATAACATTTTTCTCACAGCCTAGAAACACAGCTGTGGTTCCCAGGTTTTAGCTTCTCATGACACTTTACTAGGATTTTTACTGAGGCCTGCCTATGCTGAGGCTTTGTTCAGGCTTGCTCAACTAACACAAGTTTTGCTGGAAAACTGTGTTTTCCAACATTTTACCATCTCCAAACTGAGCAGGTTTTAAAGGTAATTTGTCAAGACATACAATGTTATAATTTTTTTGAGCAAGGCTGCATTTTGAAAAATCCTGGCAAACTTATGCTTATATTAGAAAACTATTGACTGTAAAACAGGCATTTTCAATAATGTTTATGGTTACCATAAGTTATTCTCAAAACTGATTTATGTACAATCGCAACGTATTTGTCACACCTTTATAATCTTTGCAGTAAATCCTGCAGAAATTCAACCCTCTAGACATCCGTGTTGCTACTATTTCATTTATGACTCAGTTATTTGCTTGTGTATTGTTCATTGATGTTTAACTGTTGTTAGCAAATTTTCAGTAGCTTTCTTGTAACGATGGAGTCAAAATGAGTTAAATTCTGTTCTGAAACTTTTAAAGATACACTCTAAACTTTGAATATAGTTTTGTTAAATTTAAGTGTTGTTTAGTTTAAGGATTATTAATTTTAACTCCTGTTAATTTTAAGTTCTGTTAGGTTTAATTTCTGTTAAATTTAAGTGATGTTGAATTTAAGTGAAGTTTAAGTTCTGTCCAAATATCCTCATTTAAATTAAAAAATATAAAGTTATTTTTTATAGAGATAAGATGGAATCAATTGTATTAGTTTGAAAACAAACCAGTGGGAGATCGCAAGTCAGCATTATAATTTAATAGAAAAATTAAAAATAAGTGCAATAATACAAGAAAAAACACTGACAGAGTCAGATACAACCTGACACCCTGTTAGTCAGGGTGGTGGTAGCAGTCCAAGTAAAGTAGTTAGGTTGAAGCAGTGATCCTGTGGAAGGTGTGGTCTCCACCTGAAGGTCCAGTGGTAGCTCTTGTCCTCTGGGAATCCAGTAGACAGGGCTGGCTTGTGCCATTCAAGAGCCCAGGTTATATCCAGGTGGGAATGCTTGGCTCCTCCCTCCTGGGCGGAGCATCTCACAATAGGATGAGATAATTCCATGAGTCATGCAGTGGGTTCTTGATGGCCCATCACCTGTTATCAGGGGTGAGTCAGCGGGAGATGACAACCAGTGCCACACAGCTTGTGGTAATAGAATAAGAAATGCATCTATATTGCAACCTAGGACACAATTAAGACAATTATGATACAGAATTGGTAAACAACTGTTTGAAAACATAAGATAATAAATTGCGTAAACATATGTGAAGATGCTGTTTATTGGATCCTTAGTTTCCTCACAAATTCTATGAGTACAAATGTTCTACACTGGTTAATTAAGATAACTATTCATAACAATCTTTGCAGTTTCATCTTCTATAGGTAGCACAAAAGAATGAGTAACAATTCCAAATTATGGATATTATTAAATGTAAGATGTTTAGTGCTTTCTTCCTTGCTTTTATTTTGCTTTATTTTCATATATGCATAGATGTGTGGAAAAATATAATCTCAGGTTTTTTAGAACAGTTACTCTTGCTGGATTAACGACTCGGAGTATGTTGTTAATGTCATAACGTGAATACACAGAGCTTTTATAAAGCAAATTAGCCAGGAGATATTATTTTATGTTACACATATGCATTCCTGTCGGAGGTTGGGGGGACATTGGAATTTTTTCTCCATCCCTGTTACTAAGCAACAAATATCTGGGTGATTAGAGCCATCAAATCTTTTGTAAGAGACAAAAGGGTGTGCTAGGTGGGGCAAGGGAAAGAGGCAGCCGGCCCTTGGAACTGGCACTCGTTCGTTGGACACTGGGAGGAAAGAGACTGCTCTTTGCTTCTGGCTGCGACCGCGAGAGATCCAACTGTGCTCTGCCTTCTCCTTCTGGCTGGGTGAGCTTTTGGCTGGGCAAAAGTGTGAGACCTAACCCCTTTCCCCGCTGGGAACGCGCACCTTTCCTGGCTGGGCTTTGCTGGAGCTGCGGGGGAGTCCGGCTGTCCCTGCTGCCCGCCCCGCTTTCGCCGCACGAGACCGCGGTGTCTGCTGTGACTGCACAGTCCCTGTCACCTCGCTGGCTAGCCTGGGACAGAGCCAGCCCCTGCCTCTACCACCCTGCTTTGCCACCCCGAGCTGCCTGCCTGCTTCTCAGCCTTTTCCACCATTACCAGCTGCGTGAGGCTGACCTGACCCTGCGCCACAGCGCCACCTGCAGCCGCTCAGGAGTCATCGCACCTGCCCTGCCCGGCCGGGAGCTCAACAGCGCCCCTGCTGCTTGTGACCGTGATTACACCACACGGGAAAGTGCTCAGCAGCTCAAAAAGACGTTACCAGTTTCTGGTTTTGTCGGTCGTTGTTATTCTTGGTATTGCTTGTTTATAGATACTAGTAAAGAACTGTTATTCTTTTTCCCATACCTTTGCCTGAAAGCCCTTGATTTCAAAATTAAAATAATTCGGAGGGAAGGGAGATCACATTCTCTGTCCTAAGAGAAGGTTCCACCTCTCTTAGCAGATACCTGTCTTTCAAACCAAGACAATTCCTTTGATTGTTTGCAGTTTGTTCATAGTACCATTGATTACTTAGCTAAAAATGAATGACTGTTTTGGTTTGAAAGACAGGTTTCTACCAAGGAAGGAGGGAACTTCCCTTGGAATAGAGAATATGATTTCCTTTCCCTCTGAATTATTATAACTTTGAAATTAAGGGGCTTTCAGGCAAAGATATGGGAAAAGGAATAACAGTTCTTTATTAGTATTTATAACAAGGCAAACAAGTACGACAAACCAGAAACCCAGTAATAGCCTTCCCTGGGCTGTCATGTCCTCCCCTTTGGTGTAGTTACGATCACAGCCGACGGGGGCGCTGTTGGCTCCCGGCCAGTCAGGGCAGGTGTGATGATTCCCCGCGGCTGCAGGGGACGCTGTGGCGTGAGCTCAGCCGTCTCCCTCAAGCAAAGAATGGCGGGCGGGCTAGATGGCGGGGCGGGCTGTAGCAGGGACCTCAGAGCAGCAAGCTGGAACAGCAGGGCTGGCTCCTCCGGGGTAGCAAGCAAGAGGTAGCAGGAACTCTGCAGCTTTAGCAGGAGCCGCAGGTGTCCCAGCAGGCATGGGGCATTGGGTTACAATGTAGCAAAAAACCCGGAGCAGTAGCAGAAAAATGGCTGGGGTTGAGCGAGGAATTTCTTCCCTGGGTAGCTCACCGGCAGCGGCTAGTCCCTGGATTAGGCTGTGCAGAGGCGGGGCGGCTCCTGGCAGGGGGACGGGGTACGCTGGTCCCGGCTCCCCGCGCGATACGCACTGGCTCTGGACTCCCAAACAGAAGAGAGGCAAAGAAAAAGAGCCAGCAAGCCCAGTCACAGTGCTGAAGAAGAAAGAAACAAAAACAAAAAAAAAAGGCAAACCCGATGTGCAACAGTATCTCTGCTCGGAGAGTCCCTGCTGCCTGGCTGCCCGAATCACCCGCGCGGCCAGAAAAGATAAAGCTCTCCCTCTCTGCCCACCAACTCTCGCAGGAAATGCCAGGCTGGCTCCCTAGTATCACGAGATTCCGGAGCCAGGGCGGGGGAAGGGGGTGTGCGACCATATCAGACATAAAACAAAAAGAACAAAAAAAACCCAAAGATGGGATGGGATAAAAAGATATCCCCAAGACAATGACAAAGGTGGCTGCTTTAGAATCTTTCACATAATCTTACGTAGTTATCTGCAAGAAATGTATCATTTTAATAAACTTTCCCAATTGATATTGTCAGAAAAGATACCAGAGCAAAAATTTTGTGTAACTTTAGTCAAAAAGTTCTGCTTATCTTTACCCCGGAAAAAGGAATTTTAGGTTTCTTCCAGGGTATTGTTCTACCAGGGAGGTCTGGTAGACTCAGCATATCAACAGACTGGGAGTAACCCAAAGATAAAGGCAATCAGCAGACCATCAGCAGGACATCAGTGGCTATCTAAAACCCCAGACCACCTCCAGCAAGAGTGAAGACATCCTGGCCCAGAAAGGACTGATAAGAAAAACTGAAGAATGAAAAATCTAATTAACATCAGAGGCGAGGAGATTCGGATCCAATGGGAAACTGAATACTGGGGGTTTGCTGAACTTTAAACCAATGAACACTGACCCAATACTTTCCTATGTATTTTTACTGTATAAAATATCTGAAAAATCAGGTAAAAGCCATGTATCATGGAATGATTCTCTCTGCACACCCGGGCTATGTGTGGATGAGATGATTTCTGTGGTACATCCTGGCCAGAACAACATCCTGGCCAGATAATAAAGTAATGCCTTGACTCTCTAACATTAAAAATGTTGTTGGAGGGTTTTTGTTTTTCCCGCAGATTCGGTGACAATATTAATAGAGCCTTGTTTGTAGGAAGTTTTAGGGAAACCCTCCCAGTCGAGTCCTAGGCTCTGGCCAAGCCCTGGCCCTGGCTGGATGGGAAGTATGCTATCAGCCCCAGGTGTTTCTGCACTAAAAATGTGATCCAGTCACTTTGACTTGCTGATTTGGGTTTGTGAAAGCTGGACCCCCCTTTTGGGGTAAACTTGGAGGCCTTGCCTGGAAAAGGTTCTCCAGGTCCTGCCTGTGAAATGGGGCTCCCCAGCGATTGCAGACTCTGGGTGATAGTAGAATGTTTAGGCAATTGATAATCTATCTTCCTAAATCATTATCCTTTCTTTCATGTACCAATGCTTGCATGGATTATCCTGCTTAATTTTGTTCATTGCTAGAGCTGAGCACGTAGTGAGCTTTTTGTTTTATTCCATGTATTTTTTACTTTTGTGTTGTTTTCATGTTCATACTGAGAGAAGTGCATGTTGCCAAAAACGAAAAGGGGGAGTATGGCTCCTCAAGAACAATTAGATAATGCAATATTTACACTAAATTTCTTGAATACAGATCATCAATCTTGATCCCCGACAGAGCGATACTGCTCTGAAGGTTTGCGTGCGCAGAACCAATTTCCAAAAGTTTTATGTAAGGATACACAATTGGGTGCGCAATGACAAGGCCCAGATTATTTACTGACCTGGGGAAGAGGGTATGCATGTGTTCTATTGTCAGCACGCCAAAGAAGTTACCTGCTCATCTGGTAAAACCATACCATGACTTGGAAAGAGGAGTCCAACCACCCGATACCCCAACTAAAGAGACTCTTAATAGCGGCAAAGAGGCACCACACAACACCAGCCATCAGCACACGGGTGAACCCAGAGATAACATGAGGGATGTTGAAGCAACTACAACAAAGAACTGACATCCTGATACACAGTGCAAGAGCGGCAGCAGCCCCAGAGAACACCTTCCTGGCCTACCTAGCTAGCAATAGTACCATAAGAATTTTGTGACTCGTCTGGACAAACATCGATCGCCTCTGAGGAGATGAGGCCCAGTGAGAGTAAAAATGACCTAATCACGATCCAGCCCTCCTAGCCAAGGCAGGAGCAAGGGTAGGGCTGACAGGAACATGGCTGTGCCTGGAAGCTTACAGAGGCAGCCTGCTAACAGAGACCTTGTGTCCCACTGCACCCACCATCATATTGTGTCCCTGCTGACCTTCTTCAGTTATTCCCTGCACCATGCTTCCAGAAAGATATTCAGTAATGTCAAAGTCAGCATTTCCAGCTAATGGACTCCCTCCTGCCTAAACAGCACGACCTCCGAGCTCTGGCCATATGAGCTCTGGAAGAGTAGCCATTTATTTCCAACTACAGAAGAAGCAGCTCTCTTCCTGGGGACATTGGACACCATCCTTTTGGTTTCCCATACTGTGGGTCTCATTGTCAGTGGCATGGCAGTTTTTGATGGGTCTTTATTGATTGTGATATGTATTTCATGTATCTTATCCTGTTTCCAGCAGATGATCAGTAATAGTCTTGATAAGATAATGGCTTTACAGGTGCAGACTTTTTTGGCATTAGGGTATATGAACCCTTTGCACAAAAAACAAAGAAGGGGCAGATGTTGTGGATAAGAAAAACCTTACAAAATGAGGGCCTTGTCACCCCTGTAAAATCCTTGCTCACTCCTGTTACTTTGGCTTACCAGAAAAGCACTCTGGGAATGATTCAGCTAATATAAAGGAAAAAATCTAGTTATATAACCCAAGAAAACAAGTTATATAACCAGCGCCTGTTCACCTCGTGGTTTATGGTGGTAGGTTGAAACATTTGTTGTGCTTCACAAGAATGTAAACTAATAACAGGCTTATAGCTTAAAAACCCCTGGTTTTTGCAATAAAGCAATTTCTATTTGCACCTGCTAAAGGGAGGTCTGTGCCTCATTCATTGCAGTCAAATATGTAGAAATTTGAGCTAAAACATACCAAGTTGAAGAAAAAAGCATAGCAATAGTCAACATAAGCGAGTGTATAAATCTTCTGTTGGGCCAGGGAGGTTTAGAATCATAGAATATCCTGAGCTGTCGCTGTTGAACCGCTAGCAGAGTGCAAGAATCAGGCTGTGTCGAATGTGGCAGAATTCTGATTTTATTAATTAATTCCAAAACTTATATAGACTTTCACAGATCATCTGGATTGGGTCAATTCAAAACCTCCCCCTAGGCCGATTGGCCAGGCTTGAACTGCCTATCTTTCCAGAGACTGTTTCAATAACATCTAAACTTTATCTTTGTTTATAGAACACAGGAAGAAGAAGAGAAAAATTCCCATGGGAAAGAGTCTGTGCTTGCCACACTGAGCTGGAAGGGACCCACAACGATCAGCGAGTCCAAATCCTGGCCCTGCACAGGACAGCCCCAGAAATCACACCATGTGTCTGATAGTATTGTGCAAACACTTGAATTCTTGCAGGCTTGATGCTATGATCAATTCCCTGGGGAGTCTGTTCCAGTGCCCAACCACCCTCTGGGTGAAGAACCTTTTCCTGATATCCAGTCTGAACCTTCCCTGACACAGCTTCATCCAACTCACTTGAGTCCTGTCACTGGTCACTGGAGAGAAGAAATAGGTTCCTGCCCCTCTGCTTCCCATCGCGAGGAAGTTGTAGACTGTGATGAGGTCTCCCATCAATCTCCTCCAAGCTTAACAGACCAAATGACATCAGTCACTCCTCATATGTCTTTCCCTCTAGTCCCTTCACCATTTTCGTGGCCCTCCTTTGGATAATCTCTAACATCTTTATGTCTTTCTTATATGATATATTTTGGATATTAGGAAAAAATTCTTCACCCCAAAAGGGTTGTCAAGCATTGGAACAGGCTGCTCAGGGAAGTGGTTGAGTCACCATCCCTGGATGTATTTAAAAGACACAGATGTGGCTCTTAGGAACATGATTTAGTGGTGGATTTGGCAGTGTTATATTCACAGTTGGATTTATGGGTCTTTTCCAACATAAAAGATTCTATGATTCTGTTGTATGATTCTATTTTAATATTTCTTGATGGTATCATGTCTTAAGATTTGTGAATAAGTCAGTCTGTATAGTAGCATATGCAATACTCAAAGACAAGGCTCACTGCAGTAGTTCCTTTTTCTTAAAGAATAATCTGATGCATATTTCCCTGAATATATTAATTTTCAGACTGAGTAGCTGCCTGTTGTGAAGAAGTTTATGGTAGAATGTGTCTCCTGACTGACAGAAGTTTCCTAGAATATTTTCATACACAATCAATACATTTCAAAATATGCGCTTGCCTAGGCCCATTATTATCCTAAATGCCTTGAAGCTATGTTCTCACTTTATGTCACCACAGATGATTATACAATCCTACCATTTTTGCAAAATCATCTCCTTACTAGAGAGTCCCATGTATTCATGCTGGAGGAATTCATACTGTTTCTCCAGAACAGAGTAGGGAAGCACGCAGTATTAGGAATGAGAACATATTTTAGAATGCTTATGTGTCCTGTATAATGTCTGCACCATCTGTCTCTTAATTAGCATTAGTATTATTTTTATTATTAATATTATATTCTATTTTAATATACTACCATAAAATCCCAGTCATTCAGTGCCCCTTGCTGTACAAACACAAACAAAAAGAGGGTTCTTGTTACAAAGACTTAAACTGGCAAAGGTGTTGCTGTTCATGACATCTATCCAGGGGCTTGGTGTTGTAGTGTGCTGATGTGCTTTATTGTTTTAGCCCATTAGCCATAGGTACCTTGTTAACCATGATGCCTTGGTGGTGATTGGATGGAAGAGAAAGGACTCTATAGTTTTCTCAGAGCACGAGTCTGGCACATCACAGTGTGCTAGTTTGGAAGCAAACCAGTGGAAGAAATTACCCCCACGCAAATATGTTGCAAAAGATTCCAAGTCAGAACTACAATTTAATAGGGAAAATTAAAATAAAGGCAATAATACAGAAACAACAGCTTAAACTGACAGTCAGAATACAACCTGCCACCTTGTTGGTCACGGTGGTGGTAGCAGTCCAGTTAAATGGTGACTGTGGTCCTGTTAGAGTGATGGATGTGGTCTTGTTGAAGTGGCGATCCTAAAGAAAGGTCTAGTCCATCCCTGGAGGTCCAGTGGTGCTGATTTAGGGTAAAATAGAAATTATTAATTTAAAAGAACTAGAAGCTGGATAATAATGATAATATTTTTGAACTGATTTAGAAGGCCAGAGATTGGATAATGATTTACTAAGATTTGCCTGCTGAAGACAATTTATTATTCGCTTAATGATTTTGTGTCTACCTAGTATCGGGGCGGATAGAGAGAAGAGAGCCAAATAATTGAGAAAAACCACTGACTGTGACCGAGCATCCTGCCCTTGGACCCCAGGACCAGTACAAGTTTGTTCTCAGGCTTGGACTTGGACCAAGAACCAAGGGAGCATGCGCAAGGGAACAGGGTAAACAGTTCATCATGAGGAAGACTACCGATTTTGCCGTCATTAATTATTTGGGACCCCTGCCCACAATTAATCTGAGACACTGATCTTGCGCGAGCATATTTAAATGAACTTTAAACTCATTATAATACGAAGCGGGGATAGGTAATGAATATGTATAGGGGCTTTGTCTAACTTTATGCATATGTAACCTGTAACCTAATATAAACCAAGTGAAGTGCTGCTGAGGGTGTGCATGCTTTTGGAGGGGCTACCCCCCATGCACCCCAGCTGGAATAAACACATACCTACTTCATAACTATCTGAGTTGTGGAGTCAATTCCGTGCTTCAGTGGTTCTCGAGATCTTCTCCTCTGGGAATCCAGTGAAGGAAGTCATCCAGTGTTCCAAAGCCTCAACTTATACACAGGTAGGGATGTTCAGTTCCTCCTCTCTGGATGGGGCATCTCACAACGGGATAATGTAATCTTATGAGTCATTCCCGGAGACCTTTATGGCTCATTAGCGGAGATACCCTCCCCCCCCCGGAGGGTGTTATCAGGGCTGAGTCATGCTGAAGATAAAGAACATTGCCCCACCTGTTCTTAACAGTTTATGAAGATGGTAATAGAATACATACTTTTTGGTTACACCTTCCATGTAACCTAAGACACACAGACAGAAGAGAAATTAATGGAATTCTACTACCTGAGTTTACCCTTTAAAACTAATAGAATTATAAGTGTGGAAATGTTTATATGCATGAAGACCATCAGAGATATATGTCTTAATTCTAAATAAAATCCAAGATTTTATTACAAATCTATAGAAAATGAACTTATTAAGGATGTATAAGAAATTTTAAACCTTTTGTAATTTAGGACAAGTTCCAATCCACCTATCTGGAAAGGCCAAATTATACATAATAAATGATTGTTCTGAAAGAGATCTTACATTATCTTTCTTTTTCACAGCAAATTATAAAGCTATTCTAAACCACAAATATTGAGTTCTTACTCAAAGAAACTGCCTACAATAATTTTACTGCAGATTTTTACGTGGCTGTGAGAATGCGCAATAGAAAGATGATAGAATGTTTTTATAAGATCAAATGTTATTTAAAAATTCATGTTGCTGTATGTCTTGAAATAGTACTGACAAGTCTTTTCCTCTTTCTCTTCAGTATTACCATACACTCAACACTGCAGTCTTTACAAGCAGACATACCATTCATGGTTTGCTCATGTGTCATCATGGGGGCACATGACAGCAGCTTTCATATAGGAAAGATCACAGTGAGATCCTGCTTCCTTAATCAAAGTCAATGGGAGTTTTGCCAGAGCAAGATCTAAGTAAAGACCAAAATAGCCTTGGTTCTGATCCAAAGTCCAGTGACATCAATGGCAATATGCCAATTAACTTTAGTGAGTTTTGGATCAGGCCCAGAGTGAACAGTGTAGGTAAATGTCTTGGTTTAAAAGACAAATGTCAGCCAAGGAAGGTAGGAACTTTCATGGAATGGAAAGACAAACCCTCCCTCCAAATGATTGTAACCTTGAAAATACAGGGCTTCCAGGCAAAAAAATATATGAAAAGGAATAACAGTTTTTTACTTTTAGATATAGATATAGACATAGACATAGATACCAGTTCTTGGGGGGGAGGCACAAAGATGGCTCCTGTGTGTTCTGTGTGACAGTTCTGCGGTTCTGGAAGTTTTCACCATGTCCAGCAGAGCCAATTCCTGATGGCTCTGAAGATGATGGACATGCTGCTGGCCAAGCCTGGGCCAATTAGAGATGTTGGTTATGCCTCTGTGATAACATACTGAAGATACTGAAGAAGAAATCAAAACAATGTGAGCATGCACTTCTTTTTAGCCAGCGGAGGGGGAGGAGGTGAGAATATGTGAGGGAAAAAAACATGGAGACACCAAGATCAGTGGAGAAGAAGGGGGAGGAGGTGGTCCAGGTGCCAGAGCCAAGAATCCTCTGCCGAACATGGTGAGAACCATGGGGAACAGGCTGTCCCCCTGCAGCCCATGGGGCCCATAGGGGATGCAGAGATCCACTCGCAGCCCATGGGGAGGTGCCCACACTGGAGCAGGTGGATGCCTGGAGGAGGCTGTGGTCCAGTGGGAGTCCCAGTGGAGAGAGAGGCCTTGCTCCCAAGATGGAAAAGCCTGGCTTCGGATGTCTGCACCCCATGGACAAGGGAGCCCATGCCACGGCAGTTTGGGAGGACTGTCTGCCCATGGAAGGACGCTCACGTTGCAGCAGGTTTGAGCAGACTGCTGCTCATGAGATTTGGAACCATGTTGGAGGAGTTCGCAGGGAACTGTCTCCTGTGGGAGGGACCCCACGGCAATGCAGAGGTCAACTCCTCACCCTGAGGAGCAGAAGAAGATCTCGGTGATGGACTGACCAAACCCCCCATACCCTGTCCCCCTGTGCTGCTGGTGGGAAGGAGGAAGGGGGGGTGAGCGGAGAAACGGTGTCTTAAGGGCCTATTTTACTTCTCATTACCCTCCTCTGACTCTGTGTTAGCAATAAATCACTTTGCAACTTAAGTTTCAGCTTGTTTTGCCCTCAGTGTGTCTTCTCCGGGTTCCTTATCTCAACTCATGAGCCCTTTGTGTGTTAACTTTTTTCCTCTCCTCTGCTCAGCTGTGATAGGGGAGAGTGGAGAGAGCAGATGTCATAGGTGCCTTGCATTTGGCCAGGGTCAAACCATGACAGGCATATAATGCTTGTATTACCTAAGTCACCAAGCCCCATTAGGAAGGGGCAAAATGTATATTACAAAATGGGGGCTTCAGGTAAGAAAGGGCTAGAGGGGGAAAACACGTTTACCTGCTCTGAATTGGCTGATGGACTGTGTCTTTCCTCTCCTGAAAGGATGACTTTTGGTGACTTTTATGCTTTCAGCTGCATTGGAGCATACCTGGGAATATTCATATATATATATATATATAGCTATTAGATCTCTTGTACTATACTTTCTGTTATGACATATATTAACACTCTGTAGTTAGTGCATTTATCACCAGCAATCCTGAACCTGCTTTCCTGTTGCTTCAATAAACTGTACTATTCATGAATCTGGTTCAAATCCTTATTGAATGTGATCAGACCTATAGTACTGGATTGGTACATTGCATTATTTGTGCATCTGTGCTCATGCATGGAAAAATATGATTCAACATTGCTCTTCATTGGCCAAATGCTGCCCAACTTATTTAAAAATGGATGCGCAAAGATAGGTTCTTATGTCCTTATTTAGCAGCCTGGTTTTCAAAAGTGCTGAGCAGCTGAGTCAGTGAAAATTGCTTTGTATTGAACATTTCTTAAATTCAAATATGTACCTCTGAAAAAAATTGGTTTTGAAACCTTTACTAATGTGCTTTCAAGGAGGACCAGCCCAGCAGCACATCTAAACAGAGACCATCATCAGGTCCACCAAATTCAAAGATGCTTCACTCACTTACTCAGGTGTAGGATCTGCCCCTTGGCAAAGTCAAGCTTAAGGCAATTGCTCTTCAGACTCATCTCAGATGGACTTCTGAGCAGGGCAAAGTTTACAGTTTATGTCAAGGCTAGGGATGAGTATGAGGGGTCGGCCTCTAGGTATCACTAGGACAGAATTTTAGCATATGCTGGGACATCACTGAGGACCCATGTCTTCACAAAGTCTGTGAGTGAGAAGAAATCCTCCACCATCAGGGAAAAACTCTGCATCCTCTTCCCACAGTCCTTTTGGGAGTGGCAGGAGTGAAACAAGCTTGATGACAGAGCATTGGTGGCACCTGTCCCAGGGAGTATGAGCCCTGGCCTATACAGGCAGGGCAAAAAGGTGAAACACAAGCCAGGGAAAGAATGAGGCTATAGCAACAAGATGTGGTGGGCTGACCTTGGCTGGACACCAGGTGCCCACCAAGCCACTCTATCACTCCCCCTTTTCAGCTGGACACGGGAGAGAAAATGAGATGGAAAACAACTCGTAGGTTGAGATAAGGCAGTTTACTAAAGCAAAAGCAAAAGGCTGTGTGAGCACAAGCAAAGAGAGGAAAAAAAGATTTCATTCTCTACTTCCCATCAGCAAGTGATGTTCAGCCATTTCCTGGGAAGCAGGGCTTCAACACGCATAACGGTTGCTCTGAAAGGCAAATATTGTAAAATAATCCATGTCACCCCCTTCCTCCTCCTTTTCTTAGCTTTTATATCTAAGCTGACCTCATATGGCATGGAATATCACTTTGGTTAATTTGGATCAGCTGGCCTAGTTGTGTCCCCTCCCAGGATCTTGCCACCCAGAGCCCCTTGATGGTGGGGGGAAAGTTGTGGGGACAGCGCTGATGCTGTGCCAGCACTGCTCAGCAGTAGCCAAAACACTGGTGCATTATCAACACCTTTCTAGCTACCAATGCAAATCACAGCACTGTGAAGGCTGCTAAGGGAAAACGAAGTCCAGCTCAGCCAGACCCAATACACAAGATCCAGTCTGCGGGGCCTGCTGAGATGATGCCACCTGCAGAGAGCACATCTGCAAGGGATGGGGTAACACAGTGGGGGGAGGAGGGGTGGAACAGGCCTCTGCATTTACCGAAAGTGTCTCTAAGGCTATTGAGAAATCACTCCAGCCAGCACTGCTCTGGTGCTGTACAGAAAGACCCTTCTCACACCCGAGCCAGTGTAAGGCACAGATTCTCGCTCACCCAGAGAGCTGGATAGCTCACGCGTTACCAGAGACAAAGAATCCAGAGGCTCAATCAGCTGGATGTTCCAGATATTTATTCCGAAGGGTTCCAGCGTGAAAGAGAAAGAGGAGACCTCGGTGTCCCTAGATATAGGGATCACCTGGGGTCCGGGGAGAGGAGGCGGGGGGAACACCACAACCAATGGGGAGAAGGGAGGGATGGAGTCAGGGGTTAGGTTACAGCCAGGGGGATTTACATAATTTGGGGAGGGACTTATTGTGTTACTTCAACTGGGATGTTTTGCCACCAGTGAAACCCTGCTGTACTGGGACTACTTGGCTCCCCAGCAGTTCCCGAGGTGGTATCACCCACCACCACATCTCCCCCTTCCTTATTTAAAGGAAAGGCCTCCCCTACTTGCTTAGTTAAACACTTATTGAGGCAACCGAACAAGCTTAGAACAAGGAAAATTATTAGGATCACCCACAGTCCAGCTTTGACTAAGGATGTTAGCCATCCTTGAAGTCCCCATTGTCCGAAAAGATCGCCGATCCAGTCTGCTTCTTTTTCTGTCTTTAGTTCTTTGATTTGATCCTTTATTTTCTGTAGCGTTGCGTGGATGCTCTGGCTATGAGATGACAGGTTAAAGCAACGCAGCCCCTCGAATTCTTCACAGCCATGTCCATGGGCCAATAAAAGAAAGTCGATGGCTGCTCTATTTTGCAGTGTTGCATGCCTGGTGGTTGTGGCAGGACAAACACCCCCCCCCCTTCTCTCTCTCCCTGATCGCTGGCTAGAGATGAATGGCTCAGATTAAGTTGATAAACTTAATCCTGGCTATCTAGTCCTGGCGCCTGGAAGGCCAAGGTGAGACACTGAGAGAATGTGAAGAATTTTCAAGTGACCGCAAATACACACTCTTTTCCCTATAAAACACCACGAAAATCTCAGCAAAAGCAGAAGCCTTTCTACATGGACATAGGAGCGTGAAGTAAGGTACTTCTCCCCAGGGTCTTTGGACGCAGCCCTGTGGTTACTTCCCGAGGGATTGAGTGAGGAAATCTTAATGCATCCCCAGCTCCAAAAATTGGATTTGGTAAGATCATTTGAGTTTCCTAAATTGTATTATTCCGGCTAACTTATAGGTACCTTTCTTAACTTGCATTTCAGCTAGCTCAAGCAAGCATTTATTGCATTTTTAACTATTGCAGTGTTGTAATTATGCATTCATTATGTGTTTATGTGTGTCAATCTGTTCTATGTTTGTATGTTTGTTATGTTCTGTGTCAAATAAATGGTATTTTTAGACAAATCAGCCAGATAGCAAAGAATCTTGCGAACGGGACTAAGTCTTGGGGAACTAGCTATCTTAAAGTCTGTCAAACTGCAAAAACTCATAAAATTCCTGTCTCCCATGCAAGACAAAATGGCGTAGTCGGCAGGATATCTGGCAAACGATTTAAGAAATTAACAGCTAAAGAGCTAGCATCTTATTTTACGGAGGCACAAAATTCACATAGCTATGAGTAACTCTCTATATTGTGTAGTATTTAAGTGTCTAGCTTCTTTGTTCTGTTATCTCTTACGTCTAATAAACCATTTTATATGAAACCTAAATCAACTATCATTAACTTGCAAAATGACACTGGGTTCAGAGAGTGCTGGTCACTAAACAGATTGATTGCTGATTGCCAAAGGCCTAGGCAATAAGCAAAAAAATCTATCAGCCCTCTGTCTATAAGCAAGATGTGTAAGTAAAGAACTTACCAAAAACACAGATGTTACACTCTGCCAATCAGAAACTGGCTTAAAATGAGAAAAAATCCATGGAAAAATTACATGAAACACAAAACTTGCTAAAAATTAACTAATCTCTCATGTACTTGCTTTATATCTAAGAATTGCATGTAATTAGCAAACAAAAATGATAAAAGAAATTCCAGAGTTAATAACACCACCTGAGAATAAAAATTATGAAATTCAGAAAACTCTGATAAAAATTAATGATTCAAATGTTGAATTGAATCCTCTCAAAAGCACAACCCCCCCTATCTCTAAAAAAGGAAAAGAAAATCTCTTTAGCACAAACAGTCTGGGGGGAAGCGGAGAAACAAACTCCTCCGTTTCAAAGAAAAAAAAAACCCCTCTTAGCAAACTTCCAACCCCCTCTCTCCCCCTCTCTCTCTCTCTCTCTCTCGTGTTTCTACATACCTTTAACAAACCTCCAATTCCTAAGTATACTCTTATTTCTTTCCGTATATAATCAATATGCTTTAAAACCTCTTGCGTGTGTATGTAGTGTGTGAAAATGTATAAATTAAATCATGTCGACATGTATCTCGGGGACGCCCGTATGATATAAAAAGTGTGAGATAAAAGTGAAGTGAGAAAAAATGCGTGTGTGGAATGCTACACCTCTCTGGCTTTCTGTATACGTCTTTCTGTATACCTGTAAAATCCTTTTAAAAACTCCTTTGCCCTTTTTGTGCTAGATTTTAGCAGTTGCAAAGCTAAACATCATTTCTTTTTGCTTTACCTGTTTGGTTTAAAAGTAAATCACCTTAATGTTTCCCCCACAAGGGCTATTCCGGGAACAGCCAAAGCTAAGTTTTAAAATGCAAATGAACCATTGACAAAAGAAAGAGAGAACAATTGCTTGGTAAAGAGGAAAAGCTGCAAAACCAGTTTTCCTGTCCCTCACTCCAAGCTAGCTTCATTTACATACTAAAAGCAGAGATATATCAAAATAAAACTTAATAAATAAATTAGAGTAAATCTCTAAAACATCTAACAATTGCAAGTGTCTGCCACCACTAGAGTCAAGCATGCTGATGCAAACTTACCATTTCAAGACTCAGTGATTGTATTATCCAATTTCTGTCCTAACCCATGTGCAAAGTAACACCTCGTTCCAAACAAGCCAGATCTAGTAAAACCTTGTAAACAAATAGTCCTGGCTTACCCTAAATTCTAAGGTAAAAATGTGTAGTTTTACTAATGCTTCAGCCAAACGTATTGGTGTTGTGTATGAAGTGCAGAGCAGTGACTCTGAAAATTGAATATGAAAAAAGTGATAAAAGAAAGTTTTGGAAAGTGCACAAGTGAGAGAGTTGGGAGCTGTGTTGCTAATAGTAGAGAGAAGAGCAGAAAAAGTGTGTGTGGACTTTTGTGCTGTGTGTTGCACAGTGGTTGTGTCAGTGGCAAGTGCTGAATGGCAGGTGAGTGAAAAGAACAGTTTGGCGGAAGGGAGATTGAGAGTAGCTATTAGCTGAAGCTCGAAATTGAGAAAAATTCAAATAAACTGTGTTAAAATGCATCCAAATGACCACACATTGCAATAATTTTGTAAATCTATCCCAAATTGGGATTGAACCAGTGATGCTAACAAATGCTCGAGGGCCCATGGCCTAAGTAGCTGCTGATTCTTATAGCTACCAGCATAAAATCAGTTCCCAATGAGTGTTTCCCCTATAACAAATCTGGTTCTGCTGAAAGCAGAACTTTATTTCCTCACAAACTGCCCCTGCACTGCCCCGACAGCAGTGAAAATAGCGATGTGTTTGCAACTACAGGCCAAAAGGGGGAATAACAATTCTCAAGAAAACATATCTATTATTGCTAAAATCGTGTTGATTTCATTGCTTTATTAACCTTAAGTGTTTAAGTATACTTTCACCAGATAAAAGCTAGGTGTACCTGAATGAAAAAGTTACTCAAGCAACAAGAGAAGAAATCTCTTCAAGCAGCAAGAAAAGCCTGTTTACTACCTACACAACTAAAGAAATTAATTAATTAAACCTCTTCAACTCCTGCAAGCGAAGAAGCCAACTCCAAACAAAGAAACCATACTGGACTGCATAGTAACTAATGAATTTACTGTAACTGAAATATTCATTGTAATATTGTTTACATTTTTCTTATGCTTACAAGTTATTATTTACAATAATGTATTATGACTAATCAAACATCTCAACAAAATTCTAACAAAACCCTAGTAATTATTAAAGCCTCTGTATATACAGATGTCTAAGAACACCAAAAGTAACTTCACACCAAAAAATGAAGTTACCTAAATGTATCTGTCAAATTATAGTAAAAATCTATTCCAAGTGTCATTCATTTTGAAACATAGCTAAGACAAGCATGTTAACCACACACTAGTGTACCTATTCCAAACAATATAAAACACTACTAGCTTTGTAAAAATAAAGCTAAAAGAATTTTCTAATATTAATGTTCATTAATGATATATAAATTGTATACTAAAAATTTGCAAAAATTAGAACCAACAAAAATATATAGATCAAATGATGACCATCCTCTCTAAAAAGAAAAAACCTCAAAAAGAAAACCTTATTTAGTACTATTGGAGTACTAAATGATTCAATAATCTTATTATCTCAAATAATGTTTTTGTGTATATATATATCTCTTATCTAATTTCTGCAAGTATTACCTTAGTATATCTATAACTCTAATTGTCACAGTGGGGAAAATTTCATCCTAAAATGTAACTCAAATTGCAGAATCAATTTTGATTCTCCCATAATAAAATATAAATTCCCAAATGGAATTATAGTCCAAATAATTAAAACAATTAATTTTAATTACATCTTTAACTCCCCTGAGACAATCAAATCAATTAATATATGTGTATGTGTATTCCTTTAAACTGTTGTAGAATTGTCTAACACTTGACATGTTAAGCAAAAACAAGTGAAACACTGAAGGAGAAGACTGAACTAAAAAACACAAAAGAAGTAAGAGAATCACCAACCATTGACTAAACTCTTGCAGTAACTACTATCAAAAAACTGCCTTCACAGACTTCTTCGTTCCTGATTTGCATCACATCCTCCTATAACCTTAAGATTCAAGGGGTGGAAATAATCAACCCTACATGGACTTATATCAACATAAATAACTTACTAAATTGTCTCCAATTACTATAGACATTCTGAAGTTAATGTCATATTTTATGATCTCTTAGTTGTTACTACTAATGTTTCTTTTATATATGTATGTTCTGTTACATAATCTACTACATGAGCCCATAAACTGAAGCAACAGCAAATGCTTCCTATTAACATAGTCAAAGTTCCATTAGAAAATAATACAATTTTGGAAACACAATGTATACCAAAAATTTAATAATACATATATTAAAAACGTGAGTGCTTTTTATAGCATGGAGGCAAGAGACACCTGCACTGTCACTTCATGACGTAAGAGTAGTGTCTTTGGGTCACAGGGGTGGATTGTGGCAGGACAAACACCCCCCCCCCCCCCTTCTCTCTCTCCCTGATCGCTGGCTAGAGATGAATGGCTCAGATTAAGTTGATAAACTTAATCCTGGCTATCTAGTCCTGGCGCCTGGAAGGCCAAGGTGAGACACTGAGAGAATGTGAAGAATTTTCAAGTGACCGCAAATACACACTCTTTTCCCTATAAAACACCACGAAAATCTCAGCAAAAGCAGAAGCCTTTCTACATGGACATAGGAGCGTGAAGTAAGGTACTTCTCCCCAGGGTCTTTGGACGCAGCCCTGTGGTTACTTCCCGAGGGATTGAGTGAGGAAATCTTAATGCATCCCCAGCTCCAAAAATTGGATTTGGTAAGATCATTTGAGTTTCCTAAATTGTATTATTCCGGCTAACTTATAGGTACCTTTCTTAACTTGCATTTCAGCTAGCTCAAGCAAGCATTTATTGCATTTTTAACTATTGCAGTGTTGTAATTATGCATTCATTATGTGTTTATGTGTGTCAATCTGTTCTATGTTTGTATGTTTGTTATGTTCTGTGTCAAATAAATGGTATTTTTAGACAAATCAGCCAGATAGCAAAGAATCTTGCGAACGGGACTAAGTCTTGGGGAACTAGCTATCTTAAAGTCTGTCAAACTGCAAAAACTCATAAAATTCCTGTCTCCCATGCAAGACAGTGGTTTCTTCATCTTCAAGAAGTTGAGAGAGGGCACTCAAGGTTAGGTTAGCATGCTTTCTGAGCCAGCACTCAAGGTGGCTAAGTTCACCCAAGGCTTTTGCTGCCGCTGCTCCAGGCAGGAAGAATGATGCAGCAATCTTTTTAGAAAATGACCAATTGATAACTTCGCTATCACAATTTGGATCTAATTGTTGTATATTTCTTTTTTGGCAGGCCAACCGAGTATGGTTTCTCCAATATAGAATTTGGGTTTTGTTGGGTGCCAGTACAGAAAGCCTGCTGAGAGTGCACGGCCCCCCCGGAACTGGGATGGGATTCCAGACCACGCCCGATTCCCGCAAATCAGGAACACACCTGTAGGCAGCACTTTGGGGTGTACAGATGACTCTGCTGGGATGACCTTATTATCCTGACACCAATTACTGACAGAGTAAACCTTTTCCCGGGGTGTCGCATTTCTACTATGACTTAATTTCTGGTGTTCTGACCAGGATAATGCCATCCCTCCTTTCAGGCTGAAGACAAACTTGAGGCAAAGGGTAGCCTGGGAGGACCCCAATAATAGCAATTCATGGGGTTCCTCCGATGCTGTTGCCAGCGTGTTTACCCATTTCTCCCAAGCTTCCTTCTGGTGGAGCACCTGGTTTGCAAAAGGCAGTTTGTCTCCGTGGAGAGGGATCCCCACCAGGCATGATGAAAGTGGGTCACTGACGCTGCCCATAGACAGGCACATATGGTCTTGCTGAAGTGCTTTTGCCAATGTGACCCACATGTTGGTCTTTGGCTGCGGGACAATCCATGCAACAACCTCTGGTGGTAACAGGATCCAGGAGGTCAGGAGAATGCAGAGGTACGCAATTACAGGCATGGTGGTAAGAGAGGTATAGGTAGTCCTTTTTTCTGTGGGATTCCAAGCAAAGATCATTAAAAGATGGTTTTCTGTTACTTTTTTCTTTTTCCCCTCTCATCCCCCCCTTTTTTTCTCATAACACACGGGTAATAGGGTAGAAGGTTAGGGAAACACATGAGGGTAACAGATAAGGGATTTGTGGGTTTGGGGAACTGCTTGAAGGCGGCACAAATAGCTGTTCACGTGACTGGTATCTTGCGCCGACGTCTTCGCCAAGCGGCACTGGTTTCTTTGTCTGGGGTTTCTTTGTCAGTGTCTGGTGTGTCATCTTTCGTCTGCTCAGGAGCTGCCACTGACGGTCCGAGGTAGGGCTTTACATATTTTCCTGGTATCCATTTGGGTCCTGAAGGTGTGGAAACACAAGCATATCCCCTCCCCCATACAATTAGTGAAAAGGGGCCAGATATTTGATGGCTTTCTGGATCTTTGATTAACACTGGCGGTTGTTCTTTTAATTTGGCTTGGGTCGAATTAGTAAAATGCCGGAACACAGGGGGGTCAGGCTCTTCAAATGAATTGTTTAAGAAATTTATTGTGAAAAGGGCCTTACAGAGTCTCACAATGGGAGAATTGAGTTCTGACCCTCCCTGCTGTTGGTCTAGGACCCTCTTAATTGTCTGGTGGGTCCTCTCAACTATGGATTGTCCTGTGGGGGAGTGGGGGATACCTGTAATGTGTTTGATGCCCCACGAGCTTAAAAACTCTTGAAGTCTGTTAGAGATGTATGCTGGACCATTGTCAGTTTTTATCTCAGCAGGAACGCCCAGGGTAGAGAAAGCAAGGAGAAAGTGCTTTATAACATCTCTTGCCTTTTCTCCTGCATGGGCAGATGCAAAAACAGCTCCAGAAAATGTATCTACAGAAACGTGTACGTATTTTAATTTGCCAAACTGAGGGACATGGGTTACATCTGTTTGCCAGATTTCGCAGCTGCCTAGACCCCGGGGGTTAACCCCGGACCCTAATGATGGCACTTGGTAGCTCTGACAGCTAGGACAGGTCTCTACAATTGCCCTTGCCTGGTTTCGAGGTAGTTTAAACATTCTTATGAGTGCTGGTACATTCTGATGGTAAAATTGATGGCTCAGCTTTGCCTGAGCAAAGGTGTCTGGAATGTTAGGAGCTTTCACCGGCATAGCAAGAGCATCTGCCCTCCGATTCCCTTCAGCGATTGGTCCAGGGAGATCGGTTGTGTGACCTCACATGCATCACATGGAACGGCTGCTTTCTGTGGGAAAGCAGAAAAACAAGTTTTGAGAGCAGTTTATACAATTTAGGATTTGACACTTCTTTTAGCCAGGCATGTTCTGCTCTGGCGACTACCCCAGCTACATAAGCTGAATCTGTTACCTGATTAATAGGTTCTTCGAACATCTCAAAAGCTCTAACAACGGCTGATAGCTCCGCAATTTGCGGAGAGCCCTCCACTATTTGGACATCGTGCTCCCACACTTGCGTTTCGGGGTGTTTCCAAGTCACGACTGACTTTTGGGATTTCCCAGAGCCATCTGTAAAAACAGTTAGAGCCTTGAGAGGGGTTCGACTTTGAAGTTCTTTTGGGGCCAAATGAAAAGTCGAATTGAATAATTTATGTTTTGGATGGTGATTTGAAATCTTGCCTGGATAACTATCCAGAGCAAATTGAAGGTGTTCATTTGTTTGGAGTACGTTTGCTAAGGAATCATTTTCCAATGATGGATAGATGCAGGTGAAATCACACCCTGCAAGGGTACGGAGGCGTGCTCTGGCTCTCATAATTAGTTGGGCTACTTGTTCTTGTCGTGTTGTTATGGTTTTGAGCGGCTGATGTGATAAGAAGATCCACTCTATTATAAGAAGTGGGTCTTTTTGTGCAGTGTCCCATTGAAAAATCAGTCCATACAGCCTGGGTGACTCACCCAGAACGATGAAATTAAAAGGTAACTCAGGACTTGTCCAATGGGCTTGGCGAGAAGACAGGGCAAGCTGTACCTTAGCGATGGATTCCCGGGCCTCCTCTGTGATGACTCGGCGTGAGTCCAGGTGGTCACAGCCTTTCAGGAGGCTAAACAGTGGTGCAAGGTCCTCCGTAGTAACTCCCAGCAGAGGACGAACCCAGTTTATAGATCCACACAGCTGGTGCAAGTCCCGGAGTGTCTTTGGGTTGTCTTTGATGGTGAGCTGCTGGGGTACGATGGTCCGTTCGCTGATGCGGAGTCCCAGGTAGGTCCACGGGCAGGTACGCTGAATCTTTTCCTGCTAGATCTCGAACCCTGCTTTCTCAATGGCTTGAATAGTTTTTTCTAGAGTTAAGTTCAGGTATTTATCATTTGGTGCACAAATCAACACATCATCCATGTAGTGGAGAATGATAGAACGTGCAAACTCTTTGCGGATGGGGGACAGGACGCGAGCCACGTACCATTGGCAAATAGTTGGAGAATTTTTCATACCCTGGGGTAACACACACCAGTGGTATCTGCGCTGGGGGGCTTCCTGGTTTAGGGATGGCACGGAGAAAGCAAACCGAGGAGCATCACTTGGGTGTAGGGGGATTGTGAAGAAACAGTCTTTAATGTCAATGACAGCAAGCTTCCAATTCCGAGGAAGCATTGAGGGCGAGGGCAGGCCAGGCTGTAGGGGTCCCATATCCTCAATGACTTCATTGATTTTCCTGAGGTCTTGGAGGAGCCTCCATTTGTCTTTTCCAGGTTTCCGTATGACAAAGACAGGGGAGCTCCAAGGGCTATTAGATGGTACAATGTGACCCTTGGCAAGCTGTTCTTCTACTAGGGATTCTAAAGCGCTGAGCTTCTCTTTGCTGAGGGGCCACTGGGCCACCCAGACTGGATCGTTTGTCTTCCAGGTAAGGGGCGGGGTGGAGCGTCTCCCAGTGGCCCCAACTAGAAATCCTGAGAAGGAGGTGGGATTACCAGCTGAGTCCCCCACTGGGTAAGGAGATCTCTGCCCCAGAGGGTAAAACCAGAGTCAATTACATATGGGCGGATGGTGGCTGTGTGTCTTTCAGGGCCTTCTATGATGATATTATTTGTACTCCTCTGGGAAGTTGCTGACCCTCCTATGCCTGTGATTCTCCCACCTGCTGGTTTGGTTTTCCAGTCCTGGGGCCATTCTGCTCGAGAAATGATGGTTACATCGGCCCCTGCATCTACCATCCCCGTCAGGTAAGCAGTGGATTTATCATTGTGTAGTTTACAATGCATCATTGGCTTGTCTGCGCCCACAACCTCTGCCCACCATATGGAAGGTGTTCTGTGGCACCTGGGGTGGTTTTCAGGTAGTATGATAGCTTGTGCTACCACCTGACCCTTTGATAGAAACCAGGGAGCGTTGTTGCAGGAGACAGAAATTTGTACTTATCCACTGGGGTCTACTTTGTGCACCTCAGGTAAAATAGAAAGTTCGGGTGGACCGTGCTTAGTGTCCCCGACTACCAACACGTCCACAGTCTTATCAAAAGGTTTTTCAAAATTTACATATATGCGTTGTTGATTTCTATTGCGGAAGTGGTGTGTATCAGTACTTACAAGACGGAGTCTTTTGTCTGTTCCGCTGTGCGGTGCGCAGTTACAGTCCATGGCAGGGGTTGCAGGGCAGGGAGAGACGGCCGTAGAATTTGTGTCTTTGCGCGGAGCCGCGCCGCGCTTCACTGTCCGTTTCCCTGGTCCTTCTGATGGTGATGCTGGCAGGGACAGCCTGGGGGCACAGCCTCAGTATTTTTGTTAGTATTTCTCTTAACACGCTTTGGTTCAGGGCAGTCTTTGACCATGTGTTGAAAACTCCCACAGTTATAACATCTACGAGGTATTTTCTGTGATGCTGCCAGTGCTTCTGCTACTCCTTGTGAAACTGCTTGGGCTATAGTTGCCTCAGGGGATGCTAATTTGGTGCAAGCCTCAATCATCTGATCGAGGGTGGGAGCTGGGTCTAGAGGAAGGGCCCGGAGGACTTTTTTACAACTCTCATTAGCATTTGCCATAGCTAATGCACGCAGCAGCTCTTTTTGGGCTTCTGAATTCCCAACTTGCTTTTCAACTGACTCTTTTAGTCTGTCGAAGAATTTTATAAAGGACTCATCGATTGCTTGTTTTATGGTGGAGAAATTTAGAGAGGGGGTGGAGTCCGAGGGAGTTGAGAGCAAAGCCCTGTCAGCTTGTCTTTTGATATCTTCTAAAATCAGTTCAGGCAATTGTCTCGCCTGATCCTGGGGTTTAACCAGGTTTCCTTCCCCGCAAAGATCATCTAGTGTTAAGTGAGCCCTGTTGGGATCTCTGTGATATACCTGCAGGAGGTCTTTTAATTGTTTTCTCCAAGTTCTGTCCCACAGCATGTATTCCCCCGGTGACAGAAGACATGCCATAAGATTTTTTATATCACGTGGAACTAATACATTTGCAGCAAAAGTAGCTTGGAGTAGATTCTTAAAATAAGGGGAGTCGCCCAAAATCCTTCCCCACCTTGCACATCTCTTTTATCTGTGCATATGGGAGGGCATCCCAGCGGGGGTTCCCTCCAGCCCTGTTATAATGCACTGGGGCAGCAGTGACAGTGTCCCTCCTGTGCGGCTTTCCTGCGTATTTCAAGCCAGGGATCCTCTTCAGAATCTCTGCTCTCCTCTTCCGAAGAGGAACCGGCAGCCCGAGGCCGGGACCTGGCACTGCAGGGACAGCTCCCCGCCTGTCGCTGGCCGGTCCCGTTGCCGTGGGAACCGGGGAGGAGCGGGGCCGCAGGAGTAGCACCGCCGGGGAGGGGGGGGTGAACGAGGGAGGGGCTGTGCCCGGGTGAGAGCTCCCCGCGGGGGGCAGGGCCGATGCAGGGACGACCGATACTGCGGGGGCGGGGCCGATGCAGGGACCCCCGATACTGCGGGGGGAGGGACCGACGCTAACCCGGGAGTTTTAAACTGATATGAACAAAGCACCCCGGCTTGTTGTGCCACGTGGGCCGGGTCCTGTCCCGCAGGAGAAAGGGGTAACACGTGGATTGCGCCATCTTGTAAGAAACATGAAGTCGAGGTAGGGAGGTTTTGGGGTGCTGGAAGGAGGGTGAGGGACAGGCTCGAATCGGGGTGATCAGTCCCGGTTGGAGCAGGGGATAGGGGAGAGAGAGCTTCTCCCCCCTGAGGTCCTGGGGGTTTAGGGACAGCAGGGGAGGGAACAGACACGGGAAATAGCACAAAAAGGGTCTGAATTTTTCGGCAGAACTGACTGAGTCTTAGAGTTCTTAACAGACTTATAAATCACTACAAACAAAGGGAGGAATTTAGCAACTCTTTGATCCCCAGACTGTGTGAGAACTGTCAGTTTCTCCCTGATCTTATCCCAGAAACTAAGAGACTGAACAGAAACTACAGAAACATTTGGAAAGATGTTAAAAATCCATCGAACAAAAGATTTTAAATTCCCCTTAGAAAACTGGGAATTATCTGACTTAAGGGTGGTTTTAAGGGAGGTATAAAGCTCTGATTGGGGATGGGTTAACTTCCCACCCATATTCCCCAAATAAATTCTTCCCAACACCGAAAGAAAAAATAAGGAAAAAAACAAAAGAAAATTCACCCCAGCAAAGCCTCACTTACCCCCTCGAGGCTTCCAAGAGTGTAAAAAAAAAACTTTGGTTCTCTGGTTTTAGACGATTTCTCCCGTCCCAGACAAATGGAGATTTCTCGGCTGCCTCTTTAAACAGATCTAATAAAACTTAGACCTGTTTTTGAGGGAAGTAGCTGCTCCGATTGTGACATCTATGGCATAAAGCCTTTCGAGACACTTTCAGGGATTTTTTATGTCCCTGTATTGAGCGCCACTTAACGCAGTGGGGGGGGAGGAGGGGTGGAACAGGCCTCTGCATTTACCGAAAGTGTCTCTAAGGCTATCGAGAAATCACTCCAGCCAGCACTGCTCTGGTGCTGTACAGAAAGACCCTTCTCACACCCGAGCCGGTGTAAGGCACAGATTCTCACTCACCCAGAGAGCTGGATAGCTCACGCGTTACCAGAGACAAAGAATCCAGAGGCTCAATCAGCTGGATGTTCCAGATATTTATTCCGAAGGGTTCCAGCGTGAAAGAGAAAGAGGAGACCTCGGTGTCCCTAGATATAGGGATCACCTGGGGTCCGGGGAGAGGAGGCGGGGGGAACACCACAACCAATGGGGAGAAGGGAGGGATGGAGTCAGGGGTTAGGTTACAGCCAGGGGGATTTACATAATTTGGGGAGGGACTTATTGTGTTACTTCAACTGGGATGTTTTGCCACCAGTGAAACCCTGCTGTACTGGGACTACTTGGCTCCCCAGCAGTTCCCGAGGTGGTATCACCCACCACCACAATGGGGCAGCTGCAGTCTGACACAGGCAAGGTAGAGAGGTCCACACTAGACCAGGGTCAGCTGAGGGAGCAGCTCCAGTCCCCACATCCAGCTGCTCCAAACTTCACAGTGGCAAGGACCAGGATTCAGGCAGGAACTCAGTACCTAGGTTCAGCTCAGCCCAAAAAACAAGCTAACTTTTTGGCATCCCTTTCTGGATAATGATCTGCAGTGCGAATTGGCCCTTGGAAATGACTGATCTTTTTCCTACGTCTGTCTGATTTTTGGAGGAGACAGGGAGAAAGGAAAAAAAGGCACCTTAAAACATATAGATTTATATTTTCCTGTGTATGTCTCTGTCCTGTGATCCCTTCTTCCTCCCTCCTCCATGCCTGGGCACAAGCTCTAGCCCGTACAATGGAAACAGAACCATCCAGGCTGATGCTGCACTGCCTGTCAGAACAAACCGTGTGTGCTAAAGTGTAGCAGGCTCCTGCTGCAGCCCAAGAAGGAACTAACAGAGCTGTCTGCTCCCACTTTGTCTTGGTAGGGCATGTCTATCAGATGAAGTGAGAGGAAGAAACATTAACTCCAGCATCTCTTTCTTGACCCCAGCTGTCAATCCACCCAAGAGTACTTTCTTTTTTTTTTAAGAGTCTTATTGGAGAACAAAAAGGAGGTTTTGGGTTTGGGGAAGTTGGGTGCTCGCAGGGCCCAGAACTTCAACCCCTCCCACCCTGCCACTGACAGCCTCCATGTAACTCACAAACTCCCACATCACTCCCTGGTCTGCAGCTCCTCTGCCCTTCCTGGCTCATGTAGACACACATGCGCACACACAGCCAGCGCCAATGCTCAGAGCTGTAACCAGACTACAGTAATTTCCCAACATGGGTGTCTTGAAACTGCTCAGGCTGAATAGCATTTGCTGTTCCATTGCTACGTCTGCCTCCCTCCAGCCCTTCAAAGAGCTGCTCTTTCCTCCTTCTGGAAGTTGTGCTGACACAGTTTCTCTGCCACAAGTAGTTTGTCAACATCAAACTTACCCTGTGTGCTGTGTGCACACCTCCCACTGATGCCTTAAAAATCTAGAAACAAAATACTTTTGAGACAATATTAATATAGGAAGTAGTATAAAAGCAGGTCTTTAATTGGAGGCCTCCAGGGGCAGATATGGAAAAATGGCCACGTGACATAGGGCAAGTACAATTTTGTAAGTTTAGCGAATTAGCGTAATTGACAGAATCCCCAATTAGAAGCACAGGTAAGGAGGTAATTCCCCCTCTGATTAAGGTGACTAGAGGTTGGATAATGATTTACTAGAAGCTGCTTGCTAGAAACAATATATCGCTTGCTTAACGGTTTCTGCGCTTGCCAAGCAGAAAGGGAGGATGCAAAAAGAATGCAAGACCATTGACAGGAGTTAAACCACAGTGACCAGATATCCTGCTTTTGGACCCTGGAACTGGCCTGAGTCAGCTCTGAGGTTTGGACTTGGACCAGGAACTTAGGGAGCATGAGCAAGGAGGCAGGGTGAAGAATTCATCCCAAGGAATACTCCTTACTTCCTCACCCAGAGACCCCCGAGACCCCTGCCCACAATAATCAAGTGGCACTGTGCAGGCGCAAGCACATTTAAATGAACTTTAAACTCATTATAATATGAAGCAGGGATAGATAATGAATATGTATAGGGGCATTTTGTAACCATGCATATGTAACCTGTAACCTGATATAAACCAAGTGAAGTGCTGCTGGCAGTGTGCATGCTTTGGAAGGTTACCCCCATGCACCCTGGCACTGGAATAAAGCATACCTACTTTACAATTTTTTTTGAGTTGTGGACTCCATCCATG
Organism: Entomyzon cyanotis; assembly: GCA_024500445.1. Taxonomy (NCBI): domain Eukaryota; kingdom Metazoa; phylum Chordata; class Aves; order Passeriformes; family Meliphagidae; genus Entomyzon; species Entomyzon cyanotis. Next base: position 1,420,222 of record JAKEPQ010000794.1, read on the forward strand.
CATCACCTCTAGCTCAACCCTCTTCGGGAGCTCCCTTTTGCTATTAGCTCTACTTTGTTTATGAGAAAGTGTCTTGGGAGAGTGGCTTATCCTTGGTTCCCAGAAAAACCAAGATTAGAATAGGGTCTTTGGAATGTGTTTTGTCTTTCTGTCTACCAGGGTAGGAAAAATACTGGAGTTAGCTAGGAACTATATAACTATACAATAACAGTCTACAGAGCTACAAATATATATGAAGAATTGTCCTGGGGTGAGGGTAATCCTGTGTATTCCCCTATCATTGTTCATATGCTCAGAAAATGTGGTCCTGTAGCTTTAACTGCATTCAGCCAATGGGAGGAGAGCGGGTTGTCTAAAACCCTTCCCCAAGCCTCTCAGCGGGGGAAGCGAGGCAGAGGAAAAGACACTTCTGGGACTGGTTGCTGCGACGGCTGTCGACGCAGCGAGTTTCTCCCTGGGGTTGCCTCTTCGTCATCTTCCTTTTTGGACTGTTTTCTCTGATTTGCTTTCTCACCCGGAAAACCCAAGGAGCCCCGGAGCACGGCAGACGAGAATCCTCCAGGGAGCTACTGGAGCAACTCCGCCCAGCCCCCGGGGGCCCCCGGAGAGGGGAAACTATGTCTGAGGAAAAGGACACTAAAGTTCACCAGGTGTTTACTCAGGTTCAATAACTCATTTTCCCCTGTTTTCCCCCTTCCCCTGTGCCTTGCAGGGCACTCTGCGTGTTTTGTTAAATAAATAGGGGGTTTTTTTCACTTTCATTTAAGAAATTCTGTTGTGAGTGGGGGGAGGGGGTACCAAAGCCCTTGGCTTTCAGGGGAGGCATTTCTTCGGAGTGCTCTCCACCTAGAGAAATTTTTCTCTAATCTGAGACAAGAATGCAAAATTTGCTCTTCATAAACATAAATAGGCATCAGTGGTGCCTGCACTCATAGAATCATAGAATGTCCTGAGCTGGAAGGGACTCACAAGGATCTTCGAGTCCAGTTCCTAGGACACAGGACAGTCTTAACTTGTAAACATTCTGATTGTAGTCATTGGTTATGTCCAGCATGGGTTCACGAGGGGGCAGTCCTGCTTAAACAACCTAATTTCCTTTTATGACAAGGTCCCCATCTAATTGACCAAGGGAAGCCAGTAAATATATCTGGGTTTTTTATTATTTTAGCAAAGACTTTGGTACTGTCTCTCACAGTATCCTTCTGAACAAAATGTCCAGCATAAAGCTAGACAGGTCCATAGTACAATGGGTGAGCAACTAGCTGATGGGTTGGGCTCAAAGAGTCATAGTAAACGGGGTGTGGTGGATTGACCTTGGCTGGATGCCAGTTGCCTATTGAGCCACTCTGTGGAGAGTGGGGGAGAGATAAGATGGAAAAAAAACCTCATGGGTCAAGATACTGGCAGTTTAATAAAAACCCCCAAAGGTTGCATATGCAAAAGCAAAGGAAAGCAAAATATTTTCTCTGCTACCCATCAGCAAGTGATGTCCGTCCACTCCCCATGAAGCAGGGCTTCAGTACATGTAGTGGTTGCTCTGGAAGACAAATGTCATAATAATGAATGCCCCCCTTCTTCCTTTTCTCTTAGCTTTTGTTGCTGAGCAGACGTCATATAGTATGGAATATCCTTTTGGTCAGGTTGCTGTGACAGGACTTTCCTTCCTACCACAGAAGAGCTTATCTGTTGTCCATCAGCTGGTGCAATAGCTCTGGGCATCCTCCCCCTCACGTAAATTGGTGAGATAACTCAGGCCGGACATCTGTCTGATAGGGAGTTATCTCTCTCTGGTGCTGGAGAGGTGGGATTCCAGCTGACAGTAAACATCTTGCCTTGAGAGCAAGATGTAGGGAGATAAGCTGCTGGAATTTCTGACTGACAGACACTTTACAATCTATAAAAACTACAGACAAACTTTCACAAAATCAGAGGTCTCCTGCACACACCCTGGAAATGTGTAGGGCTTCTCCCCGAAGTTTGGATGCAAATTCTGTGGTTACTTTTCCGGAAATTGAGTGAAAGGACTCTACGTGTGACGATCGGCGAGAGAGAGCAAGCAGCAGTCTCAATGTGAGATATAAGCAAGCTCCATTTATTTTAGTGCGTGTGCTTCTTTTATACTGTTATAGTGCTTATATTTATTAATCACTAATCTACTCGCTAATTTCAGCAGTTACAGCTTACATTTCTTTTACATTCCATTCTCACATCTACAGGGTTTTCCCCCTCATTCTTTGTTAATTACAAGTTTCCTCCCGTACATTCCTTACACAGCTGCATCTTTTGATATTTCCCACGAAGCGTTCTCAGGGAAGCAAACTACTGCGGCCTGTAGGATTTTTACTGAGGCCTGAGTATGCTGAGGCTTTGTTCAGGCCTGCTCAACTAACACAAGTTTTGCTGGAAAACTGCGTTTTCCAACATACGTGTACTCCATCATCAATTCGGTGGTAAACTACATTGACTTCTAACCTATACTATTTCTTCGCTAGCTGTAATATAGGTACCTTTTATCGTGCACTGTATTTTTATCTACTAGTAGTTCTTTTTGTTTTATCCTGTGTAGTAAGTAGTCTGTTTAAAGTCTTCTGTCTGTTAATCTTGTGTTTATTCAATAAATAATTCATCTTATAATAGACCTAATGGGCCATTCTTAAGAACTTGTGAGTGAGAGCCATTTGGGGTGCAGGTTGACTCAAACAGAGCTACTGCCAGAAATCTGAGTCAAAGGCAGGACTTGTCTAAGCTCTCATTCCATTTGTAACAGTTGCCTCAGCTGCCCTGTCTATGTCCCATCTCAAGATCTTGCCCACTCCTAGCCAACTGTTGGGGGGGGTGGAATGTTGGGGAGAGTGTTAACACTGTACCAGCGCTGCTAGGCAGTAGCCAAAACACTGGTGTGTTACCAACACCCTTCTAGCGACCAATGCAAAGCACAGCACTGTGAGGGCTGCTATGGGAAAATGGACTCCAACTCAGCCAGACCTGGACTCATATCAGGCTGGCAGCCAGTCATCAGCAGGATTCCCCAGGGCTCAGTTTTAGGGCCAGTGCTCTTTAATGTTTTTATAAACTATCCAGATGCAGGGATTGAATGTACATTAAGCAAGCTTGCCAATGATACCTAACTAGGAGGAGCTGTGGACTCCCTTGAGGGTAGAAAGACCTTACAGAGAGATTTGGAGAGACTAGAGAGCTGGGCAATCACCAACCATATGAAATTTAACATGACCAAGTGCCAGATTCTCCACTTGGGATGAGGTAATCCTGGTTATACATACAAATTGGAGGATAAGAAGCTGGAGATCAGCCCCATGGAAAGAGATCTGGAGGTTTGGGTTTATGGCAAGTCGATGAGTCAACAGTGTGCCCTGGCAGAAAAAAGGGACAACTGTGTCCTGGGATGTTTAAAGAAGGCTGAAGGCTGACCTCTTTGCAGTCTACAACTTCCTCAAGAGGGGCAGGAGAGGGGCAGGGTGCTGATCATCTTTCTCTGGTGACCAGTATTAGGACAGGAGGAAGTGCAATGAAGTTGCATCAGGGGAAATTCAGATTGGACATTAGGAAAAGGCTCAAGTAAAGAATGGTTCATATTATACTACTTTGCAATAGATTAGCATGGTATGGTACCAACACACAAGAGTAATGCTCTTGGTTTTAAAGTCTTTGTTTGTATCACATCATGCCGATAATTTCCTCCAGCAAAGGTTAATTTTGCATCATCTAAAATCATCCTAGAAGTCATCCAAAGCAGATCTTTAACTAACACGTTCTCCTTCTCTTGTTCAGATATGTGTAGATCATGATCCTTTTCTTGGATTGCTGCTTGGGGATGGGCTGTTACAAATGAGTGTTTGAGATTGCTTAAAAAATCATTGTCAAGGGTATGAGCAAAAACCAGATTTAACATTAGGTGACAGCAAAACTGTGGCAGCACAGACACTTTTCCCACAGGAATTTTTCTCTTCTTCTATGTTTTATAAATAAAGATAAAACTTTCATGTTATTGAAATGGCCTTTTGGATACAGGCAGTCAAACACCTGGGCCAATCAATCCCTGGGGGTGGATGATTATTGGTCCAATCCAAACGGCTCTCTGATGTGTATATAAATTGTTAATTAAATAATAAAAGTAGTTCTTTCTAGCACTTGAAAGGTCTCGCCTCTTCACTCCGCTAGCAGTCCAACAGCAACACGAAACAAAGTTCTTTGGCAAGATTCACTCTACTACTTACTGAACAAATAAGGCACACCAAGGAAAAACAGGCAACAACAAAACCAAACAAAATCCAGGCAATCAAAACAGAAATAAATCGAGAATTATCTAGGGGTGTGTGTGACAAAAGGATAGTCAGAACAAGGATAAAGAGGAATGCAGCCTAAAAGCTTGACAGCACTCAACAGTACTTCAACTTACACCTTAACCCTAACAATTCCACAAAGAAATTACACTTAACTTATACCTAACTTAAACTCAAGTTATAGCTTAATCTTAACAATTTAACAAATGAATAACGGTGTGGTGGTTTTGCTTAGCCTAGAACATCAGCAAGGTATCTTTAACATCTAAGAGAAATTTAAATCCTTCAAAAGTTGTTGTGGTAGGCCTGAAGAAGTGTCTGAAGGGTGGGGAGGGGCACAAAGATGGCTCCTGTGTGTCCTGTGTGAAGGTTCTGAAAGTTTTTCACCAAGTCCAGTAGAGCCAATCTCTGATGGCTCTGAAGGTGAAGGACATGCTGCTGGCCAAGCCTGGGCCAATTAGAGATGTTAGTTACGCCTCTGTGAAAGCATATTTAAGAAGAAATTAAAACAAAGTAGTCATGCACGTCTTTTTAGCTAGAGGAGGAGGAGGAGGTAAAAATATGTGAGGGGAAAACAACATGGAGACACCAAGGTCAGCGAAGAAGGTGGGGGAGGAGGTGCTCCAGGCGCCAGAGCCAAAAACCCTCTGCCAGCCGTGATGAAGACCATGGGGGGAGCAGGTGGTCCCCCTGCAGCCCATGGAGTCCATGGGGGTACAGAGATCCACCCACAGCCCGTGGGGAGGTGTCCATGCCAGAGGAGCAGGTGAATGCCTGGAGGAAGCTGTGATCCAGTGGGAGTCCCATATAGAGAGTTAAAGCTGCAAAGGTCTTGCAAGAGAGAGAAAGGCCTTGCTCCTGGGATGGAAGCAGGCTGGCCTCGGCTCAAAAGTCTGCACCCTATGGACAAGAGGACTCATGTTGCAGCAGGAATTTGGGCAGGATGCTGCTCGTAAGATTGGACCCACGCCAAAGAAGTTTGCAGGAGACTGTCTCTTGTGGGAGGAACCCTATGGCTAAGTAGAGGACCCCTCTCCCTGATAGACTGACCAAAAAAACCCCTTGCCCTGCCCCCCGCCTCCCCGTGATGTTGGTTGGAAGGAGGGAGGGGAGTGAGCAGAGAAACGGTGTCTTTAGAGGGAGGGGGGTGAGTGAAGGAACAGTGTCAGAAGAGCTTATTTTTACTTCTCATTTATCCTCCGACTCTGTTAAGTTAATAAATCACTTAGCAACTTTAAGTTTGGAACCTGTTTTTGCCCTTCGGTGCGTCTCTCCCACCAGTGTCTTATCTCAACTCGTGAGTCCTGTTTTAACAGTTTTTTTCCCCTCTTCTCCTGTACAACTGCAACAGGGGAAAGTGGAGTGAGCAGATGTTGTAGGTGCCTGGCATTTAGCCAGGGTCAAACCACGACAAACACTTAACAGCACTTGAACTAACTTATGGCTTTGAAGTCTAACTTAGCAACTTAACAAAAGAACAACACTTAGCAGCATTTAACTTAGCTTATAACTATAATTTAACCTTACTTAGAGGCCTAACTTACTGAGATATCTAAGGTACTTAAACCTCTAAGAAAGCAGTATTTCTCCCAGATTTGTTATAACATATGCACATATTTATGCACCCAGACAGAATCAGTGCAAGCAAGGTACCCGTGAAAAACTCCCCTCAGAGGTCAGTGAAATACATATTCACTTCGGATGCCTTTGCATCTCCCAATGGGCTAAGGGTTGGGCCTCGAGGAGTGAGGGTATCAGCCCAGGACTCATCGCTGTTTGGCGATCCTTTGAGTATAGCAAACTTGAGAGTTTGCTGGCTCTGAGAGGCCCCACTCAGAGGGAGATTGATGGTTGAAGCCCACTGTGGTCCAGAAGAGCTCCAAAGGTCTCATTTTGGACCGCTGTTTATAGGGTTGCAAGAGAGTGGGCCTTAGTCATAACAATATTTCATCCCGGCCACAGTTTGGGTTGGCATTTTTTTTGAAAGTGTGAGGACAGGAGTGTTATGATGTTCAGGCAAGAAAAATATTTTCCAAGGCTGTTCATAAGGAAAACAATGCTCTTTAGATGGCACAAGTTTCTGGGAGCAGACAGTGTTTCTGATAAGCTCAAGAGGAGCTGAGCCCAGGTGCTGTTTTTCAAGGCCAAGGCCTAATGAGCATTTCTCAGATCTCAATGCGGCCTGGAAAGGTGGGAGGAATGCACCACCACATGGGCTGGTCATCGGTCAGTGGGTGGTGAGCAATTATATTGTGCATCACTTGTGGGATGGGGAAGAGAATTGGGAAAAGGTAAAACCTGTGGATTGAGAAAAGGACAGTTTGATAATTGAAATAAAGTAAAATGCATTCATACTACTAATAATAATAGCAATGACAAGACTGGGCCTAGGTAAAGGAAACATTTATATTAGTTGTAATTGTAGTTATTATTTTTGCTATAGCTGGTTGTGTAAACCGGTGCTGTAGGTAGTGTAGTATAGAGACTAGACAAGGTAAAGTCTTGTTAGTCTCTAAAAAGGGGAGAAATTATGCCTGATGGTTTTTGTCTTTTCTCTTTATACCCTTTTTATACCCTTTTTACACATTTTATACCCTTTCCCATTCCCTGTACCTTTCATTCCCTGTACCTTAGCCCTACATGTCTATAACCCTTGTATTCTGATAGTTAGCCTAATTCGGGGTTCTCTGGGGAAGACGAAACATCCCTACTATCTCACAACTAGAGGCTCCAACCTTGAACGAGGCTTCCTCTCTGGAACATGTTTTTGTAAACTAGATTGTAGTCTCATTTGGGGGGGGATAATTAGAATAGTGGGACAATTACTACATTTGTTAAGTTTCTTATTGGGGGATTTTAGGTAGATATGCTAATTTGCGAGGTCCATAAAATTGTATACGCATTGTACACGGTGTGCTCCTCGGTGTGATTCCACCTTTGACGAGGGGGCACCTGGGATCCTATTAAAACCAAGGTAAAACCCTTTTCCCTTATACCGCTGTTTCTGCCTCTTATTTTTACCAGCTTTTAAGGCATCACCGGGAACACTTGTACATAGTGCTATACACAGAACAAGAGAGCAGCTTGGTAGCCACATGGCGGCCAGTTCAGGTCAACCCACTACAGCTTTTTGTGGCACCCAATGAGGAGCATTAGACAATGGCAATTTTTAATTGTGCATGCTATACCTATACTAGTTATTAAGCGGAAGCTTTTGTGTGGGTCACGGAATTTGTTGCCTGCACTACTTATCCCTTTATGTTGCTGATCTTTCTGACACTGTCCTGCATGATATCCTCGTCTCCAAATTGGAGACACATGCATTTGATGGATGAACTACTGTCTTGGGACTGCTGCTCTTCAATATATTCATCAATGACATAGACATTGAGATCAAGTGCAACCTTTAGTGAATTTGCAGATGACACAAAGCTGAGCAGTGCAGTTGACACAACAGAAGCAAGGGATGCCATCCAGAGAAATCTGGACAAGCTTGAGAAGTAGGCCCATGAGAACCTCATGAAGTTCAACAAGTCCAAATGGAAGATGCTGCACCCAGACATGAGGACAGAATGGGAGAAGTAATTGAGAACAGCCCTGCAGAGAAGGACTTGGGGGTTCTTGTGGATGAAAATCTGGACATAAGCCAACAGTGTGCTCTTGCAGCCCACAAGGCCAACCACATTCTGCTCTGCATCAAAAGACATGTAACCAGCAGGTTGAGGGAAGGGATTTTCCCCTCTCCTCTTGGGGCCAGTCCTCTTTAATAACTTTTTTTATTATTTGGATGAGGGGTGTGAGAAATGTCCTCTCACTATTTAAATTTTGAAAGAATTTATTCACTCATTTTCATAGTACGAACAACAATAAGAGGCTTAGAATGGCTGTCTGCCGTTACACAAAGCAAAGTGCAGCGCTGGGTGCTTAGCCACCCATGGGGGGAAGCCAGAGGCACACCTTCTGGCTAGGGGATACAGTTTTTATAACCCCCTAACCCCGCCTCCTTCAGGTGCTCCAATGGGCTCGGGGTCTTCAGTCCTCCTTGGCTCATCCTTTCTAGGGTCTTCTGATAGGTTAGCTGCTTGCTTAGCTCTCCCCTTTCTTAACCATAACATTTAAGTTAGCCACAACAAATTACAATTACACATAACAAACCTATAGAGGTAACCATAACATTTTTCAGTTAGCCCCAACAAATCTATAGAGGTAGCCATAACATATACACAACCATTAACAAAAAACCATAACAAATACTTCATAAACCTTTACGAAAGCCAACTCCATTACTTCATTTATAACAAATCCCTCCTCTTTCTTTTTGTTACAACATTCATCATCAACAATCATTCCCAATTCCATTTATTCATAAATTAACTGGGCCTCCAGGGAAATATCTTCTAAGTCATGATTTGTAATGTTGCCCACTCTCTATAATTCTTCCCCCAAGGTTATGTTCAGAACATGCACACTTTTCCCCTTTCGGACACTCCCCTCTTAACTGTTGTGCAACCATTCCTAGATTCTCCTTCGGTGCAGGTCTCTAATTTATATGGGTCCGAGCACTCATCTTTATGAATATGTGTGCTAAGGAGAGATCCCTGGGTCACCTCTGAATAGAGGGACTGGTGGCTTTTGTGGCCGGAATCTGTACTAATAGCCACAGAAAAATTAGCAGAGGTCTGGCATGAGATGCTTCGCCACTCTCTGTACCTGTAGGGTTGCAGCCTACGGTAGAGTAGTTGACTCACTGTAGTAGATGCTATACCCAATCCGGTCTTGCCCTCCACACCTTCTTGTTAATTCTCAGTCCCTTTAACAGATGTAATGCTTTCTCACCCTTACCACAATCTGAATTGATGCAACTGTATTCACTTGAGCTGTTCGGAGGTGAGTGTATGTGTAGTACGGGGCAGGGGGAAACAGGCAGGATATTTCCCAGGAAGGTCCTTACAAGTCTAAAGAACACTTTATTAAACTTCACTAGGCCCCCCCAAAAAATTGATAAAAGTTAACTTTGTATCTTCCAGGGTGCTTGTCACTGTCCATTCCTTTGGTTCCTCCACTTGTCCTTTAACTCAGCCTGCATGGGTCCACCCTTTTTCACAGCATTGGGCAGACCAGTTGGATGGTAATTTCCCTTAGATTACAACTTGCCTCAGGCACCAAGACATCCCTTATCTCCTATACTTTCTGTTTCTACCTCCTTGAACGCTTCCAAATCCTTTCACCTCTGTGGACAGTCCTTTCTGTAGTGTCCCTCCTTCCCACAGTAAAAACAGGTGCCCCTTACTGGTCTCTCTGGCCTGGTCTGCATAGAGGTCTGTGAGAGCCCAATCTAATTTTTATTTATTCCTCAACATATGTTATACATGAGGAGAAAAAATTACCTTAGGGTCTGTATGCATGCTGGGAGCTCTGTCCCCCAAGAGGCTTTGCCTGGCAGCCAATCAGGAGAGAGAAAGCTTCCACTGCTGGTCTGCAAGTGACCTCCCCCTTGCTGGTGGGGCAGATTCCCGGATGTCCGGGAAAAACGCGCGGGAAAAGTGCATGGGAAGTCACGCTATAGGAGGGCCAAGCACATAAAAGCAGTTAACTGCGACACAACCGGGAGCCATTTTTCTTTGGGTTTCTTGGAGGGAGCAGAGGCTCGCCTGGAGGGTCAGCTCCGTCCCCCTCGCCCCCTTCGCATTTTCCTCCCTGCAATCCGCTCCTTTCCTGGCTGTCTTGTCTGCCCGTGTCTGCTCTGCTTCGATGCTTGCCCGAGGCAGCTCCTTCGCTGCGACAACCTCGTGCTCGCTGCTTCTCTGATGACGGAGCCACTGCCACCGCCTGCACCCTGCCTGTACCCAGCACGCAGCTGTCGCCGCCTGCAGCCACCGTGCTCCGACCCTGGCCGCCTCGAATCCCGTTCCTGCTCTTCGCCCACGGCAGGGACACACAGCTGCTGCTGCTCGGAAATCGCGCCCAGCCCGCCACGGGAGCCACGCAGACTCTTGCAGCTCGCAGCGCACAGCTTCATCTGCCAAACTCTCACTGCTGGGGTGCCCGGTCTGTCTGGCATTCTTTCCCTCTCCGTCTCTCTTTTCCCCTCTTTGTTCCTTTTTCTGTCCCACTCTGGTAGGAACACTTACCCTTTCTTTATCAATAAACAGTTCTCAGATATAATATTGCCGTGTTTGCGCTTCATTTTTTGTCCGAGAAATCCATTAAAAGAATCCTTCCCGAGTTCCCCTTTTAGAGCAGAACGGGACAAGGTCTTACTCCCTCCTCTTTCTTTTTTATCCTTTCTTTAACCCTCAGAGGAGTTATTTTCTCTCATTATGGCTACCATTATCTTAGCTTTAGCTTCCATTCAGTCCTCATCTCTCCTCACATACACTTTCTGGGCTTCCCTTAGTAACTCATTCAGCCCTCTTTCCTACCACTCCTCCATCTTTTCTAGTTTCCTTCTAATGTCTGGCCAGCCTCGTGTCACAAAATGAATTTTTAGTAAGACCTGTCCTGTCAGGCTATTGGGGTCCATCCCTTTTAATATTGTTGGATCTTCCTGTGGAGTCTTTCTAGCCACTCTGTCGGTGTTTCATCCTTCCCTTGCTGCCCTTCAAATGCTTTAGCCATGTTATTTCCTCGAGGTACTGCCTCCCTTATTCCTTTTATAAGTAAATTCCTGTAATCATTCATGTTCTTCCTACCCACCTCGTTATTTGGATTCCAATTTGGAGCCATTAATGGCATTTTATGTTCTCTTGGTGGGCCTTGCTGGTTTTCCTTTTCCCAAATCCAAATCCTCATTTCTGTTGCCCTAATCATTTGTCTTTCTTCTGGGGAAAATAAAATTTTCATAATAGAGTCGATTTCATCCCACATATAGATATTTGGGCCTAAAAACTGATCAAATTGTTCTGCCACTCCAATTGGGTCTTCTAATAACCCTTTCATTTCCTTTTTATAGGATCTCACCTCTGAAGAGGTTAGTGGGGCGTTAACAAAACCTATCCCCCCCCTTGAGCTCCCCCCATTGGTACCTCCCGCAATGGAAACAAGCCAGTCCCCATTTCTCCTTCACCTTCCTGCTTGAGAGCTAGTTTTCCCCGAGTATTTGCATAAGGTCCCTCATACAAGAAACTGGGGCCGGATGATCTGGATGGTTCATCTGAGGAATGGGTTGTTTTTGAGGTGGAGGGAATAATTGGATCAGGGTAATTGGGTGACCCCACGGGAATCTGAGGGGTAGTAGGAGTAACTGGTCTAGTGGGAATAGGGGCCGTTGGAAGTACTGGGCCTGCTAGGATAGGGGACCACAGGGGAGGTAACACATCTAAGGGGTCCCATACTTTCTCCCCCCTCTCTTTAGCCTGTTCCTCCTTATCAGCCTCTGATAACTTAAATGCCTTAGCACTAGTGGTCTCAATGGCATTACCAACCCAGCAGGCTGCATATTTACCCTCTTCAGGGTCAAAGGGTTCTCTTTTATTTACAAAAGTATTCAAGGCTTGGCAAATCCAATTTTCTGAGGACCCATACCTGGGCCAATAGACATGGTCAGATCTTATTTCTTCCTTTGTCCATTCTATCATACAATATTGAATCATTTTTACTTTATTTAACTCCTTGGTAGTAGGGTCCTTCTCCCAATTTGCCAATTTAACCCCCAAGGGGCTATCTGGTGGTATGTCGATATTGATATTCTTGTTTTCTTTCCTTTCTGATTGCATCTTACTCCCCTCTTGTCCCATTTTCTAGCCTGTTACTTCACAACAATTCAAAATTCAAAATGGCGTCTCCCGCCGAAAAAATTCAAAACCGGCGCCTCCCACTGAAAAAAATTCAAAAGCGGCTTTTCCACTGAGAAATTCAAAATGGCGGCTCCCACTGAAAAAATTCAAAATTGGCACCTCTTGCCAGCACACACACTGAAACAGTTTCGAGCTGGTGCCTCCACCCAGCACTCACACACAGAGCGACAGAACCTTTCTACTGGAGGCCAAGTCTCCACACCTTTTGACAGAATTTAGACTGAACTTTTCACTGGAAATTCCCAGAACTCCAGGCAAATTCTCCCCACCACGGAAGACTCCCAAAATCCCAGGTAAATATCCCCGCCTTAATTTCACAGACACACAAAGCCTCACTCTTTCTGTGGCCCCAACACACTCTCTTTTTCAAAATAAACCTGGGATCCCTCCATTTAATCACACCACTGACATAGATACCTGAGCCCCACCTATGCAGGTCGCCTGGAGAGACCACCCTAATTACTCTCTGGACCCCAGACACTCCTTAACGGTATCCCAACCTAAAGGTTTCCCGGTGGCTGCCTGGCAAAACCCCAGCTCCCCCACCTCAGATGCCCGTGGTTCTTGGTAAGGAATACCTGAGCCCCGCCTACACAGGTCACCTGGAGAGAGCACAATTACTCTCCGGACCCCAGACACTCCTTAACGGTACCCATCTCACCCTGCTGACACCCAGAGATTCTCCCCGAGAGCTCAATCACACCTCTCGCAACCACTCCCCCCTTTCACCGGGTGCACACTCGCCTTGGGAATCTGACCATGAGTCCCCATCTCAGTCACACACTTTTGCGCTGTCGCTCTCATCGGCCCCACACAAGCTACTTGCAGCACCTTTTCGCAAGCGGGTCCGTGCATGAATCGTGGGCCATGCACTCCATGCAGGAGGAGCCCAGGTACCCTTCCCTACTTATCTGTTGTTTGAGTTCACTTTGTGAAGCCTCCTCTCGTTCTTTGGGAATCAGCCAGCAACAGTTGTTGATCCCAAAGGATATCCTCCGAGCTGCCGAAAAGACCAGCAGGGCACCTCTCTTCCAATGTCCGTCGGGACCACCGAACTTGAGGCCTATCCCAGACGAAGCCCCCAATTGTGAGAAATATCCTCTCACTATTTAAATTTTGGAAGAATTTATTCACTCATTTTAATAGTACGAACAACAGTAAGAGGCTTAGAATGGCTGTCTGCCGTTACACAAAGCAAAGTGCAGCGCTGGGTGCTTAGCCACCCATGGGGGGAAGCCAGAGGCACACCTTCTGGCTAGGGGATACAGTTTTTATAACCCCCTAACCCCGCCTCCTTCAGGTGCTCCAATGGGCTCGGGGTCTTCAGTCCTCCTTGGCTCATCCTTTCTAGGGTCTTCTGATAGGTTAGCTGCTTGCTTAGCTCTCCCCTTTCTTAACCATAACATTTAAGTTAGCCACAACAAATTACAATTACACATAACAAACCTATAGAGGTAACCATAACATTTTTCAGTTAGCCCCAACAAATCTATAGAGGTAGTCACAACATTTATCATTTAGCCCCAAAAAATCTATAGAGATAGCCATAACATATACACAACCATTAACAAATAACCATTACAAAAACCTCATAACCCTTTACGAAAGCCAACTCCATGACTTCATTTGTAACAGGGGATCAAGTGAACCCTCAGAAAGTTTGTGGATGACACTAAGGTGAGTGATCTGCTGGAAGGTAAGAATACTCTGCAGAGGGGTCTGGACAGGCTGGATCGATGGGACGAGGACAATCTTATGAGGTTCAACTAGGCAAAGTTCCGTGTGGGAGATAATGAAAAGCCTTACTGTTAAATCCTCTTCACTCTTGCTCAACAAAAAGCATTTTGGGGATGCCTCCTGCATGAGGCAGTGATTGGCTAGTGAGACGTGTGGACACTGCATGATCTGGGAAATGATTGGATGGGAAGGCACATGATTGGCAGTGACATCACATGGGCAGGCAGCCAATCCGTGCTTAGCCTGCCTAAGTGGAAAGTATAAAAAGGCTTGGTTTTTTGCAATAAAGGGATTTTCCTCAAACCACCAAGTAGATAGTATACTTTGTTCCCCAATGCTACAAAATGTCTGGCCCAAATTGGGACCAAAGAAAGGCAGTGAAAGAAGCGGACTGCACTGGTAGCATCACCCTGCTGAACCAAGGATTGGTCAACCAAGGAAAAGGTCCAGTAAAGGAACCCAAAACACATGCCTGTCACCTATCAGGTGAGCAGCAGGGGAATAATGGAAAGGAAAATATCCTTTGAACAAAGACAGAGCCTAGACCTTATGGGGGGCTCCTGCATCGGCAGAATATAGTCATCTCCTATGCTAAGTTAGGTATTTTGCTGGATTGGGTGTCCATGCATGTAAAAGATTTCCCTACTACCAAGATTTTTTAATTAGAAGCATGGCAGGCAGTAGGACAGAAACTCTTTGATATCGCTGTTATAAATGAGATTATGGAGTTGGCTTTCGTAAAGGGTTATGAGGTATTTGTTATGGTTAATTGTTAATGGTTGTGTATATGTTATGGTTACCTCTGTTGATTTGTTAAAGTTAGTTTTTAAATGTTATGGTTATATCTGATTGTTATATGTTCCTGTTAAAAGTTTTGTTTTGTTAAGAAAGGGGAGAGAAGTGGGTGTTAATTAGCATAAGGGGTGTCTTGGAGTGATGTTATGATAATCCGTTATTCTCTATCGTTGGCTTATATGATCAAAAAATGTGGTCCTGTGTAGGATTCAACTCTGTGGGATTGGTTATGGGGATAAAATAGAAACAAGAGATCTCTAAAGATGGGTTTTAGAGCATGAGAGTTTATTGTGAAGGAGCGTGGGTATGAGAGGCCTGCTAGGCTGCAAGATGCAGCTCAAAGCAGGCCAGAGAGGCAAGAGAGAGAGGGAGAGAGAGAGGCAAAAAGAGAGAGAGCAAAAAAGAGAGTGATTTGCTGTTTACAATACAATAAATCATCTTCTGTGTTGAATATTCTAATTCTCTTTAACCAATCTGAGACAAGCTACAAACCCTACAGCATTTACATACAACCTATAAGAATCATCACATTACCATACAGGGTTATATTTTAAACCTTAAAAAACTGCTTTTTGGAATCTCTACCAGGCAGGCAGGGTCTGCTCTGACCTTTGGACATGCCTAGGCAGAGGGCATTGTTCTATCAAGAAGGGGGATTACCTTCGGTGGCCATACCATTGTTTCCTAGTTACTCTTCAACTCAAACCTTGTCTTCATCTCAATTTCGTTTATACTTTCTATGTTCTCAGCATCTTTTGCAAGGTAATCATATCTATAAGGCTTTCCTATTTCATCTTCCCCAACAGTCCTGTCACTTTAATTACACCCAACCGCAGAGAGAAGAGCGGGTTGTTTTGAAAACTTTTTCCGCAAGCCTCGCTGTAGGAGAAGGAAGGGGGAGGACGCTCTCTCTCTCTCTGGGAAGACGGCACTGCTGCGACAGCTGTCAGAGTAGCCAGCTCTGATTTTTTTTTCCCATCATTTTTGCTTTGTTTGGACCCTTTTCTTCGATCTGTTTCATCGCTCCAAAACCCAAAAGGGCTTGGAGGACAACAGAGCTTCCGGGCAACTCTGCCCAGCCCCCAAGGGGGGGGCCTGAAGAGGAGAGAGTACATCTGAAGAAAAGGACACTAAGACTACTGGCTTTTTATTCAGGTTTAATAACTCCTTTTACCCTGTTCTCCCCTTCCCCCTGTGCCTTGCAGGGCACTCTGCATGGTTTTGTTAAATAAATAGTTTTTTCTTCACTTTCATCTAAGAAATTCTGTTGTGGGTGGGGGACAGAGGCGTTTGTTCAGAGCTCTCCTTACCTAGAGAATTTTATCACTAAACCAGGACAATATTTGGTGCCCAGCCTAGTGGGGCTTGGCTATTTGTTTTACACCTTTTGTGGGGTTAGAGAAAGTGAAGAAAAATTCCCTAATAATTACATTCTGGTTTTAAATGCTTTGTATTGAATTACAGCTATCAGTAGTCACCGTGTTGTTTGATGGGAGGTTGTTTGATGTAATACTGTCTGTTTGGCACATAGGTTTGTTTCCCTACCAACAGGTAGGGGCAACCTTGTCCCTAATGTATAATTTTCATCAATCAGGGACATGACTCCGGCTTGTTATAGTAGTGTGCATGATACTAACGATCTGTAAGAAGGTATGGGAAACAGTTAAAGATGTACATGCTCTGTTAGTTTCCTCCTCTAGTTTTAGTAACCTGTTTTGGAGTTTTGTTAGTAATATTACCCAACCTGCTAGAGAAGTAGAGGGTGAAGCTTCCTGGCTCCTCACCCATCTCTTTCCCTTTAAATCTGGTATATCATCTTTTGAGAATATTCAGTTTCCCCTGGATGTTAAAGAGACCATTTTCCTGGTAGTACAGATGCTTTACCTGGTAGGTTCCATGTATATGATGTTCAGCTTTACCAGAATGAGGGCTGAGAAGTCCAGAGGGGCTGAGCAGGAGCAGGCACCTAATCCAGATGTGAGGAAATTTGAATGGTGTGGAGTATGGGAGGACATAGGTAAAACTTTAAAGAAATTCTCTGACCCAATAGACTGGGAATTTCCCCCTGGACAAATCCTGAGACCAGCTGAGGTGGGGAAGTATCTGAAAGAGAAGTGCAGAGACAACTGCAGTGCAATATGTTGGGCCCTGGCATATGCTTATCATACACTGTTGGATATTATAGAACAGGAAGTAAGGGAGCCTAAGCTAGTGGCAGTTGCTCCTGTTACAAGAAGCAGGAAAGCCCAAGTCAAGACTGATCGCTCAGATGACAGTGGGGAGGGATCCTCAAGGTCAGCAACTGAGTCAGAGGTCATTGTTGAATCCATGACTGTGAGAGACTTTCACGGCCTAAGAAAAGATTATGTCCAACGAGATGATGAATCTGTAATTAGTTGGTTAGTCCGTCTTTGGGATGCCGCAGGCGATGTTACACTTCTAGATCCTACTGAGGCAAGGCATTTAGGGACTGTGTCACGTGACCCAGGTATCAACCAAACTATACGAGATGGGACTGACTGCTGCAGCCTCTGGAGACGAGCTATCGGAGCTGCGAGGGGAAGATACCTACATCCCGACGATCTCTATTCGCAACAAACCCAGTGGAGAACCATAGAACCCAGTGGAGAACCATAGAACAAGGGATTCAATGCTTGAGAGAAATGGCGGTGGTAGAAACTGTCTTCCCAGAGGACATAGGAAACCCAGACCCGATTATGGACCCAGATGGGATAGAATGTACACCTGTGATGTGGCGGAAACTCCTAAAGCTTGGGCCATCAGATGCAGCAGTGCAGTACCCAAGGGCAGCTCTCCCCTGCTGCGGGGGGGAGGGCTGCCCCAGAACCGGAACACGCAGGATGGTTTCTTCTTGGCCACGAGCGGTGGGACTGGTCAGACTGGGTCTTTGTGGAAGCGTCGCAGGTCTAGAAAGGCAGCTGTTCATTCTAGGCTTCAGGTGGTTTATTGGGATAATAAAGGAGGGAACTGGGGAGTGGGGGGAGGGGAAGGGAGAGTTGGGGGAGGGTAGTTGCTCCATGAAGCCCAGAATCAAAGAGGCTGGGTTCCAGGTCCTGCTGGGCTTTTATCCGTGGGGTTAGGAGGCGGTCCTGGCTCACATCAGCCAGTCCGGAAGGGTCAAGGGGGAGGGATCAGGGGAAGGACACACGTTACAACAATCAGAGTATGCTTCTGCTTTAGCAATTATGAAGCGAGATGACGGGCATGAGACCGTGCGTGATATGACAAGGAAGCTCTGAGCGTATGCAGATGTCATGCATAGCCCAATGAATGCAAGAATCTCAGCTGTGGAAACAAATCTGCAGAAACTAGAAAATAAGATAGAGAATCATGAGAAACTCAGTAAAGAGATTAAAGACAGCCTTCTCCAAATTTCGGCAGTACAGATCAGAGGTTCTGTTACCCCATGCAGACGCCCCTCAGCTATGAGAACGGGATATATCCCTCGATGTGAGTTGTGGTATTTCCTGTGTGACAGTGGAGAAAACATGAACAGGTGGGATGGACAACCCACTACTGTCCTGGCACAACGAGTGCGTGAATTGAAGGAAGGCAAGACTCAGAGAGGGAACTCCACCAGAAGGGAAGTAGCTCCAGTCAACATGTCTGATCCCCTTGAAGGAACCTCTAAGATGAATGCCCACCATGGTTAGAGGGGCCCTGCCTCTAGCCAGGTAGAGGCCAGGGAAAACCGTATTTTTGGACAGTGTGGATTCGATGGCCTGGCACATCAGAGCCACAAGAATACGAGGCTTTAGTTGACACCGGGGCACAGTGCACAATAATCCCATCGTGACATGTGAGATCAGAACCTGTTTCTATTTCCGGCGTGACAGGAGGATCACAAGACTTGGCCCTGGTGAAAGCTGAGGTGAGCCTGACTGGAAGAGAGTGGAAAGAATATTCTATTGTGACTGGCCCAGAGGCTCCATGTATTTTGGGATATTTCAAAGACCCAAAGGGACTCAGGTGGGCATTTGGGATAGCTGCTGTGGAGACAGAGGGCATTAAGCAATTGAACACCTTGCCTGGACTGTCAGAGAACCCATCTGCAGTAGGACTCCTGAAAGGGGAAGAGCAACAAGTACCGATTGCAACCTTGATTGTGCACCGCCGACAGTACCGAACAACTCGTGATGCCGTAATTCCCATTCACAAACAAATCCGTCAGATTCCTACTGAGGTTATCAATAAAATCATCACAATGTCCCCACCAACCAACAAGAAAGAGACGCAAGCTTTCCTGGGAGCTATATGCTTTTGGAGAATGCACATTCCTGAGTATAGCCAAATTGTGAGCCCTCTCTACCTGGTTACCCGTAAGAAAAATGATTTCCACTGGGGCCCTGAACAACAGCAAGCTTTCACACAGATCAAGCAGGAGATTGCTCATGCAGTTGCCCTGGGCCCAGTCAGGACAGGACCAGAAGTAAAGAATGTGCTTTACTCTGCAGCTGGGAGCCATGGTCTGTCCTGGAGCCTTTGGCAGTAGGTGCCTGGTGAGACTCAAAGTCGTCCATTGGGATTCTGGAGCCAAAGTTACAGAGGGTCTGAAGCCAACTACACCCCAACAGAGAAAGAAATCTTAGCAGCATACGAAGGAGTCCAAGCTGCCTCAGAGGTAATTGGCACAGAAGCACAACTCCTCCTGGCACCCCAACTACCGGTGCTGGAGTGGATGTTTAAAGCAGAGGTTCCCTCTACTCACCATGCCACCAATGGCACATGGAGCAAATGGATTGCCCTTATCACACAGCGCGCCCGTATGGGAAATCTGAATCGCCCTAGGATTTTGGAAATAATTACAAATTGGCCTGAAGGTGAAGATTTTAGTCTGATTGAGGAAGAGGAGCTGGAACAGGTGACTCGTGCAGAGGAAGCTCCACCGTACAACCAACTGCCAGCAGATGAAACACGCTATGCTCTTTTCACTGATGGTTCCTGTCGTCTTGTAGGGACAAAACAAAAATGGAAAGCAGCTGTGTGGAGCCCCACATGATGGGTCACAGAAGCTAAGGAAGAAGAGGGTGGATCTAGTCAATTCGCTGAGCTCAAAGCCGTTCAGTTAGCCCTGGACATTGCTGAAAGAGAGGAATGGCCAAAGCTCTACCTCTATACTGATTCATGGATGGTAGCCAATGCTCTATGGGGTTGGCTGGAAAAGTAGAAAAAGGCTGGTTGGCAGCGTAGGGGAAAACCAATTTGGGCAGCTGAAGAGTGGAAAGACATCGCTGGCCGGGCAGAGAAACTACCTGTGAAGGTCCACCATGTAGATGCCCATGTCCCCAAGAGCCGAGCTAATGAAGAGCACCGAAACAACGAACAGGTAGATCAGGCTGCAAAGATAAGAGTGTCCCAGGTAGACTTGGATTGGCAGCATAAGGGAGACTTGTTCCTAGCTCGATGGGCCCATGATGCCTCAGGCCATCAAGGCAGAGATGCCACCTATAAGTGGGCATGAGACCAAGGGGTGGATCTAGCCATGGACTGCATTTCTCAAGTTATCCATGATTGTGAAACGTGTGCTGCCATCAAACAAGCCAAGCGGGTGAAACCCCTGTGGTATGGTGGAAGGTGGTCAAAATACAAGTATGGTGAGGCCTGGCAGATTGATTACATCACACTGCCTCAAACCTGCCATGGTAAGCGCTATGTGCTCACAATGGTAGAAGCCACCACTGGGTGGCTGGAAACTTACCCTGTGCCTCATGCCACTGCTCGTAACACCATCCTGGGCCTTGAAAACCAAGTCCTGTGGAGGCATGGTACTCCTGAGAGAACTGAGTCAGATAACGGAACTCATTTTAAAAATAGCCTCATAAACAACTGGGCTAGAGACCATGGCATTGAGTGGGTGTACCACATTCCTTATCATGCACCAGCCGCTGGCAAAGTGGAACGGTATGATGGACTGTTAAAAACCACCCTAAAGATGGGGATTCAAGGGGTCCACATGACAGATTAGCAAAAGCCTTGCTTGTTCTTAATTTTTTTTATTGAGATGAGGCTGGCCAAACAGCATGTGAAAGACAATATTCCTTCGATACAAAGGCTCATCCCAGACCTCCAGTGATGGTAAAGGACCTGTTAACAGAGCAATAGGCAGGACCCTTAGATCTATTAACATGGGGCAGAGGTTATGCTTGTGTCTCCACAGGTCACCATGTGAAATGGGTTCCTTTGCTGTGTGTGCAACTGTTTGTTGCCCCATCCTGATTGGTAAAGGCACTGCGAATGTCTTGCCCCCTAAGATGGATGGAGCAAACGTATGATGCTATGCATATTGATACCATGTGCATATTCTTCATGTCATAGGCATATGTTGGTGTTTTTGAAGGGTTGTTACTTTACATCTGAAAATGTTTCAGGATCTGTTCAGGTTTTTCTAAATTACCTTGGCTTTGGGGTAAGGTTTGTGTTTTCATTGGTTAAACAAAGAAGGGGGAGATGTGGGAGATAAAAACGCCTTGCTGTTAAATCCTGTTCACTTCTGTTCACTCTTGCTCACCAGAAAGCATTTTGGGGACGCCTCCTGTGTGAGACAGTGATTGGCTAGCAAGACGTGTGGACACTGCATGATCTGTGAAATGATTGGATGGGAAAGCGCGTGATTGGCAGCGATGTCACATGGGCAGGCAGCCAATCCATGCTTAGCCCGCCTAAGCAGAGAGTATAAAAAGGCTTGGTTTTTTGCAATAAAGGGATTTTCTTCAAACCACCAAGGAGATCATATGCTTTGTTCCCCAATGCTACAGTTCTGGGTCCTGGACTTGGGTCACAACCCCATGCATCACTACAGGCTGCATGAAGAGTGGCTGGAAAGCGGCTCAGCAATAAAGGACCCGAGGGTGCTGGTCAACAGCCAGCTGAACGTGAGCTGATAATGTGCCTATGTTGCCAAAAAGGCCAATGGCATCCTGGCTTGTATCAGAAATAGTGTGGCCAGCAGGACAAGGGAGGTGATTGTCCCCCTGTACTTGGCATTGGTGAGGCTGCACCTCGAGTACTGTGTCCAGCTCTGGGTCCCTCACTTCAAGAAAGACATTGAGATGCTGGAGCATGTCCAGAGAAGGGCAATGGAGCTGATGAAGGGTCCAGAGGGTAAGTCCTATGAGAAACAGCTGAGGGAACTGGGGTTGTTTAGTCTGGAGAAAAGGAGGCTCGGGGGGACCTTATCCATCTCTACAACTACCTAAAGAGGTTGTAGCACAGTGGAGGTCAGCCTGTTCTCCCAGGCAGCTAGTGACAGGACAAGAGGACATAGCCTCAAGCTGTGCCAGGGGAGTATCAGGCTGGACATCAGGAAGAATTTCTTCACAGAAAGGGTTGTCAAGCATTGGAACGGGCTGCCCAGGGAAGTGGTGGAGTCCCTATTCTTGGAAGTGTTCAAGAAACAACTGGATGCGGGACAGTGCTATGGTCTAGTTGACAGGGTGGTGATCAGTCAAAGGTTGGACTCAATGATCTTGGAGTTCTTTTCCAACCTAAGTGATTCTATAATTCTCTTCTATGATTCTACTGTGTCCAGGTCTGGTGTCCTCAGCACAAGAAAGACGTGGACCTGTCAGAGCGGGTCCAAAGGAGAGCCACAAAGATGATCAGAGGGCTGGAGCACCTCTCCTACAAAGACTGAGAGTGCTGGGGTTGTTCAGCCTGGAGAAGAGAAGGCTCTGGGGAAACCTCACTATGGCCTTCCTGTACCTTAAGGGGGTTAATAAAAAGGAGGGAGAGGGACTTTTTATACAGACAGATAGTGACAGGACAGGAGGCAATGTTTTTAAACTGAAAGAGGTCATGTTTAGATATTGGGAAGAAATTCTTTACTCAGAGGGTGGTGAAGCACTGGAACAGGTTGTCCAGAGAAGTTGTGGATGCCCCATCCCTGGAAGTGTTCAAGGCCAGGTTGGATGGGGGCTTGGAGCAACCTGATCTAGTCGATGGCATCCTTGCCCATGGCAGGGGGGTTGGAACTAAATGATCTTTAAGGTCCCTCCCAACCCAATCCATTCAATGATTCCATGATTCCATGAATTAAAAGGAAGGAGATATAGATATGAAGTATACAGGGGAAGGGCAAAATGCACAAAATCCTTAATAGGAAGGTGTTAGAAGGCGAGAGGAAGCTAGTGACACAGCTCAATATGAGATATAAAGCAAGCTCCGTTTATTTTACTGCGTATGCGGTTTATATACTGTTACAGTGCTTATATTTATTGATCACTAATCTACTGGTTAATCACACAGGTTACAATTTACATTCTATTGCATTTCATTCTCACACTTTAAGGGTTCCCCCCTCATTCTTCTCAGGGTTCTTCTTCATTTTTCTCACGGTACCTTTTTAGAGCTCAAGGACACTGCTGCGCCTCCCAGGCACCTTTCTCACGGCACTTCTCAGGGCACTGCTGCGGCCTGTTCAGCTAACACCAATCTTGCTCGCACTAAGCTTCATTTTGCAACAGGAAGGTGAGGTTGAAATTGGTATATTTTATCCCTCCCACAGGTCCATAAAGTGTTCCTGTATGAACTAGAGCCCTGTTACCCAATGTCGTAAAGTTAGCAACTCTTCAGTAAGTTGAGGATATGTCACGGGGGAGCAATTTAGTCCACCTAAAGAACCACTGCCAAAGGTATTAACAGAAGTGGTTTTGTGGAAATGGGATGTTGTAATAGTGAGGCTTAAAAAAGTTTGATGGCTAGGTTCACTTTATCACTTACTACAGAGTATATTATAATGATTCAAAGTTACCAATGCAAAATCAAAGTAACCAATACAAAGTCTTAGTGCACTATGATACCATGTTATGTGCAATATCGGTTACTTACCAAAGATCTGCAGTTGGTAAAAGGTGTCTCAGCCTCATGGAGCAACCTTGAGAGGTGCCCCAGCTCAAGGGGAGATCACCACCATGCAGCCAATTACTTACTTAGGCTGTCATATTTATGGAATAAAGTGATCGGCTCATAGTCAAATTAGATGAGGTGGAAAAGGTATGCATGAGACTCCTATCCACAACTTTGTTTCTTGATAAATGAGTCTTGGAAGAACCATCTGCTATTCATGTACTAATCGCATGATCAGCGTTCCCATCAACAATGCTTGCCATGTCACCCTTTTCCTGTTTGGGTTTTCAGAGAACAAACTGGAACCAATGAAGTTCTTGGCCTGGTTACAACCTAGGCCTTTACTTCATTTAGAGCCTGAACCAAACTACCACTAGTTTGGTCAAGGAGTCAAGTGCATCAAGAGTCAAGTCAGAACTAACAAAGCTACAATGGGATGTAACATCAAATTCAAAGCTCCAGTTCCTGTTGGTGGCCATCCAAGGAGAGTTTCCCACTAGTGGTATTCTCTATCTTTCTTCACTCTTTATAGGATACGGTGTATCTGCATCATGATGGATGGTAATCAGGATGTCTGTTGTCTCAAACGTGTTTTAGCAATTGACACAGGTCATCATGTTGCAACATGGTTTTTACCAATGTGGGATTCATTCCAATGGGGGGTAGGTAATAAATCTTGACACAATGTGTAGTTAGATCCTAAAAATTGGTGGGATGAGACAGGAGCTGAATAGTTATAGTCACATCCCATAATTTCAGTAAAATTACAAATACAGAGTGATTGTATATATCTACAGTGGTGTTTTCTATAAATATAGAATCACAAAGGGTTCTCATACAAACAGATCCATTTCCAACATACACAGATACAGTTTTAGGGGTTTCATCAGGATTTATTTCAAAATGACACACATTTTGTTTGGTGTCAAGACAAATGTCTTGGGCCTCAGTGGTATTACTTTTGCAAATAAATCCTTATTGTTCCAGTACAACACGTGCATCAACGTCAATGATTTGCCATTTTTTTCCATTTTGTTGAGCCCACACTCTATGTTCTAACAGATAGAGGACAGTTCCGTTGTGATTTAATCCCAGTGCAATGATTTGGTATATGGTGTATACTGAAGCATTGCATGTTGTTAAAACAAAAGCTATGACATTACTGTCAGTGAAATTGACTAAATACCACCAAGATTGGAAAATGTTTTTTAATTGAGTCACGTTATCCCAAATTACCTTTCGAATCTCAGTGGGCAAGATGCCCTCATCATATTCCCTTATAATTGCTGTTACAGTAGATTGCACCCATAACTGGGAAACATATATGGTGCAGAATGCACTACAGTTACCACATTGATTAGCATAAATAAAAGAAATTAGGGTCTCCACCCCACATGTTGGGCTTGTCAATGTATAAACTGAATTTGGTTCATGCTGGTGATGATTACTCCTGCAAGAATGATGAACACTCCTCCAATGGTTAACCCTATCTCCAGGGGAGGTGTGCTGGTCTCTTTATAGGTCTCACTGTTCCTGAAAAGAGAACACAATACAAGTCTTGGCAGGGTTTTTCCAGACTGGTTACCCCTTCCAGTTGGTGGCTCAACTTGTTTAACTGCTCAGACTAAAGACAAAAGTTCCTTTTCCCACTCAAAATATCTCTGTTCTGCCTCTTTAAATGGTTTTGAGATAAACATTAGAGGCCTTTTTGACCTATTTGGTCCAGTTTGGAGTAGATTGAAAGAAATAACATATTCAGCAACCCCCAATTCTGCTATAATAGAGTTGTGGGGGTGTACTGGCCCTTGACTGATATGTCTTTGATTCCTTGTATTGGTGTGAAAACAAACGAGTGGGAGATCACAAGTCCAGATTAAAATTAATAGGAAAAATTAAAAATAAGTGAAATAATACAAGGAAAAGCACTGACAAAAGCAGGTACAACCTGACACCTGGTTAGGGTGGTGGTAGCAGTCCAAATGAAATAGTTCAGTTGAAGCGGTGATCCTGTGAAGGTCTGGTCTCCAGCTGAAGGTCCAGTGGTAGCTCTTGTCCTCTGGGAACCCAGTAGACAGGGCTAGCTCAGGCAGTTCCAAGGCCAGGTTATATCCAGGTGGAAATGCTTGGCTTCTCCCTCCTGGGTGGAGCATCCCACAATAGGATAAGTCCATGAGTCATGTGGTGGGTCCTTGATGGCCCATTGTCTGTTATCAGGGTGAGTCATTAGCAGGCAATAACAGCTAACGGCCCACAGCTGGTGGTAATAGAATACTTAAATGCATCTATATTGTAACCTAGGACATTCCTCTATTAGGGTTTTGAATGCCTCTCTTCATCTTCTGGCTTCCATTTCCACATATTTCCCTTTTGTAAAAGTGAGTACAGTGGGTAAACAATGATAGAAGATCCAGGTACATTTCCTTCAGTACCCTAAAATACCCATAAGCTGTTGTGATTCTTTCCTAATTTGGGGTGCTGTGACTATACTATTTTATTTAAGGTGTCTGACAGAATCACTGCACTACCTGCAATCTACCAAGTACCTAAAAATGTTATTTCTTTACTTGGTCCCTGATATTTTTCAAGTGGAACTTCTGCTTTATATAGTGCTTGCCACACTGCTGCTGCCTCTTCTTCCACTTTTTCAGGGGAAGTCCCTCCAAGTAGAATATCATCTATATATTGGTACAGTTTCACATTCTGAGGAAGTGAGACTGTATAAAAATTCAGCAAGCACAGCATGAGTGATTGAGGGTGAAAGTTTATACCTCTGAGGGAGTCTGTTAAAGGTGTATTGTATATCTTCCCAAATAAAAGCAAATTCACCTTTTTCCTCCTCCTGTCAGGGGAGCATCAAAACATATCCCTGACAGCTAGCACTGCCATCCATGGATATATGGCTGCTTGTAGCGTGGCTGTTAAAGTTGCAATATTGGGTACTATAGCTGTTAGCAGAGCTGTGTTGGCATATAGGTGCTGATAATCAATTGTCAGGAGCCATCTTCCATCTGGCTTTGGGACTGGCCAGATGGATGAATTGTATGGGGAGTGGGTTCTGGAAATGATGTGCCGTTTCCCCAAGTCTGTTATTGTATCAGAAATTCCATTTTCTGCTGCAGCAGAAATCAGATACTGTGGTACATTGGTAATTCTCAAATCAGGGAGAGCAGGGGCTGCATGGAGTATACTCACTATAGCCTCCCAATTTCTATTGGGGTTGGAGTTGGTGTTTGAACCAAGGAACTGTAGCAGTGAGATTAGCCCAGATGAGCTTGGAGGCTGATATACCGGAAGAAGCCCCCTGGATCTGAAGAGACTTTTAGCTCAGGGTGACAGAAAGATGTTCCCCCAAGGCACCTTGCAGTTGGCCTCTTCAATATGCATCAGGGAACAAGAGTATTGGCTTTTGGAGTTCTCCTCCTCTTTATCCTTTTGGAGTTTATAACTAGAATGTTCTACTCTGTTCCTTCTACCCGAAGTTTACTATTGGTTTTCAAAGTTCTGTACCTTCCCCCCTTGTACCCCCATTCCCTAGCTTCCCTGTCAATCCTGTATCCCTCACGTCCCGGTTGGCTCTCCCATGCAAACTCCTCCCATCCTGCACCCCCTCTTAACCCCATGTTCGCTTCTGTTCTGCGCTCTGCATGCCCGGATCCA
Source organism: Entomyzon cyanotis (assembly GCA_024500445.1). Lineage (NCBI taxonomy): Eukaryota > Metazoa > Chordata > Aves > Passeriformes > Meliphagidae > Entomyzon > Entomyzon cyanotis. The sequence goes on from JAKEPQ010000794.1 coordinate 1,447,373, forward strand.
GCCCCGCTCCGCTCCCCTCTGACCCGTCCCGATTCCACGCACCCCACGCCACCCTGCTGCACCCTAATAAACCCTGGATTTCGGGAACACAGAGACTACATCTCCTAAATCGCCTCGTCTCCTGTTCTTCTCTGTCACGGACACAATCCACTCCCGCGTGCCACGGCGTCCCGGCTCCGCCCGGTCTGGACTCACGTGGGAGGTTCGCAGCGGTGACCCTCTTTTGTGGGGTTTCTGGGTTTTGCTGCTTTCCCAGAGCGAGAAACCTCATCTGGTGCTGAAACCTCGGGAAATTCACTTGAAATCCACGACCTCCATGCTGAAAGAACTTTCTGCCGCTTTTCCACCGCTTCTGCCATTTTCGCCCCTTTTTCGCCCTTTTTTCACCGCTTTTCACGTGCTGCCGCGCTCCGCAGGGCCGAAGACACCTCATGCTGCCAACACCATCTCCTCTGCAGCGGCAGCGGACTGTGCACCCAGCTGTGCCATCCTAGCGGTGAGTGCAGCGTGCACGGACCACCGCACCCGCCGCCTGCACGACCCGAGCCAGAACCGCCTGGCGCCACCAGCTGATCGCTCCTGCCGAGCCGGACCTGCTCACCGCTCCGGGACTGGAGCCACCCTGCTGGGCCGGCGCGAACCACGCTGTTCCAGACTCACGCCGCCTTCCCGCAGCTTCCCCAGCACTGCGCACCCGTGAATGGCGTGGTGCCAACATCTTAGTGGCAAGGCTACCACGCGGTGCCGCCATCTTAGAACGCCATATGGCAGCTGCGGCACCACCGTGCCACACGTGACTGGATTGTTTTTGTGACCGCGGAGAGACTTTTTTTTAAGAAGTCCCGCCAGAAGAACAGGAGTTACCATTGGAAACTGCGTTTTTTTTACTTTGAAGCAGTGCCAGCTGCAATTTGTGTGTGGGACGCCGGGTCCTTCGGTGAGTAGACTGGCTGTTGTGGGGCAGGGAGAGAGGGTTTCCCTGCTGGGCCTTCAGTCGTCTCTCATAAAGCCTAGGGATAAATTCTAGGGACCGTTAGGGGTGACAATTTTCGCTGATTTTCAGAGTACCTTCTTTTTTCGTTTATATATATCGTTTCGCAGTACTTTGGTAGCGAGTCGGTGTTATTTGGGACTTAGTCAGAGTGTGTCTTTGAGTGAAAAATGGGGAATAATTGGTCTAAGTCCCACAAACCCCAAAAGGAGATGTATCATTTGTTGTCCCAGTTATTTTTAGAACAGAAAGTTTTCTTTCCCAAGCGTACTGTTAAGAGTTTAGTGAGTTGGGTTTTTAAACACAGTCCCCCTGTTTCTGTGGATTCTCTGTTAGATTTGTCGTTTTGGGATGAGGTGGGGAGAAAGTTGTTAACCGCGGGCATGATTGGAGATCAGACTGCTACAGCTATGTTTGCATTACACACCCAGATTTATAAACTGGTCCGAAAAAGATTGCATGTCGGCAGCGAGGGAAGCCAGACGCCAACTCAATATGAGTTATAAGCAAGCTCTGTTTATTTCACTGTGTGCGTGGCTTATATACTGTTATAATTGCTTATGTCTACTAGTCACTACTTCATTGGTTAAGCACAAAAGTTACAATCTGCATTCCATTGCATTCCATTCTCACGATTTCAGGGTTCCTCCTCATTCTTCTTAATTGCAAGTTCCTCCACAGTACATTCCCCACGGTACTTTCCCAGAGCTCAAGGGCACTCTGTCCTTGGGCTCCTGCCCTGTCAGCATAACTTGCATTTATCTTACTGCTGCAGCCTGTATGGCGCACTTCAGCTAACACTGGCTTTGCTCGCACAAGCCCTCTAAGGATTCATGACCGTGGTCTTGAAGCCATTCTTTAACAATCGCGGACCCCCCCACGAACCCCCTTTGCAATGCCTCTTCCAAGTTAAATTCCCCAGTTACCCTGCATGCTTCCTCTGACTGCCCCAAACCCAGCTCTCCCCACCCTGATAACCCCTCTAGGAGCAAGCCAGACGGTGTGACCCGCTCTTCAGCGCCTACGAGCCTCCAGCTGCAGGACCCTCTCTTGCCTGCTCCTTCCCTGTGTCTGAGTAGACCTGATCACTCTGCTCAGAATTCTTCCCCTAACCCCCTCTCCAAACCCCCCTTATCCTCCATTTCTCCTTTGTTAAGCTTGAGCCAAGATGGTGCCAGCCACATGGCTGGAAAGCCACAAGATGGAGCCAGCGGGGCAGTCCCCCCTGGAGAAAAACCCCGCCCCCTTTCTTCTTCCCAAAATCCCTTGTGTTTCCCCGCCCCGCAGCCACCCGTCACCCCGGCTACGCCTCTCTCTCCTCCTCTCCCAGTGTTGTCACTCCCCACCCCCTCCACATCAGGGGGTGGAGCGGGAGCGTGGGAAAATTCTGCCTCTGGGTTCCCACGCTCCGGAGACCACGCCCCCTAACATCTGACCACTGCCCCGGCTGGCCCGGAAGTGGCGAAGGGGCGTGTCCTGCCGGCAGTGGGGGGAGGAGGGGGAGAAGCCGGAGTGGGGGTGTGGGGGGGTGAAGGCTTGTTCGCCGCTCCAGCGCGCTGCCGTAGGCAGACCCCCAGTCCCCCCGCGGAAGGGCAACCCCCAGAGAACCTTCACTCCCCCTCCCCAGACCAGCCCCATCCCACAACCCGCTCAGCCGCAGAGGAGAGCCCCAAGCCCACCAAGCCTGAAACCTGCCCTGCGGAAGAGCCATTCCAAAAGGAGCCTCACCCCCACGCAGTCGTGTGATAGCTCCTCAAGCTCAGATAGCTCCGAGCTGTCGTGGGATCGAACCCCGAGCCCTCCTGTGTGGCACGGATGTAGGCAGAATACCCCTAACCCCCCTGCGCGCCGCACCCGCCAACAAAAGAGTCCTAGCCCCGAGCTGGTGCAGAGGGGCCATCGCAAGCAAAGCGCCAGCCCCTCTGTGCAATGGCATGCCCACTCTGAGAGCCCAAACCCTCTCTCTTGTCTGTTCTGGCCCACTCAGCCGAAAGTAACCTGGCAGCCAATCTCATATAGTGTACAAGAAAAGCTCTGTAAGGCAGCAAAAGATTATGGAAAGGATTCTACTTTCTTTAAATCACTTTTCAAAGGCATACTGGACACAGAAGCCAAATGCCCAGATGATATAAAAACTCTAGTGGATTGTCTGCTTCCCGGCAGCCAGTTCAAAATGTGGGAGGCTGCTTGGAAGAGAAGGGTCCAAGCCCTGTTAGAACTGTATAAAATGACCCTGAGCATCGCCTTCTAACCCTAGACTGTTTATGTGGGGAAAAAGAATGGGTTAAACCAAGAGATCAGGTGGCTGCGATCCCAGCCATGGCGCTGCTAGATTTGAGCCAAGCTGCCCAGCAAGCCTTCAGATCAGTACACACTCAAATTGAAGCTCCAATATCTTACACTGACGTAAAGCAGAGGCCTGATGAGCCGTTTGCTCAATTCGTAGATTGTCTGTCTCTAGCTGTTGAGAGGCAGTTTAAGGGGTTGGAAACTCAGCAAGAAGTCTTGCTGAACACAGCCATGCTAAATGCGAATAGCTGGTGCCAGCAAATCATAAGTGTCCTCCCTCCAGATGCTCCTATTACAATAAGCTACCTCATAGAATCATGCATGAAGGTGCCTTCTAACCTAAACCCTGACCCCTCCTCTACTAACCAGCCCTCCCAAACCCCAAATGCCTTTTCAGCTGCTTCTAGAACACTACCTAGGAGTTTTAAACCCCCAGTGCAGGGGAACACAGGCTTTTCGGTGCTCTGCTACAGGTGTGGTCAGCCAGGCCACATAGCAAAGCATTGCCCAATGCCCCAGCCAATTTCTAACTGTCAGTCTGCGAGCTCTCTACCTACAGGACAAGCGCCTCACACAACAAACACCTACCCACACCAGAACCAGCCCTACCAACTGGCACCGACGTCCCTGTCACCCCAAGCGGCACCGTATGTCCCAACAGCTCCACCACGGCAGTCAAAAAACTGAATGATCAGCACGTTGAGGCGTCACGTGGAGAAACAAGTAACGCCACCCAAGAGACAATTTTACCTGATATGACTGTTACGTGTACAGATGAGACACCTGTGCCACTATCGTCCTCTCTCCTTGCCTGGTGGGCAGAAAGGGTCAATTCCACCTGGCCCTATATGACCTGCTCCCTAACAAATCATGACATCACGAGGTCAGTGCGGGGTCTCATTGACACTGGGGCCAATGCCACTATCCTGTCACACGATGTGTGGCCAGCGTCCTGGCCACTGCAGTCCACCACACTGACCATTGGTGGAGTTGGGGGGGAATCGCCAGCACGTCAAAGGTCAGAGACTATCACAATAGGTAATTCTGAGGGTGTAGCAGCCAGTGTTCATCCATATGTCACGGATGTACCCTTCAACCTGTGGGGCAGGGATTCCTTGTCACAGTGGGAAACTCAAATTTATATTCCACCTCGGGAACCGGATTTTTAAGTAGGGTCACTGCAAAGCGCGACACCCCACAACTTAATTGGCTTTGTGACACACCTGTGTGGGTGGACCAGTGGCCCCTCCCTGAGGAAAAATTAAGCGCTCTTGAGTCCCTCATGGAGGACCAGCTCTCCAAGGGTCACATAACACCAACCCACAGTCCTTGGAACTCCCCTGTCTTTGTCCTGAAAAAACAGGGCAGGAACGAGTGGAGACTCCTCCACGATTTGCGTTGTATCAATGCAGTCATTGAGGACATGGGACCCCTGCAACCAGGTATGCCCTCTGCCACAATGCTCCCCAGAGATTGGAAATTAGCAGTTATTGACATCAAAGACTGTTTTTTCCACATCCCACTCCACCCAGCAGATGCCCCCAGATTTGCTTTTTCAGTTCCATCCTGAAACAATGCAGCCCCTATGCGCAGGTGTCACTGGACAGTTCTCCCCCAGGGGATGAAAAACTCACCAACCATCTGCCAGTGGTATGTTGATATTGTACTGACCCCTGCCAGAGTGCAGTTCCCAGGTGTCATGATTTTGCACTACATGGATGATATTCTTGTTTGTGCAGAAGACTCTGAAAAACTAACTGTGACTTTAGCCCTTGTCTTTCACCTACTGCAGCAGGCGGGTTTCCAGCTATGACCTGACAAAGTCCAGTGGTCTTGCCCTGCAAAATATCTTGGACTTGTCATAAGAGAGCGCACCATCACTCCCCAGCAGCTCGTCATCGATGACAACCCAAAGACGCTGCGTGAGTTACATCAGCTGTGTGGATCTATTAACTGGGTGTGTCCGCTGCTGGGCATCTCCTCTGAGGACCTAGCCCCACTTTTCAATTTATTGAAAGGGGGGAGGACTTGGACTCACCACGCTCTCTGACTCCTGAGGCTCGACAGTGCATCACAGGAGTGCAAGACGCCATCACGAGCAGGCAGGCACACTGCTGTGACCCCCGCTTGCCTTTTCAACTGATTGTACTGGGTGAAAAACAGTTTATGCATGGGCTGATTTACCAATGGGATGATGAACTGAAAGACCATTTACTAATCATTGAGTGGGTTTTTCTCCCTCACCAGGTAGCAAAGACCCTGACTACCCCCAGGAGCTGGCAGCAAAGGTCATCATGAAAGTGAGATCTCGGCTCTGTGCCCTGTCAGGTCAGGATTTTATGTGGATCCAATTACCATTCACTCGCGACAATTTGGAACATGTAATGAGGTACAGTGAAAGTTTACAATTTGCCCTGGAAGGGTTCACTGGCAAGATTCAAATCAGTCATGGCAGACACAAGCTATTAAACACCAGCTTCAAATTGATTCAAAAAACACATTTGGCCCTACGTCCCATTAAGGGGGCCTTGACAGTTTACACAGATGGCTCCGGGGCTTCCCACAAGTCAGTAATGACTTGGAAGAACCCCAAAACACAGCAGTGGGAAGCTGACGTTGAGGAAGTCGCAGGCTCTCCTCAGATTGCAGAATTAGCCGCTGTTGTCAGGGCATTTAAAAAGTTTCCGGAACCCTTGAACATCGTAACCGACTCAGCTTACGTGGCTGGAGTTGTATCCAGAGCAGAGAATTCAGCCCTAAAAGAAGTAACCAATCCAAATTTATTCGACTTGCTCCTGCAACTTACAGAAGTCTTGTCCCACCAGGAGCAAATGTATTTTATAATGCACATCAGATCCCACACTGACCTGCCTGGGCTGATAGCCAAAGGCAACAGAAGAGCAGATGCCTTGGCTGCTCCTGTTCTTACACCGTCAGTTCCAGATACATTTGCACAAGCAAAGCTGAGTCATCAGCTGTACCATCAAAATGCTTCAGCCCTTGTGCGGATGTTCAGACTGACCAGAGAGCAGGCCAAAGCCATCATTTCAACCTGCCCTTCCTGTTGCAAAGACCAGCTCCCATCATACTGCCTAGGGGTGAATCCGAGAGGGTTGCAAAGCTGTCAAATTTGGCAGATGGATGTAACCCACATTGCAGAGTTCGGGAGATGCAAATATGTACATGTATCAATTGACACTTTCTCAGGGGCAATGCATGCCACCGCTCACACAGGAGAAAAGACCACAGACGTCATCAACCACCTCATGCAAGCCTTCTCCACCCTTGGGGTTCCCAAGGAAATCAAAACAGACAATGGATCAGCATACACATTGCGACAGTTCAAAAACTTTACTGAAAAATGGGGAGTGAGCCACTCCACAGGCATTCCTCACTCACCAACAGGACAATCGATTGAGGAGAGGGCCCACTGGACTCTCAAATTGGTCCTTGAACGGCAGAGGGGGGGAACTGAAATTAACTCCCCTCATGTGAGGCTTTGCAAAGCGTTATTCACCATTAATTTTCTCAACAGTTCTTTTTCAGAGCCGCTTCCTCCTGTGTTCAGACACTTTGGCAATGACACCAGGGCAAAGCTGAAGGAACAACCACCAGTCATGATAAAAGACCCTGAGTCCAGACAGATCCAAGGCCCTTTCCCACTGGTGATGTGGGGAAGAGGCCATGCATGTGTCTCAACCCCTGCAGGCCCCTGTTGGATCCCCTCAAAATGGGTCAAACCCTACACCCCTGACCCACAGGAAAAAAGAGCATTTTTTGCAAAAAAGGACATTGTCCCCGACTGGACCATTCTGCTCACCCTGGGGTGGAAAAGCAGAAGAAAGAAAAAGTTAAATAAAGAACCTGAGGTTTCCCCCGAATCATATATCTATCAATTGTGGTTCCCAGACTGCCCCTCTCCCAAGCAGATCAGCCCCTGTAGTTCTGTCCTGTCCCTAAACCACCTTTCCTGTGTAATTTCAGTGTACCCCTGGGAGAGAACCAGCTGTGGGGAAAAAGAGAATTTCACCCTATTCATTTACCTGTTTTATTATCTTTGTAGGCTTTCTTCAGCTGTTTGACCCCCAGACACCGTCCACCTCGAAAAGAGACCCCAACCACGATGAGCCCTGACACCATGATCGTGTTTGCAAGCGTCTTGGCCGCTGCCTTCGCTGGAGGCCAAAGCTGGTTGGTCCCACAGCCGAAGATCAATGTGTGGACCATGCTAGCAAAAACTCTGGGCCAAGACGGGCTCTGCCTTGCCATGGACCGAGCGGAGGATCCGATGAGCACCTGTCTCATTGGGATTCCCTTGCAAAAGGGAGAAATTTCTTTTGTAGGAAGCTACACCTCGTACCCCGACTCACTTTCCACTTGGGACGACTGGGTTGAGAAACTTCCCGGGACGCACAGTGAGCCCTAGGAATTGGATCTGCTGGGGTCCACTTGAGCAGTTTTCTGCATAAATTTTTGGAGTTTCCCACAGTACTATCTAGAAGTCAAAAAGGGTGCCAAGGAGGATGATGACCTGGAAGTTATGCCCTTCCTGTGGGTAAATACCACGGAGGAAGCATATCTTTCACCTTCTTGGTGTGACTTCACTGCCCCTGGGAAGTCTTGATACTCAGGTTCTCCCAAGAAACTCCCGAAAGGGATTTTTCTCATCTGCGGAAACCGGGCCTGGGCAGGAATCCCAGCTTGTATTCGGGGAGGGCCATGCACCCTTGGTAAGCTGGTAACTTTTACCCCAGATAAAGCGCAGCTGTTAAATTGGAAAAATTCAGTTCAATTGACCCGCCCTAAAAGAGAGATTGTTAATGTGGATGAAAAATGTGACAGCACAATCACAACCTGGCCAAAATCAAAACGGATCGCTGCCTCCATTCTGGTACCTTGGGTTGCCACCATGAAAAAGCTGGGTGACATAAACAAAATAGAATGCTGGCTTGGCGAACACGCCCAGCTCTCCTCTGCGGCCCTAAGCCAGCTCCTCGGAGATGAGGAGACCATAAAACATGCAACCCTACAAAATAGAGCAGCCATCGACTACCTCCTCTTGGCCCAGGGACATGGGTGCGAGGAGTTTAAAGGAATGTGCTGCTTTAACTTCTCTACCCATGGGCAAAGCATGGCATCAAAAATCAGTGAGATCCAAAAAAACATCGATAAGCTGCAAACACAAACAAAGGACTGGCTCAGCGAGCTCTTTAAGGGTTGGGGGCTCTTGGGGTGGGCAGGCTCAATTTTGAAATCAGTTTTGTGGGTTCTGTTTAGCTTAATCTTAATGATTCTAGTTCTTGTAGTTTTTAACTCTCCTTTTGTAAAAAAGAAACGGGGAGATGTAGCAGTGAGATTAGCCCAGATGAGCTTGGAGGCTGATATACCGGAAGAAGCCCCCTGGGTCTGAAGAGACTTTTAGCTCAGGGTGACAGAAAGATGTTCCCCCAAGGCACCTTGCAGTTGGCCTCTTCAATATGCATCAGGGAACAAGAGTATTGGCTTTTGGAGTTCTCCTCCTCTTTATCCTTTTGGAGTTTATAACTAGAATGTTCTACTCCGTTCCTTCTACCCGAAGTTTACTATTGGTTTTCAAAGTTCTGTACCTTCCCCCCTTGTACCCCCATTCCCTAGCTTCCCTGTCAATCCTGTATCCCTCACGTCCCGGTTGGCTCTCCCATGCAAACTCCTCCCATCCTGCACCCCCTCTTAACCCCATGTTCGCTTCTGTTCTGCGCTCTGCATGCCCAGATCCAGCCCCGCTCTGCTCCCCTCCGACCCGTCCCGACTCCACGCACCCCACGCCGCCCTGCTGCACCCTAATAAACCCTGGATTTCGGGAACACAGAGACTACATCTCCTAAATCGCCTCGTCTCCTGTTCTTCTCTGTCACGGACACAATCCACTCCCGCGTGCCACGGCGTCCCGGCTCCGCCCGGTCTGGACTCACGTGGGAGGTTCGCAGCGGTGACCCTCTTTTGTGGGGTTTCTGGGTTTTGCTGCTTTCCCCAGAGCGAGAAACCTCAAGGAACCACACGCTGCTGTGTGGCAAGCACCAGTTTTGTATGGTCAAAACATCAAACCCCAAAATATTTTCATTGTACTCTTTAATTGCAAAGCAAGTAGACGATGTGTTTTGTGGTTGGGAGCCATAAATTAACTTTCAATGTTTGGCAAATAACACTTGCTCCATTTACCCTGGTGACTAACTCTTTGCCATCTGGGTTGTAGACCCAGCTTCTCAACATCCTGTTGTGTTAGTACTGAAAATGGTGCTCATATATCTATTATAATTTTCACCAGTTGTCATCGAGGACCAACTGGAATCAAAATGTAAGGGCGTCCTTCATTTAGCAACCTTAATACTACATAATCTACAATGGCAGGTATCAGGGTATCACTGGATTTTCCCTGTGTGTACATAGCTTGCATGCAGGCAGTTTTTCTGACAGCAATTGAGAGCTAGCTTAGGCAACATATGGGAATTCTGGACTTGACTCAGGGAAATTAATTTAATTTATTGCTAATGAAAGAGTAGGATAATGAGAAATAAGACCAAATCTGAAACCCCCTTCCCCCCCTTCTTGATTTTACTCCTGAATTCTCTACCCCCTTGTAGCAACTGTCGGGGTTTGACCCTGACTAAACGCCAGGCACTTCAACTCTCTCCTGCAGGAGAGGGGAAAGAAAAAAACTGTAAAAACACACACCAATTTCACAAGCTAAATGAGATAGGACACTGGTAGGAGGATGCACAGAAGAAAGGGCAGACAGGTTCCAAACTTAAAGTTCCAAAGTGATTTAATTACCTAACAGAGTTGGAGGATAAATGCAAGGCAAAAATAAACTTTTCATACACTATTTTGTTCACTCACCCCCTTCCTCTTACAAACCCATTTTCATTCACCCCCTTTCCTCTTTTTAACCAACAAGCTCGGGTAGGGGGGCAGGGTGTGGGGCATTTTTCTCAGTCTACAGAGCAGGTTCATAAATCTATTCATCACCACAATTCTTCTACTACAAATACTTTGTATCTCTGCTTATCTCTCTCTCTCTCCAGACAGCTTCTCTGCTCTCACCCCCTCCCTCTTAAGAAGCAGTCTCTCCGCTCACCCCTCCTTCCCTCTTACCAAACCAGCAACACAGACAGGGGGCAGGGTGAGGGGTTTGTTCTCTGACCAGTCCATCAGAGAGAGGGATTCTCTACTTAGCCATGGGGTCCCTCCTACGAGAGACAGTCTTCTGGGAACTTCTTTGGCGTGGGTCCAATCTCACGAGCAACATCCCACCCGAATTCTGCTGCAACATGAGTTCTTTGTCCATAGGGTGCAGACTCTCCCAAGCCGAGGCCAGGCTGCTTCCATCCCGGGAGCAAGGCCTTTCTCTCCTTTGCAAGGCCTTTGCAGTTTTAACTCTTTAGATGAGGCTCCCACTGGTTCACAGTTTTCTCCAGGCATCCACCTGCTCTTCTGGCGTGGGCTGTGGGCGAATTTCTGCATCCTTGTGTACTTCATGGGCTGCAGGGGGACCTCCTGCTCCCCCTATGGGCTTCAGCACAGCTGGCAGAGGATTTTCGGCTCTGGCACCTGGAGCACCTCCTCCCCCACCTTCTTCACTGACCTTGGTGTCTCCATGTTGTTTTCCCTTCACATATTTTTACTTCCACCTCCTCCTCCTCTAACTACAAAGAAGTGCGTGTCTACCTTGTTTTGATTTTTTCTTAAATATGTTTTCACAGAGGCGTAACTAGCACCTCTAATTGGCCCAAACTTGTCCGGCAGCATGTCCATCACCTTCAGAGCCATCAGAGATTGGCTCTGCTGGATTTGATGTAAAAACTTCCAGAACTTTCACTCAGGACACACAGGAGTCATCTTTGTGCCACTCCCCACCCCTCAGACACTCCCCCAGGCCTACCACAACAGCTTCTGAGGGGTCCAAATTTCTCCTAGATGTTAAAAATACTTTACTGATGTTTTGGGCCAATCAAAACCACCACACAACACAGATTCTTTCCCATGGGAACTTTTCTTCTTTCTATGTTTTATAAATAAAGTTTTTGTGTTATTGAAATGGTCTTTGGAGATAGGTGGTTCAAGCCTGGCCAATTGGCCTGGGGGAGGTTTTGAATTGGCCCAATCTGAACGGCCCAATGATGTCTATATAAATTGTTAAAATAAATAATAAATTCAGAATCCTTTTGATCACCTGAAGCCTCGCGACTCTTCACTCCGCTAGTGGTCCAACAGCGACATCTGGTGACCACTGACATGTACTGCACGCAACTACAGGTACACCGGCTGTCCTGTCCAGCCCCCCTCCTCCCCCCACCCGCCACGCGGCATGGCTCGGTCCTGACATGGCGATGGGTTCTCCCATGCCAAAAGACAAAATTTTACGAGCCTTTTTGGAGGACCCTTGGGGTGATCCAGAGGCAGCCAAGATGCTGCAGGTTGCCTGCGAGTTGCTGACGTGGGTCTCTGAGAATGCGGTCCCGGGGGTCTGGGACATGGAGATGGACTGTTCTTCCTGTGTTCCGCCGGGCCCGGGCGGGCTGCCACCGACTGCGCTGCCAGATGCAGCCGGCACGCGGGACCCAGTGCGGGCTCTGAATGCGGTCCCTGCGCGGCTTCTGGTTCCAGCAGCCATTTTGGCCAGGCAGGGACCGGAAGAGAAGCCTCCAGTGGGCAGTGCTTTTGCTGTAGGGAATTTGATTGACATTTCCATGGAAGCCAGGCTGGGACAGGCTTCCTGTGTCTCAGAGGTATGGGCTTTTGAGCCTCAGACAGAGAAGCCTCCTCCATCTAAGCTTTTAAAGGATTTACTGGTCGAAGTGGCCGGAATCCGCCGAGATATGGCAGAGCTCTGCTCACGGAAAGTCCAGTGTGCAAGCTGCACTGGGCTGGAAGTCCCCGCCTCAGGACCCCAGAAGGGGTCCGGGCTTCCTGCCGATGCGGCAGCCAACATGGCGGCGGTGGCACGGGGACACCCAGGACACAAACAGGTACCGGTCCCTCTGACGGGTTCAGTGGCAGATGCAGCCTTGGCACAGCGTGCTGACACTGTGCCGGTGAGCTAGGCGAATGCGCCTGATAGCATGCTGGTAACGCCGCCATCCTCTTGCTCTTCCCCCCAACCCCATCACTGTGCAGTTTTTCGGCGCGGACACTGTGTCCAGCCAGACACCATCCTTCGTGATAGGGCTCAAGGATAGCAAGCCTTACGCAGATGACTCGGACAGTGACGAGGAAGGAATCCTCCCTCCTGGGCAGAAGCTCGCGTGGGCAGCGAGAAAGAAAAGGCATTGGGTTCTGAGCAACCCCTGGAGACGCCGCAGCGGCGTGGGGATATTCTGCCCACGTGACTCCTTGCAGTTCTGGGAATCAGTCAAGCAGGGTGCGCTGGGTGCAGGAGCCTGGGAACTTATAGAGAAAATAGGGATGTCAAAACGACGGGAGGGCTGCGAAACTGCTACGGCAGGTCAGGGTGATGCTTGCTTCCTACAAGGAGGCGCTCAGGCTTTTCCGGTGTTTGTGCCTGGCCTGGACTTGGCGGAGAAGAGCAGGCATGCCTCCATTGTGTGGAAGGTGGCAAGCGTCCTGTCGTCCAAGGTCGCGACCCATGGCATCTCTTCTCCGTGCGTCATGCAACTTCTTAGAATGATAAATAGTGATTTGCTTGCTCCATTCGATATTACATATTTGGCTCAGGTATTGTTTCACCCCATGCAATACAGCGTTTTTGAGGACAATTGGAAAATGATGGTTGAAAAACAGATAAAGAACAATATGTCCTTGCCTCCTGAGGACCCTAGGCGCATGATTGGGGCTGACATCCTCATGGGCAGAGGACATTTCACTAATCCCAATGTTCAAGCTGCTTGGGATCCTCGGATCCTGGAGCAAGCCCAACAGCTTGGTATGGGAGCCATTGTAAAAACTATAGAGATGATTGCCCCACAAACATGGTACTCAAAGATACAGCAGGGGCAATCTGAGCTTTTCCTGACATTTGTAGAGAAGCTATCAGCAGCTTTGGAAAAGCAGGTGGAAGATAAGACACTGAGACAGATATTGTGCAAACAGTTGGCGAGAGACAATGCCAACGATGAGTGTAGAAGGATCATCAATGCCCTACCAGGGGATCCTTCAGTCACAGACATGGTATAAGCTTGTGCCAGAGTGCAGGCAGGCAGTCACGGGAAATCCATTTTGGTTGTATTTCTGTCGCCTGGTCAGGAACCCCCTGATCAGGGACAAAACCAGCCCAAAGCTGGGAACAAACAGAAACGGGTCAAATCAAAGCAGAAGGAAAATTCGGAGAAAAAGGGAAATTCGGGGACCGAGACTCCTCAATGTAAGAGGTATAGTAGGCCAGGTCACACTTCAGACTATTACAGGTCGCAGTACCATGCAGATGGTCAACCCCTGTCGAGAAACATGAAGAGAGGTGCAAAAAGGGGGATTTGCCCCCCGTCATGACAGTTCCCCCAGAACAGGGTGATGACACAGGCCTATCTGGTCAATGTGGAGGCGGCACCAAAGGCTCAGCCTGAGTCAATGCCTACACCGCAGCAACAGTCATCTTAGAATCTGGGGATGCCCAAAAGATTCCCTTGGATGTGTACGGTCCCCTAGATCAGGGGGTCGGTGCACTGCTTGTGGCAGGGCCTGAGGCCACCAGCCAAGGGATCCTTGTTCTTCCAGAAGTCATAGATGCTGACTTCAAGGGCCAGGTTCACGCAACGGTTTCCACATCAGACCCCCCCCGTCACCATTCCTGAAAAGACTCACATTGCTCACTTGTTGCCTTTTGAGTCTTCTGTTCCCAGGGTGGACCAGCAAGTTGGCGGAGGTAACAGCACTGAACTGCCGGGACTTCCACAGGTCTACTGGGCTGCTGCCATCTCTAATGAGTCACCACAGATGACTTGTACCCTCATCATGCTGAAAGCACGTCCGCATCGAATTCGAATCCGAGGTTTGATTGATACAGGTGCTGATGCAACGATCCTTTCCTCCACTTCATGGCCTCCTTCGTGGCCTTTATCCCCTGTGGGACCAAATATCACGGTGCTGGGAGGAGCCAAACAGAGCCAATTGAGTAAGCGACCTGTGTTGGTGAAGGATCCAGAGGGACACACGGCCTGTATTCGGCCTTATGTCACTCCAGCTCCAATTAACCTCTGGGGACGGGACGTGTTGGCAGCTTGGGGGGTGCGAATCACGACAAATTTTTAATAGGGGCCACTGTGTGCAAGGGTGCACTGTATTCCGCGCTATCTCTGCGATGGCTAACCAAAACACTTATATGGGAACCACAGTGGCCCCTGCCAAAAGACAAATTAGTCGCCCTTTGTCAGCTGGTTCAGGAGCAACTGCAACAGGGACACACTGAGCCTTCTACCAGTCCCTGGAATACCCCGGTTTTCGTGACTAAGAAAAAATCGGGGAAATGGAGACTGTTGCAAGATCTCTGAAAAGTCAATGCAGTGATGGAAAGTATGGGAGCATACAGCCTGGTATGCCCTCACCTACGATGATTCCCACAGAGTGGGAAATCTTCATCGTTGATTTGAAGGATTGCTTTCTCACAATCCCTTTGTACCCCAATGACAGACCAAAATTTGCCTTTACTGTGCCTGCAATTAATAATGTGGAGCCTGTAAAGAGATTTCAATGGAAAGTGTTACCTCAGGGCATGAAAAATAGCCCATCTGTCAATGGTATGTCGCTCAGGCCTTGTCCAGAATCCGTGAGCAGTTTCCAGAGGCACTCTGCTACCATTATATGGATGATATCCTGGTGGCAGCATCCACCCAGGACGAGTTGCAGAGGTTACAGCCTCGACTGCTTGATGCCTTGCATTCCTATGGGTTGCAAGTGGCTCCGGAGAAAGTTCAACAGCAGCCTCCTTGGAAATATTTAGTAGTCAAAATTCTGGATCGAACCATACAGCATCAAGAGGTGCAGTTTTCAGACTCTATTAAGACTCTGAATGATGCCCAAAAATTGCTAGGTATCATCAATTGGTTATGTCCGTATCTGGGGCTAACCAATGCACAACTTTCCCCACTCTTTAATATTTTAAAGGGGGACTCTGATCTAAACTCACCTCGGCAATTGACTCCTGAGGCGCGACAGGTGCTGAATGAAGTGCAGCAAACTGTTTCTACTCATCAGGTTTATCGAGTAGATCCCTCTACTGATATCACTGTTTTCATTACTGCTCCAGACCACCATCTTACAGGTATCATTGGCCAGTGGAACAAACAATGGGATGACCCTTTGCATATCCTGGAATGGGTCTTTTTGCCCCATCAGCCAAAAAAGACAGCACCCACATTTTTCGAGTTGATAGCTTGCCTGATAATTAAATGCCGTTATCGGTGTTTACAATTGATGGCAGCAGATCCTGCAATGATTGTTGTTCCGGTATCAAGGGACAGCTTTGAATGGAGCCTTGTTAATAGCACTCCTTTGCAAAGTGCACTGCAAAGTTTCTCAGGGCAGATTGCTTATCATCTGCCCAGCCACAAATTGCTGCAGCTGGCAAATTCAATCAGTCTTACGTTGCGGCCAAAGAACAGTCGGGTGCCAGTTCATGGACCCACCGTCTTCACGGACGGTTCTGGGAAAACAGTAAAGGCCATTGTTACCTGGAAGGAAGGATCTGAGTGGCAAGTGCTGAAAAGCCACGAGACAGGCTCTGCTCAGTTGGTGGAATTGAAAGCAGTTGCCATGGCTTTTCAGCGGTTCTCTCAGGTGCCTTTGAATCTGGTCGCTGATTCTGCTTATGTAGCAGACATAACCAAACGTTTGGATTGCTCACTTCTAAAGGAAGTCAATAATGCGGCTCTGTTTTCACTATTGCAAACTTTGTGGAATGCAATTCAAGTTAGAGTGCATCCATATTATATTTTGCACATTCAAAGCCACACCAAATTACCAGGTTTTATAACAGAAGGCAATGCCAGGGCTGACATGTTAGCCAACCCTGCATGGGTGGCACCTCAGCCTGACAAAATTGCACAAGCCAAGGCATCACATAATTTCTTTCATCAGAGTGCACATACCCTGCAGAAGCACTTTCAATTGACGCCAACTGAGGCCCGTGACATTGTCAGCGCTTGTGCCGATTGCCACGGACTCGCTGCACCTCTGCCACCGGGGGTAAACCCCAGTGGCCTAAAGGCCTTGCAACTTTGGCAGACGGATGTGACACACATCCCTGAATTCGGCCGAGTCAAGTGTGTGCACATGTCTATTGACACTTTCTCCTCAGCTATGTGGGCAACTGCTCATATTGGAGAAAAGAGTCGTGATGCCATTGCCCATTGGAAATTAGCCTTCTCGGTCCTGGGTGTGCCAGCCACTGTGAAAACCGATAATGGTCCTGCCTACGCCTCACAGAAGACGCGGCAGTTCTTACACCTATGGGGTATAGACCACACATTTGGTATTCCGCATTCTCCTACTGGCCAAGCCATTGTTGAATGTGCTCATGGTACTCTGAAGCGTGTCTTGGAAAGGCAGAAAGGAGGAATGCATGGGGAAACCCCACAGAGTCGATTAGAAAAAGCTTTGTATACAATTAATCACCTTACAGTGCCACCAAATTTGAATAATCCTGTGATTTTGAACCATTTTCTCTCATTGCAGTCATCAGGCGAGTTGCACTTGCCCCGGGCGAAGGTATGGGTACAGAACCTACTTACTAACACCTGGGAAGGCCCACATGAGCTTATTGCTTGGGGTCGGGGGGTATGCTTGCGTTTCCACAGATACTGGGGTACGATGGCTGCCTGCAAAATGCGTCCACCCTGACCTGCGGCTCCCGAGACAGAACCAGCGACCTCAAAATGATAACCAGAATGCAGAACACCAACCGAGTGATCCTTCTGATGATGACCAAGACACCGACCATCAGGAAGGCGGTCCTTCCACAAGCAGAGACTGAAATTTAAATTTTATGGAGTCAGAAAGCAAGGACTTTGAAAGCATGTTTTAACTGAATTATAGATTTGTATGTAGAATTAAGTTTGATAGATGCTCTATTCAGGGTATTGCTGGAGACTCTCTCTGTTCACCTTAAATTAGCATCTGGTTTGGGCTCTGTTCAGTGGCTGGCCACTGCTGGACAGACCCCTTCTTGGGTTTTATCTAGGCTCTGTTTGGTAACTGGCCACTACCAAGCAGATCCTTCATGCTGAATCACAGAGGTTCACAAGCAATGCCTTCTGTTTCTTAAATAAAAAGGGGGAGCTGTGGCAACACAGATTCTTTCCCATGGGAACTTTTCTTCTTTCTATGTTTTATAAATAAAGATAATGTTTTTGTGTTATTGAAATGGTCTTTGGAGATAGGCGGTTCAAGCCTGGCCAATTGGCCTGGGGGAGGCTTTGAATTGGCCCAATCTGAACGGCCCAATGATGTCTATATAAATTGTTAAAATAAATAATAAATTCAGAATCCTTTTGATCACCTGAAGCCTCTCGACTCTTCACTCCGCTAGCGGTCCAACAGCGACACCCCCTCCCCCTTAGCGGCACAGGGGCATGTGGAATGGGGGTTGTGGTCAGTTCATCACATGTTGTCTCTGCCATTTCTTCTTCCTCATCGGGAGGACTCCTCACACTCTTCCCCTCCCCCAGCATGGGGTCCCTCTCAAGGGCTGCAGTTCTTCCCAAACTGCTCCAGAGTGGGTCCCTTCCACAGTGTGTAGTCATTCAGGAACAGATTGCTCCATCTTGGATGCCCCAGGGGGTCACATGCCCTGCCAGTTAATCTGCTTCAATGTGGGCTTCTCTATCCATGGGTCCACAGGTCCTGCCAGGAGCCTGCTCCAGAGCAGGCTTCCCACAGTGTGACAACCTCCTTCGGGTGCATCCACCTGCTCTGGCATGGGGTCCTCCATGGGCTGCAGGTGGATATCTGCTCCACTGCTAACCTCCATGGGCTATAGGGGAACAGCCTGCCTCACCATGGTCTTCACCATGGGCTCTAGCACCTGGAGCACCTCCTCCCCCTCCTTCACTGACCTTGGTATCTGTACAGTTGTTTCTCTCACATATTCTCATTCCTCTCTTCAGCTGCTACTGTTCTACAGCAGGGTTTTCTCCCCCACCCCCCCTTCTTAAATATGTTGTCACAGAGGCACTACCTTGGTAGCTGATGGGCTCAGCCTTGGCCAGCAGCAGGTCTATCTTGGAGCCAGCTGGACATAGGGGAAGCTTCTAGCAGCTTTTCACCGAAGCCACCCCTGTAGCCCATCCCCATCCCCCCCAAAAACCTTGCCCGGCAAACCCAATACATGCACTTTGTCTCAGGCTCAATTGCTTCCTTATTAACACTTCTGTTTCTGTAGCAACTACAAAAGCCATGATGCAATGTCCATTTAGGTTATATTGATGCCTTAATAATTTCTAGTTATTTTTCTTCATGTATCTGTAACTTGGTATAGTTCTGTGCTTCTTATAGAAGGCTAAAAACCTCTGTTACCAGCTTTGTTAGCCAAAGCAATCCCTCTGAATAGAAATCCAAGGACATTCGTTGCTCTAGAGGCCAAAAAAATGTAAACAACAGTGAGTTGGGGGGGGGAGAGGGCCTGGGGTGGTTAACATCATCGCCTAAGGGTGTGATTGGAGAATTAGGGGCCAATATGCTAATAAGACAGAACTTATAAAAGGTGAAGAGTTCATGACCTGACATCCATTTTGGGTGTAGCCCCACAAGGGGGACTTTGCTTGCCCTAAATGTACCTTCAGGCCTTGAATAAATTTGTCCACTTTTTATTTTCCTAACTTTGTCTTGGCCTCTGTTTCAGGTAGCCTATTTTAGGCATCAATATGAAAAGCCATCAATGTATAGAACCAAAGCTGGATATGATGAGTTAGCTTCAAATTTTTTTTCTAATTCTTAGGGAGTGTGAAAGAGGGCTCATTTCTATATGTTACTCTTTTAAATATTGCCCTGGCTTTCTTTTATTTTTATTAAATTTTGAGCTAACCATCCACCATCTCCATGAATTTCAGATTTCACACTGTCTTGGTTTGAAAGACAGGTGTCTGCTAAGGAAGGCAGGAACCTCCCTTAGAACAGAGAATATGACCCCACTTCCCTCTGAATTATTATAACTTTGAATTCAAGGGGCTTTCATGCAAAGATATGGGAAAAGGAATAACAGTTCCTTACTAGTATTTATAACAAGGCAAACAAGCAACAACAGTAGCAATAACAAACAAACCAGAAACCTGGTGGCAGCCTTCTCTGGGCTGCCAGGCACCCTCCCCTTTGGTGCAGTTACAGTCACAGCCGGCAGGGGTGCTGTTGGGCTCCCGGCTGGGCAGGGCAGGTGTGGTGATTCTCTTGCGGCTGCAGGGGGCCTTGTGGCATGAGATTGGGCGGGCCTCCCTCACACGGTAATGGCGGACGGGGCGGATGGCAGGACGGGGTACAGCAGGAACCTCAGGGCAGCAAGCTGGAACGGCAGGTCAGGCTCACCCGGGGTAGCAAGCAAGAGGTGGCAGAAACTCTGTAGCTGTGGCAGGAGCTGCAGTGTGTCCCAGCAGGTGGGGAGTGCAGAGTTACAGTGTAACAGAAACAAGCCTGAGGCAGCAGCAGAAAAGTGGCAGAGCTAGGGAGCGGCAGCTGGGCTCCTTCATAGCAGCTGCGGCACGCAGCCAAGGAGACACGCACTCCAGGAGGGGCAAGAGAGTCAGGGTCCTGGGTTTTCCCCTGAGGCACCCAAGTGGATGGTAAAGGTCCTTCCCAGTCAGATTTGGTGTTAATAAGGTCCCAGTTCAAAGGCTGCTCTCACAAACAAGGGCTCACCCAGTAAGGAAGAGGTAGTACAGAGCTGGGCTCTGGCAGTCACGGCAAACTCTCTCACAGAAAGCAGCAGCTCAACTGTCCCCTCCAATGCCCAGAGAGCAAGAGCCAGGAGCTGCACTCAGCCCCTACCCCTGGCTCAAGTCTTGTGGGATCTTCCCGCTCTGAGAGAAAGCCCTCAGATAAGAGAAGTGCGGCCAGGTGCTCTCCTTCCCCCCCCACCATGGGTACATCTTTTGTCTCTCTTAAGTACCGATCATTAATGTCTTTTAGCAATGGATGGGACAAAATTCCCTAAGAAAAAGAAAACAAAAGGAAAAATCCTAACCTCCAACACACACATAAATGCATTTAGCTATAATGCAATTTTGGACTTTCAAAATTAAACAAAAAATTATTCCCAGTAGGATAAAGTAAGATAAATATTAGAGATTAAAGATTAATAAATTCTGTCATGATTAACCAGAGGAAATGTCACCAAATCTCAAAAATATTGGAATAAGACTCCTTAACACTAATGTGGTGTTAAAGAGTGCATCATTTATTCAGGCCTGAGGTCCAATGGGGGATACTCCTAACCTTACATGGATATGTGATTTGACAAGTGTGTTGTTTATATACAGTCGCTACATGCATATTACAATTTATCCATTACCATGAATCCCTCCCCAAGTTCCCAGATTCAGTCCTTTGTTTTGTCTATTACTGCATTTTTTGAGCCAGATGTCTTTCTCTTTTCCAACCTTTTCGATAGCCTTTCTTGTTGGAAACTAGCTCGCATATGAAGCCATATGAATATGTTTCTTAAGCTTAATTCAACTGTGTGAGCGACTCTAAGGTGCCTTTCCCAGGAGATAACAGAATGTAAAGAGCCAGAAATGTGAGCATTATAAAAGAATGTAAACAAGATAAAGCAGTTACCTAGACAGAATCTTAGCTAATACTTAGCATGATAAAAAGCCTCAGCCAATTAAGAGAGTAGATTAGACACATGAACAGTGCTTTTTGTATATAATAATGCTTGCTTCCTGAAAATAAAGTGACATGACACCGATACTTCTATGAAGATGCGTGAATCATAGTCGGGCAACCCCCAACTTTTGGCGCCCGAACCGGGACTCCGGACATTGTGCTTGGAGCACGTCTGTACTCATAGTACGAATATTTGCGACGCCGCTAAAAGATCGTATCAATTGAGTGGTGAGAGCGGGGGGGGGTCGCAGCGGAGAACGCCAGCTGGAGATGGGAAGTCACAGTCAAGGTGAGGAGGGTTGCGGCCTCACTCCGCACTGTGAAGCATGGTCATAGGGCTTGCAGCAGCACAAAAAATTTGCTCCTTAATATTCTTGCCGAGCAAGGGGAGGGGGTAAAAGAAAAAAGAACTAGATTATTTCCTATGTTAGGGAGCACAGTTTCCGTGACCAAGTGGCGAGAAGTTGATTGGGGCCACGGAGTCATCAACGCCGCGTGCCCGCTCCGCCCCACCGCACCGCAAAGACAAACCGTGGAAAAAGAACAGCAGCTTCTGCCGAATCGGAGCCACCCGCCGGGCCGAGACGTGCCATGGCGGCTCCACCTGCTGCAGGCTGAGGAAGCTCATGGTGGCCGCTCCGCTCTGCTCCGCTCGGCTCGGCTCCACTAGCCCCTTAAAGCCACAGCAAATACTGCAACTAATACAGCAACTACAACAACAGTCTCAGCAAGAAACAGCAGTGCAGTGCTGAAACGAAACATCTCCGGGGAGCAGCAAAAGCCCGGAACTCCCCCCTGAACATCCCATGCCGGCGCTCACAGCCCTCAGACAAAGGGAGCCCCGGTCCTGCCCGGTCCAGCCCAGCTCCCCTGCACCAGCCTGTGACAATTGTTCCCCGAGAAAGCAGAAGCAGCTGCCCAGAAGAAGCAGCGCCGCTCCCCCCGCCCCCCGCTGTCCCCCCCCAGCCCCCGCGTGAGCCCAGCAGAGTAGAGAGAAGTCAGTAGCAAGAGCACAGCCAAACGAAACGTGAAAAAAAGGAAAAATGCCAGCTTCTCTAAAAAAACTGCAGCAAATGGCTGTTTTTATAGCACTTTTCAGTGGCAGAGAACACTTTGTGATGTATAATCTTATGCAAAAAGGTTTTGGCAAGACCCAGAAAACAAAAAGTTCCGCGCGGAGCCAAGCAAAGGCTCAGGGTAGCTCCGCTGCCTTTTTTCCTCCTCGCTTTCTCCTGTTCCGTTCTCTCCCCACCCCCAAGTGACTCAAACAAGTGCCGGCTGTGCCCCGAAAAGTCCTTTTCAAAGCTCCAAAAATCAATTCGTGAATGTATTTTCAAAGTACCCTATTAATTAGTGCAACTAAGTTATATTTTAAACTTGTTTCCAGCTTTTCACAAATGACAAAGCATTGCAGCAAAATAATTGTCCTGATGAGTGATAACACCTTAATTGATGAAACCTTGAACAAAAGCTAAATTCCTTGCTAAAGCAGTTTTAAAAGTGTTTATCTTAAGTATACCTCAGCAAAGTTAATTTTTTAAGCTATCTCCTCAAGGCATCATTTATCATTATGTGCATAATATCTTAGTTTATGAACCAGCTCAGTGTCTTAGACAAATTCAGTAAAGCCCTTTTTAGAATATTTAAAGTAAATATTAACTAAATAAAATATAGAGCTATAGCAATTAACCTTAAATCCTTATGTCAAAACATCGAATGATTTACAAAAAGTTACTAAGTGCAATTAACTGGGTGAAGCTCACGCTAAGCTTAACCCCATGTATGTTATTTGCAGAAGCTAATAGAGAATCCAATATAATTAGCTCATAGTTCTCTATTGTAAAAATAGACAGCACAGTGCCAGCTTTGCTTGTTTGCATATACAACTTTAATATGACAATTTACAATGTTATAATTTCTCTAATTAAAGCTATACTTTAGAAAATCATAAAAAACTTATGCTTACATTAGAAAAATATCGACTGTGAAACAAACATTTTCAATAATGTTTATAGTTACCATAAGTTAATCTCAAAATTGATTTGTGTATAATCACGACATATTTGCCATACTTTTATAATCTTTCCAGTTAATCCTGCAAAAATTCAACCCTCTAGAGTTCTATATTACTGCTATTTCATATACAACTCAGTCGTTTCCTTGCATATTATTTGCTGATGTTTAACTACTGTATGATAAATTTTCAGTACTGTTCTTGTAATAATAGTGTTGAAATGAAATAAATTCTGCTATATTTAAAACTTTTAAAGTAATATTCACAACTTTAAATCTAGTTTTAGTAAATTCAAAGTTCAAAAGATGCAAAAGCATCCAAAGTAACTACCTCACTAAATTTAAAGAAATGTTTTTGTTTACAAGTATTACTTAAAACAATGTCTGTGTATGTGAGTGTGACAGTACTACAGCAAACATACTAAAAATACTGTTCTAACTTCTTAAGTATTTTAAATTTGTAAATTAAGCCTGTAAGTAAAACTCTACTATGTTATAGTAAATTTTACATAAATCAGCTACTAGTTTAAGCTACCTGTTAAGTGCCATTGAAATTAAGTTCAAATAATACCTTAATGAGCTTACCTAAAACAAAAGCTAAACAAAGTTAAAAAATTAAAAAGCATTTAAATTTATTAAAAAGCCTTCAAAGTGCATTTAAAGCAAACAAAGCCTGAGTGAAGAGCTACACCCAAAATAGATAATAGCTCCAGAGTTTTTCATATTTTATAAGTTCTATTAATTTAGATATTGAGTTTTAATCCTCCAATTACAGCTTCAAACAATGATCTCAATTACTGCAAGTTTGCTCCCTACAATTGTCTGTTGTTTACATATCTTGTAGCCTGAGTCAGTAAGCTGTCCTTGAAGTTTGAGTTTAAAAAAATTGTTTTATCTAAATATGCTGAGAACAAGAGCTAACATCCTATATGGTGTCCAAAGTTATACACGACAATCACAAGTACACAAAAAACATAAAAGCTAAAAGTCCCAAAGCATCACGAATGATGTTAATTTTAAATTCTGTTAAGTTTAAATTCTATTAGAGTAAAGTTCTGTTAAAGTTAAATGAGTTTAAGTTTTATTACAAGTACATTATGTTAAGTTTAAGTCAAGTTAAGTTTAAACAATTGTTATTTTAAATTCCATTAAGTTTAAATTCAATTAAGGCTACGTCTGTTCAATTTGAGTGTTGCTCAGTTTAATGTTTATTATTTTTTAAGTTCTGTTAATTTTACCTTCTGTTAAATTCTATTAAGATTAAATTCTGTTCATTTGCAGTGATGTTAACTTTAAGTTTTATCCAGTTTACATTTTATTACGTTATGCCCATTTATTTTAAAAAACACAGTTCTACAGCTGTAAAGATAAGATGAAAATTTACAACAGAAACTTTCCTGATGAAAATTTAACCGTGTGAACACACAATCTATAAAATGCTTGCTGTCATCAAAACTTCTAAATATCCAGTTGTTTTAAATTTGTTAGTTAATATTACTATTCACAAAAGCCTTTGCAGTTTTATCTTCCACAAGTGAAACAAAAAATGAGTGAGAGTTTCAAACAATGCTGCACACGCACAATTCAATTATTTAAAATTTGTCTATAGTACCATTGATTGTTTAAAGTTAAATAATAATGCCAGCTACTTTCAAATATTTAGTATTTGCCTCTATTTGCTTATTCACAGTTTGAAATGCCCTTTCTGTGGCTTCAGATAGTTTCCTTAATTGCCAAGTTAGATTATCTAACAAAATTCTGTTTTCTAGAGCCATAGCTACTGGTAAGACAAAACTCTGTAGGGCCCCGTTCAACTGTGTGGAAGCTGAAAGCACTGTCCATTCATCCTCAGTGTCTCATTTTACCTTACTCTAATATTGGGCTTCTATGGGGTTTCTTTTCCAAGTTGGACATTGGGTTATTAACCCTAAGGTAACTTGCCTGGTGGTCCGTCCAGGCATGAGGCGAGTGGTCCAATATCCATCTGAAGTAGCCCAGAGAGTATAACCTGGTGTGTTGGTTTTGCATGGCCTAGTTGTTGGTAGTGGGGGGACCACAGAGATGGCTTCTGTGAGAAGCTGCTAGAAGCTTCCACTGTGTCCAGCAGAGCCAATCCCTGATGGCTCTGAAGATGGACATGCCGCTGGCCAAGGCTGGGCCAATTAGAAATGTTGGTTATGCCTCTGTGATAACACATTTAAAAAGAAATCAAAACAAAGTACACACGCAATTTTTCCTAACCAGAGAAGAGGAGGAGGTGAGAACATGTGAGGGGAACAACATGGAGACACCAAGGTCAGTGGAGAAGGAGGGAGAGGAGGTGCTCCAGGTGCTGGAGCTGAGATTCCTCTGTAGGCTGTGGTGAAGACCATGGTGAAGCAGGCTGTCCCCCTGCAGCCCATGGGGTTCCATGGGGGGTGCAGAGATCCACTTGCAGCCCATGGGGAGGTGCCCACGCTGGAGTGGGTGGATGCCTGGAGGAGGCTGTGTTCCAGTGGAAGACCCAGTGGAGAGAGGGGGCCCCTGCTTCCAGGCTGGAACAGCCTGTCCTTGGAGGACTGCACCCCGTGGACGAATGTCTTGGTTTAGAGACAAATTTTGGAGAAAGCACTCTGAATGAACGCCCTCCCCCAAAGGAAAAAGGGTTTAGGCACTTCCTCCCCCCACCATGAAAATAATTTCTTGGAGGAAAGTGAAAGAAACCTGTTTATTTAACAAAACAAAACAAAATGCTCACAAGGCACATGGAAAAGGGAAAAAGGAACTATTAGGTATTGAACCTGTGAAGACAGCTGATAGATTTAGAGTCCCTTCTTTCCTGGGCTTAGCTACCCACGTTGTATTGGTTTGAAAACAAACCAGTGGGAGATCACAAGTCAAGATTGAAATTAAAAATAAGTGAAATAATACAAGGAAAAGCACTGACAAAGTCAGATACAACCTAACACCCTGTTAGGGTGGTAGTAGCAGTCCAACTGAAGTAGTCCAGTTGAAGCGGTGATCCTGTGAAGGTCTAGTCTCCAGCTGAAGATCCAGTGGTAGCTCTTGTCCTCTGGGAACCCAGTAGACAGGGCTAGCTCAGGCAGTTCCAAAGCCAGGTTATATCCAGGTGGGAACACCTGGCTCCTCCCTCCTGGGCAGAGCATCCCACAATGGGATAAGTCCATTAATCACACAGTGGGTCCCTGATGGCCCATTGCCTGTCATCCGGGGTGGGTCATTAGCAGGTGATAGCAGCTAACGGATGGCCCATTGCCAGTCATCGGGAGTGGGTCATTAGCAGGTGATAGCAGCTAACGGCTCACAGCTGGTGGTAATGGAATACTTAAATACATCTATATTGCAACCCAGGACATTATCCACCCCTTATTCTATTACCATCTACACAGTTCTCACTTAAGGTCTCCTTGTGGTACACAATGGGTTTCCCCATCTGCCTGCATCACCCACCAAGTATAACCAGGTCCTTGGGCAAAAACAACCCCACGGATGGGCTTGCCTTTGCCTGAGGTGGGACTAATCCAAACAGTCTTTCCTAAAAAGCCTCTTATGTGTACCACAGGGACTTTATCTCCATCCACTGTGTGCAAAGGTTTGGACTGGGCAGGACCGGCTCGATTGATAGAACCTCTTGTGTTAACCATCCAGGTGGCCTTTGCTAAGTTCAGTTCCCAATTTTTGAAGGTTCCCCCGCCAAGTGCCTTCAAAGTTGTCTTAAGTAGTCCGTTGCACCGTTCAACTTTCCCGGCAGCTGGTGCATGATAGGGGATATGGTATATCCATTCAATTCCGTGTTCTCTAGCCCAGGTGCTTATGAGGCCATTCTTGAAATGGGTTCCATTGTCAGACTCGATTCTCTCAGGGGTACCATGTCTCCACAGGACTTGCTTTTCCAGACCCAAGATGGTGTTCCGGGCAGTAGCATGAGGCACAGGGTAGGTCTCTAACCATCCCGTGGTTGCTTCCACCATGGTCAACACGTAGCGCTTTCCTTGGCGGGTTTGGGGAAGGGTGATGTAGTCAACTTGCCATACTTCCCCATACCTGTACTTTGTCCATCCACCACCGTACCACAGAGGCTTCACCCGCTTGGCCTGTTTGATTGCAGCGCAAGTCTCACAGCTGTGGATGACCTGTGAGATGTTGTCCATGGTCAAGTCCACCCCTCGGTCACGAGCCCATCTGTACGTTGCATCCCTCCCTTGATGACCAGAGGCATCATGGGCCCAACGAGCTAGAAATAATTCTCCTTTGTGCTGCCAGTCCAGATCCACCTGTGACACTTTCACCTTGGCAGCTTGGTCCACTTGCTCGTTGTTATGATGTTCTTCATTAGCCCGACTCTTAGGTACATGTGCATCCACGTGTCGAACTTTCACAGTCAGCTTTTCTGCCCGGGCGGCGATGTCCTGCCAAATCTCAGCGGCCCAGATGGGTTTTCCTCTGCGCTGCCAGTTGGCCTTTCTCCAGCGATCTAACCATCCCCATAGCACGTTGGCTACCATCCAGGAGTCGGTGTAGAGATAGAGCCTTGGCCATTTCTCTCGTTCGGCAATATCCAAAGCCAGCTGGACGGCTTTAAGCTCCGCGACCTGACTCGATCCACCTTGTCCCTCGGTAGCCTGTGAAACTTGTCGTGTGGGGCTCCATACTGCAGCTTTCCATTTCCGATCTGCGCCTACAATTCGGCAGGAACCATCAGTGAAGAGGGCATAGCGTCTTTCACTCTCCGGCAGCTCCTTATAAGGGGGTGCTTCCTCGGCACGTGCTACTTGCTCCTCTGCTTCTTCTGAAGATAATTTAAAAGTCTCACCTTCAGGCCAGTTTGTTATAATTTCCAGAATCCCAGGGCGATTTGGGTTTCCAATACGGGCACGCTGTGTGATGAGGGCAATCCATTTGCTCCATGTGGCATCAGTGGCATGGTGGGTAGAGGGAACCCTTCCGTTGAACATCCACCCCAGCACTGGCAGTCGGGGTGCAAGGAGAAGTTGTGTTTCTGTGCCGATCACCTCTGAGGCGGCTTGGACTCCTTCATAAGCTGCCAAGATTTCTTTCTCGGTGGGAGTGTAGTTGGCTTCAGACCCTCTGTAGCTTCGACTCCAGAATCCCAGTGGTCAACCTCGGGTCTCACCAGGCACCTTCTGCCAAAGGCTCCAGGACAGACCATGGCTCCCGGCTGCAGAGTAAAGCACATTCTTTACCTCTGGTCCTGTCCTGACTGGGCCAAGTGCTACCGCATGAGCGATCTCCTGTTTGATCTGGGTGAAGGCTTGCTGCTGTTCAGGGCCCCAGTGGAAATCGTTCTTCTTGCGGGTTATGAGGTAGAGAGGACTCACGATCTGGCTGTACTCAGGGATGTGCATTCTCCAAAAGCCTATGGCACCTAGGAAAGCTTGCGTCTCCTTCTTGTTGGTTGGTGGAGACATCGCGGTGATCTTATTGATGACCTCAGAAGGAATCTGACGCCATCCGTCTTGCCACTTTACTCCCAGGAACTGGATCTCTCGGGCAGGTCCCTTGACTTTACTCTTCTTGATGGCGAAACCGGCTTCCAGGAGAATTCTGATGATTTTCTCTCCTTTCCCAAATACTTCAGTTGCTGTGTCCCCCCACACAATGATGTCATCAATATACTGCAAATGTTCTGGAGCCTCACCCTTTTCCAGAGCAGCCTGGATCAGTCCATGGCAGATGGTGGAACTGTGCTTCCACCCCTGGGGCAGTCGGTTCCAGGTATACTGCACACCTCTCCAGGTGAAAGCAAACTGAGGCCTGCACTCTGCTGCCAGAGGAATGGAGAAAAGGCGTTGGCAATGTCGATGGTCGCATACCACTTCGCCGCCTTGGATTCCAGCTCGTACTGAAGTTCCAACATGTCTGGTACAGCAGCACTCAGTGGTGGTGTGACTTCATTCAGGCCACGGTAATCCACTGTCAGTCTCCATTCTTCACTGGACTTACGCACCAGCCATATAGGGCTGTTAAAGGGTGAGTGAGCCTTGCTGACCACCCCTTGGCTCTCCAGTTCCCAAATCATCTTATGGATGGGGACCACAGAGTCTCTGTCAGTGCGGTATTGCCGGCGGTGCACTGTTGCTGTAGCGATTGGTACCCGCTGTTCTTCAATTCTCAGTAGTCCTACAGCAGACGGGTTGTCTGAGAGACCAGGCAGGGTATTCAGTTGTCTTATGTCTTCCGTCTCTATGGCTGCTATCCCAAAAGCCCAGCGATATCCCTTTGGGTCTTTGAAATATCCACTCCTGAGATAGTCTATGCCAAGGATGCATGGGGCGTCTGGACCAGTCACAATGGGGTGTTTCTGCCACTCGTTCCCAGTTAAACTCACTTCAGCTTCCAGTACAGTCAGCTGCTGGGATCCTCCTGTCACCCCAGAAATAGAAATGGATTCGGTCCCCACATACCTGGATGGCATCAGGGTGCACTGAGCGCCGGTATCAACCAAAGCCGTATATCTTTGTGGGTCAGACGTGCCAGGCCATCGGATCCACACAGTCCAATAGATCCGGTTATCCCTTTCCTCTACCTGGCTAGAGGCAGGGCTCCTCTAATCCTGGTTTTGGTGCATGATGCTCTCCTCCTGTAAATGTGTTCCTGAGGTCCCTTCAAGAGGATCAGTCATACTGTCATTTCCATTCTGTCTGGGGTTCTGTCCACAAGAGACTGGGGCAGTGTTGAACCTAGATGAGCCTCCTGAAGTGGATGTTTCTGTTTTCAATTCACGTACCCGGGCTGCTAAGGAGGAGGTGGGTTTCCTATCCCACTTTCTCATGTCTTCCCCATGCTCCTGTAGGAAAAACCAGAGGTCACGTCGCGGAGTTTGTCTTCTTTCCCTGGCTGGGGGATGTCTGCTCCTGATGGCAGAGACTCTGGTTGGTTTCGGTGAGGCATGGAAAATTCCTTCTTTGAGCTCTTTCCTTAGTTTCTGGTGGCTCTCTTCAATCAAGCTCCGGACTTGCTCGGCCAGGTTTGTTTCTACCGATGAGACACGGGTGCGTAGTGGAGCGGTGACAGTGTCCTCATAAATTCTCAGTTTGTTTGCTAACACGCCCACCTTGTCTTCGCCTTCCCTCCACTGCAGTGTTGCCAGGTAACGAGAGTATATCTCTGGTCCGAGCCGCGCGAATCTTAGCCACATTTGTGAAGTGCACTGGACATTATCTGGGCTCTTGGGGAATCTCTCATTTTCTGAGAAAATGATCTCTAGCACGGCCAATTCCCTCAGGCATCGGATACCTTGTTCTATCGTGTTCCATTTTCTTTGGTGCATCTGGAGGTCTTCTTTGCAGAGGTATCTGTCGCGTACACTCGCCAGCAATCGCTGCCAGAGGCTGAGAGTTTCCTGGGTTCTCCCAATCCCCTGATCAATAACCACATCCTGGGACAGGGATCCCAGTTGCCTGGCCTCACTTCCATCCAGAATGGTGTCGTTAGCTGCGGCGTCCCAGATGCGGAGCAGCCAGGTCAAGATGGACTCGTTCGCCTGCCGGGTGAATTCCCTCCATAGGTCATGCAGCTCCCCCAGGGATAGAGAGCGAGTGATGATCTCCGGCTCTGTCTCTTCTGCTTGGTGAGATGGTCCTGCCGCATCCTCATCAGTCACTATGCGGACTGATTTGCTTTTGGATTTCTTTTTCTGGACGGGGGCAACTGCTACTGGCTTTGGCTGTTCTGATTCGGCAATGGTCTGTGTTGAGACATTGACTGCTCGTTTGGTTCCTTTCCTCTTGGTGGCAGTTTGCGTGGACGTGGTGCCTGCTGACTTGTTTCTTTTCTCCTCCTCTTCAAGAAGACGCTGTACAACACGAAGTATTGTTCTGTTTCTCAGCATGATGTACACAGTGCTGGTCACAGAGAAAAAAGAAAACAGAACTGACAGGAAGATTATGCCATCCTTAGCATCCAGAGAGAACTCAATATTGTCAAAGATGGCTGTGCCTGGCCTGAAATGCTGGAAGAAACCGCTCTCTCCTCCTAGCCCCAGAGGGTGGGTGCGATTGCTGAGGAGGTCCCAGACGTAGCAGCTCAGGTTAGGCCAGGCAGACAAAGTCGAGTATATATAACGAATGGCATTCATTGCCTCACAGGTTACCATGCAATAGGCATAATAAACCAATAGAGCAATTCTCATGCCATTCCCTGGTCGCAACAGGAGCAATACAACGGGCAGATAGTTTCCCATTTGAGGAAAAATATAGAGAGCGAGATACAGTACCCATATAGATAAGCTGAGCATCATGGTGATAGGATTTCTGAGTTTCCCCAGGTCGTGCCCCACGTTGGGTGCCAAAATATGTATTGGTTTGAAAACAAACCAGTGGGAGATCACAAGTCAAGATTGAAATTAAAAATAAGTGAAATAATACAAGGAAAAGCACTGACAAAGTCAGATACAACCTAACACCCTGTTAGGGTGGTAGTAGCAGTCCAACTGAAGTAGTCCAGTTGAAGCGGTGATCCTGTGAAGGTCTAGTCTCCAGCTGAAGATCCAGTGGTAGCTCTTGTCCTCTGGGAACCCAGTAGACCGGGCTAGCTCAGGCAGTTCCAAGGCCAGGTTATATCCAGGTGGGAACACCTGGCTCCTCCCTCCTGGGCAGAGCATCCCACAATGGGATGAGATAAGTCCATGAGTCACACGGTGGGTCCCTGATGGCCCATTGCCTGTCATCCGGGGTGGGTCATTAGCAGCTGATAACAGCTAACGGATGGCCCATTGCCAGTCATCAGGAGTGGGTCATTAGCAGGCGATAGCAGCTAACGGCTCACAGCCAGTGGTAATAGAATACTTAAATACATCTATCTTGCAACCCAGGACACACGTCAATGATCTGGGGGGCCCAGCAGAGTCGCTCCGGCAGCTCCCTACATGGTCCCGCCGACCGTCTGATATCGGATGAACAAGCAAGCCAAATAGTCCAAGAAGAGAAGAAAAGCAGAAGCCAACCAGGATGTTGCTCTCGCACTTCCAGGGAAAAACTTCTCCTTAGCTAACAGCCCAAGCAGCTGTTGGGTGCGCTGAGCTGCGTAACTAAAAGGAATGCATATGTGTAACATCAGATAATATATTCTGGATAATGGCCTTTATAAAAGCTCAGTGAATTCACATAATTACATTAACAACATATCCAGAATCATCAATACAGTAACAATAACTGTTCTAAAAAGCGAAATTACATTTTCCCACACATAAAATTTTAGCGTAAATATTGCATTGTCTAATTGCTTGAGGGGTCATACTCCCCCTTTTTGTTTTTGGCAAGATGTGTTTCCTTCTATAAGAAGATGAAAATGACACAAAGGTATAACAATACATGGAATGAAACAATAAGCTTACTTAAGAAAATACATCATCAATTGCCTAACCACTCCGCCATCATTCAGAGTCTGCAATCGCTGGGGAACCTCATTCCACAGGCAGGGCTTGGAGAACCTTTCCCGGGCAAGGATTCCAAGTTTACATGGAAGAGGGTCCAGCTTTCATAAGGCTAAATCAGCAATTCAAAATGACTTGATCACATTTTTAGTGCAGAAACACCTGGGTCTGGTGGCATACTTCCCAACCAGCCAGGGCCAGGGCTTGGCCAGAGCCTAGGCCTTAACTGGGAGGGTTTCCCTAGAACATCCTACAAACAAGCCTCTATTAATATCAATTAGGAAAGTGTCTTAAAATGATACAGTTCTTGCAGATAACTACACAAGGTTATGTGGAATTTTCTAAAGCAGCTGGCAGTGTCATTTAACTAAATAATCAATGGTACTATAAACAAACTGTAAATATGTAAAGGAATTGTGCATGTCCAGCATAATTTGAAATTGTCACTCATTCTCTGCCACCTATGGAAGATAAAACTGCAAAGATCGTTATGAATAGTAATATTAATCAACCAATGTAGAACAACTAGACTCACAGAATTCTTGACGACAGCAAGGATCCTATAGACCGTGTGTTCACATGGTTAAATCTTCATCAGGAAGGTTTCCGTTGTAAATCTTTATCTTATCTCCACAGCAGAAAAACTGTGTTCTTTAAAATAAATGAGCATAATGTAACAAAAAGTAAACCTAACAAAACTTAAAGTTAACATCACTGAAAAATGAACAAGATTTAATTTTAATAGAACTTAACAGAACATAAAATTAACAGAACTTAAAAATTAATAAATATTAAACTGAGCAACTCTTAAATTGAACAGACTTAACCTTAATTGAACTCAAACTTAATGGAATTTAAAATTAACATTGCTTAAACTTAACTTGACCTAAACTTAACATAATGTACCTTTCATAAAACTTAAACTCACTTAAATTAACAGAACTTAACTTCAATGGCACTTAACAGGTAACTTAAACTATTTAGCAACTGGTTCATATAAAATTCACTATAACACAGTAGAACTTCACTTACAGGCTTAACTTAGAAATCTAAAATACTTAAAAAGTAAAACAGCATTCTTAGTATGTTTGCTGCAGCACTTTCACACTTGCACGCACACAGACATTGTTCAAGGTATACCTGTGAAAAAAAATTCCCTTGAATTTAGTGAAGGGGTCACTTTGGATGCCTTTGCATCTTTTGAACTTTAAAATTACCAAAAGTAGATTCAAAGTTGAAAGTATTACTTTAAAAGTTTCAGATACAGCAGAGTTTTATTCATTTTAACTCCATCATTTCAAGAAAACTACTGAAGATTTATCATACAGCAATCAAACATAAATGAACAATATGCAAGGAAGCAACTGAGTTGTAAATGAGACAGCAGCAACTAAGAACTCCAGAAGGTTGAATTTCTGCAGGATTAACTGGAAAGGTCAGAAAAGTGTGGTAAGTACATCATAATTCATTAGATGTTTTGACATCAGGCTTTAAAGTTAATTGCTATAGCTTTACATCTTGTCCAGTTAATATCCACTCTACCTAATGTGTCTGGGCTACCCGAATCTATGCTGAGCAGGACTAAGACACCGAGCCTGTCCATAAACCAAGATATCGTGCACATAAGGATAAATGATGCTCTGAGGAGATAGCCGGAAAAATTAACTTTGCTGATTCCTTATGGGATCACAGAAAATAGGTGTATTCAGGGACTAATAGAAGGTGCCTGCAATTATCTCAGGCATGTCAATGTCACAGCTGCAGTCCCAGACATCCTCAAAACATTCTATTGGGCAGGTGCCAATGCAGCTCTGTGAGCTACTAGGTTGTCACAGAAAAATAATTTTTACCCTATGGGAAAAGAGAAATTTTGCCCTGTGATTTTAGCATTGATCCCTCAGTTTTATCAGAGTTGGATGACATTACAGCTTCAATTTGCATATCACAATAAAGCTGAGGTAATAGATATGTAACTGAGCAAAACATAAAATTATTTGTTCAAATTAAATACTTAAGTTACATCTATTAAACTTGCCAATTGAAGAACTGACTTCTCAGCACTCATGCAGTCCTTATTTGTAAGATCAGATGCTAGCAGTCTGCAAGCAGAGGAAAACTCTTAAATTTTGGGAAGGTCTTAGAGAGAGAGAAAAAAAAATAGTGGGTTTTCCCTTCAGAGATCTGGATTAAAAGGTATTGTCCTAGTGAAATCCAGCAGAAATAGAAAACCTGTGGAATGTCTTAAGAGAAACGGAAATGGGGGGGGGAGAGAAACTGAGGTTCTTCCACAATAGAGGCTACAAATAAAGCAGATTGTCATGATTCATATACCAATTCTGTAGAGTTGAGATAAAATGTATTGGGAAAAGTTAAACTGACTTGAACAATTTACATCTGGCTAAGACTCCATGAACATCAGAGGTATACTTAATATAAAACACTTTTAAAAGGACTTCAGCAAGGAATCCAACCCCTGGCCCAAGTTCTCATTAATCAAGGTGTCATCCGTCAGTCCATTTATCTTGTTGCAAGGCTTTCTCGTTGCGAAAAGCTGGAAACAAGTTCAAAATACAACTCAGTTGCACTAATTAAAAAGGCACTTTGAAAATACATTCACGAATCGACCTGTGGAGCCTTGAAAGGGCCCCTCGGGGCGCCGCTGGCGCCCGCCCGCGTCACCCGGGGGGGGGAGCGGCACAGGGGAAAGCGAGGAGGAAAAAAGGGCGGAGCTGGCCCTGCTCCTCTGTTCGGCCCCGCCGTAGCCGGGCAGCCCAAAGACTCCGGGGGGAGGGCACCTTGCGCGTCCCAGCGGGACCTGCCCGGGACTCACTGCCGTCCCGTCCCCCGGCAGCTTCCGGGGGCAGGATATTGACATCAAGGCTTCTCTCACTCAGAAAACAGTCAGAGAGTTCTGCAAGGAATAACAAAGGTGCTCCAATGCGGAGAATATTTTGCAATATGTTTCAAACTGCTTCAGGACGCCTCCAAGGGAAGAGTGCTGCTTCCAAGCAGGGGAAAGACAAGCCAAAGGCAAAGCAGCTGCAGCGGGGGAATGGGCTGCTGGGGTGATC
Organism: Entomyzon cyanotis; assembly: GCA_024500445.1. Classification (NCBI taxonomy): domain Eukaryota; kingdom Metazoa; phylum Chordata; class Aves; order Passeriformes; family Meliphagidae; genus Entomyzon; species Entomyzon cyanotis. Next base: position 1,482,933 of record JAKEPQ010000794.1, read on the forward strand.
TTTTTCAGCTTTAATTGCAGCAACGAGTCCCGAACCAAGTGCCACGTCGTTAGTAATTTGGCTACATTGTTAGTCATTTTGCAGCTATGTTGTTTCTTTTTTGTGGCTGCCTCCCATGATTTGACAAAAGAGGCACTCTGCACATCCACTGTCCCCCCACCTCTCTTCTACCACCTTTAGAGCGTCTAGCACCACCCTCCAGGTAGTCATCAAAGATTTAGCAGTTTCATCACCCTGGGAAGCAGAGTCAAAGATAAGCTGTCCCACTCGCTCCCAGATTGTTGTTCTAAAGGGATTCCCTGAGATAACTTTTAATCCTTTGCTTTTACACCATAGCAGTAAAGCTTTCAACATGTGCTTGTCACACTTAATACCACGTTTAGCTAGCATAAATGTCTACATATTTACAATTCCCTTTTCTTCTTGGGAAATTTGATTTCCCATCGTCTCCCAGCGGCTCACCTTTAAAGGTTGAAATCGGCCTGGGCCTTTGGGGCTCTGCTTGCCGCCCACCTTCGCTGGGTTTCCGTCTCCTTTCGCCGCTCTGCACACAGCCGACGGTTCTCCGACCGTCATCTAGAACCATTGTATGACGTCGGAGTCACCAGATGTCGCTGTTGAGACGGGCACGACACTCGCATAAAAACATGCAACGGCTCCAAGCAAAAGAAAGAACTACCTTTATTACCACAAAGTCTCTTTTATACTATTTTTCAACATTTGTGCTACGTGTTCATTGGCTCCTAACTCACTACATTACAGTATTATTGGTTACCTATAATAAGCACACATTCTTACAAAATAACAGACTCCCTAATGCAGCTGTACATTCCTTCTTCTGCTGTTTTGGCTTCTTGCTTCTGTCAGCTCTAAGATTCTCACGGGTACAAGCTGATTATGCCAGGCTCGAAGTCTGTGAACTCGCCAGACTAATTGTCAGTTCCCACACCCAGGTTCAGTTCTAGTTTTGGTTGTGGCTGCATTCCTAAGCCAGATGTCTTTCCCTTATCTTTCAACCGTCCTTGCTGAGAAAGCAGATCCTGCATACACTGTTCCTTGCTAAAAGTACACAGGTACATTAGGAATTGGATTAAGCCTTTTAGTATCAATTCCCCCTTTGAAACTTCTCAAATTCCTTAAGGTCATTTGGTAAGTTTCAACTCGGGTTTTATCTGTAGCCACATATATTCCTGCAAGATTATGACTGATCATTTTGCGAACACAACCAATAGAAAGACCCATAATTATTACAATCACAATCACAATTATGATGGTTTCCAGTATTCCAGCCAGCCATACTTTTAGGGACCATCCTCCTATTCCTTGGAGAATTTTATTGAACCAATTCGTTTCAGAGGTCATTTGGATAGCATTGCTATCTTCAGCAACTTGCCACATTTGTCAAGTTGTTTTTGGAGATCTATTATGCTTGGGATGTGTATACAACAGTGTTCTCTATCCAGTTTTAAATACCCACAAACCCCTTGTTCTTTGGCCAGCAATAGATCTAAGGCCGGTCTGTTTTGTAATGTCATTTTAGTATTTGCCTCTATTTGCCTATTTTTAATTTGAAATGCCCTTTCTGGGGCTTAGGATAGTTTCCTTAATTGCCAAGTTAGATTATCTAACAAAATTCTATTTTCCAGGGCCATAGCTCCTGGTAAGAGAAAACTCTGTAGGGCCCATCCAAATTGTGTGGAAGCTGGAGGTCCTGTCCATTCATCCTCAGTGTCTCATTTTACCATACCCCAATGTTGGGCTTTTATGGGGCTTCTTCTCCAAGTTGGGTATAGGGTTAATAACTCTAAGGTAACTTGCCCCGTGGTGGGTCCAAACAGTAGTTGGGTGGTCAAATATCTGTCTGAGGTAACCCAAACAGTATAACCTGGGGAAGGAACTTCCAGAGATTTAACACAATTTAGAGGTTGGTTACTTCAATTTATAACTAATTTGGCCATCCAGCTTATGGGGCTGGACCGACTTTCATGGTTTTGCTTTTCTTCACACCTCCATTGACTCTTACTTAGATTGTACATAGGTGTGATTCCCCAATCTAGACACCATCCCACCTCCCCCAAGTATTTCCATTGTCCTTCTAAGGGTTATGTCCTGGTACGAGGCTTGGTTCGGAGAGCTTGATACTCTGGCAAGTTTGAAACATTTTGGGTGTAATTTTTAGTAACACATAAATAACAACCTGGCTGCTTCTCCTCCTGAGGCTGCTAAGGTGAATTCTAAAAAAATGTTGGTCGAGACTATGGGACCCTGTTGGACACTCCTTACCTCCTTTTTTTCCAAAAATAGTTCTATTATCTCCCGGTCTCCAAGCTATCAGATCCTCAAGAATACCATCTCCTCTTCACCTGCTGTTGCGGTGGCTTTAGCTCAACTGAGCGTCCCTAGCAGTGGCATTGCCCCATGGGATGAGTCATGGGAATAAAGCAACCCTAAAGGGGGTGCTCCCAGAGAGCCTTGAAGTAAAGCTATTGGCCCACCTCACCTCCCATATTAATTCTAGAAAGTTCTCCTTTGTCTGCCTTTGCCGTGTTCTCTGATTGGAAAATTTAAAGTTCTGTATCCTCCCCCCTTGTTCCCCCATAAGATCAAGTTATTGTCAGTCCTGAGTTTTATGTACCCCGTTGGTTCTTTCAGTTTCTCCCCTCCCTTTTCCCCCCACTATATAAGCCGCAACGCAACACAGAAACCCTGCTTTGAGCTTGCCGATCCAACCCTATTCCTTCCCTCTTCCATCTCCCCTTACCTTTTAATAAATCCCCTGGACCGCCAGGCTGACTGCCTGCATCTCCTGTGTCTGCTTTCGATCCCTGATTTGCACCGCTCCTCCGGGAGCTCTGCCGAGCTCCAGGCCGCCCCGCTGCCGCCTGAGAGCAGGCTGCCTCGCCGGGCTCCGCTTAAACAGCAAACCCAATCCCGAACTGAGTTTGGGGGTCTGGGACCCCTTTATCTGGTGCCGTGACTCAGATCGGTGTCTGGCTGTGGGGGATTTTCGCCGAGAAGTGGATTCACAGCCGCCTTGCGCCGCAGCCCGCGCTTTGACGTGCCGAGCTTCGAGGACACTGCCGCAGCTGACGCAGAAAAGCCGCGACGGGCATTCAGCGATCTGCGCCAAATACCGCAGCTTCTGTTCCCAGCGGTTTGCATCGGAGTCGCGATTGGATTGTGCCGAGCTTAGAGTGAGTATTCCCGGAGAGCAAAAGAGGACAGGGTCCTCGCTTTTTTTGCCTGTCTCCCAGGGGATGCCCTAAGCAGTTCTCAGCTGCCGGGAGGGGTAGTGAGAGCTTATGAATCGCCTGGTCCGTTTTTGATTTATTTTAATACGATTTCTGCGGGTCGGCGCGTGCAGCTTGAGCCCCGTGTGCTTTCCGTGCCTGGTAACAATGGGTTCCAGACACTCTAAGTCCACAGCTGCTCAGCAGGAGATGTATTTTGAGTTATCTCACCTCTGTCCAAAATAAGGTTTTATTTTCCCCCGGGAACTCCGGAGGTTTGTCTGTTGGGTTTTTGTTAACCACCCCCCTGTATCCTCGAGTGCCGTGTTCGATCTGGATTTTTGGGGAGAGATGGGAAAGAAACTACTTGCCGCGGGCAGGGCGGGTGACAAGGTCGCCAACAGAGTCTTCGCTCTGCACGCGCAGGCTTTTAAGTTTGTTAAGAAGTCCTTCCCTCCCCCCGGAGTCCTCGGCTTCCCCTCCGCCCTCGCCGGCGTGTCCCCCTCGCCCCGCGAGAACCCCCGAGCCCTCGCTGGCGCGTTCCCCTCACCCCGCGGGAACCCCCAAGCCCTCGCTGGCGTGTCCCCCTCGCCCCGCGGGAACCCCCGACTCCTCGCTGGTGCCGCTCCCTGCCGCCCCCTCAGCGGCTCCGTGTCCCTACCCCCACTGTCCACCCCCCCAACGACCCTGCTAGGAGTAGGCAGAAGGGTGCAGCTCGCGTCTCAGCGCCTGGTCGCTTCCAGCCCCAGGGCATCCCTCTCTTTTCTCCTTTTCCTTGTTCGAGTGAGGACGGCCGCCTCGCTCGGGCTTCCACCCTCGACCCTCCTTCCTCACCCCGCGCACCCTGAACCCCCCCCCATGTTAACAGATGCCAAGATGGCACTTGCCCCATAGAACGAGGGGAACAAAATGGCAGTTCTTCCTGCCTTTTTAGAGACAAAGAACAGGGCATTGTGCCGCGCGGGAAGCCCAAGACACGCCCCTCTTCTCCTTCCCAGCATTCTCCCCTGCTAGTCACCTCCCTTGACGTAGACCCTCATCCTTCCCTCCCCCTTCCAGTGCTGTCATTCCCCGCCCACATTACATCACGGGGAGGAGACACGCCAGGGGAAAGTCATGCCCCTGAGTTCCCACGACTCCCCCCTCCGAGATGACCACATCCGGCCGCCATCTTAGTAGTCCCGGAAACCCCGGGATGCCAACATCCGGTCGCCATTTTGGTTGCTCCGGAAACCCTGAGATGTCAACATCCGGTCGCCATTTTGACGATTCCGGAAATGACAATGATTCCATCATTTTTGCTGCTCCTGCATGTCACAGACAGCACTCCTCACTGCCTAGCCCTAACCCCACACCCAAACGCAATGACTCTAGCCGTCCAAAAGTAACTCTATGGCAACCCATTTCCCTTGAAATTAAAGAAAAAGTTTGCAAAGCTGTAAAAAACTATGGTCGAGATTCAACTTACTTTCAGTCCTTATTACAATCTATCTTATAAACTCAAACCAAATGCCCATTTGATATCAAGGCCCTCATTGAATGTCTCCTCACAGGAGGCCAACAAAAATTATGGGAATCAACCTGGCGAAAGAGGGTGCAAATTTTAATTAGTACATACAGAGACAATCCTGATCTCCAACATCTAACTTTAGATTGTCTCTGTGGAACTGGGGAATGGGTCCGACCACAGGACCAGGTTACCACAATTCCTGATTCAGTCTATTTCTATTTAACCCTCGCAGCTCAACAAGCACTAAAGGAAATTCCAATTAAGCCTGAAGCACAATTATCATACATGCTTATCAAACAAAGATCAGATGAATTGTTTGTTGACTTTATAGACCGCCTTACAGCAGCAGTAGAAAGGCAATTTAAAGATACTAACACGCAAGAAGCTGTCATCATAAACACGGCTACAGTCAATGCCAACCCCAAATGTAAACAAATAATCAATTCCCTCCCTCCATATACCCTAATTACTGTTTCCCTATTAATTGATGCATGTTCCAAAGCCCCAATTGAAATAAACCCTAACAAATCCCATGAAACTCCCAAAGCCTTCCCTACCACCCAAACCAACGCCCCCAAAACAGCACCAGAAAACACCCCAAAAACCCATCACGTGCCTTAGGTGTGGCCAGCTGGGTCACTTCGCGCGCAATTGCCCTGCTCCTTTCCCAATCTCTAATCCTCCTCCTCTGAGTCCTTTCCCCTCAGGGCAAGTTGCACCTGCCATGCCACCTGCAGCGCCAACCCCAATGCAGACGCCCTTGCCTGCCATCGCTCCATCAGCTCCACAGCCGATTGCGTGGAACCCCGCGTCTGTGTCCGAATTCCAACCAAAAAACTGAGTGACCAGCGCGGAGGAGCGACGCGTGCAGAAACAAAACCGCTTCCGTTGTGACACGCCAACCAGACTTGACAGATACAGACTCCACAAACTCCTCACACCTCAGCTCTTCCAGCTTGCTCGCATGGTGGACAGAGAGAGAGTCAACACCTCTAGACCTTACTTAACTTGCCAGATACGTAACAATGACACACAAAAATCTGTAAGGGGCCTTGTAGACACTGGCGCAGATGTCACCATTTTTTCGCAATCCATTTGGCCTGAACACTGGCCTCTGCGACAAACCGCCCTCCCTATTGGACGAGTGGGAGGTCAGTCACCCGCCCACAAGAGTGTAAACCCGGTCACCATCACAAATTCAGAGGGAGTGTCAGTGCACATTCGCCCGTATGTTATGGATGTGCCTTTTAATCTTTGGGGAAGAGATTCGCTGTCTCAATGGGGGGGCCCAGATCCACATCCCATCCCAACACCAGGATTTTTAAGTGGGGTCACTGAGCAGAGCGCCACCCCACGGTTGAATTGGCTAACGGATGATCCCGTGTAGGTTGACCAGTGGCCCATAGCAGAAGAGAAATTATTGTGCTCGAGTCCCTCGTTGATGATCAGCTTGCCAAAGGGCACATTGTTCCAACTCACAGCCCTTGGAATTCCCCCATTTTTGTCCTCAAGAAAGAGGGCAAAAATGAGTGGAGACTCCTCCATGACCTGAGGTCCATCAATGCAGTCATGGAGGACATGGGATCCCTACAGCTGGGACTTCCATCCCCGACTATGCTGCCCAGAGACTTAAAATTAATAGTGATTGACTTAAAAGACTGCTTTTTTCACATCCCGTTGCACCCCGCAGACGCGCCAAGGTTCGCGTTCTCAGTGCCATCAAAAAACAATGCCGCGCCAATGAAAAGATACCATTGGACAGTTTTACCTCAGGGAATGAAAAATTCCCCGACCATTTGCCAATGGTTCGTGGACAAAACTATAGCTCCTGTGAGAGCCCAATCTCCTGGAGTTCATATTTTACATTACATGGATGACATTTTAATTTGCACAAAGACGCTAAAGCAAGTGCATGTCACCATGGCACTTCTCAGTCATGCACTCACCGAAGCTGGCTTCACCATCCGGCCAGATAAGGTGCAGCAAATGGCTCCAGTCAAATACCTGGGACTCGTGGTGAGGGACAGGACCATCGTCCCCCAACCACTTGCCATCGTGGACGAGCCCAGAACCTTAAGGGACTTGCACAAGCTCTGCGGATCCATTAATTGGATCAGGCCACTGTTGGGCATCACCACAGAGCGCCTCGCACCTCTTTTTAATCTGTTGTGGGGGAGGGGGGAGCTAGACTCTCCTCGAACCCTCACACCAGAAGCGCGACAGTGTATTGTTGATGTCCAGCAAGCCATCACGCAGAGACAGGCCCACCGCTGCGATCCGAAACTCCCGTTTGAATTAATTATTCTGGGAGAAGGACAGTTCACGCACGGTCTCATTTACCAATGGGACTCAAGCCTGAAAGACCCATTGTTGATAATAGAGTGGGTTTTTCTGCCACATCAACTGGCCAAAACAATAACAACGGCACAAGAACTCTCGGCCAAGGTCATTAAAAAGGCGAGGTTGCGGCTGAGGGCTCTTGCAGGTCTCGATTTCACCTGGATACAGGTGCCCTTTCAATCGGAAGATTTGGAATTCTTCCTAAAATTTTCTGAACCGCTACAATATGCCTTGGAGGGCTTTATGGGGAAAATCCAATCGGGACACAAAAACCACAAATTATTTAACACTGAATTTCGGCTGGTTCCAAAACCTCTCCTCTCGAAGCATCCAATAAAGAATGCTTTGACCATTTTCACAGATGGCTCCAGGGCTTCGCACAAGTCTGTGCTGACCTGGAAGAACCCCCAGACACGGCAGTGGGAAGCCGATGTCGAGGTGGTCCAAGGATCACCTCAGGTTGCAGAGCTTGCCGCTGTGGTCAGAGCCTTCGAGAGGTTCCCCGAACCATTTAATTACTGACTCTGCCTACATTGTGGGAGTCACCCTCCGGGCAAAAAATTCGGCACTAAAAGAAACCTCAAATTTGACTGTGTTTAACTTGCTCCTGAGGCTCACAGATGCCCTTTCCCATCGGGAGCAACCCTACTTTGTAATGCATGTCAGAGCACACACAGACCTGCCAGGGCCCATCGCCGAGGGCAACAAAAGGGCAGACACACTCGCAGCTTCAGCAATGTCACCTAACATCCCAGACACTTTTATGCAAGCCAAGCTGAGCCATCAGTTTTATCATCAAAACAATGCTGCCCTGGTCCGCATGTTTGGTATCACACGAGACCAAGCAAAGGCCATCATTTTCACCTGCCCAAACTGTTCTAAAGATCAGCTGCCCGCTCACCTCTCCGGTATGAACCCTCGCGGTACCGAGAGCTGCCAGGTGTTGCAGACCGACGTGACCCACCTCCCAGAATTTGGGAGATTCAAATACGTTCACGTGTCCGTGGACACCTTTTCCGGAGTGATGTACGCTTCCGCCCACGTGGGTGAGAAGGCCAAAGACTGCATTAACCATCTCCTGTTGGCCTTCTCCACCCTGGGAGTCCCCCAGCAGATAAAAACAGATAATGAGCCAGCGTACATTTCAACCCGGCTGCGACAATTTCTAAACGAATGGGGAGTCTCTCATGTAACAGGCATCCCCCATTCGCCGACCGGGCAAGCAATTATCGAAAGGGCCCACCGAACCCTGAAAACTGTTCTAGCCCATCAGAGAGGGGGAAATGAAGTGAACACCCCTCAGATGAGGCTGAGCAAAGCCCTGTTTACAATAAATTTCCTGAACAACTCCTTTGACGAACCGCTGCCGCCTGTATTCAGGCATTTTTCCAACGATAAACAAGCAAAACTGAAAGTCCAACTGCTGGTGCTCGTGAGAAACCCTGAAACTCTTTTAATTCAAGGACCTTTTCCATTGATAATGTGGGGGCAAGGGTATGCCTGCGTGTCGACACCTGCAGGTCCAAAAGGGATACCCAACAAGTGGGTAAAGCCCTACGCCCCGAAAGACAAAAGCAAACAGGCGCATTTCACTTCCAAGCGAATCAAGCCTGACTGGACAATGTTGTTCTTCCTTGGATGGAAGAACAAAAAGAAAAAGCCTGAACACCAAACAATAGTACCCCCTGAATCATACCTATCAGAATTAACTGCTTTTGATTTCTCCACAGACCCCCCCCCCCCCCTTAAGTTTTCCAGAGAATTTACCTTTTACCCTTATTCCCAGAGCAATTAGAGACCGGCAAAAGAACCCCCAAAACTCCCCCGCCGTCCAAAACCTTATGTTCTGTTGTTTGCTGATCTTTGTGCTTTACTTTAAAGGTTTGTGATAGCGCCGAGTGCCCCCGCAAAGATGAATCCCCACAGTGACATCCTTCGCCTCACCTGTCTCACTGTCGTCCTCACGCTGTCCTGCAGCTTCATTGTCCCACAGCCGAGGATGAACGTTTGGACCACCCTGGTGAAAACCCTAAAGCAGGATGGACTGTGCTTGGCGATGGATCGAGCGGAGAACCCAATGGCAACTTGCCTCATTGGGATTCCCCTGCAAAGAGGCGAATTTCCCTTTGCAGACAAGTACCACTCCTATCCTGATCCGGTAAACTCTTGGGATGAATGGGTCAACTACAGGCTTCCATCTGGCACGGTGGGGCCCCAAGAATTAGAATTGTTGGAGTCCACCCAAGCGGCACTTTGCGTGAAATTTAACAGCCCACAGAGATATAGCCCGCACAATCCTGAGGGGGCTGTAGAAGGACCAGATGGCTTTGATATGCCACCATTGCCATTCTTTCATATCCATGTCGATAAAAAATATGATGCGTCCTCCTGGTGTAATTACACTGCCCCCGAGCCAGCCCTGTCCAACGCTCATCCCAAGATCTTACCGAAAGGGGTCTTTTTCATTTGCGACAACCGAGCCTGGGCAGGAATCCCAGCTTGCCTCCGGGGGGGGGCCCTGCACCCTTGGGAAGCTCGTAACATTTACGCCGGATAAGAGGCAACTCCTAAATTGGAAAAATTCGGTCAAATCGACCCGCCAAAAAAGAAATGTAATTGATATAGACGAAAAGTGTAATGATACTATTGTGACCTGGCCAAAATCAAAAAGAATTGCAGCCTCTATCCTGGTCCCTTGGGTTGCAGTTTACAAAGCCTTGGGCGACATTGAAAAACTAGAGTGCTGGCTCAGAAAGCACGCAAGGCTAACATCGTCAGCCCTGAGCCAGCTCCTGGAGGATGAGGAGGCCATAAAACATGCAACGTTACAAAATAGAGCTGCCATTGACTTTCTCTTGCTCGCTCACGGGCATGGTTGCGAAGATTTTGAAGGAATGTGCTGTCTCAATTTTTCTACGCACGGCCAGAGCATTTCCTCCAAAATCCGAGCAATCCAGTCCCACATCGCCAAATTGAAAACCGAATCCGAAACTTGGTGGGACAACTTGTTCAAAGGTTGGGAGTTCTCCAGCTGGGCTGCCTCAATCGCTAGATCAATTGCCTCAGTTCTGTTAGTTGTTTTCCTGATTATTATGAGTCTAGCTCTGTTTAAAACTTTGTTTGTTAAATATCTCCTCTCGCTTCTATCAAACAAGAAAGGGGGAGATGTTGCGGTGGCTTTAGCTCAACTGAGCGTCCCTAGCAGTGGCATTGCCCCATGGGACGAGTCATGGGAATAAAGCAACCCTAAAGGGGGTGCTCCCAGAGAGCCTTGAAGTAAAGTTATTGGCCCACCTCACCTCCCCTCCCATATTAATTCTAGAAAGTTCTCCTTTGTCTGCCTTTGCCGTGTTCTCTGATTGGAAAATTTAAAGTTCTGTATCCTCCCCCCTTGTTCCCCCATAAGATCAAGTTATTGTCAGTCCTGAGTTTTATGTACCCCGTTGGTTCTTTCAGTTTCTCCCCTCCCTTTTCCCCCCACTATATAAGCCGCAATGCAACGCAGAAACCCTGCTTTGAGCTCGCCGATCCAGCCCTATTCCTTCCCTCTTCCATCTCCCCTTACCTTTTAATAAATCCCCTGGACCGCCGGGCTGACTGCCTGCATCTCCTGTGTCTGCTTTCGATCCCTGATTTGCACCGCTCCTCCGGGAGCTCTGCCGAGCTCCGGGCCGCCCCGCTGCCGCCCGAGAGCAGGCTGCCTTGCCGGGCTCCGCTTAAACAGCCAACCCGATCCCGAACTGAGTTTGGGGGTCCGGGACCCCTTTAACCTACATCTCTCCTTCTCATGCAAATAGTTGGTGATATTTGCCTTTGCTATTGCATTAGTCAGATTATCATATTGAATTACCATTGACAGATCTATAGGGATAATTCCCCAAGGAATAGGGTCCCCTGCTGAATCAGGGATAGGGAAGCAGGCTGTAATGCTGGACAGATTATGCATTTTACCAAACCCTTGGATTAAAGTCAATATTAAATTTTCTTCAACACCCCCACCTAAAGATAAAAAGATTCCCATAAACATTAGTCTATACATTTCACTGCTCATTTACAGATGTCTTCAAAATTTTCAGCCACAGAGGTCTTGTGTTTTTCACTGTCCACTCCAAGTCAAAAGCCTTCTTAATTCGGGTGCAACGAATCCAGGAGTTAAGTGTCCTTTCATTTTCACTGCCGTTCTTGTAGTGAACAGAACTAGATAAGGTCCTTTCCACTGCTCCTGAAGTGGTTCTGATTTCCAGGTCTTGATGTATACATGATCCTCGGGCTGAAATGAATGAACTGGGGTGTCTAGGGTAAGAGGTTCTGATAGAGCGAGATACCTTTTTAGTTCATTCAAGGATTTCCCCAATGAAACTAAATATTGTTCTATTTCCTGATTCCCAATTTTTTCCTTGGACCCAGGGAAAGTTGCAACAGAATACAGTCTTCCAAACATCAACTCATACAGGCTCACCTTCAGGTCAGTTTGGGGTTGCACTCTTAATTCATAACAAAGCTAAATGGTAACACCTTTGGCCATTTCAAGAAAATTTTCTGACACATTTTTCTAATTTTTCTCTTTATAGTTTGATTCATTTGCTCAACCCTTCCACTAGATTGTGATCTCCATGTAGTATGTAAATCCTGTCTTATACCAAACTGTTTACTAAGTTGCTGTAACACTTCAAATATAAAATGGGGTCCCCTATCAGATGGCATTCCTATAGGCACTCTGAACCTGGGTATGATCTCTTTGAGGAGTACATTAGTAACTTCTCTAGCCCTGTTGGTGCATCAGGGAAAAGCTTCTGACCACCTGGAAAAGGTATCCACTAATACTAGGAGATACCTGTATTCTTGTTGGTGTGGTAGCTCAGAAAAAATAATTTGCCAGTAATCACTGGGAGTGTTTCCTCTTTTAGTAATCCCTGGAGGAGGTCTTTTTGAAATCAAAGGATTATTTTTAAGACATAGCAGGCATTTTTCTGTAACAGACCTGACAATTTTTGTCATACGGACACTTGAGTATCTGAGTCTGTAGATTTGTCATCATAGTGTCAATTCCCCAGTGGGTTTGCTGGTGTTTCTCTTTTACCATATGTAACATCAGTTGTGGTGGGACTTTGACCTGGTTATTGGGAGTTACTAGCCATCCAATCTTTTTATTCTGGGCTTTTAGATAAGTAGCTAATTTTAAATCTGCTTGACTATATCCAGGTCTAACTTCTGGCAGTGAGATAGCTTTCTCAGGTATTAATGCTAGAATGCCTTATTGTACAACCTCTCGAGCAGCTTTATCTGCAAGTCTATTTCCTACATGAATTTGGGAATCCTCACATTGGTGTGCTTTGCAGTGTAGTATGGCCACTTCTTTGGGCAGTTGGATAGCATCAAGAAAGGACAATATTTCTTGTATATATTTATTCGGAGATCCTTGTGCTGTTAATAGGCCTGTCTCTTTCCATATTTCTCCATGGGCATGAACAATGCTAAAAGCATATTTCGAGTTGGTGTTTTTCCTGCTGCCAATTCCAGGACTCTTCATCGCGCTATGAGCTCTGCCCTTTGTTCTGAGGTGTCCGTGGGCAGCGGTGCAACTTCTGTTATTTTGGTTGACAATACTACAGCATAGCTGGCTCTTTGTTTTCCATCTTGCACAAGGCTACTTCCATCTGTAAAAAACTCTGGATCTTCAATGGGTGCATCTTATAGGTCTGGTCACCTTGCATAAACTTGCTCAATTGTCTGTAAACAATCGTGGGTCAACAGCTCTGCTCCCTGCATTGGAGTATTCAGAAATTGGGCTGGGTTTACCACTGTGGTTACTTCAAATTCCACATCTTCTTACTCCATTAAAATAGTCTAATACTTCAGCATATGACTCGGGGAAAGCCAATACCCCCCTTTTTGGCCTAATACAGTGGTTACAGTGTGTGGAGTGTACATTGATATCTTTTGTCCCAAAGTCAATTTCCTAGCCTCTTGGATGAGGAGAACACTATGGCTAGCAGGCATCTGGGCCTTCCCTGGCTGACCTTGTCAAGTTGTTTTGAAAAGTACCCCACAGGCCTCTTGAAGTCTCCTACCTTCTGAGCCAGAACTCCGAAGGCTAGGTGCTGTTGTTCATGCACAAAAAGCTCTGTTAAGTCTGGAAGTCCTAAGGCAGGTGCAGACATCAAGGCCAGCTTTAAGTTACAGAACGCACATTCACACTCAGGAGTCCAAATCAAAGGTCCTTCTGGGGCTTCCTTTAAAAGCTCGTACAATGGTTTAACTAAAAGTCCATAATTTGAAACCCACAATCTTCACCATCCTGCCATACCCAAGAATGCTCTTAAATCTCGGGCAGTCGCAGGTTGGGGTACTTTGCAGATGGCCTCTTTTCTGTCCGTTCCCAATTTCCGCTGTCCTGGAATTATTTCAAACCCTAGGTAGGTAATGTGATCATTGCAAATGTAACTCGTGTCAAGCAACAAGTTGTTTTAGATGTGGATGTGATGAGGGCATGATAGCCCTAGACACAATTGGCAAGGGGAACTGCAGTAAGGAGTGGGGTTATCCTTATAAGAAATAAACCGAGACACAGAGACGATTTTCTTGTAAGGCATGGGAAGATACCAGAGTCAAATATATGTGCCACGGATGTTACATTAAATATTTCCAACTACAAATGTCATCAAATGTTACATAGGTTATTTCTAATCACAAATGTTGTAAAAGTATTAAAAAAAAAAAAGAAAAGAGAAAGAAAAATTAAATGAAGTTTCTGTAGTTGAGTTATAGAAATTGTGCTGTAACTGCCTTTTAGCCCACCCCTCTTTTTTTTTCCTAGCTTTTGCTTGCTCTGTAGTTTTTAGAACCCCTGATAACAGCAAAGACGCAAGCGCAGAAGGACCATCCCCTTTACGACCCCCAGCAACAGACCCCAGCAACAGCGAACGCAAGCGCAGAAAGACAGAGCATGACGTAAAACTCAGGAATTCAGAGGAGTGGGATTTCTGAGAAACGAAACTAAAAAATGTATAAAAAGGAGGAGTTTTAAACTGAAGGTGTGCTTTTTCTGTGGAGCAGAGACTCATAGACACACCCAGCGCTGCTTTGCTTATTGCCTCCAGCCTTATATTCTAAATTCTGTATTTTAATAATCATTGCTATTTTTTAATCTGCTTTATATAAAATTTTTGCTACTAAATTTTCTATTGACTCGTTTTCATTTATAACAGTAACTTGCTGATTCAAGATTTGAGCCTTTTCCCAAGACACTTTGTAGCCTCCTTGGCCTAGGAAATTTAGAAGATTGATAGTCAATTCCATACAATTTTCATTAGTTTTCTTTGCTAGTAAGATGTCATCAACTTACTGCAGGACCAACCCTTTGGGGCTGTCCTTTTTCCAGACCTTGAATTCTTTTTGCCAGTTGGTTCCCAAAAATCGTTGGACTATTTTTAAATCCTTGTCGTAACACAGTCCAGGTAAGCTGAGTTTTGGCCAGTTTGGGGACTCTCCCATTCAAAGGCAAAAATACCCTGACTTTGCTTATCGAGAGGTATGCAAAAGAAGGCATCCTTCAGATCTATCACTGTAAACCATTGGTGATATTCCGTAAGGGCTGTTAACAGGGTATAATGATTGGCTACAATAAGGTGGATATCCTGAACTATTTGATTGATCTCTCATAGGTCTTGTAGTAGCCTGTATTTATTCATCCCAGGCTTTTTAACTGGCAAAATGGGAGTGTTATATTCTGACTCACATTCTATCAAGAATCCAAATTCCCTGAAATTTTCTATTAGACTCTTGATTCCCCTTCTAGCTTCTAATTTTAAAGGATATTGTTTCTGCCTTACCGGTTTTCATCCAGGTTTTAGGGTAAAACTTACAGGCTGAGGTTGTTGGGAATGGCCTGGAGTTCCACTGGCCCAAACCAGGGGTGTTACTGCATTTTCTTCTGCTTCCGGTATTCCTCCAAAATTGTCTGGTTCTGGTGTTCCCTGCAACATAAAAGTCCTTGATGGCTTTAGTCTTGGGTATGAATAATTGTATTTCTCCATCTTTAAATACAATCTGAGCCTCCAATTTACTTAAAAGGTCTCCTCCCAAAAGAGGAACCAGACACTCTTGCATATATAAAAGTTGGTGTGTTAACTTTGTTTACTTAAATTTACAATCTAGGCTACAACTTTTCCACACAAACCCCTTTCTTGTGGAAACCGCATATGCACAGTGTGGTATGATGCTTTTAAAACCACACACCCCTAGCTACAGGTTTCCTAGCATGTGTAGCTGCAACCTTGGTCCGGTTATGGTCACAGTATGCTATTACTTCCTGTAAGAAACAATGACAAGAGAATATTGTTATTTTGAAAATGCTATTTCCAATCTTTTGGGAGTTTTGAGGGAGGTGTGACTCAAATACGCCCCGATGCCTCAGAACCAGCTGCTGACACTAACAAACCCCACACTTCTTTGTTGTTGGAAGTCGAGCCCATGTTGGGGGAGAAGAGGGGGAAGCTGACTCATCAGTTCTTGTGAAAAACGAGGTCCACTCTCCTGTTAGGATTAAAAAGGTTTAATAAAAGACAATAGGGGACAGATAAAAGCAAAAGGTTAGTGCTGGGTGCTTTGGCATTCAGCCAAAAAAACCCCACACCTGGTATGGACAGAGACACCCTTCACATACTCTTCAGCCTAATGCATATTCATAAACAGTTATATATATTCATATTTTTTCTCCAAACTATTTTGCATGTTCTGAGAACTGATCCGCTTCCTCGGAGCATGCGCAGTCATCTTTCATTGATTCTGTTTTCACTCCCAGATTGTGGTTCCTGCAGGCGACAGGTGCTGATAGTTGGAGTGTCAGAGGCAGGGTCCGTTCGTGGGATGTTATCCAGTTCAAGCAGGCAGTTCAAGCATTCTAATAAAACTATACCAGCTATTTTACTACTATTAAACTCAGCTAGTACTAGAAAGAAAGACCTTAGTCATCATTACACAGCAATTTTTCACAACCAGGCTACCTCTATAAGAAAAGAATTAAAACAATACACATAGTATCCATTGTAATATTTGCGAAAAGCCAACATTATGACATGTATTTATCAAACTGTGTAATGATGACCCGGAGTTTCCTGGTAGAAATCTACTGGGAGACAGGGGACGAGAGTAAAAGTCCCCAAATTCCAAGTAAGGGAAAAATTGCCAGATTGAGGGTAAAAACACACAAAGACTAAAGAAAAAAAGTACTCTGGACGGGAAGTGTGGGATAGCAGACCCAAGAGAATCTGGGACTGAAGGACCATATTTGAGAGTTTACCATTTTATTTAAAACACAAAATCTGTGAGGAATCAGTTAAAAAGTAAAAATTGCTTTATTATTGTATTGTTGTGAGTGAGAATGAATGATATAAGAAAATAAAGGTGGGAGAATGTGAATGAATGGAAAAACATGTGATTAATTTAAACTCTGGTATTTGAAAGGAGGTGGATATAATATACAGGAAAGGTTTTTGTGCTATACAGCAGGTAGAGGCATGGATGAGAACAAAGAAAGGGACCAGGGAGGAAAAGGAAAAAATGGGACAAAAAGGAAGTAAAATAGGTTCAGGAAAAAAGGGAGAAAGGAAAGATTGGGATCCCCCGGAGTCAACCCCACCACCGTTTGTGCAGGGTGCGGCGGGCGCTGCTCTGCCAGCCGGACATGCCGGAGTCCCGCCGGGCTTAAATGCCATGGCTCCCGGACACGCGGCGACCCCACTTCAGCCGGGTTCCCTACTCTATGCCCCCGATCCTACCGCATCCGCGCTGGGGCACCCCGTAATGCAGCCGGCCGGCCCGGCCCCGGCCCTCACCCCAGACCACGTGGAGACTGGAAAAGTGCAACCTACTGTAGTTCCGTTTCCGCCGGCTGCCCTATCCACTTCCGGCCCCAACTCTATGACCCTGGAGGACTCAGCTGCCTCTTCCGCTTTTGCCCTGACTCCGGTAGCCCCGAATTTCGATAACGGGACATCGTATCAGAATACTAGAAGAAACTCAGTCAGGACTCAAAGGCAGCTTGATAATCCCTCCCCTGCCACTACTCCAAAACAAGGGAAAAGGGTCCCTCTCCTCTAAGGTTATGGGGATTGAAGAGCAGAAAGGGAGGGGTCACGAAATTAATTTATTTCCCTTACGAGAAGTCCCCATTAGGGGAGTACAAGGGGGCGTAGGTTTCGTAAATGCCCCTCTGACCTCCTCCGAGGTCAGAAATTTTAAGAAGGAAATTAAAGGGTTATTAAAGGATCCCATAGGTGTAGCTGAGACATTAGATCAATTTTTAAGCCCCAATATTTATACTTGGGAAGAGATATAATGAGTATTATATTTTCCCAAGAAGAGAGGCAGATGATTAGAGCTGCTGGAATGAGAATATGGGAAAAGAGATAATATACAAAGTCCCCCAGGAGACCAGAAGATGCCAATAGCACCTCCTAACTGGAATCACAACGAGGAGGCAGGGAGGGGACATATAATTGATTATCGTAATTTAATAATCAAAGGGATAAGTAAAGGCAACCAAAAGCTAAATCCTGAGAGGATTGCAGGGATTTTATCTCTCCCCCCTCCTTCTTCAAAGAAGGCGTTGGGGAAGATGAAATAGGAAAGCCTTATAGATATGATTACCTTGCAAAAGATGCTGAGGATATGGAAAATATGAGCGAGATTGAAATGAAGACAAGGTTCGAGTTGTAGAGTAACTAAAGAACAATGGTATAGCCACGGAAGGTAATCCCCCTTCTTGATAGAACAATGCCCTCTGCCCAGGCAAGTCCAAAGGTCAGAGCAGACCCTACCTGCCTGGTGGAGATCCCAAAAAGCAGTTTTAAGGTTTGAAACATGACCCCGTATGGTAATGTGATGATTCTTATAGGTTGTATGTAAATGCTGTAGGGTTTGTAGTTTGTCTTAGATTGGTTAAAGAAGAGTTGAATATTCAACAGAGAAGATGATTTATTGCATTGTAAACAGCAAATCGCTCTCTTTTTTGCTCTCTTCTTTCTGCTCTCTCTCTCTCTCTCTCTCTTTTCTCTGGCCTGCTTTGGGCTGCGTCTTGCAGCCCAGCAGGCCTCTCACGCTCACGCCCTTTCGCAATAAACCCTCATGCTCTAAAACTCATCTTTAGAGATCTCTTGTCCCTATTTTTATCCCCATAACTAAACCCCACGGAGTAATTCCTTACAGAAGGAAGTAAGACTACTACTTGGATTATTGGGATACTGTAGATTATGGATTGAAGGATATACTCAAGCAGTAAAATTCAAGATCAGTCTGGGAAGTGGAGGCTTTCTGATGGGAGGCAGTTGCTTAATAAGCCACTAACTAGAAAAATATTAGAAAATATGCATCAAAAGACTCATTGGGGTACTCAGGCATTGTGTGATCATTTTTTAAGGAATTATGGATGTCTTGGGGTCTTTGGAGTGGCAAAACAAGTAACTGAAAAATGCATAACTTGCCAGAAAGTAAATAAAAAAGTAATGAGAAAATGACCCCAGGGGGTCATGAATTAGCTCTGAGACCATTCCAGAGTATCCAAGTGGACTTTACTGAACTTCCCCAAGTACAGAGGTGGAAGTTTCTATTGGTAATAATAGACCATTTGACTCATTGGGTAGAAGCAGTCCCTACTGTCAGAGCTACAGCTAATGTAGTATGTAAAACCCTTTTGGAACAAATTATTCCCAGGTATGGAATGGTTAATAGAATAGACTCAGATAGGGGGACACATTTTACATCAAGAGTATTACAGCAGATAACTCAAGCCTTGGGAATAAAATGGGAATTACATACCCCATGGCACCCACAAAGTTTGGGTAGGGTAGAGAGAATGAACCAGACTTAAAAAAAAAAAAAAAATAAAAAAAACCACTTTAACAAAACTGATGATTGAAACACAAATGTCCTGGGTAAAATGTTTACCATTGGCTCTGTTGAGAATCCAAACACAACCCAGGTCAGACCTGGGAGTGTCACCTTATGAGATGATGTTTGGGCTACCCTTTCTGACCACCCAACATGAAACTGCTACTTATGAAATGGGAGAAATAAGTGTTAGAAAATATGTCATCACAATTGCAAAAACACTTGAAAATTTGAGGTTGAAAGGGATAATCCCTCAAACCACACCCTTAGAATTTAAAATCCATAATATCCATCCAGGGGAATGGGTGCTGGTGAAAACATGGAAAGAGCAATCTTTAACTCCACAATCGGAAGGTCCTTTTCAGGTATTACTGACAACCGAGGCAGCGGTCCGGACCAGAGAAAGAGGGTGGATCCACGCCAGCAGGATCAAAGGACCTGTGGAGGAACCTAAGGAGTGGACTATAACCTCTAAGCCGGGTGATACCAAGTTGACTCTTAATCAAAGACTGGGTGGTAATGAACTGGGAAGACCCAAATGATCCAGAGACTGTACTGAGGATCCCACTTAACTGGGAAGTAAGGCCAAGTTTATATCAGTGGTTCCAGGTGCCACCTGGACAAGTGTCACCTGGACAAGGAGCCTCTGATACCCCCCTTGGGAGGAATACTTCCACCCCAAACCGGAGGTTCAGGACTGTTTTGGGCAGAGGGTCCTCAGGTTTTTGCTTTAGCCTGTGACTTGTATAAAGAAGAGGTATTACAACCTCCATTAGTACCATACCATATACCCTGTTTGAAACATCCCCATACTGGACATGCTAGCTGGGTTAAATGTAAATGCATAAGATGTGGGAAAAATTGGTATTGTAGTTCACAAAAACTTCAACCTTGTTGTAGAAAGTGCCGGGTATCAGATTTATTTCCAGCCCAAGCAGAACTAGAAAGGACTGAAATAATAACTTTTCTCTGTGGATGGGAATTACTAGTACCTGTTGAGTGGGAGGTGCCTGAGGAACAGTGGGAAACTACAATTAAAAGGTGTCAAAAGCAATTTGCCTGCAAAATAGCAAAAAGGAAGTGATGAGGAGATAGAGGGCAAGACCAGGATTGGCCACTGTACTCGCCACCGAGAAGATCATATACACCTGCTATGGGTAGCAACCCCATAGGCATGGGAGGTGGGGGTATAAGCCATACTGGATCTCTATTTTTCCTTCTATTGTCACTCATTTTTTGTCTCTTCCCTTCTGAGATGCCAGCACAATCATGTCGCAAGTGCTACCGAATGCTTTACATGGAAAAAACCCGAGGTTCCTCTCTTATTACTCACACCCACATCAACAGCCACTGTTATAACCCATCCAAACTAGGTACTTGTATGCAAAATGGAAAAAAATATTGGATTGCAGAGAATTTAGGAATGAGTGGTAATAGGTTGGGAAGTGAATGTCCAAAGGGAGAAAGGTGGGTTTGTTTTGCATTCGCCCTTAAGGGTAGAGTTCAAGATTTGGTAAAAGAACAAATAGTAAGCAAGAAGGCAAAGCCAGCACAGCAGTCCAACTCTGTATATCAGCTCCACGTCAGGATCTGTATACGAAACTCAAGCAACAACTAGAAAAAGAGGTAGATATCTCAAGAATTGGGAAAAATCTGTTTGTGGAATTGGGGGAGAGGATAAGTAAGGAACTAAACATAACCAACTGTTGGGTTTGTGGAGGGGCCTTAATGACAGAGGAATGGCCATAGAAAGGCAGCAGTTTAGGCCCCATTGAACTCCTTAAGTGGAATCGGACAAATATAAAAGGGGAAAACCGACCAGAAGGGTGGATTTTGAGTTCAACAGTGATAGGAGAAGAATGTCTCTGGCACTCAGGGAAAAATTTTCTTCACAAAGTAGGAAATACTCCCTGTAAGAGGTATAAAGTTAGTAATGGAACTTTTACATGGTGGATCCCAGAAGAACCAACTCTGTATTGGGCCCAGAAAAAAGCAAAAGGGAAAAACTGTAAGTATAATAATGAAATCAGACTGTTTCAATGTAATGATACAGGCAAGAATCCTTATTTTGGGATCCCAGAAATATCCAAATTCTGGGAGAATATAAATCAACAGATAAATGATTATTGGAAAGCACCAGATGGCTTATTTTGGATATGTGGGAAAAGATCATACCCAAAACTCCCCTCTCGGTAGAAAGGGAGTTATACTCTGGGGATCATACAGCCAGGATTTTTCCTCTTACCAGGACCAGATGGAGATCAACTAAGAGTACCAGTTTATGAGGATTTAAAAAGAAATAAAAGAACAGTGATTGGTGGATTTCAAAAATGGGGAGAGGAGGAATGGCCCCCTGAACGCATACTGGAAACATATGGGCCAGCCACCTGGGCACAAGATGGGAGTTGGGGAAATCGCACCCCAATCTATATGCTGAATTGTATCATAAGACTCCAAGCAGTTGTAGAAATAATAATGAACAAAACTGCTTGGGCATTGGAGTTGATATCAGATCAACAAAGGCAAACAAGAGCTGCAGTTTATCAGAATAGGTTGGCTTTAGACTATTTATTAGCTGAAGAAGGGGGTGTCTGTGGAAAATTTAATACATCAGATTGTTGTTTAAAAATAGATGATCATGGAGATGCCGTCCTAGATATAGCCAAGGATATCAGAAAAATAGCCCACGTACCGGTCCAAAAATGGGAATCAATGCTAAAGAATAACTGTCGGGATAATGCATTGGGAGTAGAATGGTGGAAAAAGCTAGGCTTCTTCCTTTTATGCGCAACAGCTGGTTTGCTATTTCTTCCTTGCCTGATCCCCTGTTTTATTTGGCTAATCACCAGTGTAGTCCGAGGTATGCAAGTAGTTACTATGCCTGTGGACCCAAAATTGGCTACATCCAGAACGGCACAAAAGATCATGGTATTAAAGGAACAAAATAATAAAAAAGACCCCTTTGAGGAAGCAAGGTTGATTTGTGAAAGAAATGAGCGAATGGTGGAGATAAAAAACCAAGAATTACTGCTCAAGCCAAATGATTTGTAAAAAGAAAAAGAGGAGGAATTGTGATAAATACATGTCATAATGTTGGCTTTTCGCAAATATTACAATGGATACTATGTGTATTGTTTTAATTCTTTTCTTATAGAGGTAGCCTGGTTGTGAAAAATTGCTGTGTAATGATGACTAAGGTCTTTCTTTCTAGTACTAGCTGAGTTTAATAGTAGTAAAATAGCTGGTATAGTTTTATTAGAATGCTTGAACTGTCTGCTTGAACTGGATAACATCCCACAAACAGACCCTGCCTCTGACACTCCAACTATCAGCACCTGTCGCCTGCAGGAACCACAATCTGGGAGTGAAAACAGAATCAATGAAAGATGACTGCGCATGCTCCGAGGAAGCGGATCAGTTCTCAGAACATGCAAAATAGTTTGGAGAAAAAATATGAATATGTATAATTGTTTATGAATATGCATTAGGCTGAAGAGTATGTGAAGGGTGTCTCTGTCCATACCAGGTGTGGGGTTTTTTGGCTGAATGCCAAAGCACCCAGCGCTGACCTTTTGCTTTTATCTGTCCCCTATTGTCTTTTATTAAACCTTTTTAATCCTAACAGGAGAGTGAACCTCGTTTTTCACAACAGCAATTTTTCACAACCAGGCTACCTCTATAAGAAAAGAATTAAAATCATACACATAGTATCCATTGTAATATTTGCGAAAAGCCAACATTATGACATGTATTTATCACAGTTCTGAACAGGTGAGGTTGGCTACACAGCCCGAGATCCGGGAGAGAGCCTTTAACCCCTAGCAGCCGAGCTGATGGGGACACCTCTCACAAACACCACGCCTGACCCACACCTGCGGACAATGGCGCGGGGTGGGCCGGAGTCGCGGCCGCCTGGCGGGCCGTGTTCCTCCCCCTCCCGGCGGCGGGTGGTGCTAGGCCTCGGTGCCACCGAGGTTGCTATGGCGACGGGTGTTGAGATGTCGCGAGGGGGCGCTGTGAGCCAGCCTGGGTCGCGACCATCGTGGCGGTGTGTGGGGGTGAAACTGAAAGTGAAGTGCTCGGGCCGCGGCGAAGCGGGACTGAGTCGCTGGATCCTTCCCATGATCGCCTGAGCCACCCCGACCCGAGTATGTCGGATAGTTTCGACCGAGCTCCAGGTGCTTGCCGGGGCCGGGGTCGGGGTCGAGGAGGCGCTGCTTTCAGCGGCGCGGACGCGTCGGAGAGCGGTGGTGGGGCCTGTCTTGGGGGTAGTGGTTACCACAGTTCAGTCTCGGACGAAAAGGAGCATAAAACGGGCGGCCTCTTGCTGCTGCAGGAACCGTTGCGACCTCCGAAGACAGCGCCGCTGAGCACCGGAAACGCAGGTACTGGCCGCCGTGCAGCCCCTTCCCTGCCCTTCCAGAGGCCCCCGGTGCCGTAGGTATCGAGGAGAGGCCCCCTAAAGTCCGCTGTGCTCCCCTTCTTTGTGCACAGTGCCCTGCTCCTGCTTCGCTTGCTGCTCCGGCACCCCCTACCCCCATTCCCATCGCCGTCCCACTGAGAGTGGAGCCCTGGGGCTTCCCCCACACACCTCCCTTCGGCCTAGCCACGAGGACACGTACTTTCTTCCATCCCACGCACCTAGGGGCTTAGAGGCCACCGCATGGAGATGAGCTGCGTAGGGGCCCTGGCAACTGCACTTTACCTTAGATGAACAGTCATGTTTCTGGGCTATGAACCTGTGCTCAAGTAAAGATATGATGTACCGTTGCATCCTACTTGCAACGTTTCTCTGTCTGTCCCTCCCTCCCTTTCTGTGCCCACACATCTGTATGTATGTGTGTTAGCCATTTGTTCATCTGGCTGCAGATGTTCTCATTCTTCCCCTTACTGAAGAATTCTCTAACTCTGGACTAGGGGTTTGACAAAAAAATAAACCCAACCCAACAGTAACATAAAGCATTATTTGTTGGTTACCTTTTTCAGGTAGATCCAGATTATATTTTCAATAAATTTAGGAGCTAATCTATAAACGTGGATTTGGAAAATGTGGTTTAAAAAACACCATTTCATTGGATTATTTTTTAAATTTGTGTACAAAAATGATAGTTAAGTGTCTTTAAGGATTATGTCAAAAAATAGTGATGCCTTCCATTTATTGACCTTTAAAGTCTTGCCTTTACAGATAAAATCTATGAGAAAAACCCAAAAGCAGCAAGAATATCGTAAGAAAATTTACTAGTTTCTCAGGTTAGCTCTTAGAAAACATGTTTTCATAGGGAAAGAGAGCCCTCTCTTTCCCCCTTTTTTGGTCACCTTCACATGAACATCGATTTTGTTCACTTTCTGTCATGTAGAAAGGCACCTCAAGTTTGCTCAAGTGAAAGCTTTATACATATTAAATATGTGTATATATATATATATATATATATATATATATGAAGTATAGGATGATAGAATGGTTTGGGTTGGAAGGGACCTTAACGACCATTTAGTTCCAACCCCCTGCCATGGGCCGGGACACCTTCCACTAGACCAGGTTGCTCCAAGCCCCATCCAGCCTGGCCTTGAACACTTCCAGGGATGGGGCAGCCACAGCTTTTCTGGGCAACCTGTGCCAGGGCCTCACCACCCTCACAGGGAAGAATTTTTTCCTAATATCCTATTTAAACCTACTCTTTCAGTTTGAAGTCATTCTTCCTTATCCTATCACTCCATGACCTTGTAAAAGCTCCCCCTCTGGCTTTTTTGTAGGCCCCCACCAGGTACTAAAAGGCCACCATAAGGTCTCCCCAGAGCCTTCTATTCTCCAGATTGAACAATCCCAACTCTCTCAACCCGTCTCCAGAGCAGAGGTGCTCCTGCCCTCTGATCATCTTCATGACCCTCCTCTGGACTTCCTCCAGCAGGTCCACATCTTTGTTGTGTTGGAGGCCCCAGAGGTGGATGCAGTACTCCAGGTGGGGTCTCACAAGAGCAGCATAGAGAGGCAGAATCACCTCCCTCACCCTGCTGGTCGCGCCTTTTTTGATACAGCCCAGGCTGCAGTTGGCTTTCTGGGCTGCAAGTGCTCATTACCAGCCCATGTTGAGCTACTTGTCAACCAACACCCCCAAGTCTTTCTCCCCAGGGCCACTCTCAACCTATTCTCTGCCCAGCCTGTACTTGTGCTTGGGATTGCTCAAACCCAGGTGCAGGGCCTTGCACTTGGCCTTGTTGACCTTCATGAGGTTCCCACAAGCCCATCTCTCAAGCCCCTCCAGGTCCCTCTGGATGGCATCCCTTCCCTCCAGCGTGTTGACTGCACCACACAGCTCCATGTCACCAGTGAACTTGCTGAAGGTGCCCTTGATCCCACTGTCCATGTTGCCAACAAAGATGTTAAACAGCGCCGGTCCCAATACCAACCCCCGAGGAAGGTCACTTGTCACTGGTCTCCACTTGGACAATGAGCCGTTGACCACAACTCTTTGAGTGTGACCATACAGCCAGTTCTTTATGCACTGAGTGGTCCATCTGTCAAATCTATGTCTCTGCAGTTTAGAGACAAGGATTTTGTTTGGGACAGTGTCAAATGCTTTGCACAAGTCCAGGTAGATGATGCCAGCTGCTCTTCCCTCATCCACCACTGATGTAACCCCATCGTAGAAGGCCACCAAATTTGTCAGGTAGGATATACCTTATAGAAGCTTTTCTTGCTGCCATTAACGTCCCTGGCCAGCTTTAATTCCCTCAGGGCTTTGGCTCTCCTAATCTGATCCCTGGCTGCTTGGACAATCTGTTTTCCTCTCAGGCTACCTGTCCCTTCTTCTACCTTCTGTAGGTTTCCTTTTTGTGTTTGAGTTTGTCCAGGAGCTCCTTGTTCATCCATGCAGGTGTCTTCTGACAATTTTGCCTAACTTCCTCTTTATTGGGATGCATCCCTCCTGAGCTTGGAGAAAAGTATATTTATCGTATAAGTAAAAGTATATTTAAAGTCCAAAAAGTGATGTATTCTGCGTGTGTACTCTGTATGAATATATATTAATTTAGTGGTTTCTAATAAAAAACATTAACAAAAACCATTTATCAAAAACTTTTCAGAACACCTGCAACAGGCAAGAATTCCATCTGGATCACAAGAAAAATTTTCAGTTCCTGATTCTGGGCCGGTAATGACTGAATCTCAGGTGGCTGTGGCTCCTGTGGTAACATCAAAGTTGTCTGTTAAAGCACCTGAGTTTTATCCATCAGGATATAACCAGAACTTTGCAGTGAGTGTTTGTCTTCTCAGTATATGCCAATTTACTTATATTCAATTTAACAATGTTTCTTGTGCTTTTGTGTATCAGATAACTTGAATGCTGCATTTGCTGAAGAGATTTTAAAAATTCAGATGATAACCTCCAGAGACACAGTCAGAATGTTGTGATAAGTGAATGTTATGCTGTGTGAGAGACTTTAGTATTTTGCTTGAAGTTTGCTGAAGATAACTACATTCCTTATTGATTACACCCAACATCAGCATAAGCTGTCTTTTTCACTACTACCTCTGTTGTAGTTACATCTGCACTGCATTTTCATTAAAAACTTAGCTTCACTTTTATTCAGATTGCATGGGTTTTTTAAGCAAGTGTGGGAGAAAGCTTGAACTTAAGCTTTTCTAAGCATAGACTTTACCTTTCCTAAATTTACTGTGCCATGGGTATGATTTGCCATGACTGCCTAATTTTATGTACCATCATATATCTTTTAATTCCTTCAGGGGTATTGTATCACCAGAGGGCAAAAAAGTAGGTTTGGGCTCATTCCTAGCAGCATACCTAATATGAAATATATTTGCAGCCAGACTAAGGGTAATCTTCGATCCATATTGTACATTCACCACATAATAAAAGTTGCTACTTCTTATTTTCTACTCTCCTTGTCTTCCATATTGCTGCTACAGTAATTTTACTCTAGGGAAGATCTATGTGAATTCTTGGAATATCTTTTTGTTATGCAGGCAGATAAACTGGTACTGGTATGAGTAGGTGGGAACTATTGCTTTTACAAATACAATCAAATGATAATAAACAATTATATTGAAACAAATATATTTTGGATAACTTAGGGAAAAATACTTGATTTGAATGCTAAACATGGTGGTTTGGAATTTTGAAGGGTTTTTTTCTCACCAGTAAAATCAATGTTATCTGGATCTTACCAGCTTTGCCAGCTTACTGAATAAAATCACCGTCCTGAATAATAAAAGCCCATAGTCATATACAACCATTGACAAATGCCAGTACAAACATAACGTAGCGACGAGAGGAAGCTCACGGCAGTCTCAATGTGAGATATAAAGTAAGCTTCGATTTATTTCACTAAACGAGAAACTTATATACTGTTACAGATGTTACTAATTATAGTTACACACGTATTTGCAGTTTGTTCTCACATCTACAGGTTTTTTCTTCTTCATTCTTTCTTAATCACCAGTTCACTCCCGTACATTCCTTACACAGCTGCATCTTCTTGATATGTTCTCACGAAGCGTTCTCAGGGAAGCAAGCTGCTGCAGCTCGTTAGGATTTTTACTGAGGCCTGAGTAGTCTGAGGCTTTGTTCAGGTTTATTTAGTTAACACAATTTTTGCTGGAAAACTGTGTTTTCCAACATTTCCCCCGTTTCGCTGTGAGAACAGACGTTGTCTGTTATCAGATTAATTTGTTTTGCTATCTTATTTTTACAGTTATTATAAACTTACTTAAGGAAATATCAATAGTTATTTAGTTATGTTGCCATGGTCTAGGAACTGCCTTCTCAGGCAAAGCTTGGAGAACTTTTCTCGGGTAAGGACTCCAAGTTTACCTGGAAGAAGATTTAGCTTTTGGAAACTCAATTTGGCAAGTTAAAATTACTTGATTACATTTTGGTGCAGAATACTTGGGACTCATGGCATGTTTCCCAGCTAGTTAGGACTAAGGCTTGGCCAGAGCCTAGGCCCTAAATAGGAGGGTTTTCTTAGAACATCTTATAAACAGGCTTTGATTAATATCAATAAGGAGAGTGTCTTAACATGTTACTATTTTTGTAGATAACTATATAAGGTGAGATGAAATATTTGAAAACAGTGGATATTATTATTTGACTTTAACTAAGGAAGATAAAACTGCAAAGGCTTTTGTGAATAAGAATATAAACTAACATATTTAAAACTTAAAATTAATATCACTGAAAATGAATAAAGCTTGATTTTAATAAATTTGATTTAAAACTAACAAATGGGACTTAGCTATAATGGAATTTAAAGTTGATATTACTTTAACAACTTAACTCTAACAGAATTTAAAACTTAACAGAATTTAAAATAAATATCACTTAATATTACTTAACAGAATTTTAACCTTAACAGAATTTAAAACTTAATAGAAATTCAATATTACTTAACTCTAACAGAATCTATACTTAAGGAAAGGTACTTAACAGGTAGCATAAACTATTCAGTATAACTTTACTCATAAGTTTCATTCACACATCAAAACTCTCAAGAAATTAAAACTACACTCTCAGTAGTTACAGGTTTCATCTGCACATTAAAGCATTCAAAAAGTAAACAACACTCTCAGTAGGCCTACAATATTCACACATACACACAAACACTATCTTAAGCAATGCTTTAGCAAAATTCAGCTTTCGTTCAAGGTTTTAGTAATTAAGGTGTTATTTTTTATCAGGATAATATCTTGTTACAATGCTTCTTTATTAGTAAACGCTGGAAATAGGTTTTGGTCTCGGTGTCGGTGCAGCCAGGCTGAAGGAAGAGCTGATCTGCTCCATCTTCTTGGACATTTTCAGGCAGTTTCGGTTGCTGAGCTGCAGCAGGTGGTGAAGGTTTGCTAGGACAAGTGCTTACGGAAGGAGCTAAGCTCAGAGACATTTTCTTGAAACTCTAGAAAGGCTGAAAAAGTCATGAAGCTGCACCGGATCAGCCATAGCAAGGCTGTGCTGCTGGTCAACACGTGGCAATGGGTGTTTCACCCGGCAAAGCGAATAATTAGAGGTTTTGGAGAGAACAGCTGGAGAACGTGTTCAAAGATCTGCATCTGCAGCTGGAGAGCGCGGCGGGACCGCTGCCGCCATGGGGGACGACATGGACTCGATTCCCGAGCGGGAGATGAAGGACCTCCAGTTCAGAGCACCGAAGAAGATTCGCATCTTTGAAACTCTTGAAAGTTCTCTATGATTACAAGAAGAAACAACTCTATTCTGGTATTAGACTGCTGTTTCTGCTGGCAACGCTGTTGGTTAGTTCTGGTTTGCTGCTGAAGCTGTCAATCATTTTCTCATCCTTGGGGAGGAGCAGAGTTTAGGGTTTCACCACAGACGTTACAGTTGGGGCAGTGAAGGAGGCGTGGATGGCTCGCGGCTCCGCCTACCGGGGCACCCTCTGCGATTTCCGCTTTCGTTGCCACTCGACTGGAAACCACGGTTGGAGCAACTTCTGCCACAGGTCTCTCTGTGTGGCATTCAGGCGGCATGCGGTGGAGGGCAAGGGCCGTTATTGCTGCGCGGCCGCCGGTCGCTTTCTGTTTGTCTTTTTTGTTTTTACAAGCTTCTGTGCTGTGAGTATCTCTGTTGCAGCGGGAACACCAAACTTTTTCGTTACAATCTTTCCGTATGTGTTTTTTGCTGCCACACCAATAACAACGGACTGATTTCTGGCTACTTTGATGCTGTACCCACGATACTTTTTGTTCCGGTAAAAATTCAACAGTGGCACTCTCAAACAAAGCAGCTAAGATGTTTTTCGTTGTAAAGTTGCTAAGTTCTATGATACATTGACACAGGAATAGATTTTTCATCCAATCGGGTAGCTTTGTATTTTCGGCTCCTGGCAGCGGCGCGGAGCGCCCTCCCCTTGCCAGCGATGGCAGCGAGGGAGAGCCACGATTCTCCCTCCCCCCTAGTGGGGGGGGCTTCCCCCGCTGCACCGCAGCTGCCGGAGTTCTTTGCATGTTAAAAACAGAACGGCAACTTTCAGATTTTTTCTGCTCTCTGCGGCTGCTATCTCCTGTGCTGTCACTCGCTCAAGTTCTCGCTCTGTTGCATGTTGTTGTAAACAGGCTATGACTTTACTCCATGGTTTACCAAGCTTTTTTGCAATTTTATCACCCTCTAGAAGTAAAGTGGCTCCATAATTTAACCACTCTTTTACGTTGAATACTGTAACAGGATTTGTAAAAAATCCATAGGCTTCTCCCACTACAATCAGGCCAGCTAACTGAGATAGAGTGCTTTTACTGAGTCCGTGCTTTTCTAAAAAGCAACAATAAAAATTGGGCTACCTTTGTCTCCATTTTGGTCCAGCTGGGTTTAAAGTAACATGGTCGCCGCCGTCCGAGCGCTCCGCTGGGGTGTCTCTGCTTATTACGCGGTCGCCAAGGTCAGTGCAGCTCACCGAAGTGTAGCCTCTACAATAGGCAGGTCTTATTCGGCCCAGGCCTTCGGATTACTTTCCCCCTGGCAGGGGCGGTAATCTTAGCCCACCGGCGCTGCTCCGGTACCTCTCCGTTCTCGCCGCTGTCTGGGGCAGGGTCGTAAAACTCTGCTGCCAGTGTCCGTGGTCGTTGTTTCTCGGAGCAGGGTCCTAAGTCCTGCTACCTGTATCTCCGTATCACGTCGGGGTCACCATTTAACGTAGCGACGAGAGGAAGCTCACGGCAGTCTCAATGTGAGATATAAAGTAAGCTTCGATTTATTTCACTAAACGAGAAACTTATATACTGTTACAGATGTTACTAATTATAGTTACACACGTATTTGCAGTTTGTTCTCACATCTACAGGTTTTTTCTTCTTCATTCTTTCTTAATCACCAGTTCACTCCCGTACATTCCTTACACAGCTGCATCTTCTTGATATGTTCTCACGAAGCGTTCTCAGGGAAGCAAGCTGCTGCAGCTCGTTAGGATTTTTACTGAGGCCTGAGTAGTCTGAGGCTTTGTTCAGGTTTATTTAGTTAACACAATTTTTGCTGGAAAACTGTGTTTTCCAACACAAACAAGCTTCTGTGAATGGATAATCTAGGAGGGAAAAGTACTACTTTGCCCCAGTACATGTTACATGGTTTCCATGAATAAAGAAAAAATGCCATTAGGGATGGCATGAGTGTGCATATGTATAATTACAAAGTTTTGAGACCAGCAATGTTGCTTTTCAGCTGTTTTGCAAAAACACACAGGCATGTTGTAGGAATATGTTATGAATACAAGTGACTCATCTGTTAATGACAATAACTCTTAAAATGGTAGCAAAACCTAGGACATTTATTTGGAAGTATGTTGTAGGAACCCTAATCTAATCAGAGTATACTAGGGATAGAATAGTGATGTTTCAGACTTGTTAGTCCTTCACTATTACCAGATTTGGGGATTTTTTTGTTTGTTAGTTTTTGTTGTTTTTTGGAGTTTTTTTGTTTGGTTTTTTTTACTTTAATGGATGAATTAATTTTATAAACTGGGTCCACCTGCAATAAAATAAAGAATTTAGCACACTTTACTATTACACAGATTTTTCACCATGGGTTTTAAAATTAAAAACAAAGCAGTTTTGAGAAACTTCAGTTTTTCTTACTTACAAATAATACTTAGCTTTCATTTCTAATGTTCCCTGAAATTTTAAGATCTGAAAACTCATGTTTTTTGCTATTTATTAAACATTTATTGTTTTAGAAATAATGTATTGGTTGATTTCTTGTTTGATTGTACATTACTGTAATTACTATGTGTGTCCATATAACATTTGATTGTTAGATCTTTTAATCTCCAGTTAGTTCTGATACTCAAAATGATAATCTACCTGTGAAGATACTTAAAGGGCTACAGCATCTAAGGCATACTAGATTTTTCAGAAAAACTTTACCAGGACTTTGGGGAGGAAAGTTCTCTGTGGGATTCTCTGTTTGCATACAGCTGTCCATCCCACCAGAAGTTGTGGGTATCTGCAGTAGAATTGGTGATTAGATTTAGGTTTGGATTGCCAGTAGGAAATGTCAGACTTGTTCTCTGATATGGGCATATGAGAATAATATGGCTGTTACTGTATCAGGTGGTCATAATGTTCTCAATTCATAGTTTTAGGAGTGAGATTTCTATTATCTTAGGTGGAATTTCCCCTCCACCTCCTTTTTTTTTCATCAACTAATTTCTAAAAGGAGGCTAAGCAGCCTCACTAGTGGGGTATATACTTTTAGTCAAACAATAAGGTGCCAATTAAATCACCTATTCATGTCATATGAGGTTTGTACCTGCAACAGTCTTTATACCTAATTTTGCAATAACTATTGTAAACTTGCTGAGTAGGTATAATCTGAAGATAAAAAACCAAAACTTGTTCCTAAGAAGTCTCAAGAAATCAAATCAATAATAAATTATTGGTGACTAAGTTCCTAAGTGGAAATGTTGTGAATACTTTTCAGGTATAGAAAAGTCGTAATTAGCACATGTACTGAAACAGAGCCAGAGAGCAAATTTGGCTTGTGGATCTTTTCCATAGACTTTCTGGTTTTACTTTATGTAACTTGGAGGAATTTCAGTACCTACTTAGCCTTTTCATTGTTATGTCATAAACTCATGAACTGATTCTTAGTAGAAGAGAGGCAAATCTATTAAGTTAGTGACTCTTATTTTTGTTGTGAATAATCCAGGATCCCATCTGACAGCTATTAAACATAAAGAAGGATTAGAAGTGTTGTCTTGGCTGAGAAATCATTGAGATTGTTGGAACATTTCTAGTTGATTTTCATGGCTTTGAATCGTAAATTTGTAATGAGTGTGTAAACTTATAGCCTCCTCTTAGCCAACTGCTGCTTAAAAATAATCAAGAATTTCTTTTACTTTCCCTTAGTTGATACAGTACATGGCTCTATCTCCTTTGTTAAAGCTTAAAATCTGCCAGTAAGAAACATGAGTGATTTATGTCTAGAAGTTACTGGACTAAATCTAATTAGTTTTTTAAGTATTGAGTGTTCCTAATTTAGCAATATACAACGTTTAATAAAGTTTGAATTATCTTTTTCTTCTCCCATTTGTTCTGTTTCCTGGCATAGTTACTAAAACCTAGACTGCCTTGGAAGTTGCATAATTAGTATAGGTAGATGAATGTGGTGCTGAGTTTAGCCTCTGTGGTTAGCCTTTTAATTACAAAATGGGAAGAGGAGTATGAATATGAGGACACCAGTATACCAAATGGGATTGGAGTCCCTTGCAGAACAAGGATGTTTCTTCCAAGAGTGAATTTTTATCAGGTGAGGATGAGAGGAATATGCCTTCCTCTCTACTAAATGAGGATCTCATAACAACCTGATGGCTTTCAGAAAGAGCAGCTTCTTTTACTAGCTACAGCAATTGCATCCCATGCAACTTGGCTGGAGAGTTTTCAAACAGGTTGTTTGAAGAGATACTAGTTTTGCTGTATGTAACTAAGTGGCAGTTGTTGCACAATAATGTCATAGTGCTGTGGACCAAAATATTTTGTTGTACAAAACCTTTACTGAGCTATTTGAAATTGCCTAGTAAAATTTTATTTCCTTTAGAGAAATAGAATATTTAGCAAGTTAGAAGCTTGTTAACTTTTATTCTTTGGCTTCATAAGCTCTAAACCATTAGAATAATAGAATAATTTAGGTTGGAGAGGACCTCTGAAGTTCCTTTGGTCCGATCCCAACTCAGAGCAAAATCAATTTGGACCAGGTTGTTGAAGGCTTTATCCTTATGAGTAATAATGATTTGCCACCATTTCCTTAAACCTATATTTTTTCCCTATTTCTGTTGGGCCACATTAACTTTGTCTTCAGTATTATTCACTGGGCAAATATTCTACTTAATTAAACATCATATGAAACCTTTGTAGTTTTTCTTCTATTATCTTGATGTATCCCTCATTAGCTTAAGTTGTATACCCTTACAACATGGGTCTTTAAAGAATTTTGGAAAATTTGAATTTTCCCCCACACATTCTTTACAGGTTGTGAAATTAATGCCAATACTTGATTTTCAGCAATGTGTATCTGTCTTTCTCCACAGTTTGTATCCAGAGCTTTTATCTTTCACAGATCCATGCTGCTTTGCAGTAGAGGAGAGAATGAGGCATTTTGAAGACAGAAAGTAAAGGATATTCTCTCATTAAGGGAGGGATGGTGGGGAGAGGGAGAATGTAATTATAAACCTTATCAGTGTATTTACATCCCCTAAGTAAAGAAAAAGTGGTTATTATTTTTAGCTTGATTTTTCATTACAATAGATATATTTAAATATTTTTCACGTTAAATAGTAGATCAGTTGAGAATTTGGATATCTTATATGTTACCCTTATGTCTTGAATCACTAATTATGTCAGCTCTTTAGCAGTCCCTCTTCAGATTCCTGCTTGCTCTTCTGAGATCTCATGAGATACTTTTCACAATCTTTTGTACAGTGTGAAAAGGTGAATTATTGGTACTGTGTTATTACTAGTTACATCAAAAAGTATGTTGCTTCCTATGCTGTTCCTCTCATATACTAGCATTGTAATTATCCAGGACAGTATTGACTTTAGAGACTGTCACATACATTCATTTTAGAATGGACAAAATTAGTGGATTGCCCCTGGTTGAATGCCAGGCATCCAACAAAGCCTCTCTCTCCCTCCCCTCTGCAGCTGGACATGAGCAAAACAGGCTTGAATTAGAGATATGAATTTAATTTATTACTAACAAAATTCAGATCAGGATAATGAGAAGTAAAATAAGACCTTAAAAACACCTTCCCCCCTTTTCCCAGCTCTACCTTCTTCCCCCCCAGCAGCACAGGGAGATGGAAATGGAGGTTATGGTCAGTTAATCGCCCATTGTTCCTGCCACTGCTCTGGGAGAGGAGTCAGAGTCCTTCCCTTGCTCCAGCATGGAGACCCTCCCATGGGAGACAGTTCTCCATGAATTTCTCCAATGTGAGTCCATCCCACAGGCAACAGCTCTCCCCAAACTGCTCTGCCGTGGGTCACTCTTACACAGGGTCAGTCGTTCAGGCACAGCCTGCTCCAGCGTGGGTCCCTCATGGGATCACAAGTCCTACCAGGAAACCTGCTCCAGTTTGGGCTCCTCTCTCCATGGGTCTGCAGGTCCCTGCCAGGATCCTGCTCCAGCACAGGCATCTCACAGGGTCACAGCCTCCTCTTAGGCATCCCCCTGCTCTGGCACAGGCTCCTCCACAAGCTGCAGGTGGATCTCTGCATCCCTGTGGCCCTCCCTGGGCTGCAGGGGCACAGCTGCCTCACCATAGTCTTCGCCACAGGCTGCAGGGGGAATCTCAGCTCCAGTGCCTGGAGCACCTTCTGCCCCTCCTTCTGCACTGACCTTGGTGTCTGCAGAGTTGTTCCTCTCACATATTCTCACCCCACTCTCCTCTGGCCCCAATTACATTTGCGTGATAACTCTTTTTCTTCTTAACTATGTTATCCCTGAGGCATCACTGCCATCTCTTATTGACCCAGCCTTGGCCAGTGGTGGGTCCATCCTGGAGCCAGCTGGCGTTGGCTCTGCTGGACATAGAGGAAGCTTCCAGCAGCTTCTCACAGAAGCTACCCCTGCAGCTCCCCCCTGCTACCAAAACCTGGCCACACAAACCCAATAGAGCAGCTTTCTGTTCCATCAGCAGGGCCATAAACATTGATAAAATATACATTATTTCCTGGCTGTATTTTAGTCATGGGAACATTGCACTCTATTGTATTTCTGTAATTTCTCCCCCTCCTGCATATTTTGGAGCACTTTTGCACTCTAGGTAAGCTCAAAATATTTTGTTTCCAATTATCAATTATTTTTTCTTCTACAGTTCATATAGCTGTAGCACAGTTTATGTGTGCATCAGGAAAGGGTGTTGAGCCTCAGTTTGGTAATTTTATTCTTAGCAGGTATACTTACTTGTTAGTTTGTTAGTTAATCTTACAGTCAACTTGGCAAACTAATTTCTTTTTAATCTGTCTTTTGATGTGTTTTGCTGGGAGACCTTAATCTCTATAAAAACATGTTACCTAGTTCTTGACTACTAGAGTTTTTTGATGCAGAGGTCTATGTTTGCTAAAAATGTTTAAGTGAAACATGTAATAAAGATCACTATCAAATATGCAGAGCATCAGGAGTTACTCAAGACTAAGGGCTATATGGTTACTTCTGGAGATAGTAAGTGTGACAGCTTTAAGGTTCCTCTTAAATAGCTGGTATATTCTTTCACTGCTATAGGATTCTTCCTTTGAAGATGGATATGATGGCTATCTGACTTTGGCAGAATATGTACAAGACTTTCTAAATCACCTCGCCGAGCAACCAGGTTGTTTTGAAACCGAAATAGAGCAGTTTGCCGAAACAGTGAATGGCTGGGTCACTGCAGATGAAACTTTACAAGAACTTGTTGAACTCGTATATCAACAGGTAGCCTGTGTATTCTGTCTTAACATAGATGTTATGCCTCTGTTATCTAGTGTGTAAGATATGCATACTAATATTATTTGTTATATCATTGTGCCTATGTAGTATTTTAATGGTTTGAATTTTTCTTTTTAGACTGAAGCATATAGGGAAAGATTTTTCTCAATAAACTGTAATGATAGCTCAAGTGAGAGATACTTGGCTGGTTGATAAATTTCCCTAATTAACTCTGTTTCCTTTGTTGTGTATTTAAATCTCTCAGGTCACATACTAGAGTTGAAATTACAGCAGTTCATTAAAGAAATTGTATTTGAATTGCTGGATTTACATAGCAGAGACTGTCAGTTGTACATTTTTATTCTATCCTACAAAAATATTCTTCATAATAGATATTTTTGTTCCTTTGTATTTAAAAAAAAAAATATACCTACTTTGGGAAATGCCATTTTTACTTACAGGCTTTGTTCTCCATTTGGTATTATACCTATTTCAGAACATCATAATTAGAAAAAAGGAAAGCTAGTCTGCTGGTGACTAGGTCTAGTCCCATTGATGGTCATGGAAATGAGGACAGAGACCTTGAGCTGAACTCTGTACTAATAGGGGGAGCCATTGGAAAAAACAGCTTAATCTGTGTTGCTTAGCAAATGAGCTGCTGCTACTGTCTTCTGGGCTTGCTGCAGAAAATGAAGTCACACTTCTGCTTGCTATTTATTACATTAGGTATCTCCCATTTTCCTGAGTTGCTTTCAAATTCTACATTGAAGAATGTAAACTTTATGCACCTTTTAAGTGCAGATACTTGCAGATATTTTTACTATGAAATAATCTGGGGTGTGTAGAACCTGTGTGATTGTCACACATTGTACAGAACTGTAGAGTCTTAAGTTTCTTACTATAATTCAGAATTGATACACATTTAATTCGAACTGTTTAGTTAGACATTAAGATTACTTGTGCTGTGTTTGGCAGCATCATTTTTTCATCCTTTATTTGGACACGGAGAAAAGTTAATAAAAGACAAAAATATTCCATATAACTTTATTTGAAGAAACTTCATAGATGTTTAATAAATCCATTCTTGTTTAATATAAGTATTTTAATGTTGCTTCTTTTTCTCTCCCCCATTTAAAACAAGTCCAATGTTAGGGTTGGATGTGCCTTCCTTAACTGAGAAGCATTGAGTGTTATCAGTCTGAAAGATGACAATTTTGTGAAAAATAAATCTTAGCTCAGTGCAAAATGCTGTCCTAGTATCCAAAAGCACATGATTTCAGCTTCATTGTACGTCAGAATATGACAGTGTTTGAGTGTCAGTCAACTATGCTTATTCTTCGATCTTGAGCCTCTGTTCAAGTATTTGTTTTTACTCATCCTGGTTTATCACAAAACTTCATTTAAATATGCTGAAGCGTGTTTATAAGCATCTGCATCAGTGATGTTTGAGCCGATCTACAGATGCTAGGTTTGTGAAGGAAAAAAGGCTAAAATAATAGAAACTGAAATCCTGTACAATCTTCCCTTCATCTGGGTATCAGGTATCTTAGCCTGTCTGTAAGACTTAATTATATACTTCCCCCTGTTCTTCCTAATCCATTTATGTCTTGACAGAGTGAAGTGCCAGTTAGCTTGTTTTCTAAAAGCTGAACACTCTGACTTCATAGCTTAAGAGTCTTGACTATTTTGTAGTTAATATGGTGTACTGTTGCTGTATTAGCAAGTAAAATTTCTCAAGATTGGTAGGCTAGTCTTCATGCTTAGATTTTGACTTTTTTTGAGTTGGAGATAAACTGGGATTACAAAGCAACAATAATTCAGGGAAGACATTATTGTACTATAATGATTGGTTAGTAAGATATGAGGGGTTTTTTTGGGTTTTTTTTTTTTGTCTCTGTGTGCTATGCCAGGTCAGAATACCCCAAATGACATTGTTTCAGTATTTGATGCAACCACAAATGCAGACCAACTAATTGGGAAGATAATGGTTTAAAAAAATACAGATGATGTTTTAAGTAGTTGTTTTTGACTGTGTGGTGGTTTGTTTTGGTGGGATTTTGTTGGTTTGTTTTGTGGTGGTTTGGGGGGTTTTCGGGGTTTTGTTTGTTTGCTTGTGGCTTTTTTTTTTTTTTTTTTTTTTTGAGGTTGGTTTTGGATTTGTTTCTTTTTCCTTAGGAAAGAGAAGTGTAATTTAAGTGACATATTTTGCCTTATAAAAGGGAGGCCACCTCTTCTAGTCCAAGCAACTGGTTGAACTAAAGCACCAAAAAGGTCGTTAGCTATTTCACATGCCTCTTACTGAAAACTAAAGTTGATTTGACTTTCTTAATTACTTAAATTTGGTGTATCTTTCAAAGATATCTCAGTTCTTTCCAGCAGTGTAATGCAGACAGTACAGTTATG
Organism: Entomyzon cyanotis; assembly: GCA_024500445.1. NCBI lineage: Eukaryota > Metazoa > Chordata > Aves > Passeriformes > Meliphagidae > Entomyzon > Entomyzon cyanotis. The sequence goes on from JAKEPQ010000794.1 coordinate 1,521,725, forward strand.
TTTAGTGCATATTTTCCCCTTCCTGTAGAAGGTAAGTAGCTATAATGCATTGACATGCTAATGGCAAGATGCTTTTTCAAACATGTTAGAAGCAGAAGCATGCAAATACATTTATAGCACTGATAGATGTAAAAGGAATGTTCAAAGATTATAAAGCCAAAGGAAAAGTTTAATGAATTCTTAGTATCCATGGGGGTTTTTTGGCAGAGCTGATCAAATTACTTAGATCAGAGCCTCTTTTCACTGAAGCTATATCTGAAAAATTATATCAAATTCAAGTCTTGTTAGAAGAGAGCTCAAAACAAATGAGCAGTAATAATTTGCCAAAATAAGGGAATGTTCTGCTTTAAGTTCTAAGAGGTTGAATGTAAACACTAATGGATTCCAAATTACTTTTACCACCTCTTGGAATTTTCAAGTATCAGTTTCAAAGCAAAATATTTTTCAGACAGTATATAAGTTATGTTGTGGAATTTAGTTTCCACCACCTGTTTTTAGATTATAAAAGTGTAAATGTTCAAAGTAACAGGACTTGTTTTAGAAAAAATGACTTATCAAGAAATATTAACTGTAATGATACAGTTTTAATATCTGAATCAGAAGTTTGCTATTCTGCAGTTTTCTGGAGCATGTACAGGAGAAAGTATTTATCTTTACTTGCCATGTTCTTGTACTCTTTCCCTGAGCATTCCTTATTGCCAAAAATAAAACTCTGGGATAAATAGCTCTTAGGCTGAATGAAGGTGATTTATTTATTTTAATGCACTGTTTGGTCCTTAAAAAAAAAGTCTTAATGTCCACTCTTGGTTTTGTTTGGGGTTTTTTGTGGGTTTTTTTTTTAACAGCTTGGAAGTGACTTTCAGATATACTTTGTAGGTCACAATGGAGAAGTAGAATTGAGGACACATGGCATAATGCTGGTTGTTTTCTTAAAGCCACAAAATCAGTATAATGAACTTCAAAGTGCTAAAATGCATATAGCAAAGTGTTTATGAGATAAAAAAATTAACATGAGAAATAGTAATTATTAATCTTCTGTTCTTCAATTGTCTAGTCAACTCTTGTTAAAGACAGATTTTCAAAAATCTCTTAAAGATATTTCCTGATAGCCTAATCATGACTTCTATGAATAATTTATTTTTCCACTTTTATTTTGGAAGGCCACATCTGTCCCAAATTTTTCCTACATGGGAGCACGGTTGTGTAACTATCTATCTCACCATCTAACCATTAGTCCACAAAGTGGGAACTTTCGGCAGTTGTTACTTCAAAGGTCAGTATCAGTGTGTCATTTTAAGCCTGTTACTTTCTCAGGTTGTCTTCCTCTTTTGTATGTAACTCTTAACATAGTGTGCATATTTAAAATAGAAATTTAGATTGAGGATTATTAAAGCATAGGTACATACTAGATATCTAACATATATTTTTAAATTTTTCTTTTTTTAATATGAAAATAGGACTCCAAGTTCTGTAGGCTCCTTTCAGTTGAGTATATTGTATTGATACCAAGTTATAGGGTAAATTTGAAAGGTAGTCAACTTTAAATGTATACTAAATGCATGTATATGTAATGTCTTTGTCCTTTGACTCTTGCCATGGGTTATTTAATTGTGTTTTTTCTTTAATTACTTTTCTAGCTGGAGTTGCTGTGAAAGGTTTATTTGTTGCTTTGCTAACCAACTTTACACCTATGATGCATAAAATCCAGAAGGATAAATTTCTTCAATTTTCAGTTACTACAGAATTTGGGGGATTAAGATTTAATAATGATTAGACTTCACAGTTGACAAAAATGCAACATTTTTAAATGGATGTATTTCCTTTTAAATCTTATTGTATGACACTTGAAGGAATAGTACACTTCAATACTTCAGAATTCTTTAAAAATTAGTCTTTTTCTTTAAGGATTTTTGGCTTCCTAAGCTCCAGACTTGCTTCTTATTTTAAAAGTTTCACTTAGTCCACCTATGTTTAGGGTAAAGGCATGATAAACTTAAAAGAACACAGTTGTTGAATACTAAAAAATTACCTCATCATGATGTTATCTTAATACTCACTGTTTGTGTTTATATTTAAATTTTGCTTCTGTCGCTTAAAACAGTAGGATAAAGAATTTATTGAATAAGTGTAAAGGCATCTAAAACAATGTGGGCAGCACCTTGAAAGGGGGAAAACATCTTTCAGAGTACACCTATTTTATTTCTGTTGATGTTTGTCTGCCCGTGTTAAACTTCCTGGACCCATATTCTAATATATAAACTGTGTAACTGTCTTTTAATTTTTACGTGTTGCAATTTGCTCTATTTCGTTTTGCTTTCTCAGATATCTCAGTGCTCACCTAGAAGAACAAAAATCTGCATTCTTTGTGAAGTCCTTTCACTTCCTTCACAAATCAAACTTACTACTATTCACCATTTAATAGTTCTAATGCAGTGAATAAATTCTTAGCATTCTATTAAATAAGTAGCATTTTGCATATGTTAGGTTGTCTACAGATTATATTATTTTTGTTTTAATGTTTTCAGGTGTCAAACGGAGTATGAAAACAGAGATGAAGCTGCCAAAGGAGATGAGACTGCTCGAAAACAATTTCATGCCTTTGTGTTGTTCTTAGCTGAACTTTACCTTAACCTAGAGGTAAGGAGAAAGTTGTATGTCATTCATATTCATTAATTTTTGTTGTGTTTAGGTAAACACTAAAATGGAATATAATTTGAGGTGTGGTTATTTTGAGTTTGTTTTTTTAAAGGGAAAGGGGAATAAAGTAAAAGAACTTTAGAACAGTTTCATTATAATGTGTGTCCAAGAAACAGATAAACTACACTTAAAACAGAAAATGTTACAACCTAGCAGAAAGCAGAAGCAAATCGGTATTGATAACCTATATAACTCAGTATTCAGACACTAATGGGAGCTATTATCAAATGCTTGAGGAAGGCATGGAAATCTTCAAAATGAACAATTGAAAATTAAGACCTTGAAAGATATTTCTTCTGAAGGTCGAGTCCTTGGCTTATGCATGAAGCATGAAATTTTCTATTTAGATCAGTTTTTTTGTTTCTGATATGTACAGAAAAATGTATGTGCACATAAAAATTCTTTGACTCTCATATCTGTGTGTTTAGTAAGTTCACTGACTGCTGTAGTGTCCTTAAAATATATTTTTCACTGAATTATTTCAAAGGTTTGATTTAAGCAGATACTACTAAAATGTTCTGCTGGCATGAGGAAAGAAAACTAACTCTTCCATTTTTATTCATAAGTGGGCCTTGAAATCTAATTTTCACTTGCTAGAAGTAAAAAGGAAACTTTCCAAAAGATTTGAGGGAGGGGAAGTTGCCCAGTTTGGAGTACCATTTATTTTTAAAGCATTTTTTCTAATTTTTAAATATATAAATAATGCCTTCTAGAACTAAGGTACTCTACAGCTGCAGAGAATGCATAAGGTAGGATGGAAAAAGAGCATGGGATTCTGAGAATTTGGGATGATGTGGATCACTTGCCAGGCATTTTACAGCTTTTCTTAGCAATTTATTAGCAAAGAAACAAAATGTTAGGCAGGCATTGTTATGTATATGTCAGAATTGCAAGGATACTACTCTACTACTCTATATTCTAGAAATAGTTGCGGTATTTGATATGTTCTTTCAACTGAAGAGCTCAACTATGTTAATCACAAACCAAATCATACAGCATTTGAGAGAGAAAATGTGACTAAATTAATTTCTAAAACTTAAGTATTTTAAATGCAGTTGGGTTTTGTTTTTTAAAATATATTTTGCAGATTAAAGGAACAAAGGGACAGGTTACACGAGCAGAAATTCTTCAAGAAGGCCTTCGGGAATTACTAAGTGTGCTCTTCTCTAATCCTGTGGATAATAATTTGATGTGTGCGGTGAAACTGCTGAAGGTGAGACAGTAGTTTTAAAAAAAGAAAAAAAGTTGGGTTTTAATTTTTTTTAATATATCATCATAGTCCTGAATGAAGAGGGAAGCTCCAAGTATCTACAAATGTTGAAGTGTATCTGTAGCTAGACTGGGCTACCTCATGAAACCTTGGATTCACTGCTGAAGCAATAGATGTCTCCTGTTGTCCTTTCCATTTAATATAGTGATAGATACAGGCTTTTCACTTATTTGCTTTGCAGTATATTTATTTTTAATTAAACCTTCTTGGAGTTGTTATCTAATTACCTAGGATCAATGCAGGACTGCAGTAGAAAACTGGGAATGTGAAACAAGTGCTCGCTTTTATCTCTGCATTTTATTCCTTTGTATCATCAGACACCATTCCAAGCATTTTTAGATCATGTAGTATTTATGCTGAGTAGATTAGGAACTGCTATTAAGTTCGACCATAGTGGCAAAATTAATTTTTTGTAGTTTAGCTCTTATCTCCTACTGTGCAATTATTGGACAATTAATTAAGTAACTATTCTTAACAGAAAAGGCTTTCATCCATAGCAGTTCTAGACTGTGCTGCTAAAACTCTCTCAGCAACAGCTTCAGTCTTACAGATTTTATGTATTAAAACTCAAGTTGGCTTGGTCAGATAATTCTTGGCTCCTCATTATACATACCCAGGTGAAATTCTCTGGCATATCTGATTCTAGGTATGTTGACTGAAGTCTTTCTAAAGCTTACTAACCTATTGTTATTATCAGGTAAGCCTGTGGCATCATCTGCAAAAATATGGTCTCTTTTTTCATAGCATGTATTTTAAGCAATAAAGTTCTGACAAATGCTGTTAGTCCTTTCAGCAGGATTCAGAATGTTGCAATATTTTTGTGTCGATGTGACACAAGTAATAGTATAGTCAAATGCAATCTCCATGTCCCACTGATACACAACTTCAGAAAGATAATGAAATGTAACACTTTTATACAAGAAATCACTGCAATATGAAAAAAATGCATTTTGTTGTAATGTGACTGTTTCACAGTGTAATTAAATCACTGGAGAGTTGTTTCAAAATCGCATTTCAAGAGTGAAATGAGGGAAGTGGCTGTGAAATTCTAGGCAACTTTGAACATAGAGTTACCATACTGTCTGTAGTCCAAAATAAGCTATTTATTTGGTCATTAATCTGTTCAACAAAAATATGTAGGAGATTGGGACCTTTGACCCTCAGGTAGTCACATAATGCATCTAAATGCTATTCATTGTTAAAGAAACTCTTCTGTTGACAGTTTCTTAAACTTTTATAATTCACTTTAAAAGAGAAAAAAAAAACTAAGCAAAAAACCCCAAACAAAACCTAATACTTTGTCTTTAGTTGACAGGCTCAGTTTTAGAAGATGCCTGGAAAGAAAAAGGAAAGAATGATATGGAGGAAATGATTCAGAGAATTGAAAATATTGTGTTGGATGCAAACTGTAGCAGGTGAGAAAATAAATTTGTTTGCAGTATTTTGTTTTTTATATTAAACAGAACATCTTTAAAATCTTCAAGAATAATGATCATGTCCAAAATAGTTCCTTTAAAACTTTCATTTACAAAAAGTAAGGTGATATGTTGGTCACTTTCCAGGTTGCGATTGTGGGGGGTGGTTCTTTCAGTTTTGTTTTGTTTTTTATCTTTTACTAGAGATTATTGTTCCACATAATGAGATGGTTGTGTATGTTTGTTTTCTGTTTGTATTTTCTGTTTGTTTGTTTGAAGTTCTTCCCCTCCCCCACTAGCCAACCATTAGCCCAATTATTGTTTAGCACAAATCATTCTAACTTTTGTGCTGCTTTTGTTTATTTCAGAGATGTGAAACATATGCTTCTAAAAGTAGTGGAACTACGATCAAGCAACTGGGGTAGAGTTCATGAAACTTCTCCACATACAAAAGCTACTCCTGAAAATGACCCTAACTATTTTATGGTAAGAATGTACTGATTTTTCAGTTCCTTAGTTTAGTATGAATTTGATTCATAGACAATCACATTGCTAAAAGCTACAAACATCTGTCTCTGAACTCATATAACTTACTGTATAACTTTATTCTTAGAATGAACCAACATTTTATACTTCTGATGGTGTTCCTTTCACTGCAGCAGATCCAGGTATGTCACCTGTTTTCTCAATCTTTAAAAAGTTGTAATTATGTCCTGTTGAAGTACATAAAAATTGTTCTTAAAATATCTGAAACTCATACAACTTAAAAGACAAAATTATGGCTGAACTCCCGGCTTTGTGTAATACATGCCTTACTCTGTGTTAAAAGAAGGTAAATGTTTGAAATGGAGAATGTGCAGTTGAGTTCATATAGTTCAGAAGAATTTGTGCCATAGTCCTCAGCACTTGGTCTCCCCAGGTCTTCAGGTCTTCTTTTGTTTATCCATTGTTAGTAGCAAAAGAGTTTGTTTCTTTGTTTCCTATAATCTGAACGCAACATGGCACGACATCATTTGAGGTAAAGACAACTGTGACTACTTTTGTTTCTTTGGGAAGGTAGGTATCATTCCTGGAGGTTGATTGATGTCCTGAGAAAACACTGTAGTGGGAGTTTTTTCTTTATGTTTCACGCCATTTATGGTTTCATTAAATAGGCTATTTTCAAACTGTATAAATGTATGTTAATTTAGAGGACTAATATATTACTGGGTCTCATTTTTACTATGGCAGATTACCAAGAAAAATACCAAGAACTGCTTGAAAGAGAGGATTTCTTTCCAGATTACGAAGAAAATGGCGTGGCTTTATCAGGATCTGGAGATCAGTATGTTTTCTTTTTGAGTGATAGTTGTTGTGGGGTGGTTTTTTGCTTTTTTAACACTAGTTATTTTTACTGCAAAGTTAGGAATCCAATACTGTAAAAAATGAAATTAATAATATAATTATTTAGTTTTTCAATGGAAGTTATGTGTTTGTTCATGTGTAAGTTGGTTTGTAATCACACAAGTTTGAAATATTTTATATTTATCCAACTGAGTAGGGCAATTAAACTTCATATATTTTTGCACATGTGCAAACATACTCTCTTCTGTATTTTAGAAAAAAAATTTGCAAGCAAAATGATGCTTAAGACCTTCAGGTGTTGGTAGTGAAACAACCTGATTTCATTCTAGCTAGAGATAATTACAAAATTTTCAGTGTCTTTCAAAGGGAGAAGGTTGTTAAGGTTTTCTCTTCAGGATAAGTAGTATTCCCTCAATTAATGGTAAAAGGGGAAGCAGTAGATGGAAATATAGTCTCACTTTCTGACACCAGTTTATAAGAATTTGATAGGAAATCAGTGAGAGAAATACAGTCTAAAATAAATTGCTCTGAGCTCTGTATTGGTTGAAGGAGGACTTTCAGATCATGATTTGATACTCAAAAGCATTTTCAGTGTTGTGTTTATGTGTGATAAGAGTGCTGGTCTGGATCAATGTTTTTGTTAGTAAATTATAAAACTTTTAGATGGCACCTAGCTGAGGGGAGTTACGGGAACTTTGGAAGATAAATTAATGATGTCATCAGAAATCAACAAGATCATACTGTGGAAAAAACTACCCTCGGGAACTGTTGTGTTTAGAAAAAATTAAATGCAAAATTAATACAGGCAACAGTTAAACACAGCAAATCTGAAAAGTGGCATGTGAAAGACTGTGAGTCAACCTTCATGCAAGGTGACTGTGGAACCTTCTTTGAAGACTTAAGAAAAGCTTAGACAAATCTATCCTGATCCTCTATCAGCTATTTCTCATGACTGACATCAGGGAGAAGGGTTCTTGAGTTTCTTCTCAAGTCTACAGTTCTACAGGAAAGGAAGAACAAACAAAATAAATATGTTAACTGCTTTAATGTGCATGCTGATTCCCTTGTTTGGAACTAAAGCACAGAAGGTAATAAACTATGCACCTGAAACTAATGCACACTTTATGAGAGTCAATAGCTGCTGATTTCTTTTAAGGCTGTTTAGAATTATATACACTATCATGTTCAAGCTACAACTCCGTTGTCCTAGTTTATGGTGATGAACACTCCAGTTGGACCTAGAGAAAAGAGGGAACACTCAAGTTACTTCTCAGTAACTGTAAGGAGAAAAAAAGCTGTTAAGTGATCCCTATCACTTCCCATCTTGATTTTTTTTTAACTCTGTTAGTTTCCACTCTGCACAATAGTGATTGTCGTTAATGGGATACAGTCTTATCTGTGACCTAGATGAGACAGATCTTTTCCGAAAGACTGGTTACCATGTAATAGAAGGTAATATAATGTAGGTACAAAAGGGAGGTAAAGTAAGGTTGCCTTCTTTCATATACCAACAAATAGGAATACAGGTTTTCTATATAAATATATTTTCTGACTAGTGTGCAACCAAGACAGTTGATACAGTATTTGAACTGGGATGTTAACCAACTAAAATTTTGCTAATATGATGCTAATAATATTTATTGTAAATGCATCTGTGCAAATGCGTTATTACATTTTTGAAAGCTTGTATTACATTATTGCATTTTTCTGTCATCTTGGAAACTATTTCTGTCTTTTAACCTGTGGACAGCCTAAGATGATCTAAAATGGTGACAAACACTGTAGTAATTTGTACATGTATATGCTGCATTGGGATTTCTGTTTGTTTTCCTAGTGCCCATAAGCTCTGTTTTATCCTTGACGTCTATGTAAATATTTCACCTATTTACTGTTTCTGACAATCTGTACATAAACTTAACAGTTTTGGTGGGGTGTTTTGTTTTTGTTTTTTTAGGTATTTTAATGACCTTGATAACAAGATGGATCCAGAAATTGAAGAAGCATATGAAAAATTCTGTCTAGAATCAGAACATAAGAGAAAACAGTGAGATGTTATGCAATAACGTTAGTTTATTAAACCAGTTTAGGTATGGTTAGAGTACAGGGAGACAAAAAACATTTCTACCAAAATAAGGAAGTTCACTTTCTCCAAGTACTAAAGTTATTCAATTTCCATTTTGTTAAACAGAATCTGCCAACAAAAGTTGTAAACTTATACCCTGTAACTTAGTGTTGTGTATATATCACAGTTTATTTTATGGACAGGTATATGAACAATGTTTGGCTGCAATAAAATTGATTTTAAAAGTATCATAATGGAAATGAAAATTTAATGGGGAGTTGTCCCATAGGATTACCCTTGGGGGGGTGAAGAGGAAGAATAAATCAATTTCAATTTAATTGCTTGCTTGGTTTAGTATACACTAGGACGTATCCTTTTTACCATATACAAGATCTGGTATTTATTTGGGGGTTTTTCTGACTAAAGAACACATCATCAATTACATTTTTGGGGTTTTTTTCTGTAGATTACAATCATGAAATCATGATAAATGGTTTGTGAGGGGTTATTTTTGGGGGGAGTTTTGGTTTTCTTTTTCCTTTTCCTTCCTCTTCCAAAACACATATGTGTGAAGTCTGGACTCTTTCCTAGAATAAACATGTTACATGTTGATATGTGAAAAACCAAGCAGTGTTTTGGAAGTCAGGTTCTTTCAAGACCTTTGGTTCAGGTAAGTTTATTTTCAACTTTCACAAGCAAAAACGATCCTGTAATTTTCTGTGTTCTTCAAGACTACATGAATATATTTATGTTTTAACCCATGCTTCTCCAGGAGTATGTGCAGTGCTTGATATATTTTTTGAAAGTATCTAACATGTCTAATCTTCCAGCAATCCTTGTCACTTTCTCCATTATTCTAGTTATTTTATATAGCTTGTTTTAATTTTGTGTTTTGAGTAAACTCATATTTCATAAATGTTAACATTCTGAAGTTAACAGCTATTTTTTTTAACCCATATAATCATGTTAGTGTTCCTAGGATATACCATTGTAGTTGTTGCCAAATTCAGTTGTATTTCTTCCTGTTACCTGTTATTGGTTACACTGAGAAGAACCCCTTATCAAAAGCAAATGGGAAATATTTCCCAAAAGCCTATTGTAAAGAACATGCATTATAAATATGCATGTAAGTAATTTTTACTCATTTAGTGAAATGACTTGTGTATCTGCTAATACATTGAGTACTGACTGTTCTCTGGGTGTTTATTTAACATATTCATTTAGGTTGAAGTTTTGGGAAAAAAAGAAACCAGCTTTGTTTCCTTTGGTATAGCTTTCACTATCTTGTGTTTTTGCTTTAATTTTTTTTTTAATTTGCATTTAAATATGCATTTTTCCTGGTTGCAGAGAGGAGGCGGAGTTTAGAGCCATGTGGGCACGGCTAGGTTGCTATTCTATATCACATACGTCATTGCTGGGGGATGTAGCTTTGGAGGGAAGAAAAGGTGAGCACACCCCTGAAAATGGCACCATTTTCTCTCCCTCTCTTCATCAGAGGGGGTTGCTGGGATCAGCCCTGTGCACCCCATCCTCTGCCACTGCCGCCGTCCATTCCCTTCCCACTCCTCTGAGACACAGCTCCGGAACGTGGTTCTGAAAAGCAGCAAATGCAGCAACAGCCACATGGAATGGAGCCCAGTGGAGCGGTTCAAAGCAGTGGTGAAACAGAGAGGAGCCAAGCCCAGTGCAGCAGTCTGAAGTGGCAGCATGTTGCAGCATGGCTGATCTAGCTTTTGGGGGGTTTTCCCATCATGGTTTTCCATTGTCTCAAGCTCAGGGACGGGTAGAGCTGGGTGCAGGGAGTGCCTGCCATCTTGTCTTTGCCCCAGGGGGCCGCATGGACGCGATTGATACCTGTAATTTACAGGGAGCGTCTGCCTTCTTGTCTTTGTCCTGGTGGCCGCACAGAATTAAGTTAAGGTGATGAACACCTTTTGTGTGTAAACACCTTTTTGCATGCTTTTGTTGTTAATATTGCTGCTGTCACTGTGGATTTCTTATTCCATTGCTGTTTGCTTTCAGTAAATTATCTCGACCCATAGTCTCTATGTCCCTCTCTTATCAAAGGGGATGGGGGGAGGGGAATGCCTTATTTGGAGTAGTTTCAAGCTGGTGTTAAACCACCATATTCAATTGGTGCCCAACGTGAGGCATGAGAGGGTTGAGATAACATCTTTCATCTATGCATTTGTTTATTAGCTACGAAACTCACTGGTTACAAGGCTACTCAGTCTATCTACATGGTTATGGTACCCAACCCTGTATATACTCCCGTATATGCACTATGTGTCCACAGCAGTGCCCTTTTTCAGAGCAGGGAGGGAGATCAGGATTGCTTTGTTGTTCTACTGTGCGATATCAGTTTATGACTGTCTTGGTTTGAAAGACAGGTGCCTGCTAAGAGAGGTGGAACCCTCCCTTAGAACAGAGAATGTGATCTCCTTTCCCTCTGAATTATTTTAATTTTGAAATCAAGGGCTTTCAGGTAGAGGTATGGGAAAAGGAATAACAGTTCTTTACTAGTATCTATAGCAGAGTAAACAAGCAATAATAAGAATAACAACAACAAATAGAAGCAGAAAACCAATAGCAGATGTCTTTTTGAGCTGCTGAGCCCTTTCCCGTGTGGTGTAATCACGGTTGAAAGCAGCAGGGGCGCTGTTGAGCTCCCGGCCAGGCAGGGCAGGTGCGATGACTCTCGAGCGGCTGCAGGTGGCGCTGTGGCGCAGGGTCAGGTCAGCTGGTAATGGCGGCCAGGCTGAAAAGCAGGCAGGCAGCTCGGAACGGCGAGTGGGGTGGCAGGGGGCAGGGGCTGGCTCTCCTGGGCTAGCCAGCGAGGTAGCAGGGACTCTGCAGTTACAGCAGACGCCGCGGTCTCGTGTGGCGAAAGCAGGGAGAGCGGCAGGGACAGCCGGACTCCCCCGCAGCTGCAGCAAAACGCAGACGGGAAAGGTGTGCATTCCCAGTGGGGAAAAGGGTTGGATCCCACACTTTTCCCCAGCCAAAAGCTCACCCAGCCAGAAGGAGAAGGCAGAGCACAGTTGGATCTCCTGCGGTCGCAGCCAGAAGCAAAAGCAGTTGCTTTCCTCCCGGTGTCCGACGGAGGAGTGCCGGTCTCAACGGCCGGCGTGCCTCTTCCCCTTGCCCCACCTAGGCACAGCCTTTTGTCTCTTACAAAAGAATTGATGGCTCTAAGCACCCAGATATTTGTTGCTTAGTAACAGGGATGGAGAAAAATTCCAATACCCCCAACCTCCAACAATGGCGTGATAACATCAAGGATAATGGGGGTCATTTGGGATGTGTATTCAGTGTTGGTCTCCTGTCCTGGCTTTGGCTATTACATCTGAGAATTCATTTATAATTGTACCCAGCCTGTGGTGGGAACAGGAGAGGATGATTTTTCCCAGCCTTTCACCTCCTCCTCTTCCATCAGGCCTGTTACAACAGCTTTTGAGGATTTTGAATTCCCTTTGGATGTTAAGGAAAGCATGTTCTTGTTGCTAAGACTGCCAGGTCTCCTCAGTGTGGTCCACACCATGTTTAGAGTCAGAACAGAGATTTGTAGGGAAGTTGTCTGGATACCTGCACTGGGGATGGATAGTCATGAGTGGCATGGAATGTGGGAGGAAATGAGCCAGCTTTTGAAGGAGTATTCTGCTTCAATGGTTTGGAAGTTCACCCCTGAACAAATACAGAATGCCAATAAAGTGGCAGAATATTTGATAGAAAAATGTTGTGGCAGTTCCAGAGAGGCACAAAGTTATGCAACGTGCTGGGCCCTGGCTACTATTTATCAGACACTGCTCAATACTAGACAGCACCCTCAGGGGAAGGAGGAGGAGGAAAGCAGAAAAACAGGCACTCAAACTGCAGCTGAACCAGAGGAACAACCTGTGCTGGTAGCAGTCACCCCTATACAGAAGGAAAAAATCCAAGACCAAATCAGTTTGCTTAGTGAGGGATGAAGAGGAAGCAGGGCCCTCACAACTAGTGGAAGAGACAGAGCCCGAAATAATCACCTGATCCTTATTCCCGCATAAGCTGCAAGATATGTGAAAAGATTTCAGCCACCAGTCAGGTGAACCCCTGGTGACCTGCCTGCTCCAATGCTGGGATATCGCAGCCCACACTATTGAAAGGAATAAGGGAGTGTCTTTACAAACAAATGACTGGTAAAGATAAGACCTGAGTCTGCTGGTAAGATAACATTGATACTAAGAGATAGAAGAAACAATGGGTAGGATTTCCATAGGAATTTCCCTAATTTGAGTTACCCAAGACTGTGTTAATAAACTACAAGAACAGAGACACAAGAAGAAAAAAAAGGGGAATGTGTATTGGGGGTGTCTGTATTAGGGGGGGATGTATGTTAATTAGGCGTTCCGGGAAGTCTGTACCTCTCGAATACCTCAGCCAATGGGGAAAGAGAGAGGGAACTGTGGCCGGGAATTAGGATAAAAGAGGCTGCGTCCTCTAGCAATTTGAGTGAGACCCCATGGGGAATGCCCATGACCTCTCCCTTTATTCATGAATAAAGTTACGAGACTCCTCTGTCTTCTTTTTGGGCATAAACGTCTGGCGTTTGTGGATTAATTTTCCTGACACTATGAAACTGAATGGTAGTGAAGCCAAGCTGTCAGAGACTGAAATGTTATAATTTATGGCTTAAACATCTTCATGAAAGACTTTTGCCTATTATAGCAAAACTCTATAACAGAAGCTGAAGACCACCACACCCTGAATGGGGCCCTAAGGCTCTACATTGCACGCTGATGGAGATAAGATAAAGTGACTCAGGTCTGGGCTGGGGAAGAAGAATACATTCTCAGGAGGATCAAGCTTAGCACCTTCGGGGTAGAGGCCCCACCCCAAGGCTATCATCTGCCAGGCTCCCACAGACCCTCATACCAAAGGGGGAGAGGAGGAGAGGTTTTGGGTGTGTGGTGTAAAAGCCTCTGGTCTGAGGCAGTGAATGTCCATCCTACGCTGTGCAGACCAGCTCAGCTGTGGGGCCCTTCACCCCAGGAAAAGCCGCATCTACATGAAGGACAGCAGAGGGGGTTTCATGGCCTATCAAAGGCTCCCCCCAAGGGATCCCTAGACCCTGCAGCAGAGCACGGCACATGATGCAACAGATCCACAGTCTTGCAAGGGACAGTGTCAAATTTGCCCTCCCCAGGGGAGGAACAAGGGCGTTCCCACCTGGCCCAAACGTATATTGATCCATTGGATTCTATACTTTGCGGCCCGGGGCAACAGGGGGCCCCCACCACCAAGAAGACCAGATGGAGGGAAGCAACGAAACATCATTGGGACACTTGGAAGGGTGATATGTTTCTACCTAACCCCTGCCACTCTCTCCCTGTCCCCCCGTCCCCCACCCCACCCCCATGTCTTTTTCTGCCTGCCTTCCTTCCTTCCTCTTTCTTCCTTTCTCTCTCTCCTTCTCCTCCTTTCCTCCTTCTTTCTTTCTTTCTCTCTCTCTCTCTCTTTCTTTTTCTTTCCTTCCATCCATCTTTCTTTCTTTCTTTCTTTCTTTCTTTTTGTCTCTCTCTCCCTTTCTCCTTTTCTCCCTTTCTTCCTCCCTTACTTCCTCCTTTTCTAACTTTCCCTCATTCCTTCTTTCCCTCTTTCTCTCTTTATTTCTCTCTCTTTCTCTTTCTCTTTCTCTTTCTCTTTCTCTTTCTCTTTCTCTTTCTCTTCTCTTACTCTTTCTTTCTCTTCTCTTACTCTTTCCTTCTCTTTCCTTCTCTTTCCTTCTCTTTCTTTCTCTTTCTTAGTTTCTCTCTTTCTCCCTTTCTTAGTTTCTCTCTCTTTCTTTCTTTCTTTCTTTCTCTCTCTCTCTCTGTCTCTCTCTCTCCCCCTCTCTTGCACTCTGACTCTGACTCTTAGTTTCTCTCTTTCTCTCTTGGTTTCTTTCTCTTAGTTTCTCTCTTTCTCTCTTAGTTTTTTTCTCTTTCTTCTCTCTTCTCTCTTTCCCTCTTTTCCTTCCTTCCTTCCTTCCTTCCTTCCTTCCTTCCTTCCTTCCTTCCTTCCTTCCTTCCTTCCTTCCTTTTAATCCTTGCTATGGATTCAAGCAAAGCCACATAATTATTAGCATTGAAGGGTATTGTGACTTGCCACAAAGCAACAAACAACAATAATGTATTCATAGTGTACAGTTGATTTTCAGTTTCAGTCTTTTAGTATCACAGCTGTTGCCGCCCATCATTTAACAGGAGATTTCTTTACTCCGATATAATTAATCCAGGTAGCTCTCTCTTTTACATGAACTGCCGTGAAAGTTGTCAGAAGGACTTTAAAAGGTCCGTCCCACTTCTCCCGGAGAGGATCACCTGAAAAATTTTTAGCATATACCCAGTCACCAGGATCAATTGCATGCAATTTAGGATCTGGCTGCTTAGGTTGATTTTTAAATACAGTATTAAATTTCTGATGCAATTTTTTGTTAATTGCTTTTAAATATTCACAGATATATTGATTGCCTACTTGAGCCAAATTTTCATCATGAGTAGCATTTAGTCCATAAGGTCTGCCATAAAGAATTTCGAATGGGCTTTTTCTTTTGATTGGGGTTTCACCCTGAGTCGCACAAGGGTGATGGATAGAGCTTGGTACCAATACAGATTGGCTTCCTGGCAAATTTTTGCTATTTGCTGTTTAATCATATGGTTCATTTTCTCTACTTGATCACTAGCTTACAGCCTGTAGGGGCTATTGTGGGAAGACATGAGTTGCAGCTGTGTCCTTGAACAAGATAGATAAACAACTTTGAGGGAAAGAAGCGTAGAATGTGGATGTGTGTTGACAACAACAAGAAGCAGAGAGATTTGTGACCAATTAGGGAAGGCGCATGTACATGGTTTGTTAGCCAAATATAATGCCAAAAGGAGCGCATATTATGTGTTTGATATAGATAAAAAGTATAAAATGTTGTACTGTTGGATAATAAACCACTGATGCTTGTCACCATCTTCAGCGTCAGTCTTTTGTCTACTGTCAGATGGTGACCCTGATGTTGAAGGGTCGTGACTGCAGATTTGAGAGCAGCCAGCAGTGGAGCCCAGACAAGCAAAACAGGCAGAGAACAAGAGCCTGAAGTCCGGGCGATTTATGAAAGCAGAAAGAGACATCAGGCCAAAGGTGAGTGACTGGGAACATAGACATTGGGGTTTAAATATCAGCAGAAGAAAAATCAATTGTGAACATTCTGCTGCAAATATTACAGAAGAGAGGCATCAAATATGAGGAGCAGGCACTACGCACCTTGCTCATTTGGTGCAAAGGAAATGGGGTGACAGTGGATGTACAGACTGCCTTTTTTGTCGAAATGTGGGAGGAAGCAGGGCAAGTGTTATGGGAGGCAGCTACAAAGGGGGACAAAATAGCCACAAAATCACTAACAACATGGCGCTTGGTTTGGGACTCGCTGCAATTAAAAGCTGATAGAGAAGCAGAAACATGCAGTGGTGCAGCTCTGGGATGAAACTCCTCTGGGGAGCTGCAAGAGACAGGGGCACATCCCGAGTGTTGCCCATCGTGGGGGTGCGGCACCGCTACTCACTCTTGTGTCAGTGCAGCAACCGCAGAGAGCGGCTGGAGGGGGCAGGCAGGTGCTGGCGGCAGCAGACACGGGCACCTGCACTGCACAGGGGGGAGGTCCATGGGGCCTCTACAGGTCGGCAAAGTTCGATTCGTAAATGTATTTTTAGAGTACCTTTTTAATTAGTGCAACTGAGTTGTATTTTACGTTTGTTTCCAGCTTTCCCAAGGAGAAAGCCTTGCAGCAGAATAATAACAAACTGGTTGATAACAGACTTGGGCAGAGGGCCAGATTGCTGGACTGTCTAATTTGCTGTTGAGTTGCTTTGAAAGTGTTTTACATGAAGTACACCTCTGATGCTCATGAAGTTTTAGCCAAATGTATATTGTTGTATTCTTTCCTGAAAAGCCCCATAGTTAGTATACTTTGTTTCTTCTCTGAGACTATATTTTAAAAGACCCGCATTTTTTTGTTCTGAGGCTGTCCCAGAATTTAAGACTTTTCCTCTACCTGCAGACTACTAGCACCTGCTCTTCCAAATAAGGACTGCATGAGTGTTGTGTTGAAAAGTAAGTTCTTCAATCAGCAGGTTTAATAGATGTACCTGAAGTATTTAATTTGAGCAAATAATTTTCTGTTCTGCTCAGTTTTACATATATATTGCATCAGCTTTATTATGAAGTGCAAATTGAGGCTATAATGCCATCCAACTCTGATAAAACTGAGGGAGTAACGCTAAAACAATAGGGTAAAATTTGTTTTTTCCCATAGGGTAAAATTTAGTTTTTCTGTACCTAGCCCAGTAGTTCACAGAGCTGAGTTGGCACCCATCCAACAAAATGTTTAGAGAATGGCTCGGACTCCAGCTGTGTGACCTTGAGATGCCAAAGCTACTTAAGATGAACCAAATAGTACAAAAATAATTGCAGGCAGCACATTGTGATCCCATAAGGAATCAGCAAAGTTAATTTTTAGGCTATCTCCTCAGAGCATCATTTATTCTTTTGTGCATAATATCTTGGCTTATGGACGGGCTCAGTGTCTTAGTCTTACTCAGCATGGATGCAGGTAGCCCCTGACATATTTGGTAGATTCCTCCTTGGAATATTTAGGGTGAATATTAACTGGACAAGATATAAAGCCATAGCAATTAACTTTAAAGCCTGATGTCAAAACATCAAATGATTTTGAAAAGTTACTAGGAGCAATTAACTGTGAAAGGCCCATGCTAGGCTTAACCACATGTATGTTATCTGCTGAAGCTATTCGGAAATCAGATATAATTAGCTCATAGTTCTCTACCATAAAAACAGAAAGCGTAGTGCCGGCTTTACCTGTTTGCTTGTACAACTTTAATAAGACAATTTAAATGTGAATGTTTTCCTATGAAGAAAAGTGTGACGGCATTTAAAGAAAGTGCAGCTGTTCAGTGATTCCAGTGTGCTTGTTCTTCCTTAACACTTATAGATTGAAATGGAGCTAGATATCAAAATGGTTTAAGTACAGTGATTGCCCAGAAAAGTGACTGACGGTGACACCATCTCATAAAATAGACTTGCCCAGTTATCTGCTCAGTACCTGAGTTCTTAATATTCTTTACTCTTACGGCAGAGAGGTCATAGTGAAGTATACAGTAGCACACTCCGTTAGAATCAGTTAAAACCGTGACTGCAGCTGCTTGTATACGTGTCAGTTCTATACACCCACAACACTAAGTTACATGTGCAAAAATCATGTCAGTATTAAATGATTACGTCCCTGACGTGATGTCCTGTCCTTAGGTATTTATATCTCAAACCTATTGTAATGATAATCACAGGAAGCTGTCTTACCACCTGCGAATTGAGCAGGTTTTAAATGCAATTTGCCAAGATATGCGATGTTATAATTTCTCTGAGTAAGGCTGCACTTTGAAAAAATACAGGCAAACTTATGCTTGCATTAGAAAACTATTGACTGTCAAACAGGCCTTTTCAATAATGCTTATAGTTACTACAGGTTATTCCTGAAACTGATTTATGTACAATCATTATGTATTTGCCACACCTTTAAAATCTTTCCAGTTAATCCTGCAGAAATTTGACCTTCTAGAGTTCCATGTTGCTGCTATTTCATTTACAACTCAGTTGTTTCCTTGCATATTGTTAGCTGATGTTTAACTGCTGTATGACAAATTTTCAGTAGTTTTCTTGTAACGATGGAGTTAAAATGAGTTAAATTCTGCTGTATCTGAAACTTTAAAGTAACACTCTCAACTTTGAATCTAGTTTTGGTAAATTTAAGGCTTAACCCTGGGCCTACTGAAAAGATGCAAGGGCATCCAAAGGGACTGCTTCACTGAATGCAAGGGAATTTTTTTTCACAGGTATACCTTGAACGGACTCTTAATGTCTGTGTGCATGCAAGTGTGAAAGTGCTGCAGCAAGTATACAAGGAATGTTGTTCTAGCTTTTAAAGTATTTTAGATTTGTAAGTTAGGCCTGTAAGTGAGTTACTATTGTGTCATAGGAAATTCTATATGAATCAATTGCGAAATTGTTTACATTATCTGTTAAGTGCCATTAAGTGTTCAATACTGTTGAAGTTAAATTCTGTTAAATTTCAGTGATGTTAAGTTTACGGTCTGTTGCTTCTAAGCTCTGTTAAGTCTAAGTTCAATTAAGGTTAAGTCTGTTGCATTTGAGTGTTGTTCAGTTTCAGGCCTATTAACTTTAAGCTGAGTAAAATTTAAGTAAAGTCTATTGATTTTAAGTTCTATTGAAGCTACATTCTGTTCAGTTTAAGTGAAGTTCAAGCAATGTAAAGTTTAAATTCTGTTAGGTTTAAATTCTTTTAAGGTTAAAGTTCTGTTCAGTTCAATAAGTTCTGTTACGTTTAAGTGATGTTCTGTTCAGTTTTAGTGAAGTTCAAGTTCTGTTGAAATATGCTCATTTAATTTAAAAAATATAAATACAGTTCTTTAACTGAAGAGATAAGATGGAGTCAACTGAAACATTGATGATGGAGAACTGGTAAGACAAATATGTGAAGATGCGATTTGTTGGATCCTTAATTTCATCACAAATTCTATGGGTCTAAATGTTCTACATTGGTTAATCAAGATGACTATTTATAACAATCTTTGCAGTTTTATCTTCCATAGGTAACACAGAAGAATGAGTAACAATTTCAAATTATGGATATTATTCATTGTAAGATGCTTAGTGCTTTCTTTCTTGCTTTCATTTTGCTTTTTTGTCATAGATGCATAGATGTGTGGAGAAATATAACCTCGCTTTTTTAGAACAGTTACTGTTACTGTATTAACGGTTCTGGATATGTTGTTAATGTAATGATTAGAATTCACTGAGCTTTTATAAAGGGAATTATCCAGAAGATATTATTTGTTGTTACACATATGCATTCCTTTATTTGCAGTTATTTGCAATTTGTTCATGGTACCATTGATTACTTAGTTAAAATTAAATTACAATGCTGTCTGCTTTAGAAACTTTCACATAACCTTGTGTAGTTATCTGCAAGAACTATCATTTTAAGAAAGTTTCCCAATTGATATTAATAGAGCCTTGTTTGTAGGATGTTTTAGGGAAAAACTCCCAGTTGAGGCCTAGGCTCTGGCCAAGCCCTGGCCCTGGCTGGTTGGGAAGTATGCCATCAGTCCCAGGTGTTTCTGCACTAAAAATGTAACTGAGTCACTTTGACTTATTGATTTGGGCTTATGAAAGCTGGACCCCCTTCGATGTAAACTTGGAACCTTTGCCTGGGAAAGGTTCTCCAGGTCCTGCCTGTGAAATGGGGTTCCCCGGTGATTGCAGACTCCATGTGATAGCAGAGTGGTTAGGCAATTGGTGACATATCTTCCTGAATCAATATCCTTTCTCTCATGTACCAGTGCTTGCATGTATTACCTTGCTTATTTTTGTTCATTACTAGAGCTGAACGCGTAGTAAGCTTCTTGTTTTATCCCATGTATTGTTTTACCTTTGTGTTGCTTTCGTGTTCATACTAAGAGAAGTGCATGTTGCCAAAAACAAAATGGGGTAGTATGGCTCCTCAAGAACAATTAGATAATGCAATATCTGTTCTGATCTCTGTTATGAATGGAGATAGAGGGTTGATAGATTTTTGCCAATTGCCTAGGCCTGTGACAACTGGCAGTTAACCTATTTAGAGCGACCAGCACCCCCTAAACCCAGTCTTGTTTGCAAGTTCTTAATGACGGCCGATTTAGGTCTAATATAAAAGAGTTTTTGTTTACTAGACACAAGAGATAACAGAACAAGGAGCTAAACAACTTATATACTACACAATATAGGAAAACTACTACTAGCTAAATGTGGCGAGCACAGACCTTTCCCCGTGAGAAAATCTTCTCTCTTCTTCCTATGTTTTATAAATAAAGTTTGAATGTTATTAAAACAGTGTCTCAAAATATGGATGCTTCAAGCCTGGCCAGTCAACCTGGGGGGAGGTTTTGAATTAGCCCAATCCAAATGATCTTTAAAAGTCTATATAAGTTAGAATTAATTAATAAATTTAGAACATTTTACCACACATTCGAGCCTCAGTCTCTCTGTCTCTGCTAGTGGTTCGACAGCGACAGCTAAACAAATTATATATTACCCAAAATGGGAAAACTACGAATAGCTAAACAAATTATATATTGCCCAAAATGGGAAAACTACGAATAGCTAAAATGCAGCATGCAAAAGGTACTTATTATTGTTGTTATTATTGCTAGCAAAGAAGAATACAATTTAGGAAACCAATGATCTTACCAAAACCCAATTTTGGTGCTGGGATACATCAGAATCCTCCCCCAATCCTGCAAGAAGTTACCACAGAGTTGCGTCCAGACTCTGGGGAGAGGCTTTCTCAGGCTCCAGGGTCCATGTAGAAAAGCTTCCACCTTTGTGGAAATCCGTGAGATTTTTATAGGATAAAAGTATGCCTTGCTTGGTCAGCATGTACAATTTTTTTTCTCTTTTCACATCCTCTCTTCATTCCAAAATATGAATTAAGGTTAGAGGTCTTAGAATTTCAGGCACTAAGAGATAACCCTTGCCAGGCTGTTGACCCCACCAGTTATCTTTCTTGCACCATCGAGCAGAAGGGGGGGGGAACGTCCTGCCACACTCCACCCCTGTGTGGCGAGCACAGACCTTTCCCGTGAGAAATTTTTCTCTCTTCTTCCTGTGTTTTATAAACAAAGATAAAGTTTGGATTATATGAACAATTCAAGCCTGGCCAATCGGCCTGGGGGGAGGCTTTGAACCGACCAATCTGAGTGACCTTTGAAAGTCTATATAAGTTGAAATTAATTAATAAAACTAGACATTTTTTGCCACACTGAAGACTGGACTCCTTCTCTCTGCTAGCGGTTCAACAGCAACATCCCTGTGACCAAAAGGCACTACTTTTACCTCATGAAGTGGCAGTACAGGTGTCTCTTGCCTTCATGCTATAAAAGTACTCCCGTTTCTAATATATGTGCTATTATTAAGTATTTTAGTACACATTGTGTTCCTAAATTTTATTATTCCTTAATAGAACTTTGACTATGTTATTGATATTAATAGGAAGCACCTGCTGTTGCTTCAGTTTATGGGTTCATGTAGTAGATTATGTAACACAAAATATATATCTTAAAAGAAAAATTAGTAGCAACAACTAAGTGATTATAAGATATGGCATTAACTTTAGAGTGTTCGTGGTAATTGGAGACAATTTAACAAGTCGTTTATATTTGTGTTGATATTAGTCCATGTAGGGTAGATATTTTCCCACCCCTTTACTCTTAGGATTATAGGAGGGTGAGATGAAAATTAGGAACAAAGAAGAGTCCGTGGAGGTAGCTTCTTGGTTGTAGCAACTGGATGAGTCCAGTAAATGGTTGGTGAGTCTTTCACTCCTTTTGTGCTTTTCAATTCAGTCTTCTTTTCCAATAGAGTTTAGTGTTAACATATCAAGCGTTACACAATTCTATAATAATGTAAACAAATACACATATATATATATAATTGGTTAGATTGTCTCAGGGGATACAATGAATTTTAATTTGTTTTGTTTATTTAGAATGTAATTCTAATTGTCATTTCTATACTTGAAGAGGTGGATACATAATTAAAATTGATTAGGTTATATTTAGGATGCAATCCCCCTTTTCCCACTGTGATAATCAGAGTAAAGGCATATATATTTTAGAGAATAACTTGTAGAAAACTGTCGCTGCTGAACCGGTAACGGAGCAAAACAGCACACACCAAGTGAAGCAGAAAAAAAGGTTTTTAATTAGGAAAAAATCTGAGCTTTATAGCACAGAGAATGGCATTCGGATTGGCCAACAATCAACCACCCCTCGGAGTGGTTGGCCGAGGCATTTCAATGCCCATTCCAAACATTTTTGATAAACATGGAATTTTATCTTATGTTTATTAAAACTTAGTAAGAGAAGGGAAAAATTCCCATGGGAAGGAATCTGTGCTGACACAGCTCCCCCTTTTTGTTTAAAAACCCAAAGGCATTGCTTGTGATCCTCTGTAGGTCCCTTGAAGAAGGGAGAACACACTCAGCATGAAGGATCTGCTTGGTAGTGGCCAGTTACCAGAGTCTAAATTAAATATCAATAAGGGGTCTGCTCAGCAGTTGCCAGCCACCAAACAGAGCTCAAACCAGGTGCTGGTTTAAGGTGGACAGAGAGACTCTCCAGCAATACCATAGGTGATGCATCTATCAAAACTTAATTCTAGATCACAGTTCTATCAAAATTAATTTTAAACATGCTTTCAAAGTCCTTGCTTTCTGACTCCATAAAAGAAATGTAAATTTCAGTCTCTTCTTGTGGAAGGACCGTCTGCCTGATGGTCGATGTCCTGGCCATCATCAGAAGGTTGATGTTCTGCATTCTAGTTATCATTCTGGTTATCATTTTGAGGTTGCTGGTTCTGTCTTGGGAGCCGCAGGTCAGGGTGGACGCATTTTGCAGGCAGCCATCGTACCCCAGTATCTGTGGAGACGCAAGCATACCCCCCGACCCCAAGCAATAAGCTCATGTGGGCCTTCCCAGGTGTTAGTAAGTAGGTTCTGTACCCATACCTTCACCTGGGGCAAGTGAAACTTGCCTGATGACTGCAATGAGAGAAAATGGTTCAAAATCACAGGGTTATTCGAATTTGGTGGCACTGTAAGGTGATTAATTGTATACAAAGCTTTTTCCATTCGGCTCTGTGGTGTTTCCCCATGCATTCCCCCTTTTTGCCTTTCAAAGACATGCTTCAAAGTATCATGAGCACATTCGACAATGGCTTGGCCAGTAGGAGAATGCGGAATACTGAATTTATGGTCTTCACCCCACAGGTGCAAAAACTGCCGCGTCTTCTGTGAGGCGTAGGCAGGACCATTATCGGTTTTCATGGTAGAGGGCACGCCCAGGATCAAGAAGGCTAATTTCCAATGGGCAATGACATCGTGACTCTTTTCTCCAGTATGAGCAGTTGCCCACATGGCTGAAGAGAAAGTGTCAATAGACACATGCACATATTTGAATAGGCCAAATTCAGGGATGTGTGTCACATCCGTCTGCCAGAGCTGCAAGGCCTTTAGGCCTCTGGGGTTTACCCCCGGTGGCAGAGGTGCAGCGAGT
Organism: Entomyzon cyanotis; assembly: GCA_024500445.1. Taxonomy (NCBI): domain Eukaryota; kingdom Metazoa; phylum Chordata; class Aves; order Passeriformes; family Meliphagidae; genus Entomyzon; species Entomyzon cyanotis. The sequence goes on from JAKEPQ010000794.1 coordinate 1,545,701, forward strand.
CCGTGGCAATCGGCACAAGCGCTGACAATGTCACGGGCCTCAGTTGGCGTCAATTGAAAGTGCTTCTGCAGGGTATGTGCACTCTGATGAAAGAAATTATGTGATGCCTTGGCTTGTGCAATTTTGTCAGGCTGAGGTGCCACCCATGCAGGGTTGGCTAACATGTCAGCCCTGGCATTGCCTTCTGTTATAAAACCTGGTAATTTGGTGTGGCTTTGAATGAGCAAAATATAATATGGGTGCACTCAAACTTGAATTGCATTCCACAAAGTTTGCAATAGTGAAAACAGAGCTGCATTATTGACTTCCTTTGAACGTAAACAATCTAAATGTTTGGTTATATCTTCTACATAAGCAGAGTCAGTGACCAAATTCAAAGGCACCTGAGAGAACCGCTGAAAAGTTATGGCAACTGCCTTCAATTCGACCAGATGAGCAGAGCCTGTCTCGTGGCTTTTCAGCACTTGCCACTCAGATCCTTCCTTCCAGGTGACAATGGCCTTTCCTGTTTTTCCAGAACCGTCCATGAAGACGGTGGGTCCATGAACTGGCACCCGACTCTTCTTTGGCCGCAACGTAAAACTGATTGAATTTGCCAGCTGCAGCAATTTGTGGCTGGGCAGGTGGTAAGCAATCTGCCCTGAAAAATTTTGCAGTGCAAAGGAGTGCTATTAACAAGGCTCCATTCAAAGCTGTCCCATGATACTGGAACAACAATCGTTGCAGGATCCGCTGCCATCAATTGGAAACATCAATGATGGCATTTAATTATCAGACAAGCGATCAATTCGAACAATGTGGGTGCTGTCTTTTTTGGCTGATGGGGCAAAAAGACCCATTCCAGAATATGCAAAAGGTCATCCCATTGTTTGTTCCACTGGCCAATGATACCTGTAGGGTGGAGGTCTGGAGCAGTAATGAAAACAGTGATATCAATAGAAGGATCCACTCGATAAACCTGACGAGCAGAAACAGCTTGCTGCACCTCATTCAGCACTCGTCGCGCCTCGGGAGTCAATTTCCGAGGTGAATTCAGATCAGAGTCCCCCTTTAAAATATTAAAGAGTGGGGAAAGTTGTGCATTGGTCAGTCCCAAATAAGGACGTAACCAATTGATGATACCCAGCAATTTTTGGGCATCATTCATGGTACTTAGACCTGCAATAGTCTGAACAGTGACCTGGTCTACCACACCTCCCGCACTGAGGAACCCTGGTCTCCGAATTTTCCTTCTGCTTTGATTTGACTTGTTTCTGTTTGTTCCCAGCCTTGGGCTGCTTTTGTCCCTGGTCAGGGGGTACCTGGCCAGGTGGTAGAAGTGCAGCCAAGGCAGACTTCTTTGGTTCCCTGATCCCACCTTAGCGCAAGCTTCTACCATTTCTGCGAGTGTAGGTTCCCCTGGTAGGGCATTTATGATCTTTTTACACTCGTCGTTGGCATCGTCTCTTGCCAACTGTGTGCACATCTGTCTCATTGAATCATCTTCCGCCTGCTTTTCCAGGGCTGCCACTAGCTTCTCTACAAAGGTCGGGAAAAGCTCAGACTGCTCCTGAGATATTTTTGAATACCGTGGTTGTGGGGCGGCCATGTCTATGGTTTTCGTGATGGCCCCCAAACCAACCTTCTGGGCCTGCTCCAGTATCCAAGGGTCCCAACTGGCTTGGACGTTGGGGTTAGAAAAATATTTGTTCCCTTGAGGACATCCACCCCAATTGTACGTCTGGGATCATCAGCAGGCAAGCGCATATTCTGCCTTGCCTGCTTTTCAGCCATTTTTCTCCAGTTATTCTCAAAAACTGCATATTGCACAGGCTGAAACAGAACTTGACCCAAATGCCTAATATTGAATGGAGCAAGCAGGTCAGTATTTATCACTCTAATAATTTGCATCCTGTGTGGAGAGGAGAGGCCGAACTGAGTTATCTTTGTATGTAAGTCATTTATGATCTTCCCTGCAATGACGTCATGCCTGTGTTGCTGACCTGAATTCGGCTCAGGCTTAAACACAGTAAAAGCCTGGACGTCCCCTTGCAGGGTGCTAGCATCACCTTGATCTGCTGGTACACCTCCTGGAGGTGCTGTAGCAGCCACCGGACTCCCTTCAGGGTCCTCCGGTTGGTCTGGCAACCCTAATTTCTCTAAAAGATCCCAATTTCCCACCCCCCAGCGCTCCCTGCTTTACTGACTCCCAGTAATGCTGGGGGTTCCTTGGGTGCACCGTCTCTGTACAGTCCAGGAGTGTCCAAGGGTGTTTCTGAAGCAAGCGCTTCTTTCACCGCCCTGCCACTGCAGCCTTTTGCCCTGGAGGAGGCACCTCATCTGATTCGCTGTCTGAATCATCAGAGTGGGGCTTATCTGCAAGCCCTATCACAAAAGACAGAGTCTGGCCGGATGCAGTCATTGTGCCGAGAGACAGCACGACGATGGAGCTCGGTGCGGGGCACGAAGAAGGCAGCGATAAAGGCGGAACGTTGGCAGTCCCCGCTGGGTGCACAGGCACAGCATCAGTTAAAATCGCCTGCCGCATCGGTGCAGAAGCGGCTGAGTAACTGTGCTCAGCAGAGGCTGCCTCTGCCACCGGAACTGTCACAGGGACAGGCATGTCCTGCCCGGAACCCATCTGTGCCCCTGCGGGCACTTCCGCTGTCGCCGTGGCATGGAGCCCAGAGCTCTTCCGGGCTGCCGAAGCAGGCATTTCTGGGCCGCGCCGGCCTGCGCGAGGGGTGTCCCGCAAAGGGGTCTCCGCCAAGTCTCGGTGGAATCCAGCGAGTTCGGCCAAGATATCCATTAAAAGCCGAGAGAAGAGGGGTAAATCCTGCAGAAACCCAGGTTCGTGCGCTGTAGCAGTGTGTGTCCACATCATTGGCCCTGAACATCTCCCCTCCCCTATCCCATATTTAGTTACTGTTCTGGAAAGTTCCTCTTTGTTCCCTCTAGCTGAGTTTCCCCATTGGGTTTCAAATTTTTGTACCTTCCCTCCTTGCATCCCCATTCCCTGGTGTCCCTGTCAATCCTGTACCTCTCGTGCTCCTGTTGGTCCTCCCGTGTAAACCCCTCCCATGCTGCAGCCCCTCTTAACCCCTTGCGCGGTCACATTCTGGGCTCTCGAGCTCCGAATCCTGACTGTATCCGTCCTCCATGTCCCTCCCCGATTCCACCTGCCTTCACCGCCCTGCTGCTCCTTCCAATAAACTCCTGGATTCCGATCCCGAGAGACTGCATTTCTTTATTATCGCCTTGTCTCCTGCTGGCCTCTGTCCCCTGAGGAATTCTCGCCCTCACCCGTGAGCTTCACTGCTGCACCCGGCCGGTGCCCGGTCGTTGCGGCGGCTTCGTTGTGGCTTCGGGGCTTGCCGCCTGACCTGAGTGGAACACGCAGAACGAAGCCACAGTGCGTGGCCAATGTGTGGGGGTTTTGTCCTGGAGGCACCACGGTTGCCATGCAGAAGGAACCGGTCTGGGTGGAAGCATTCGCTATCAGAGGATCTCCTTCCAGGCCCCGCACAGTTTGTGCCTGTGGTCCAGCCTGGGCCGGGCCAGCCGCCTGCATTCCCGAGTCTGCGGTTTGGGCGGACAGAACCGGGGGTCTGTTGCCGCCATGGCCTCACCGCAGCAGGGCACGCAGCTCTGGCATTCTCAGTTGCCGCAACCGAGGGGGCCCGCGCCACGGCTTGAGGTGGCGCCGGCAGCTTTGGCGCAGGGGGAGGGGCCATGTTGGTCCACAGAGGCAGTGGTGGCGGTGCACCGGCGACTGCCCTGGGACCCTGTCGGTTTTTCTCTTGTTTCAACATCTCCGCCAGCTGGTCATTAGGATGGGGATATGTAGAAGGAACATAGTCCCCATGGGAATTAAATTTGTGCTTGGAGGACCCATCCGCTATGGCAGGGTCAACCTGGGGTGGGGATCCATCAGTGCAGTTCTCGCTAACCGAGAGCGAGGAGTCCAGACAGAGAGAAGCATCAAATTCTGCAGTGTAAAATTCCTCCTGTCTTAAGGAATCCCAGATGGACCTCCATGTGCGATGCAAACGAATTTTTTGTTTTGATACAAGGGAATCAGAAGTTAAGAGATAACTTGTTAGAAACTGCTCACCACACAATATATCTATTGACTTAGCATTCCTTGTTTGCCAAACAAGGACTGTGATACTCTGGAACTTCCACGCTGGCAAAAAAACCAAATTTGTTGTTCTGGCCTTTAGATGGAGAGAAGGTCAGTGAAAAAGACCTTCTGCAAAGACCCCTCCACAAAACAGAACTACATAGGCACAAGGATATAAAAATGACTTTTGAACTCATTATAATACAAAGCAGGGATAAGTTATTGTCGGAGGTTGGGAAGCATTGGAATTTTTTCTCCATCCCTGTTACTAAGCAACAAATAGCCGGGTGATTAGAGCCATCAACTCTTTCGTAAGAGACAAAAGGGTGTGCTTGGGCTGGGCAGGGTAAGGCAGGAACCGGCCAGTTGGAACTGGCACTCGTTCCTTCGGACACCGGGAGGAGAGGGACTGCTCTTTGCTTCTGGCTGCGACCACAGGGAATCCAACTGTGCCCTGTTTTCTTCTCCTGGCTGGGTGAGCTTTGATTCAACCTCTTTCCCACTGGGAAGTGCATGTTTTCCCCGGCTGTGTTTTCTTGCAGTAGCTGCCGGGAGAGTCCGGCTGCCTCTGCCGCCTGCCCCACTTTGCTGCGCAAGACCGCGGCATCTGCTGTGACTGCAGAAATCCTTGCTACCTCGCTAGCTAGCTGGGGAGAGCCAGCTCCTGCCCCTGCCGCCCTGCTTTTGCCGCTCCGAGCTGCCTGGCTGCCTGTTTCCTCAGCTCTCCGCCATCACCAGCTGTGTGAGGCTGACCTGACCCTGCTCCACAGCACCACCTGTAGCTGCTCGGGAGTCATCGCGCCTGCTCTGCCCGGCCAGGAGCTCAACGGCGCCCCCTGCTGTTTTTCGACTGTGATTACACCGCATGGGAAAGTCATCTGCTATTGGTTTCTGGTTCTATTTGTGGTTGTTATTATTGTTATTGCTTGTTTATAGATACTAGTAAAGAACTGTTATTCCTTTTCCCATACCTTTGCCTGAAAGCCCTTGATTTCCAAATTAAAATAATTCAGAGGGAGGGGAAATCACATTCTCTGTCCTAAGGGAGGGTTCAACCTCTCTCAGCAGACACCTGTCTTTCAAACCAAGACAGTTATGCATATGTATAAGCGTATTGGGAAACTCTATGAATTTGTAACATGTAACCACATATATACCGAGCTATACGGGACTGACAACGCACGTGTCTTTGGAGGGCTACCTCCCACGTGCCCAGCGCTGCAATAAACATACCGGCTTTACAACTTAAAATTATATAGGTTGTGAAGTTTCGTCTCTTTCCTAAATCTGCTGGCCAAGGGCTAGCAGGGAAAGGATTCTGCAACGTCTGCCAAGGGGGATTGAGGCGAATCCGAGGGTTCTGCTGCATTCCAGGTTTGGAAGCCAAGATAGACCTGCCAATGACTGTATAAGTGGCAGGAGAAAGGGTAAGCAGAATATTACCGTATGTCTGGGTGTCTGGAGCTCCTATAACCGGTGTGTGTGCATGTGTGGGTTCAGCTTCTAATAACCAGATCCCAGAAGTAAGCACAGACCGGGGGTGGAAGTGACGCCCCGGATAACCCAGATCCCGGAAGTAAGGTATGAATGTTTGTGTATTGTTTTGAATAGTGTGCATAGAAGTTTATTGTGTAATTCGTCTTTGCTGTAACGGTGTGTAAAGTAATTGCATGCTGTGTATGATAGTTTAAGCTATAATGATTAAACACAGGGAGAAGAAAAACAGAGGGGAATACTAACCGAGAGACACCCCCGTACCCAAGGAGTGGTTAATACATTATACAAGTGACCTAGAGTGGGTAATATAACATTTAAATAAAGATTGTAAGCAGAATGGGAAGTGGCCAGAGTAAAGAAACATTAACAAAGAGCCCTCTTGGATGCATTTTAGCACATTGGAAAGAAATAGCCGGGACAGGGGGGACAGAAAATAAGAAGACCCTTATTAAATATTGCAACCAGTGGTGGCCCTTATATAAATTAGATTGTAATGAAAAATGGCCACTTTTTAGAACTTTAGATTATAACACCCTTTTGCAAGTAATGTTGTTTTTGAGAAGAGAGGGAAAGTGGTATGAAGTCTCTTATGCAGACATGTTTTTCTCTCTCTGCAACCATCCCGAATAGCAGAGAGACTGTGGGCTTGTGCCACCTCAGGATCCCTTGGTATTGGCCCTTGAAAGGGAAAATAAAGCTACTAAGAACAGATTCAAACGATGCTGTTCAGCTTGCAGCATAAACCAAAGATGTACAAAACCAGACAAGGTTCATCATGCAGCAACACAAGAACAAGAATTAACTGATTTTCTTAAGCCCCCTCCTAGGAAGAGAGAGGATGATGCAGACTCGGAGGACATGCCTTCCCCTCCAGGGAGCCCGGTCTCTGCTCGAACACGAGGGAAGCAAGTGCTGCAAGCACTTCTGTGAGAGGCGGTAGGGCCGGAGGGTAATACAATGCTGATCAGAGTACCTTTTTCTACCATTGACATAGAAGCCTGGAAAAAGATTGCAAAAGATTATCAAGCAGATCCAACAATCATAGGTAAACATTTATGTTTTATAATGAAACAACATAATCCCGATTGGAATGATATTCAATTCTTATTGGAAGCTGTAACAGAAACTGAAAACCAATTAATTTTGAAAAAGGCAGAGGATTTGGCTGAAGATTATTACAAAACACAACAGGAAGATTGTGGCATTGCGTCCCCGAAAAGCAGCCGAAAGCCCCAACGCCACACGGAAAGGCAGTCGGCTGCGCTGTGATGCGCACCGGGCTGCGCCGGGGCGGGAAGCACGCTAGAGCGGCACGGAGCTCGGGGGACAGAAGCTCAGCAGGAAATGAGGTGGGACGAAGAAATGTACGGACGCAGTTTGTGGTCTTCCAGGGAATTTATTAGGATCTTCAGGTGAGGGTCCAGGGGCAGCGAAGGGGGGCGGAGAACAGGGGACGGGGCGGAGGGGCTGAAAGCCCATAGACTGCGACCCCGAGCACACGATGGCAGGGGATTATAAGGGAAAGGAAAAGGGGAGGAGTTAGCTCCGGAGAGCCAACCTGGGAAGGCCAGAGGGAAGAAGGAAAGGAGTACACACCAATAGACTTCTGATAGGGGAGGATACATAATTCAAAAGAACCAATAACATACACAGCTAAGGAGAACAAAGGAGAAACTTCTGGAATGCAAACCACATAGGGAGAGGGGGGAGAGTGCAGAGCCACTGATACACTGCTACAGAAGATCACAAAGTGTATTTGCCCCTCCAGGACCCAAAATGGGATCCAAATAGAGCAGCTGAAATGGCTAAACTACAGGCTTATCAGGAGTGGATAGTGAAAGCCATGGAAAAGACAATTCCTAAAACCATTACCTGGTCAGCACTGTATGCAGTCAAGCAAGGCCCCTCCGAGTCTCCAACGGACTTTCTGGAACGATTAAAAGATGCTATGCGCAAAAACACAACACTGAACCCTGGGTCAGAGGTGGAGATACAAGAACTAGTGTCTCTCTTTTTAGGCCAATCACAGGGAGACATTAGACATAAACTCCAGAAACTGAAAGCAAGAATTTAGAAATATTATTAGATGAGGCATGGAGAGTGTACAGTAACCGAGAGGCAAAATATAAAGAGGGAGTCAAAAAAATTAGTGACATTAGTGGAAGAGAGTGGAGAAAGGAGTAATCAGAAAGGGAGGCAGAGGAAAGGAAAAACCAGACTGCACAAGGACCAGTGTGCAAACTGCAAGAAATTCAGACATTGGAAAGATAAGTGCCCAGAGAAGAAAAATACACGTCCCAATAAGAAACGGGATAACTCTGAGGAGAAAGAAATTGCATATGTTAAAGAAGACTGAAGAGGACCGGGGGATTCCACCCTAGCAGATCCCCTGGTTATAGTAAAGCTAAGAGAAAAAGAAAAAGAAAAAGAAGTAGAGTTTCTAGTAGATACGAGAGCAACTTATTCAGTCTTAAATAAAGCTTTGATGCCTATAGAGAGAGATTATGTCATGGTAAAAGGTGCCACTGGCCAACCTGAAAAGGCATATTTCTGTAAACCCCTGAAATATAAACTTGGGAAACAATGGAGAATTCATAAGTTTCTATACATGCCCAACTCTCCAAAAGCACTCTTGGGTAGAGACTTATTAGAACAATTGCAAGCAACTATTATGTTTAAAAATGGAGAAATTACTCTGGAAGTGAATGATCATCAATATATAGAAATATTAAGCTTAATATTGACAACCACTGACACAGAAGAAGAAACTAGTGAAAAAATAACAAAACAAGTATTTCCTGGGGTTTGGGCCACTGGTGTTCCTGGGAGGGCTAAGAATGCACCTCCCATACAAATCAAACTCAAAGAAGGAAAACAGCCAGTTAGAGTTAAACAATATCCTTTAAAGAAAGAAGACAGAGAAGGAATTAGCCCAGTAATAGAAAACTTTTTGCAGCTAAGACTATTGAAAGAATGCCAGTCTGATTTTAACACCCCATACTACCTCTTTGCAAACCTGATGGGTCATACCGGGTAGTGCAGGACTTAAGGGCTGTAAATAAGATAGCAAAGGACCTCTACCCTGTGGTGGCAAATCCATATACCTTATTAACTGAATTAACACCAGAGTTAACTTGGTTTACTGTTCTAGATTTGAAAGATGCCTTCTTTTGCCTCCCTCTCCACAAAGCCAGCCAGAGAATATTTGCTTTTGAATGGGAAAGTCCTAAAAGTGGATGTAAAACTCAGATCATCTGGACAGTGTTGCCTCAAGGGTTCAAAACTAGTCCTACTGTTAGTGTGGAAAACACATAATCACTGAATGATTATATGCAGGTGCCTTTTATTCTTGAGCTCGGGAAGCCAGGGTGTAACATCTACCCAAATCTGACTTCAACATGGATTTGAAGCGAATACAGTTTTATACCTTCCCTTACAGAACAGTGATGTAATCATATGTTAATTATCAACTTATCATTGTTCCATTGTTTCCCCCAAGCATGACTTTAAGCCCCCTTTCTCCCACAGTATTTCTGATTTATTTCGCAGGTGTGAATCCGCATCAGTTAACTAAAACAATCCCGATATTTTCTAAGCAATCTTCATATTCATGTCAACCTGACCCTGTACAAGCAGTTCTTACCTACTCCCATTCCCCAAAGCCTATTCTTAACTACCCCAATTTTAGAAACATTTTAACCCTATGTTAACACTACCATATTTGGAGATCAACTTGCTAAGGATTTAGAATCTTGGGAAGCCCCGCCATCAGAAGGAAAACTTTTGCAGTATGTGGATGACCTCTTAATAGCTACCAAGACTGAAGAGGCCTGTCTTGCCTGGACAGTAATTCTGCTAAACTTTCTAGGACTACAGGGATATCGAGTTTCCAAGAAAAAAGCCCAAGTAATGAAAAGAAATGTAGTTTATTTGGGCTATGAAATCAGTGCAGGACAAAGAAATTTGGGATGGGACCGCAAGGATGCCATCTGCCAGATCCCGAAACCTCAAACTGTGAAAGAACTCAGAACATTCTTGGGAATGACTAGATGGTGTCGACTTTGGGTTTATAGTTATGGGTTACTTGTGAAGCCCCTATATGCTCTCATAAACACAGAACAGAGAGATCTTCAGTGGACAAAAGAGGTCACAGGGGCCTTCGACCAGCTGAAGAATGCCCTCATGTCAGCTCCAGCTCTAGGACTTCCAGATGAATGAAGGAGAACGGGTACACCACAATTTTCTGGAGACTATTGAGGCCACATACTCCAGTCGTCCAGATCTGAAGGATACCCCTTTAGATGACGCAGAAACCTGGTTCACTGATTGGAGCAGCTACGTCATCAGTGGAAAGTGACATGCTGGGTATGCAGTTACCACCTGCAAAGAGGTAATAGAGTCTGGACCTTTGCCAACAAACACCTCTGCACAGAAAGCTGAGATAATTGCTCTAATCCGTGCTCTGGAAATAGCAGAAGGAAAGAAAATAAACATCTATACAGACTCAAGATATGCATTTGGGGTTGTACATGCACATGGAGACATTTGGAAAGAAAGGGGATTGTTGAACTCACAAGGGAAAAACATCAAACATGCACAAGAAATACTGCGGCTGTTGGAAGCAGTCCAGCTCCCTGAGAAGGTAGCAATCATGCACATCAAGGCACACCAAGAGGTGAGCTTTGAATTGGAGGAAGGAAACAAGCTGGTGGACAGAGAGGCAAAAGAAGCAGCAAAAGGTGAGGTAACAACAGAAGGAGCTTTGATCCCAGATGGACAAGTCTCCCTAGAAGGTAAGCCAAAATATAACAAAAAAGATAGAAAGTTAATTAAAAATGAGAAAGAAACATACAACCGAGAGGGATGGGCTATCACAGCAGAGAGAAGAATAGTAATCCCTTCTCATTTATTGTGGTCATTAATTAGGGAAGAACATCAGAAAACACAATGGGGAGTAGATGCTCTATATAAATATTTAAACGATAAAATTATTGCTAGGAAATTACAAGATACCATCAAACAGGTAACCCAGCAGTGTGATCTTTGCCTCCAGACTAAACCCAAAATTACCCTCAAATTAAAACTTGGTCAGATTGGGAGGGGCCATGGGCCTGGACAGCAGTGGCAAATTGATTTCACAGAACTTCCAAGAAAAGGGGGGTATCGATACTTGTTGGTATTAACAGATACCTTTTCAGGGTGGCCAGAAGCCTTCCCACCAGAACCACTAAGGCCTGGGAAGTAACTAAAGTATTGCTACAAAAAATAATACCATGCTTCAGAGTTCCAGCCACAATATCCTCAGACAGAGGACCCCACTTAATTGCAAGGGTGGTGCAGCAAATAAGCTGCCAATTAGGCATAAAGTGGAAACTCCACACCCCGTACCACCCTCAATCAAGTGGCCAAGTAAAAAAAATGAACCATCTGATCAAGCAACAGATTGTGAGGCTAGGGCAAGAAGCCAATTTACCCTGTCCCCAATCTCTCCCACTTGCATTGCTAGGAATTCGGACCAAACCCAGAACTAAAGAACAGTTAAGCCCGTTTGAAATACTCTATGAGAGACCATACAGAATACAGAAAGGCAATATCTACCCAAATTGGGGAAGAAATAATGACCACCTATATGGTGGCTTTAAGCAAGCAACTCAAAAAGATTGAGAAACATGTGGCCGGAACCCGAAGCCAAGGTTTAGATGGGCCTGTACATGATATTTAACCTGGAGATTATGTATATGTTAAGTTGCTTACAGAAAAAACTCTGGAGCCACAGTGGGAAGGACCATTTCAGGTAATCCTCATCACTTTCACCACAATTAAAATCAGGGAGCAGAACGCCTGGATTCACCATACCTGAGTGAAGAAAGCCCATAATTCCCCATGGAAAGTCACGCATGTTCAACCAGGAAAATTATTTTTCTCACGATCATAATTATAATCCAGAGATGGGGGAGTACTTCTAGCCAGGACAATACTGAGGGGCCTTGGTCCCAAGCTTTTAGGTGGTTTACAGGATCCATGGGGAAATAGTCTGATATAAAAGGTTTAAATCTATTAACTGTAGTTATGCATGAAAATCAAGTGTATGCAAGACAAGAATGGGAAAAACAAACAATGTGGCAACTTCAGGAGACTGTAGGAGAATTAAAATAGGTTGTTGAATGATTAATGAAACTACACATGAAAAAGTAACCCAAATAAGTGTCTCAGCTACCCCTACTGAAAAGCATGTAGAAGTTTGTACCAGCTCAAAAGAATTGGACTGTTGGTACACCTTTACATTAGTACAGACTGTTGAGGTAGTTTGTCTTTGGGCCAAGAACATGAATGGGCTCTCGTTCAAATTTAAAATAAATGCTATAGCTGGACCTGTTACAACCTATGTCAGCACTCAAGCCCAAATCCAAACCACACCACCTAAAATTGAACCCAAAATTTATGAAACTGGCCCATATGTAATAAGGAACATGGGTCAACGACAGTTATTGTTTAACCCAGAGTGGTCTCTTAAACGTGTTGAACTATTAATGCAAATCAATGTTTCCAAAATTCAACCAACATGTTCTCCTTTCCTACAAACATCCTTCAAAGGCTGGACAACCTGGCTGCAGAAACAAGTGCCCTTCAGAAACAGAGTACAGAGAGACTTAACTGGAGTGTTGGGGACTGGATTGGGGGTTCTAAATAGAATTGACTCAGAAATATTAATGAATAAATTGGCCACTGTAACTGGTGATTTAGTAAAATTAAGACAGCCCCTACAGTCTTCTCTATTAGCATTAGGAAATGAACAGTGGCAAGTTTCAAAAGTATTACCAAAATGGGAAAAAGTTGAAAAGCAGGACCATGAATTAATAAATGCACTTGGTATAGCCCAAGACAATGTATCCCTGGCCCTTAGTTGTATACAAGCCCAACTATGGATGCAGTCAGCAGCTGCCTTAATTATAAGAGAAGGTAGTGAAGGTACTTTCTCCACTGAAATTCGCAAAGTTATTTGGGACAATGCCACTGACCTAGAAAAGAAGTTTCAGTTCTGGTGGACCCTAGTAAACTTCACCTATGACCCTATTGCTAATATTGCCACAGCCTTTGTGCTCACTATATGTGATGCCACCGTCCACATCATCCATCCCATTATTGCACTAGGACTAAACCATGAGAGAACAGTGCTCTATCCCGCTGAACATAGGGTATGGGCCTGGATAGTAGAGGAAAAGTGGCAGACTGTGAATTTAGAATCCTGTATTACACAAGAACAACAGGGGTTTATCTGTGAAAGCAATACAATTGATGCCCAGGACATATGCCTTGATACAGAGCAAAGCATCTGCCACTTCGAAATCCATCCAAATGCTAATCAAAAAACTGTGCTTGTGTATATTGGTCAAGGTTGTGTGTGCTTAAGGACTGTTTGTGCTTTTGTAGAAATAGATAATGATTATATAACCATAAATGTTAAAAATCATTCTAATTTTGGTATCTGTAATTTTGTTAAGATTGTCGGGTGTGACTTTTTGTATTTAGCCCCAGTTGTATCCTACCAATTGATAAAATCTAATTACACTATGTACCACAAATTGTTGCCCACACCTATTGGAATGAACCTTACATTAGTAAAACAGTTAGTAAAACATGAAGACCTAATTGAAATTTTAAAAGAAGTTCAAGAAAATGGAAAGAAAACTATAATTACTATTCATCATGACACAGAAAAAATAAGCAGAATCTTAAAAAGAGCAAGACAAGATGCAAGTCATCATTGGCGGGATGTGCTCTTTGAGTGGTCACCTACTGCAACTGGTATTCTAAATACGTTATGTCACCCTGTGGCTAGCACAGGTCTTTCTCGTGAGAACATTTTGCTACATTTCATAAACAAAGATAAAGTTTGGATGTTTTGCAAACAGCGTCTCCAGATTAGGCCAGTTCGGGCTTGGCCAATTGGGCCTAGGGGGAGGTTTCTGGCTGACCAATCTGGGTGACCTCTGAAAACTCTATATATATGGAAATCAAAATAATAAAGACACCTTTTCTCTTTCCTTGTCTGAGAACCTGGGTCTTTTCTCAGCTAGCGGCTCAACAGTGACATCTGGTGACCACCGACGTGTGCTGCGCGCAGTTGCAGGTACGCGGCAGTCTTGCCCCCGGGCCCGGATCCCCCCTCTGCCCGCCCTGAGGCATGGCTGATTCTGATTCGGATATGGACCTCCCCGTTCCTGCGGATGGGCTCTTGCGGGCTTTTCTGGAGGTCTCTGAGGATGACCCCGCGTCCGATCGGTCGCCATGGGTCACTCGGGCCTTGTTGGAATGGGTCGCGGGCCACGTGTCCCAGGCTGTTTGGGATGTGGCGCTGGACTGTGAGTTTTGGTTCGTGGTCGGCCGCGCTTTGGCCATGGAGTGGATGCGGGGAGACGGCTCTACAGTCCGCTTCCATGGAGTTTGGAGAGACATTTGGGACGCTTTGGAAGGGCAGGCATTCTATGATTCCTGGCTCTGGGCTTGTATGGACGTGGGAGCCCTGCTCTCGGCCGTGGGGCGGAGCGTGAAGGACGCGCCGCCCCAGACGGATTCTGACGTCCCGTCCCTGGCGGCGGATGCAGCCGCGAGACCTCAGTATGTTTCTCCAGCTGATCTACCTAAGCGCACTTATGTCCACCCGACAGAGCAGCTAGCCGGGTTGTTGAGGAATGGGGGACCGCGGGTCGGCTCTGACACGGCCGCCGCGCAGGTCCCCCCGCCTTTGCTGCCGTGGAGTGCGCAGCCTCAGAACCGCCCCCTTCCCCTGCGGAATGGCGCCGGGCTGCCCCTCCCCGTGGGCAGCCGGGATGCGCGGCGGGGGCTGGCGGTGTGGGGGGTGGGGGGTGCTGCGGAGGACTGGGAGTCGCAGCTGCTCGCTCTGGCCGGTGGTTTCGGCCGACGCGGGGGTTTCCGCGCGGGTGGCGGCTGGCTCGGGAGAGGCCGGCGTTTTGCCGAGCCCGGCGGGCGCGGCGGCGGCGCAGCCCCAGGCTGCGGTGGCCGCGGGTGCGGCTGGTCCCATGGCATCGGGGCCGTGTGAGCTGGCGCCGGCTCAGCCGCTGGCTGCGGCCGGGGCCCGGCAGTCAGGGTCGCTCCCCGGGGCGGTCGTGGGGCTGGAAGAGAAGTCGCCGGCGGGCGGTGCTTCCGCTGCGGGGGCTTTCCTGCAGCTCGGCGGACATGGCGTCCGTGCCGGGTGCGGCGGTTTTTCCTCCGCTTTCGTTTTTCCATGATTTACTGGCCGAGGTGGCTGAGATTCGGCAGCGGATGGAGGTCTGTTCCTGCAGGCCCCACGGTCCGTGTGGGGCTGGCCCGGGAGTCCATCCCCCGGGTCCCTGGATGGGGTCTGGACCTCCTGGCGGCCCGGCGGCCGGCATGGTGCCGGCGGCGTGGGGACGTTTTGGCCCTGGGCAGGTGCCAGTTCCTCTGCCGGGTTCTGTGGCAAGTGAAGCCCTGGCGCAGCGTGCTGGCGCTGTGCCGGCGGGCTTGGTGAGCGCGGCTGGTGACGCGCTGGTGTCGCTGCCGTCTTCCTGCCCCTCCCCCGTCCCGGTCGCCGCGCAGTTTCTTAGCGCAGGCGCTGCCTCCGGCCAGTCTCCGTCCTTTGTGATGGGGAGTGCTGGTTGCAAGCCCTGCTCGGACGACTCAGACAGTGATGAGGACGGCATTCTTCCTCCTGGGCGGAGGTTCCCGCGGGCGACGAAAAAGAAAGGGCATTGGGTCCTGGCTAATCCTTGGAGACGCTGCAGTGGCGTAGGGATTTTTCGCCCGCGTGACTCCCTGCAGTTCTGGGAAACAGTCAAGCAGGGTGCGCTGGAGGCAGGGGACTGGGAACTTGTAGGGACGATTGGGTTGCCCAAACAGAGGGAGGGGTGGGAATCTGCTGTGGCAGGTTCGGATGGTGGTGGCTTCCCGCAAGGGGACGTTCAGGCTTTTCCTGTGTATGTGCCTGGCCCAGATGCCATGGACATGAGGAATAGCCACTCCACCATCGCATGGCGCGTCACAAACGATTTGGCAACCAAAGTGGCGACATTTGGTTTGTCTTCTCCTGTGGTGATGCAACTTCTTAGAGTGATAAATAGTGATTTGCTTGCTCCTTTTGATATTATGTACCTCGCTCAGGTGCTGTTTCACCCCATGCAGTACAACGCCTTTGAGGACAATTGGAAAGCGATGGTTGAGGAACAGGTGAGGAAGAATGCGTCCTTGCCTGCCGAGGATCCTAGGCGCTTGATTGGGGCTGAGGTCCTCATGGGTAAGGGACCTTATACTAACCCCAACGTTCAGGCTGCCTGGGATCCTCGGATCCTGGAGCAAGCCCAACAGCTCAGTATGGGAGCCATTTTGAAAACTATTGAGATAGTTGCCCCGCAAACACAGTATACACAGATACGGCAGGGGCAATCCGAACTTTACATGTCATTTCTTGAAAAGCTGGCAGCAGCTTTAGAAAAGCAGGTTGAGGATTCGTCCACGAGACAGATCCTGATGAAACATTTGGCAAGAGACAATGCCAATGACGAATGTAGAAGGATCATCAATGCCCTACCGGGGGATCCTTCTGTGCAGGAGATGATGCGAGCTTGCACCAGGGTGCAGTCAGAAAATCAGGGAAAAGTCGCCTTGGCTGCGTTTTTGTCCTCAGATCAGGGACCCACTGATCAGGATAAAAAACAGCCCAAATCTGGCAACAAACGGAAACGGGTCAGATCTAAACAGAAAGATAATTCCGGGAAGAAGAGAAATTCAGGGACCGAGACTCCTCAGTGTAAGAGGTGTGGTAGGCCAGGTCATACTTCAGACTACTGCAGGTCGCAGTACCATGTAGATGGTCGACCCCTGTCGGGAAACGTGAAGAGGGGTGCAAAAGGGGAATTTGCCCCCCATCACAACAGTTCCCCCAGAACAGGGTGATGGCTCAGGCTTACCCGGTCAATGTGGAGGAGGCACCAAAGGCTCAGCCCAAGTCAACACCTACACCGCAGCAACAGTCGTCTTAGAATCTGACGATGCCCACAGGGTTCCCTTGGAGGTGGACGGTTCCCTGGATCAGGGGACCGGTGCACTGCTCACGGCAGGGCCTGAGGCCACTAGCCAAGGAATCCTGGTTCTTCCAGAGTTTATAGATGCTGGTTTCGAGGGCCAAATTCATGCTACGGTTTCCACTCCTGATCCTCCTGTCACCATTCCTGCGCACACTTGCCTTGCTCACTTGTTGCCTTGAAAGTCTTCTGTTCCCAGGGTAGACCAGCAAGCTGGCAGAGGTGACGGCACTGAACTGCCAGGACTTCCGCAGGTCTACTGGGCTGCATCTATCTCCAATGAGTCACCACAGATGACATGTACCCTCATCATGCCGAAAGCACATCCGCATCGAGTTCGAGTCCGAGGTTTGATCGATACAGGTGCTGATGCGACGATCCTTTCCGCCGCTTCGTGGCCTCCTACGTGGCCTTTGTGCCCGGTGGGACTGAATATCGCGGGGTTGGGGGGAACAACACAGAGTCGATTGAGTAAGCGACCTGTGTTGGTGAAGGATCCAGAGGGACACACGGCCTCCATTCGGCCTTATGTCACTCCAGCTCCAGTGAACCTCTGGGGACGGGACGTGTTGGCAGCTTGGGGGGTGCGGATCACGACAAATTTTTGATAGGGGTCACTGAGTGCAAGGGCGCACCATATTCCACGCTGTCTTTACGATGGCTGACAAAAACACCAATATGGGGAACCACAGTGGCCCTTGCCGAAAAACAAATTAGTCGCCCTTTGTCAGCTGGTTCAGGAGCAACTGGAACAGGGACACATAGAACCTTCTACCAGTCCCTGGAACACCCCAGTTTTCGTGATTAAGAAAAAATCGGGGAAATGGAGACTGTTGCAAGATCTCCGGAAAGTCAATGCAGTGATGGAAAGTATGGGGAGTTTACAGCCTGGCATGCCTTCACCCACGATGATTCCCACAGAGTGGGAAATCTTGATCGTTGATTTGAAGGATTGCTTTTTTACAATCCCTTTGCACCCCAATGACAGACCAAAGTTTGCCTTTACTGTGCCTGCAATTAACAATGCAGAGCCTGTAAAGAGATTTCAATGGAAAGTGTTACCTCAGGGCATGAAAAATAGCCCGACTATCTGTCAATGGTATGTCACGCAGGCCTTGTCCAGAATCCGTGAGCAGTTTCCTGAGGCACTCTGCTACCATTATATGGACGATATCCTGGTGGCAGCATCTACCCAGGATGAGTTGCGGAGGTTACAGCCTCGACTGCTCGATGCCTTGCACTCCTATGGGTTGCAAGTTGCTCCGGAAAAGGTTCAAAAACAGCCTCCTTGGAAATATTTGGGAGTCAAAATTTTGGATCGAACCATACAGCATCAAGAGGTGCAGTTCTCAGACACTATTAAGACTCTAAATGATGCCCAAAAGTTGCTAGGCATCATCAACTGGTTACGTCCGTATTTGGGACTGACCAATGCACAACTTTTCCCACTTTTTGATATTTTAAAAGGGGACTCTGACCTAAACTCACCTCGACAATTGACTCCCGAGGCGCGACGAGTGCTGAATGAAGTGCAGCAAGCTGTTTCTGCTCATCAGGTTTATCGAGTAGATCCCTCTACTGATATCACTGTTTTCATTACTGCTCCAGACCTCCAACCTACGGGTATCATTGGCCAGTGGAACAAATAATGGGATGATCCTTTGCACATCCTGGAATGGGTCTTTTTGCCCCATCAGCCAAAGAAGACAGCACCCACATTGTTCGAATTGATAGCCTGCCTGATAATTAAATGCCGATATCGGTGTTTACAATTGATGGCAGCTGATCCTGCAACGATTGTTGTTCCGATACCACGGGACAATTTCGAATGGAGTCTTGCTAATAGTGCTCCTTTGCAAAGTGCACTGCAAAATTTCTCAGGGCAGATTGCTTATCATCTGCCCAGTCACAAATTGCTGCAGCTGGCAAGTTCGGTCAATCTCATGTTGCGGCCAAAGAACAGCCGGGTGCCAGTTCATGGACCCACCGTCTTTACGGACGGTTCTGGGAAAACAGGAAAGGCCATTGTTACCTGGAAGGAAGGATCTGAGTGGCAGGTGCTGAAAGGCCACGAGACAGGCTCTGCTCAACTGGTTGAATTGAAAGCAGTTGCCATGGCTTTTCAGCGGTTCTTTCAGGTGCCTTTGAATCAGGTCACTGATTCTGCCTATGTAGCAGACATAACCAAACGTTTGGATTGTTCACTTCTAAAAGAAGTCAATAATGTGACTCTGTTTTCACTATTGCGAACCCTGTGGAAGGCGATTCAGGCTCGAGTGCATCCATATTATATTCTGCACATTCGAAGCCACGCCAATTTACCAGGCTTTATAACAGAAGGCAATGCCAGGGCTGACATGTTAGCCAACCCTGCATGGGTGGCACCTCAGCCTGACAAAATCGCGCAAGCCAAGGCATCACACAATTTCTTTCATCAAAGTGCACATACCCTGCAGAAGCAGTTTCAATTGACGCCAACTGAGGCTCGTGACATTGTCAGTGCTTGTGCTGACTGCCACGGACTCGCTGCTCCTCTGCCATCAGGGGTGAACCCCAGAGGTCTAAAGGCCTTGCAGCTGTGGCAGACGGATGTGACACACATCCCTGAATTTGGCCGAGTCAAGTATGTGCATGTGTCTATTGACACTTTCTCTTCAGCTATGTGGGCGACTGCCCATACTGGAGAGAAAAGTCGTGATGCCATTGCCCATTGGAAATTAGCCTTCTCGGTCCTGGGGGTGCCAGCCACTGTGAAAACCGACAATGGTCCTGCCTACGCCTCACAGAAGACGTGGCAGTTCTTACACCTATGGGGTGTAGACCACACGTTTGGTATTCCGCATTTTCCTTCTGGCCAAGCCATTGTGGAACGCGCTCACAGTACTCTGAAGCGTGTCTTGGAAAGGCAAAGAGGGGGAATGCATGGGGAAACACCACAGAGTCAATTGGAAAAAGCTTTGTACACAATCAATCACCTTACAGTGCCACCAAATTCGAATAATCCTGTGATTTTGAACCATTTTCTCTCATTGCAGTCATCGGGCGAGTTGCGTTTGCCCCGGGCGAAGGTATGGGTACGGAACCTACTTACTAACACCTGGGAAGGCCCACATGAGCTTATTGCTTGGGGTCGAGGGTATGCTTGCGTCTCCACAGATACTGGGGTACGATGGCTGCCTGCAAAATGCATCCGCCCTGATCTGCGGCTCCCAAGACAGAACCAGCAACCTCAAAATGACAACCAGGATGCCGAACACCAACCGAGTGATCCTTCTGATGATGACCAAGAAGCCGGTCCATCCACAAGCAGAGACTGAAACTCATTTATGGAGTCAGAAAGCAAGGACTTTGAATGCATGTTTTGTTGAATCACAGATTTATATGTAGACTTAGTTTTATATATACTCTATCTAGGGTATTGCAAGGGGCCTCTTTGACCACCTTAATCAGCATCTGGTTCGGGCTCTGTTCGGTGGCTGGCCACCTCCGGACAGACTCCTTCTTGAGTTTTGACCAGGCTCTGTTTGGTAACTGGCCATTACCAATCAGATCCTTCATGCTGATCCACTGGGGCTCACAAGCAATGCCTTCTATTCTTAAACAAAAAGGGGGAGCTGTGGCTAGCACAGGTCTTTCTCGTGAGAACATTTTGCTACATTTCATAAACAAAGATAAAGTTTGGATGTTTTGCAAACAGCGTCTCCGGATTAGGTCAGTTCGGGCTTGGCCAATTGGGCCTGGGGGAGGTTTCTGGCTGACCAATCTGGGTGACCTCTGAAAACTCTATATATATGGAAATCAAAATAATAAAGACACCTTTTCTCTTTCCTTGTCTGAGAACCTGGGTCTTTTCTCAGCTAGCGGCTCAACAGCGACATCACCCTATCATTGTTCTTTTAATATTAGTTAGTATAAGCTTTATTTTATCCTTTTTGTTATGTGTCTGGAATTGGAGAATGTTACGAGTAGCAATTTTGACTTCTCTGTCAAACGCACATGGTAAGGCATTGAGAGACACCTTTCACAAAAATTTGATAGAAGAAGAATTTATGTACTAGTAAAAGAACTTACTAATTTTACAGAAAAGGGGGGACTGATACAAGGGGAATCAGAAGTTAAGAGATAACTTGTTAGAAACTGCTCACCACACAATATATCTATTGACTTAGCATTCATTGTGTTTGCCAAACAAGGACTGTGATACTCTGGAACTTCCACGCTGGCAAAAAAACCAAATTTGTTGTTCTGGCCTTTAGATGGAGAGAAGGTCAGTGAAAAAGACCTTCTGCAAAGACCCCTCCACAAAACAGAACTACACAGGCACAAGGATATAAAAATGACTTTTGAACTCATTATAATACAAAGCGGGGATAAGTTATGCATATGTATAAGCTTATTGGGAAACTATGAATTTGTAACATGTAACCACACATATACCGAGCTATACGGGGCTGACAGCGCACGTGTCTTTGA
The DNA here is from genome assembly GCA_024500445.1 of Entomyzon cyanotis. Classification (NCBI taxonomy): domain Eukaryota; kingdom Metazoa; phylum Chordata; class Aves; order Passeriformes; family Meliphagidae; genus Entomyzon; species Entomyzon cyanotis. The sequence goes on from JAKEPQ010000794.1 coordinate 1,566,833, forward strand.
AGGGCTACCTCCCACGTGCCCAGCGCTGCAATAAACATACCGGCTTTACAACTTAAAATTATATGTTGTGAAGTTTCGTCTCTTTCCTAAATCAGTTTTTGGATCCCCAAACACCAACTCTTTCCACAGCCCGCCCCCAATCTTCAGCCAGAGAATAGGGTCCACGTCCGTCTCCAGCATTTCAGGAAAGCCATGGGTCGCAGCCCAGTCTAAGAGGGCTCTGGTCAGGTGCTGTTTCCACTTGACCATTGGGCCACCCCAGGGGTCCTCCAGGAAGGACCGCAAAAGGCCGTCTTTTGGTAGCGGGGGTCCATTTTTCTTCCGAACCCTGAGCCGCGCGGGGGCGGGGAGGGGTGGGGGGTGCTGACGTACCTTGCAGCAGTGCGTGTAGTACACTTCGGTGGTTACCAGATGTCGCTGCTGAACCGGTAATGGAGCAAAACCACACACACCAAGTGAAGCGGAGAAAAAAGGTTTTTAATAAGGAAAAAATCTGAGCTTTATAGCACAGAGAATGGCATTCGGATTGGCCAACAATCAACCACCCCTCAGAGTGGTTGGCCGAGGCATTTCAATGCCCATTCCAAACATTTTCGATAAACATGGAATTTTATCTTATGTTTATTAAAACTTAGTAAGAGAAGGGAAAAATTCCCACGGGAAGGAATCTGTGCTGTCACAGAAAACTATAAAGGATATACATAGACATCAATTGAAGCTGTCAAATAATTTAGTACTTCAATAATACTAAATAGACTTCTAATGCTACATGAACAAAGTTAAATTTATTCCTTTTGGGGTTTTCTTCTTTTTAGAGAAGCTGATTATCGTTAGATTAACAAATTTTGTTGATTTCAATTTTGCAAATTTGGAATATGATCCATATCCCGATCATTAATGTTAGAACTACAATTATTACACCAATTAGTTTCCTCATGATTGCACTTAGAGTTGGAATCCACGAAGTTATCCAATCAAATACATCTGTTCCTTGATCTTTCTGGATCTCGTGTAAGCTTTTAGTGTTTTTCCTAATTTCCTCTAGATCAGTCTGTATTCTGAGGGTTTGATCTACGTATACACAGCAGCTTGTGTTGATGACTGTGCATACCCCGCCTTTGGAGGCTAACAGCAAGTCCAAAGCTATTTGGTTTTGCTTAACTACCTTTGAGAGGCTGGTAACTTTTTATTGCAAGGCACTGATTGCATCATCTGTCCATTTTTCAATTTGTTCAATAACTCCAGATATATTTACTATTGCTTGTTCTAATTCAGGTACTTCTATCCATGGTAAGAAATCCAGTAGGCCTCTCAACTAAGGGATTTAAATTTCGTTTGTATCTTGTTATCAAAGATCATAGGTGTTCTTGGGGAAATTCTGATTTGTCAATAATGTCTATCTCTGGGACAACTGTGCCGATGGTGCATATTCCTTGCCACAGAGGGGGTTGAGCTTTTCTGGCTTGATTTCCACAAAGCCAATGGTATCCCATGCTGACAGGAATAGGCCACCATTGTGTGGTTAAAATGCCTTTTTTAGTTACTTCCAGATATGAATGACATTTGGGATAGATTCCTACCCTGACACCACGGCTACATTCAGGTAACTTCATTTTTTGGTGTGAAGTCACTCCTAGTCCCTCTAGACATCTGTGAATACAGGATGTTTCCACAGTCACTATGTCTATTGTTAGGATTTGCTGGTCTATAATGGTGTGGATTGTTTTTCCCCCCAGAAAGAGCATGATTTTGGCAGGAGGGATACCATTAGAAAATATACTTGGTGTGGGAATTCCCATCATCCGAGTACTTTCATCTGAGTGAGTAGGGAATTGAGAACAGATCCAACAGTCACTTCGATTGGCTATTAATGTTACAGCTTGTATTAGTTTGAGATGGGTGTTTCCTTAACATGGGTTAGATAGCATTTGCTCTATTTGGGTTAGGTTAGAGTGAGCCATGGAAGAAGGGATATTTCTTTCTGGTTTCCCTTTTACAATGACTAATTGCAAGGTTTTATCGGGGTGGCTGACATGCCATTCAGCAGTACTAAAAACATTGACCTGTAGGCATAGAAACATAAGCAGCATTGTCATTAACATTTTGATTAAAACGGATTTACTGGTTGGTGTGTAGTCCCATGTGGTCTTCCGTGTGTGTGGAATGGATGTTTGTCTTTAGGAGTCCAGGAATTTCTGAAGTTTTCACAGCCATGTAGGTAGCAAACAGTTCCTTCTCCTTCTACTTGAGAGTTTCTTGTTTCACGTCCAGGGTACACACTTAGTCTTTGATCTGGTGAGGATATTTTTAAACATTTAAGGTTATTAAAGAAACTAAACCAGCAGAATTTAAATAGCGATAAACATGTTTTCCTGAGAGTAGCTATTCCCTCTTTGGCCTTTAGTTGCAAACACGTCGCTATTTTTACTGCTGTCACATGGGGGCAGTGTAGGGACGGTTTGCAAGGCTTCATTGAAGAAATAGGGTTTTGCCCAGAGCAGATTTGTTATAGACACAAAGATAGTTTAAAATGTGGGGAATACCCATCAGGAGCTGATTTTACGTTGGTGGCCATTAGAATCAGTAGGCCATGGGCCCTCAAGTATTTGTTAGCATCATTGGTACAATCTCAATTTGGGGTAGCTTTACCAGAACTGGTTGGCCCACTGTTAGATTATTTTGGAAGGTTTCAATTTTGTCATGTGGAGTTGTTTGGAAAGGCATAGGGCTCAAGAAAGCTTGTGAAACTGGGCTACCCATCACCCCATATCTATTATTTATCTGGTACAGCGTAGAAAATAACTGTTTGTCCCAGTTCGAATTCTGTGGTTTGAGGTAACGTTTTAGCAAACCAGTAGCCTGTTCCACCACCCCATTTGCCTGTGGATAATAAGGTGTGTGGAAAATCCCTTTAATAACTTCTTTCCTGGCCCAATCTTGTACTGCTACGCTGGTAAAATGTGATTCATTGTCACTCTGTATAAAGTCTGGGATAGGAAGGCTAGAAAACCACTTGCTGAGTCCTGAGATAGTGGCTTCTGTGTTAGCCTGCCTGCTTTTTGTGGCTTTTAATAGCCCAAATACAACTTCAACTTGTGTTAGTATGTACTTATAACCATTAGATGTTTTTAAAGGTCCAATATAATCTATTTGCCAGGTTGACCAGAGTGCCTTATTATTTTTGATGTGTAAAGCTGGTGTTTGATCTGGGTAATTTTCTTCAAGCCTCAGCTGGCATTGTTGACACTGTGTGAGAATGTCTTTGCACATCTTTCTGGTTATTGGCCATCCCCTACTTTGTGCTGCAAAAAAGAGAGCTTCTTGGCTTGTATGTTTCAACTTGTAATGCAACCATTCGGCTAATCTGTACTAGTGTTGTGGGTCTTCTAATGCATCACTTTTTATCTTTTTTTGTTAGCTGATCTACTTTGTTGTTCCAGAATGATTGCAATGTGTGGTCATTTGAATGCGCTTTAACCCAGCCTATCTGGATTTTCCGATTCTGAGCTTGTGTTAATAGCCATTTCCAATCCTCTTTCTGCCAAACTGCTTTTCCATTTACCTGCCAATTTAATACCTCCCACTGACACAACCACTGTGTGGCTCCAGCCCACACAGCATATGAGTCTACATACACTTTCTCTGCCTTTTCCTTTACTGCTAGTAACACAGCTTTCAATTCTCCCACTTGTGCACTTCTTAAACATTCTTCTATCACTTCCTCTCCCATTTCAATATTCAGAGCCACTGCTCTGTACTTCCATTTACCATCAACACCTTTGGCTGAGGCATCAGTTAACCACACACCTTTTACCTCAGAATTTGAGGTAAGTGCAGGGGCATCTGATATGGGGCTACTCTTGTATGGCTGTTGTAGAGCCAGTGCGTCTGAAGCGATAGTCATTTGCAATTTTGTAGGCTTTGCTGGTCCTTCAGTGATAACCATCTGGTCTGTGATCCCTGAAAGGGATCCATATCACTTGTGTACTGTGGGTCTTTGTGCAATCCCCTCAGGTGAAGCACAGCCTTTTTTCACACTAGCTAGCAAATTGAAAGGTCCTTGAATTTTAACAGGTTGCTTCTGTTGAATTTTTTCTACTTGTTTGAGAGCTCTGGTAAGAGATAGAAGTCCCTTCTCCCAGTCGGAATATCTTTTTTCAGTATCTTTAAACGCTGTGGAGCTGAATCCCAGGGGGCGTTTCGGCCCCTGGGATCCCCTTTGGAACAAGTTACAGTAAGTTCCATGTTCAGCAAAACCCCATTTGGCTACTATGGGATCACTGGAATGAACTGGACCAAGGGATTGGTAAGTTTTTAGCTCCTCTATTAATGTTTGCAGGGCCTGTTGGTGAATATCATCCCATTTCCAAGCCTTATTTTTTCTCATTTGTGTGTATAAGGGCCTTGTTATAATAGAAAACCTGAGAACATGCTTTTTCCAGTACCCCAGAGTACCCATGATCTGCTGCAGCTCCTTTTTGGTTGTGGGGGTAGGTATGATGTCTATTTTTGTAACAGTTTCCTCTGGAATTACAGCTCTTCCTGAAACCCACCAAACCCCCAAAAACTTAACTTCTTTAGAAGGTCCCTGGCATTTGGTTAAAGGTACTTCTATTCCCTCTTCACTCAATTTATTCCATATGTCTTCAGCGGCGATTCTTACTGCTTTTTCTTCCTTACTCTCCACTAACACATCATCAATGTATTGATACATTTGCATTCCTGGCATTTTTATTTGTTGAAGGAGTTCTGATAACGCATTGTGAGCTATAGTGGGCGAGTGCTTGTATCCCTGAGGCAGGGGATTAAATGTGTATTGTGTTCCTTCCCAAGTTAATGCAAATTTGGGTTTGTCTTCTTCTCGAATTGGTACCATAAAAAACATGTCTTTTACATCTAGCACAGCCATCCACTCGTGAGCAGAAGCCTGCAGTGTGGAAGTGAGGTTTGCAATATTGGGAACAGCTGCTGCTAGGGGTCCCCTGTTAGCGTTCAACCTTCGATAATCGACTGTTAATCTCCAGCTTCTATCTGTTTTTTTTACTGGCCAGACAGGGGAGTTGAAAGCAGAATGTGTTCTAAATATGATATTTCTCTGTTTTAAGTTTTTAATTACTGCGTTAATTCCTTGTTTGTCTGCAGGAGGTATAGGATATTGTTTGGTATTAGTTACAGCAGAAACAGGCAGTATTGGAGCCATTTTTAGGAGATTTATTTTTCTATTTTTCCCAAAAAGGTTACTGCGTGAGGTTTCTGCAGACCCAAAAGACCAAATAGTATCATTTTGTTATTGCCACATTTTTCCTTGAAGAATATCATATCCTAAAATGCTCTCTTCATGATCAGCGATAGCAAAAATGTGAGCCGCCATCCTTTTTTTTTCCAGGTAACTGTGGCTAGCACAGGTCTTTCTCGTGAGAACATTCTGCTGTGTTTCATAAACAAAGATAAAGTTTGGATGTTTTGCAAACAGTGTCTCGAGATTTGGACAGTTCAGGCCTGGCCAATTAGGCCTAGGGGGAGGTTTCTGGCTGACCAATCTGGGTGACCTCTGAAAAGTCTATATATATGGAAATCAAAATAATAAACGCACCTTTTTTCTTGCCTCACTGAGAACCTGGGTTTTTTCTCTGCTAGCGGCTCAACAGCGACAGGTAACCACAACCAGATTTTTGCTAGGTGAGCTGTGGTGCTGTCTCTGTTAAAACCAGTTAAATGTATCTTTTTTCTCTTTTGAAAACTGAAGTTTAATTTTGCAGCATCTGCCAAAGTAATTAAAGAGATTTGAGCTCCTGTGTCAATGAGGAATTTCAACGGTTGCCTTTTTGGCCCTACGGGCAAATACACATGGGGGCTAATCTCATCAGGTGTGTCCAAGCGCTGGTTTAGCTGCCCTCGCTTTCCAGATCTTATCAGTTTCCCTGAGTTGCAAATGGATTGGGGGTGGGAGCAGTTCCTGCTTCTTGTGTGGTGTTTGAACTGCTAGCTTGTTGTTCTTTAACCCTTTCTGCAAATTGAATCAAGTCTGCTATTGCACTGTTAGGCTGTCCTCTCATAACACTCTTAGGAATTTCTAGAGTGAGGACTTTCCTCCACAGTTAATTCCTTTTTTTCTCTGCTGGAGTCAGGTCAGTTAGGATTTTTCCTTTTCTTGGGGGGGGGGGTTATGTTTCATTACTCTCACCCGCCGTTCAGGAAGTTTCCTGAATTCATGTTCCTGTGAAGCACAGAATGACTCCACAACTCAGATAGTTATGAAGTAGGTATGTGTTTATTCCAGCTGGGGTGCATGGGGGGTAGCCCCTCCAAAAGCATGCACACCGTCAGCAGCACTTCACTAGGTTTATATTAGGTTACAGATTACATATGCATAAAGTTAGACAAAGCCCCTATACATATTCAATACCTATCCCCGCTTCGTATTATAATGAGTTCAAAGTTCATTTAAATATGCTCGTGCAAGCACAGTGTCTCAGATTAATTGTGGGCAAGGGTCCCAAATGATTGATGACAGTGTGATTGATAGTCTTCCTCACGATGAACTGTTCACCCTGTTCCCTTGTGCATGCTCCCTTGGTTCTTGGTCCAAGTCCAAGCCTGAGAGCTAACTTGTACCAGTTCTGGGGTCCAAGGGCGGGATGCTCAGTTACACTTGGTGGTTTCTCTCAATTATTTGGCTCTCTTCTCTCCATCCTCCCCGATACCAGGTAGGCACAAATTCATTAAGGGAATAATAAATGGTTTGCAGCAGGCATATCCTAGTAACTCATTATCCAATCTCTGGCTCTCTAAATCAGTTCAAGAATATTATTATTATTATCCAACTTCTAGTTCTTTTAAATTAATAATTTCTATTTTACCCTAAATCACCTGTATGTCCCATCCTATTTCTTTTGCGTGCGCGGCTATGTCATGTGAGAGATCTGCCCATGTCGGGATGTATCTCCGTGGTGCTTGCGGATTTTGCATTAGTGTTCTGTTGTATGTTAAATTGTTTCTGATTTCATTTCGTCTCTCTACCAAGTAATTTTTTAAGGCGGCTGGGGCCCCTCGTATCAAGGGCCGCATTCTGTCAGGATCTACCTCTGCAGAGATTGGGATGTCTCTGTCTGCCTTGTCATGTATTGCTTGAATACAAGCAGCTTTTGTTATTGCAATTGTGACCTCATCTGCTGAGTGAATAGAGATTGAAGTTGGTTCTCCCCTGTCCATATGGTTCATTCCGCCTGCGCATAAGCAACTCTGCTGGTGATGGAGTGCAGTTCGTTAGGGGGTTGTAGTCCATTGTGCAAAAATACTCCTGCACCCCAGAACCCGTAATTTTCTGAGCCATCTAATAATATATTGTCTCCCCCTGTGAGACAAACTGTCCGTAGATATTCCGTTTCAGTTTCCCCCACCTTTCTTTTGTATTTTTAATGTTTCCCATTTGCAGGGGATCATAGGGGGTTGTTTTGGTTGTAGTTCGCCTTTCCCCCCCTTTGCGGGCCCTCTGCTATCTCGGTTTTTATTATGGGTTTCAATTTAAATTACGGAACTTCTTCCTCTTTAAAAGGTGGAAGTTCCGTGTTTTCATCTGAATCTAATTCAGAGTTTTCATCAGAGCTTTCCCAGATATCACCATCCCAATCTTCAGGTGATGTTAATAATTTTTAAATTTTTCTAACATCCATAGTTTTGGGAATATGCAACAATGTTAATTCCAATTTTTCCTCCAACATTTTTTCATTTTTCTTAGATTCTTTTAGCCCCTGTTTTGCCTGGTAATATTGGCCTTGCAGGGATGATTGTGCAAGTTTTAACCTCTGTATTTCATTCATCAGTTTCTCATTTTTTTAATCATTCGCTCTCTCCATCCCCAAGCAGAGTTTAAACACAGGGCAAGTACATGAACAAATAATTCCCTTTCCTTTGGTGTCTTCCAGTGATCCCCGTTTTTCATCTATTTTCTCCTTTATGTTTCCCCACTGAAACCAGTTATCTGTGGGCCAGGGTTCATCGGTGTCAATATGAATATTGTGCCTCTGTAAACAATGTGTTAGCTCCCTACTCTCAATTCTCAAATCATCTGCCATCTACCCTGCTCGCTGCACCAAAAATGTTATGAATGGAGAGAGAGGGTTGATAGATTTTTTGCCAGTTGCCTCGGCCTGTGACAACTGGCAGTTAACCTATTTAGAGCGACCAGCACCCCTAAACCCAGTCTCGTTTGCAAGTTCTTTTAATGGCAGCCTATTAGGTCTAACATAAAATGGATTACTGTTTATTAGACACAAAAGATAACAGAACAAGGATCCAAACAACTTATATACTACACAATATAGGAAAACTTTGAATAGCTACAAAAATGATATATTGCCCAAAATGGGAAAACTATGAATAGCTAATATGCAGCGTGCAAAAGGTACCTGTTATTGTTGTTATTATTGCTAGCAAAGAATACAATTTAGGAAACCAATGATCTTACCAAAATCCAATTTTGGTGCTGGGATACATCAGAATCCTCCCCCAATCCCGCAAGAAGTTACCACAGAGTTGCATCCAGACTCTGGGGAGAGGCTTTCTCAGGCTCCAGTGTCCATGTAGAAAAGCTTCCACCTTTGTGGAAATCCATGAGATTTTTATAGGATAAAAGTGTGCCTTGCTTGGTCAGAAAGTATAGTTTTGTTTTTCTTTTCACATCCTCTCTTCATTCCAAAATATGAATTATGGTTAGAGGTCTTAGACTTTTGGGCGCTAAGAGATAACCCTTGCCAGGCTGTTGACCCCACCAGACTTGTCTCTCTTCTCCCATCGAGCAGAAGGAGAGAGGGGAGGGTTGGGAATGTCCTGCCACAATCTCTGACAGAGCGGTGCTGCTCTGATGGTCTGCAAGGGCAGAACCAATTTCCAAAAGTTTTACGTGAGAATCCACAATTGGGTGAGCAATGGCAAGGCCCAGATGGTTTAGTAACCTGGGGAAGGGGCTATACATGTGTTCTATCACCAATAGGTCCAAAGCAGTTAACCTGCTCACCTGGTTGGAACCAGAAATCAGGAACCATGAGTCAGAAAGACCATTCCAACAACTCGATACCCCAGCTAAAGACACAACACGAGCCATCAGCATGTGGGTGTGTCCTAGGTTACAATATAGATGTATTTAAGTATTCTATTACCACCAGCTGTGGGCCGTTAGCTGTTATCACCTGCTCATGACCCACCCCGGATAACAGACAATGGGCCATCAAGGACCCACCACATCACTCATGGACTTATCCTATTGTGAGATGCTCCACCCAGGAGGGAGGAGCCAAGCATTCTCACCTGGATATAACCTGGCCTTGAAACTGCCTGAGCTAGCCCTGTCTACTGGGTTCCCAGAGGATGAGAGCTACCACTGGACCTTCAGCTGGAGACCAGACCTTCACAGGATCATTGCTTTGACTGAAATACTTCATTTGGACTGCTACCACCACCCTAACCAGGTGTCAAGTTGTATCTGACTTTGTCAGTGCTTTTCCTTGTATTATTTCACTTATTTTTAATTTTTCCTATTAATTTTAATTCTGACTTGTAATCTCCCACTGGTTTGTTTTCAAGCCAATACAAGGTGAACCCAGAGGTAACACGAGGAAGTTGAAGGAACTGCAACAAAGAACTGACATCCTGATGCATGGTGTAGGAGCAGCACCAGCCCCAGAGAACACCTTCCTGGCCTACTTAGCTAGCAACAGTGCCATGCTGGAGTTAGGTGGGTGCCTGCTCGTTGTGTTTGGCCTGTGTTGGATAACACCCCTCAGAGCAACAGACCTGGCTGCAGCTCCCCTGACTCCCTGGAATAGCAAGAATGTTTCGGTGACTCTATTGCACGCACTAAACTAAACAATAAGGCTCTGCAAAACGCAGAGCATTGCCTAAAGATTTGTTTTTGCTTTGTGGAGACAGTGCATGGCCAGAAATCCTCAGTAGAACAGTAGGAGGGCCTTGCACCATTGGACGGTTGGGTATGGTAATGCCCGATGTGCTGCTCTTGGCAAACCACACTGCACACCATAGATTGCGGAGAGCACTGAACACATTATCAGTAGATTGTCGTGATGATATACATTTATAGAACATAAGAGAACGCATAGCCGCTAGTTCATTTTTGCACTGGTCGCTGATGTAGATAGCATTTGTCATGCTACTTTATGAAACCATGCAGTTATTGATATCTTGTTATTATCCCATGGGCTTAGGTGTGAAGATTTTGATGGTATGTGCTGTACAGATTTAAAAGGTAAATCAAAATCAATTCGCAAACGCATTCAGGTATTAACGCATATTACACAGGAGATGCTTGTACCATGTTTGCTATCCTGTCTGTGAAAGGCCCTGCAGAAGATGGTAAACATGGCATTTGTGATTGAAAAACAAAAATGGGGAATGTTGGGAAGATGTGAGTTGCAGCTGTGCCCTTGAACAAGATAGATCAACAACTTTGAGGGAAAGAAGCATAGAATGTGAACGTGTGTTGATGACAACAGGAAGCAGAGAGATTTGTGACCGATTAGGGAAGGTGCATGTACGTTGTTTGTTAGCCAATTATAATGCAAAAAGGAGCACATGTTATGTGTGCGATATAGCTAAAAAGTATAAAAGGTTGTACTGTGGAATAATAAACCGCTGATGCTTGCCACCATCTTCAGCGTCAGTCTTTTGTCCACTGTCAAGGTATGAAGCTGCCACTGAATTCCCAACACTTTGCTGATTGCTTGCACAATTTGTGCACAAAAATGCATTCCCCTATCAGAGGAAATTTCTTTGAGCACTCTGAACCTAGGGATGATTTAATTTAGCAATACTTTTACTACTTCTCAAGCCTTGTTTGTTCTACAAGGGAATGCCTCTGGCCACCCAGAAAAGGTGTCAGTTAACACCAATAGATATCTGAAACACCCCTTTCTTGGGAGTTCAGAAAAATCTATTTGCCATACTTCCCCTGGAAAAGTTCCCCTGTCAATCACTCCTTGTTCTAGCCTAACTGTTGTATTTGGATTGTTCTTTAAACAGATGTCACATTGTGATGTTACTTCCTTAATGACTTCTAACAAACGTGGGCCTGCAACTCGTGCTCTGAGATATTCGTAGAGGGGGTCTACTCCCCAATGAGTTTTATCATGTGTAAGGAGGGACTCTGTGGGGTTTAGTTATGGGGGTAAAAATAGGGACAAGAGATCTCTAAAGATGAGTTTTAGAACATGAGGGTTTATTGCGAAAGAGCATGAGCGTGAGAGGCCTGCTGGACTGCAAGACGCAGCCCAAAGCAGGCCAGAGAAAAGAGAGAGAGAGTAGAAAGAAGAGAGCAAAAGAGAGCGATTTGCTGTTTACAATGCAATAAATCATCTTCTCTGTTGAATATTCTAATTCCCTTTAACCAATCTAAGACAAGCTACAAACTCTACAGCATTTACATACAACCTATAAGAATCATCACATTACCATACAGGGTCATGTTTCAAACCTTAAAAAAACTGCTTTTTGGGATCTCCACCAGGCAGGCAGGGTCTGCTCTGACCTTTGGACTTGCCTGGGCAGAGGGCATTGTTCTATCAAGAAGGGGGATTACCTTCAGTGGCCATACCATTGGTTTTTAGTTACTATACAACTCGAACCTTGTTTTCATTTCAATCTCGCTCATATTTTCCATATTCTCAGCATCTTTTGCAAGGTAATCATATCTATAAGGCTTTCCTATTTCATCTTCCCCAACAATCATGTTCAGATTTCACATAGTGTTTCAAAGCTCTTTCAGGTATTATTAATTGGCTTGTTTCTAACTGCCCCCATCCATTCTCTAGAAGTTTCCCTTTATTATCTTGTATCTGTTTGTAATCTAATGGCTGATAATTTACTGGTTGCCCAGTATCTACTTAAGTGGGTATCAACACTGCCACCACTGGCTCCCTTCTTTCAGCGGCCAGCCTAGCTTCATAATCTGCCAGTCTGTTATCTTCCTCAGGGAGAGTGTTACCTTTAGAGTGTCCCCGGCAATGCGTAATTGCCATCTGTGATGGGAGTTTCACTGCTTCCAGGAGTCTGAGGACATCGGTTGCATTTTTGACAACTTTCTTATGTGCTGGTAAGAGTCCGCTTTCTTAAATAGCGCCATGAGCATGGAAAATCCCATAAGCATCTTTGGAGTCTGTCAAAATATTGATGATTTTTCCCTTGGCTAGCTCCAACACTCGGGTTAGGGCTATCAGTTCAGCTTTTTGTGCTGAAGTTCCTGCAGGTAATGATTTTGACTCAATTACCTTAGAGACAGTGGTCACAGCATACCCAGCCATCCACGTCCCTTGCTTCATGAAATTGCTGCCGTCAATAAACCAGTTGTCGGCATCTGGGAGCAGTTCTTCTTTCAGATCTGGGCAGCTGGAGTACATAGCCTCGATGGTTTCCAGGCAATCGTGTACCACTGGTTCAGCTTCAGATTTTCCTTGCAGAAAGGAAGCAGGATTAATAATGTTAGTTACTTGAATGTCAATATCATCAGATTTGGCCAGAACTGCTTGATATTTCAGAAATCTTGAAGGAGACAACCAGTGATTTCCTTTCTGCTCTAGGACAGCCAACACTGTGTGTGACACCAGAACAGTCATCTTTTGTCCTAGCATGAATTTTCTTGCTTTTTCAATGTTCATTATAACTGCTGCAACTGCTCTAAAGCAGGCAGGCCACCCCTTGCTCACAGTGTCCAGTTGCTTGGAGAAATATGCTACTGCTCTTTTATAGGGGCCCAACCACTGTGCTAAGACTCCCAGGGCTAACCCCTGCCTCTTATGTGAGAACAGCCAAAAAGGCTTACTCGCATCAGGAAGTCTGAGGGCTGGAGCTTTCATGAGTTCACGCTTAAATTCTTTGAAGGCCTTGTCAGCTTTGGGAGTCCACACCACAGCATTTTTAGAGATCTTTACCAGTTCATATAAAGGCCTCACAATCAATCCATAGTTGTACAACCACAGTCGACACCAACCTGTCATTCCAAGGAAAGCGTGAAGTTCTCTTACAGTCTGTGGCTTAGGTATTTGGCAGATTGCTTCTTTCCATGCAGTTCCCAGAGATCATTGTCCTCCAGAGATCTCGTATCTGAGGTAGGTCACCTTTTGTTGCACCAGTTGAGCTTTCTGTTGAGAAACTCGATAGCCATTTAGTCCCAAAAAGTTCAACAGGCTCACTGTCTACTCAAGACACTCTTTAGAAGTTTTTGTAGCAACCAAGTCATCTACATATTGTAGAAGTGTACCTTCCCCAGGTGGAGATTGCCATTGCTCTAATTCTTTAGCCAATTGATTTCCAAAAAGTGTGGGACTGTTTTTGAACCCTCAAGGTAACACTGTCCAGATAAGCTGGCTTTTCCTTCCTGGACTAGGATTTTCCCATTCAAATGCAAAACTCATCTGACTCTGTTCTGCGAGAGGTAAGCAGAAGAAGGCATCTTTGAGATCTATGTCTGAAAACCAGATTAAATCCTCTCGTAATTTTGTTAACAGTGTGTAAGGATTAGCTACCACTGGATGGAGACTTTTAGTAATTCCATTAACTGCTCGCAGATCTTGTATCAGTCTGTAGGCTCCATTAGGTTTCTTTGCTGGCAATATTGGGGTATTAAACTCTGACTCACATTCTTTCAATAGTCCTGATGCTAGAAATTTATTGATTATGGGCTCTACTCCTTTTCTATCTTCCAATCTTAGGGGATACCGTTTCTTAGTCACTAGTCTGGCTCCTGTTTGTAATTAAATTTTAATGGGGTCATCTAATTTTGATCTTCCTGGAATATCAGTATTCTATACTCCTGGGTATACCTGTCTGTCTCAATTGTTAATCCTAATGCTAAAACTAATTTGTCTTCTGACTCTTTAAATTTTATTTCCCCTTCTTTAAATTCAATTATTGCATCCAAATTTTCGAGTAAATCCCTGCTGTGGTGGTTTTGATTGGCCCAAAACATCAGTGAAGTGTTTTTAACATCTAGGAGAAATTTGGACCCCTCAGAAGCTGTTGTAGTAGGCCTAGGGAGGTGTCTGAGGGGTGGGGTGTGGCACAAAGATGGCTCCTGTGTGTCCTGAGTGCAAGTTCTGGAAGTTTTTACATCAAGTCCAGCAGAGCCAATCTCTGATGGCTCTGAAGGTGATGGACATGCTGCCGGCCAAGTTTGGGCCAATTGGAGGTGCTAGTTACGCCTCTGTGAAAACATATTTAAGAAAAATTCAAAACAAAGCAGGCACGCACTTCTTTCACTTCTTTGTAGTTGGAGGAGGAGGAGGTGGAGGTGAAAATATGTGAGGGAGAACAGCATGGAGACGCCAAGGTCAGTGAAGAAGGTGGGGGAGGAGGGGCTCCCAGTGCTGGAGCTGAAAACCCTCTGCTAGCCACAGTGAAGGCCATGGGGGGGCAGGAGGTCCCCCTGCAGCCCATGGAGTCCATAAGGATGCAGAAATTTGCCCACAGCCCACGCCAGAAGAGCAGGTGGATGCCTGGAAAAGACTGTGAACCAGTGGGAGTCTCATCTAAGAGTTAAAACTGCAAAGGCCTTGCAAAGGAGAGAAAGGCCTTGCTCCTGGCATGGAAGCAGCCTGGCCTCGGCTCGGGAGAATCTGCACAGCACCTTATGGACAAAAGAACTCATGTTGCAGCAGAATTTTGGGCGGGATGTTGCTCGTGAGATTGGACCCACGCCAAAGAAGTTCTCAAAGGACTGTCTCTCGTGGGAAGGACCCCCTGGCTAAGTAGAGAACCTCTTTTCCTGATTGGACTGACCAGAGGACCCCTCAACCTGCCCCCTGTCTGTGTTGCTGGTTTGGAAAGAGGGAAGGGGGGGGGTTGAGTGCAGAGACTGCTTCTTAAGAGGGTGGGGGTGAGAGCAGAAAACTGGAGAGAGAGAGAAACAAGTAGAGATAAAGAGTATTTGTAGTAGAAGAATTGTAGTGATGAATAAATTTGAGAATCTGCTCTGTGGACTGAAAAGAGACCGCACACCCTGCCCCCCCACACACCTGGCTTGTGGATTGTAAAGGAGGAAAGGGGGTGAATACTATAGGTTCGTAAGAGGGAGGGGGGAGTGAACAAAAACTGTATGAAAAGTTTATTTTTGCCTGCATTTATCCTCCAATTCTGTTAGGTAATTAAACACTTTTTGCAACTTTAAGCTTGGAGCCTGGTTGCCCTCTTTTCGTGCGTCCTCCTGGCAATGTCCGGTCTCAAACCCATGACACCTGCCTAACAAAGATTTAGGTGAATTAGGTAAATAGAGGAATTTATGTATTCCCATCCTTTTCCCAATTTTGTATTCAAGCAGTTTTAAAAAAAATGCATTTTCTGGTTGGCCCATGGCTCCCTTGACTCTAATGTATTATTCACTTTTAGGCACCAAAGCTTGATTCAAAATAGAAAATGTGGCTCCAATATCTATAAAAAATTCAATTTCTTTGTCTTTCCCTAGTTGAATTTTAACCAGCGGGTCTTCTAGGGCAGGGCCTGCTGGTGTTAATCAATCACTATTATTTACAGCTGCTGTGACAGTCTCTTGCACTTGATTTGCAAGATCAGGGCACTGGCACTTCCAGTGTCCTTTGTTTTTACAATATGCACACTGATTTGGTTCCAGCCTGGGTTGTGATTGATCTGAGCCTCCTCTGCTGCTTCCGCCTCTGCCTCTGCTCTGTCCCCAACCACAGCCACCATTCTGGTGCTGGTCCAGTGCAGCCACTATAGCCGTGGTCAGCTTTTTCTGTTTTTGCTTTTCCCTGTTATTGTATACTCTCCAGGCTTCTCCCACTAACGCCTCCACGTCCCTGTTTGCAGGTTCTTTCATCTTCTGAAGCTTAGATCTGATGTCTGGGCTTGATTGCCCTAACACTAGAGAGACTAACTGCTGCTTTCCCATGTCTGATGAGGGGTCCAGGGTTGTATACTTTTGCAAGGCTGCACAAAGTCTGTCCATAAAGGCAGCAGGAGACTCCTGTTGTCCTTGTTTAACCTGGAATATCATTGACCGATTCACTGCCTTTGGGATAGCATTTTCCCATCCAACTTTAATCAAATTTCGGTACCTAACCAGTAGTGCATAATCTTAATCATTCAGGTTCCATCAGGGATTGTAAGTGGGAAATACTTGTTCTGCTGTATCCTGCAGGGCTCTGCTAGCAATTTATCCCTCTACATGTGCTCTGGCTGTTTTTATTACCAACTCTTTTTCTGTTTCTGTAAGCTCTGAAAACATTAAATCAACATCACCCCAATCAGGGTCCTGGTTCCTTACAACTAACTCAAACCTTTTTGTAACTTTACCAGGATCCTCTCTGTAATTTCTAACTTCTCTCCAGCTATTCAAATCACTAGCGGAAAAGGGAACTTTCACTCGCATTGCTTCTCCCCCAGGACCTATTACTTCCCTCAGAGTGGCTATTAGAGGCAAAACCATTTTCATTTTACTTCTCATCCGCCCTGTAATTGGAGCCCCTGAACTTGTCCCCTCACCAGGGTCATCCATCTCATCTTCACTACTGCTTGGGCTTGATGGGGAAGGGGCGGGGGGGGGGAGTGGTTGGAGGAGATGTGACGAGCACAGACCTTTCCCATGAGAAATTTTTCTCTCTTCTTCCTGTGTTTTATAAACAAAGATAAAGTTTGGATGTTGTTGAAACGGTGTCTCGAGATATGGACAGTTCAAGCCTGGCCAATCGGCCTGGGGGGAGGTTTTGAACTGACCAATCTGGGTGACCTTTGAAAGTCTATATAAGTTGAAATTAATTAATAAAAACAGACATTTTTGCCACACTGAAGACTGGACTTCTTCTCTCTGCTAGCAGTTCAACAGCGACATTGAGAGTGTGCAGCTGGCCTTGAATAGCTACGTTGTAAATCCTGAACATCCATAACACTGTCTTCTTCATGCTTATCTGCCAACTTCAAACACCTCTGCCCTATACTACATGCAGAACATCTCTTCATTTTTCGCTTGTTATCCTTTTCTAATGCTAACACTAAAAAGTCTTGAGGAGCCAGATTTATGCCACATTCCCTCTGCCACTCAGGTGTATTTCTTAAAGTGAAAAATGTATCTGCATACATGACTTCTGTAGTGGTGGATGATACCCCCTCGGGAACTGCTGGGGAGCCGAGCGGTCCCAGTACAGCAGGGTTTCACTGGTGGGAAACATCCTAGTCCGAGTAACACAATAAGTCCTTCCCCAAATTATGTAAATCCCCCTGGCTATAACCTAACCCCTGACTCCATCCCTCCCTTCTCCCCATTGGTTGTGGTGTTCCCCCCGCCTCCTCTCCCCTGACCCCAGGTGATCCCTATATCTAGGGACACCGAGGTCTTCTCTTCCTCTTTCACGCTGGAACCCTTCGGAATAAACATCTGGAACATCCAGCTGATTGAGCCTCTGGATTCTTTGTCTCTGGTAATGCGTGAGCTATCCAGCTCTCTGGGTGAGCGAGAATCTGTGCCTTACACCGGCTCGGGTGTGAGAAGGGTCTTTCTGTACAGCACCAGAGCAGTGCTGGCTGGAGTGATCTCTCAACAGCCTTAGAGACACTTTCAGTAAACGCAGAGGCCTGTTTCCACCCCTCCTCAACCCACTGCGTTAAGTGGCACCCGAACAGGGACATAAAAAATCCCTGAAAGTGTCTCGAAAGGCTTTATGCCATAGATGTCACAATCGAAGCAGCCACTTCCCTCGAAAACAGGTCTAAGTTTTATTAGATCTGTTTAAAGAGGCAGCTGAGAAATCTCCATTTGTCTTGGACGGGAGAAATCAGCTAAAACCAGAGAACCGCGCCAAAAGTTTTTTTTTTACACTCTCGGAAGCCTCGAAGTGGTAAGTGAGGCCTTGCCGGAGTGAATTTTTTTTTTCCTTATTTTTTTCTTTCGGTGTTGGGAAGAATTTATTTGGGGAATATGGGTGAAATACTGAGGCTGTGCCCCCAGGCTGTCCCTGCCAGCATCACCATCAGAAGGACCAGGGAAACGGACAGTGAAGCGCGGCATGGCTCCGCGCAAAGACACAAATCTTACAGCCGTCTCTCCCTGCCCTGCAACCCCTGCCATGGACTGTAACTGCGCACCGCACAGCGGAACAGACAAAAGACTCCGTCTTGTAAGTACTGATACACACCACTTCCGCAATAGAAATCAACAACGCATATATGTAAATTTTGAAAAACCTTTTGATAAGACTGTGGACGTGTTGGTAGTCGGGGACACTAAGCACGGTCCACCCGAACTTTCTATTTTACCTGAGGTGCACAAAGTAGACCCCAGTGGATAAGTACAAATTTCTGTCTCCTGTAACAACGCTCCCTGGTTTCTATCAAAGGGTCAGGTGGTAGCACAAGCTATCATACTACCTGAAAACCACCCCAGGTGCCACAGAACACCTTCCATATGGTGGGCAGAGGTTGTGGGCGCAGACAAGCCAATGATGCATTGTAAACTACACAATGATAAATCCACTGCTTACCTGACGGGGATGGTAGATGCAGGGGCCGATGTAACCATCATTTCTCGAGCAGAATGGCCCCAGGACTGGAAAACCAAACCAGCAGGTGGGAGAATCACAGGCATAGGAGGGTCAGCAACTTCCCAGAGGAGTACAAATAATATCATCATAGAAGGCCCTGAAAGACACACAGCCACCATCCGCCCATATGTAATTGACTCTGGTTTTACCCTCTGGGGCAGAGATCTCCTTACCCAGTGGGGGACTCAGCTGGTAATCCCACCTCCTTCTCAGGATTTCTAGTTGGGGCCACTGGGAGACGCTCCACCCCGCCCCTTACCTGGAAGACAAACGATCCAGTCTGGGTGGCCCAGTGGCCCCTCAGCAAAGAGAAGCTCAGCGCTTTAGAATCCCTAGTAGAAGAACAGCTTGCCAAGGGTCACATTGTACCATCTAATAGCCCTTGGAGCTCCCCTGTCTTTGTCATACGGAAACCTGGAAAAGACAAATGGAGGCTCCTCCAAGACCTCAGGAAAATCAATGAAGTCATTGAGGATATGGGACCCCTACAGCCTGGCCTGCCCTCGCCCTCAATGCTTCCTCGGAATTGGAAGCTTGCTGTCATTGACATTAAAGACTGTTTCTTCACAATCCCCCTACACCCAAGTGATGCTCTTCGGTTTGCTTTCTCCGTGCCATCCCTAAACCAGGAAGCCCCCCAGCGCAGATACCACTGGTGTGTGTTACCCCAGGGTATGAAAAATTCTCCAACTATTTGCCAATGGTACGTGGCTCGCGTCCTGTCCCCCATCCGCAAAGAGTTTGCACGTTCTATCATTCTCCACTACATGGATGATGTGTTGATTTGTGCACCAAATGATAAATACCTGAACTTAACTCTAGAAAAAACTATTCAAGCCATTGAGAAAGCAGGGTTCGAGATCTAGCAGGAAAAGATTCAGCGTACCTGCCCGTGGACCTACCTGGGACTCCGCATCAGCGAACGGACCATCGTACCCCAGCAGCTCACCATCAAAGACAACCCAAAGACACTCCGGGACTTGCACTAGCTGTGTGGATCTATAAACTGGGTTCGTCCTCTGCTGGGAGTTACTACGGAGGACCTTGCACCACTGTTTAGCCTCCTGAAAGGCTGTGACCACCTGGACTCACGCCGAGTCATCACAGAGGAGGCCCGGGAATCCATCGCTAAGGTACAGCTTGCCCTGTCTTCTCGCCAAGCCCATTGGACAAGTCCTGAGTTACCTTTTAATTTCATCGTTCTGGGTGAGTCACCCAGGCTGTATGGACTGATTTTTCAATGGGACACTGCACAAAAAGACCCACTTCTTATAATAGAGTGGATCTTCTTATCACATCAGCCGCTCAAAACCATAACAACACGACAAGAACAAGTAGCCCAACTAATTATGAGAGCCAGAGCACGCCTCCGTACCCTTGCAGGGTGTGATTTCACCTGCATCTATCCATCATTGGAAAATGATTCCTTAGCAAACGTACTCCAAACAAATGAACACCTTCAATTTGCTCTGGATAGTTATCCAGGCAAGATTTCAAATCACCATCCAAAACATAAATTATTCAATTCGACTTTTCATTTGGCCCCAAAAGAACTTCAAAGTCGAACCCCTCTCAAGGCTCTAACTGTTTTTACAGATGGCTCTGGGAAATCCCAAAAGTCAGTCGTGACTTGGAAACATCCCAAAACGCAAATGTGGGAGCACGATGTCCAAATAGTGGAGGGCTCTCCGCAAATTGCGGAGCTATCAGCCGTTGTTAGAGCTTTTGAGATGTTCGAAGAACCTATTAATCTGGTAACAGATTCAGCTTATGTAGCTGGAGTAGTTGCCAGAGCAGAACATGCCTGGCTAAAAGAAGTGTCAAATCCTAAATTGTATAAACTGCTCTCAAAACTTGTTTTTCTGCTTTCCCACAGAAAGCAGCCGTTCCATGTGATGCATGTGAGGTCACACACCGATCTCCCTGGACCAATCGCTGAAGGGAATCGGAGGGCAGACGCTCTAGCTATGCCGGTGAAAGCTCCTAACATTCCAGACACCTTTGCTCAGGCAAAGCTGAGCCATCAATTTTACCATCAGAATGTACCAGCACTCATAAGAATGTTTAAACTACCTCGAAACCAGGCAAGGGCAATTGTAGCAACCTGTCCTAGCTGTCAGAGCTACCAAGTGCCATCATTAGGGTCCGGGGTTAACCCCCGGGGTCTAGGCAGCTGCGAAATCTGGCAAACAGATGTAACCCATGTCCCTCAGTTTGGCAAATTAAAATACGTACATGTTTCTGTAGATACATTTTCTGGAGCTGTTTTTGCATCTGCCCATGCAGGAGAAAAGGCAAGAGATGTTATAAAGCACTTTCTCCTTGCTTTCTCTACCCTGGGCGTTCCTGCTGAGATAAAAACTGAGAATGGTCCAGCATACATCTCTAACAGACTTCAAGAGTTTTTTAGCTCGTGGGGCATCAAACACATTACAGGCATCCCCCACTCCCCCACAGGACAATCCATAGTTGAGAGGACACACCAGACAATTAAGAGGGTCCTAGACCAACAGCAGGGAGGGTCAGAACTCAATTCTCCCATTGTGAGACTCTGCAAAGCCCTTTTCACAATAAATTTCTTAAACAATTCATTTGAAGAGCCTGACCCCCCTGTGTTCCGGCATTTTACTAATTCGACCCAAGCCAAATTAAAAGAACAACCGCCAGTGTTAATCAAAGATCCAGAAAGCCATCAAATATCTGGCCCCTTTTCACTAATTGTATGGGGGAGGGGATACGCTTGTGTTTCCACACCTTCAGGACCCAAGTGGATACCAGGAAAATATGTAAAGCCCTACCTCGGACCGTCAGTGGCAGCTCCTGAGCAGACGAAAGATGACACACCAGACACTGACAAAGAAACCCCAGACAAAGAAACCAGTGCCGCTTGGAGAAGACGTCGGCGCAAGATACCAGTCACGTGAACAGCTATTTGTGCCGCCTTCAAGTAGTTCCCCAAACCCACAAATCCCTTATCTGTTACCCTCATGTGTTTCCCTAACCTTCTACCCTATTACCCGTGTGTTATGAGAAAAAAAGGGGGGATGAGAGGGGAAAAAGAAAAAAGTAACAGAAAACCATCTTTTAATGATCTTTGCTTGGAATCCCACAGAAAAAAGGACTACCTATACCTCTCTTACCACCATGCCTGTAATTGCGTACCTCTGCATTCTCCTGACCTCCTGGTTCCTGTTACCACCAGAGGTTGTTGCATGGATTGTCCCGCAGCCAAAGACCAACATGTGGGTCACATTGGCAAAAGCACTTCAGCAAGACCATATGTGCCTGTCTATGGGCAGCGTCAGTGACCCACTTTCATCATGCCTGGTGGGGATCCCTCTCCACGGAGACGAACTGCCTTTTGCAAACCAGGTGCTCCACCAGAAGGAAGCTTGGGAGAAATGGGTAAACACGCTGGCAATAGCATCGGAGGAACCCCATGAATTGCTATTATTGGGGTCCTCCCAGGCTACCCTTTGCCTCAAGTTTGTCTTCAGCCTGAAAGGAGGGATGGCATTATCCTGGTCAGAACACCAGAAATTAAGTCATAGTAGAAATGCAACACCCCGGGAAAAGGTTTACTCTGTCAGTAATTGGTGTCAGGATAATAAGGTCATCCCAGCAGAGTCATCTGTATACCCCAAAGTGCTGCCTACAGGTGTGTTGTGTTCCTGATTTGCAGGAATCGGGCGTGGTCTGGAATCCCATCCCAGTTCCAGGGGGGGCCGTGCACTCTCGGCAGGCTTTCTGTACTGGCACCCAACAAAACCCAAATTCTATATTGGAGAAACCATACTCGGTTGGCCCGCCAAAAAAGAAATATACAACAATTAGATCCAAATTGTGATAGCGAAGTTATCAATTGGTCATTGTCTAAAAGGATTGCTGCATCATTCTTCCTGCCTGGAGTAGCGGCAGCAAAAGCCTTAGGTGAACTTAGCCACCTTGAGTGCTGGCTCAGAAAGCATGCTAACCTAACCTCGAGTGCCCTCTCTCAACTTCTTGAAGATGAAGAAACCACCAGGCATGCAACACTGCAAAATAGAGCAGCCATCGACTTTCTTTTATTGGCCCATGGACATGGCTGTGAAGAATTCGAGGGGCTGTGTTGCTTTAACCTGTCATCTCATAGCCAGAGCATCCATGCAACGATACAGAAAATAAAGGATCAAATCAAAGAACTAAAGACAGAAAAAGAAGCAGACTGGATTGGCGATCTTTTCGAACAATGGGGACTTCAAGGATGGCTAATATCCTTAGTCAAAACTGGACTGTGGGTGATCCTAATAATTTTCCTTGTTCTAAGCTTGTTCGGTTGCCTCAATAAGTGTTTAACTAAGCAAGTAGGGGAGGCCTTTCCTTTAAATAAGGAAGGGGGAGATGTGGTGGTGAATGATACCACCTCAGGAACTGCTGGGGAGCCGAGCGGTCCCAGTACAGCAGGGTTTCACTGCTGGCAAAACATCCCAGTTGAAGTAACACGATAAGTCCCTCCCCAAATTATGTAAATCCCCCTGGCTGTAACCTAACCCCTGACTCCATCCCTCCCTTCTCCCCATTGGTTGTGGTGTTCCCCCCGCCTCCTCTCCCCTGACCCCAGGTGATCCCTATATCTAGGGACACCGAGGTCTTCTCTTCCTCTTTCACGCTGGAACCCTTCGGAATAAATATCTGGAACATCCAGCTGATTGAGCCTCTGGATTCTTTGTCTCTGGTAACGCGTGAGCTATCCAGCTCTCTGGGTGAGCGAGAATCTGTGCCTTACACCGGCTCGGGTGTGAGAAGGGTCTTTCTGTACAGCACCAGAGCAGTGCTGGCTGGAGTGATCTCTCAACAGCCTTAGAGACACTTTCAGTAAACGCAGAGGCCTGTTTCCACCCCCTCCTCCCCCCCCGCATTAGCCCATGGGGGAGGGGCATCCCGGCGCCATTCCGCAGGGGAAGGGGGGGATTCTGAGGCTGCGCACTTCGCGGTGGCAAAGGCGGGGGGGACCTTCGCGGCAGCCGTGTCAGAGCCGACCCGCGGTCCCCCATTCCTCAACAACCCGGCTAGCTGCTCTGTCGGGTGGGCATAAGTGCGCTTAGGTAGATCAGCTGGAGAAACATACTGAGGCCTCGCGGCTGCATCCGCCGCCAGGGACGGGACGTCAGAATCCGTCTGGGGCGGCGCGTCCTTCACGCTCCGCCCCACGGCCGAGAGCAGGGGTCCCACGTCCATACAAGCCCAGAGCCGGGAATCATAGAATGCCTGCCCTTCCAAAGCGTCCCAAATGTCTCTCCAAACCCCATGGAAGCGGACTGTAGTCCTGTCTCCCCGCATCCACTCCATGTCCAGAGCGCGGCCGACCATGAACCAAAAATCACAGTCCAGCGCCACATCCCAAACGGCCTGGGACACGTGGCCCGCGACCCATTCCAACAAGGCCCGAGCGACCCGCGGCGTCTGATTGGACGCAGGGTCATCCTCAGAGACCTCCAGAAAAGCCCACAAGAGTCCATCCACAGGAACGGGGGGGTCCATGTCCGTATCAGAATCAGCCATGCTGAGGCAGGCAAAGGGAGTTGGGACCTGGGACAAACTGCGTACCTGTCGCTGCACGCAGTACACGTCAGTGGTCACCAGATGTCGCTGTTGAGCTGCTAGCAGAGTAAGCAGATCCAGGTTCAAAGTGTGGCATCAAGAAGAAGCTTTTATTATTTAATTCCAGCTTATATAGACTTTTTAAAGGTCACCCAGATTGGTCAGTTTGAAGCCTCCCCCTAGGCCTGATTGACCAGGCCTGAACTGTCCATATTTTGAGAAATTGTTTCAACAAACATCCAAACTTTATCTTTGTTTATAAAACACAGGAAGAAGAGAGAAAGAATTCTCTAGGGAAAGGTCTGTGCTAGCCACATTACCCTAATTCTTAGCAAAGCCATGGGCAGAGCCTGATACCAATATAAGTTGGTTTCTTGACAAATTTTGGCTAATTGTTGCTTTATTAAGTGATTCATCTTTTCGACTTGTCCATTTGCCTGTGGCCTGTATGGTGTATGTAGTTGCCAGCATATGCCTAGTAGATTACTTACTCCCTGAACCACCTGAGCTACAAAGTGTGATCCCCTATCAGAATTAATTTCCCTGGGTACCCCAAATCGTGGAATTATTTCTTGTACTAAGGCTTTAACAACTTCTCTAGCTTTATTTGTTCTACAAGGGAAGGCTTCTGGCCAACCTGAGAAAGTGTCTGAGGACTAAAAGGTACTTGTATCCCCCCTTCCTAGGTAATTCAGAAAAGTCAATTTGCCACACGTCCCCTAGTAAGGCTCCTTTGAGGATTGTTCCAGTGTTTTGCCTAACAGTGGTATTAGGGTTGTTTTTAAGATTTCACAAGTGGAAGTTATGTCCTCGATTGTCTCCTTTAATTTTGTTGCTATCACTTTTCTCTTTAAATGGTTATGTAAGGCATCAACTCCCCAATGTGTTTTGGAATGTTCGCTTTGGATAAATAACTTTAACAATTTTCTGGGTATGACCAGGAGATCCTTTATTCTAGCCCACTCATCTGCTCCTATTTGTCCTTTCTCTTTTTGTATCCAATTGAAATCATCAGTGTCATATGGTGGGGGTTTCTCACCCATAAGGATGCTAGAAGGGATTAGAGCTAGGGCTTGTATTTGAACCGTACCAGCCACTGCCTTTGCTGTTTTGTCTGCCATAGCATTTCCCAGTTCAGGGATGGTGTTCCCCTGGGAGTGCCCTTTAAAATGCATTATAGCCACTTCTGAAGGTTTCAGCACTGCTTCTAGCAATTGTAAGATTTCAGTAGCATGCTTGACTTCTTTCTTCTGTGAGGTTAATAAACCCCTCTTCTTCCAGATAGCCCCGTGAGCGTGTACCACCCCAAAAGCATACCTTGAATCAGTCCAAATGTTGACAGGCTTTCCTTCGGCTAGTGCCAAGGCTCGAGTTAGAGCTATTATCTCAGCCTTTTGAGCAGATATCCCCACAGGTAACGGTTTTGCTTCAATGACGGCATCTGTGGTTGTAACTGCATACCCAGCAAGGCGCTTACCATCTCTGACATAACTGCTTCCATCAGTGAACCAGTTTTCCGCATCTTCCAGCGGAGAGTCCTTCAGGTCTGGGCAGCTGGAGTAAACTGCCTCCATGGTTTCAATGCAGTCATGTTGTACAGGCTCTTCGGTAGCTCTGCCCTGGAGGTAAGCTGCTGGATTTAAGATGTTGGTTACCTGGATACTCACATCCTCTGATTCTGCTAGGACAGCTTGATATTTGAGAAAGCGAGATGGGGTTAACCAGTGATTTCCTTTCTGCGTGAGCACTGCTGACACTGTATGAGAGACAAAACCAGTTATCTTCTAGCCCATTGTGAACTTGCGGGCTTCTTCTATGTTCAGGATCACAGCTGCCACTGCACGCAGGCAGGCGGGCCATCCTCGGCTGACCACATCCAATTACTTGGAGAAATAAGCCACTGGCCTTTTGTAGGGTCCCAGCTTCTGTGCCAAAAGTCCCAACGCCAGTCCTTGCCTTTCATGTGAGAACAACAGAAAAGGTTTAGTGATATCTGGTATACCCAATGCTGGGGCTTGCATTAGCTCACGTTTCAGAGTTACAAATGCATTATTAGTCTCTGGTGTCCAGCATAGGTAGGTCCCCTTGGTTTCCTTTAGGAGCAGGTACAGGGGTTTCACAATCAACCCATAACGAGGGATCCACAACCTACACCATCCTGTCATTCCCAGAAAAGTTTTCAGTTCTTTGATTGTAGTTGGCTGGGGCATTTGACAGATTGCCTCCTTCCTGTTGTTTCCCAAGGCTCTCTCTCCTCCCGCCAATTCATATCCCAGATATGTAACTTTCTGGAGGACCAACTGAGCCTTCTCAGGAGAGACCCTATATCCACTTAGTCCCAGAAAATTTAAAAGGCTTACAGTCCAATTCCTGCAGTCTTCACGAGTCCTTGTTGCTATTAGTAGGTCATCAACATACTGCAGAAGTGTACCCTCCCCAAGGGGCGGTGTCCAGCCTTCCAGTTCTTTAGCTAATTGATCTCCAAATATTGTGGGGCTATTTTTGAATCCTTGTGGCAATACAGTCCATGTAAGTTGGCTTTTTCTCCCTGTTTTGGGGTTTTCCCATTCAAATGCAAAAATTTCCTGACTGCTTTCAGCTAATGGCAGACAAAAGAAAGCATCTTTTAAATCTAAAACTGAAAACCACACCCAGTCACTTTGCAATTTTGTAAGCAAGGTGTAAGGGTTAGACACTACAGGATGTAGTGGTTTTGTTATTGCATTTATTGCCCTCAGGTCCTGTACTAATCTGTAACTTCCGTTTGGCTTTTGCACTGGTAGAATTGGGGTATTGTAGGCAGACCTACATTCTCTCAACAACCCTTGATCAATAAATTTAGCAATTATTGGTTCTATTCCTACCTGTGCTTCATGCCTTAGTGGATATTGTTTTACTGATACTGGCTGCACTCCTTCCAGCAGTTCAATAACCACTGGGGAAGCCTGTTTTGATCTTCCTGGAATTTTGACATCCCATACCAAGGGGAACACTTGATCTGTTATTTCACTATCTATGGGTATTTCTTCTTTTTCAGGGATATTTGCTAGGCTTAAAGCCATAATTAATTTTTCCTCGGGGACCTGTAGTCTCATTCCTTGTTCTGTGAATTCTATTTTTGCTTCTAACCAGGTTAGTAGATCTCTGCCTAATAGGGGTTTTGGTGAATTTAGAAGATATAAAAATTGGTGTATTCCCATCTTCTTGCCTAATGTAAATTTTAAAGGTCTCAAAAAGTAGGCATTTTCAGTTTTCCCCGTGGCCCCAATAACTTGGACATGATCACTGCTTATAGGACTCAAAGTTTGATTCAGGACTGAGAATGTGGCTCCAGTATCCACCAAAAACTCCACCTCCTGTTCCCCTAGCTTAATTTTAACCAGCGGGTCTGCTAGGCAGGGACCTACCGGTCCCCATCATTCTGTATGCAGCTGTGCTACAGCCACTGGTTCTGGAGGCGCTGATGATTGCGTCTGCATAATTGCAGCATGGTTAGGACAATCCCGCTTCCAATGCCCAAACCCCCGCAGCATAGGCACTGGTCACGGCCTGGGCGTTGCCGTCTTTGCCCCCTAGGTGGGGGCCTTCTCCCGCCCGGGGGTGCTCTGTTCCTCAGCCTGTGCCACTGCCACCATGACGGCCTGTTTTCTGTTCTTATTTACTTCCCATGCTTCTGCTAAGAGTTTCTCTAAGTCCCGGCTATCTGGTCCCTTAATCTTTTGCAACTTTCTGCGTATATCTGGTGCTGACTGACCCATTGTCTCGGTTTGAAAGACAGGTGTCTGCTAAGAGAGGTTGAAACCTCCCTTAGGACAGAGAATGTGATTTTCCCCTCCCTCCGAATTATTCAATTTTGAAAATCAAGGACTTTCAGGCAAAGGTATGGGAAAAGGAATAACAGTTCTCTACTAGTATCTATAAACAAGTAATAACAATAATAGCAACCACAAATAGAACCAGAAACCAATGGCAGATGACTTTTGAGCTGCCGAGCCTTTTCCCCGTGTGGTGTAATCCAGGTCACAAGCAGCAGGGGCGCTGTTGAGCTCCCGGCCAGGCAGGGCAGGTGCGATGACTGCCGAGCGGCTGCAGATGGCACTGTTGAGTTCCCGGCCAGGCAGGGCAGGTGCGATGACTGCCGAGTGGCTGCAGGTGGCGCTGTGGCGCAGGGTCAGGTCAGCCTCAGGCAGCTGGTGATGGCGGAAGAGGCTGAGAATGCAAGCAGGGCAGCAAACAGCTCTGAGCGACAAGCAGGGCGGCAGGGGGGAGCAAGGGGCTGGCTCCCCTTGCTAGCCAGCGAGGTAGCAAGGGCTCCGCAGTCACAGCAGACACCGCGGTCTTGTGCGGCAAAACGGGGCGGGCGGCAGGGGCAGCCGGACTTCCCCGGCAGCTGCTGTGAGAGAACGCGGCCGGGGAAGTGCGCACTTCCCAGTGGGAAAGAGGTTGAATCAAAGCTCACCCAGCCAGGAGGAGAAAACAGAGCGCAGTTGGATTTTTCTGCGGTCGCAGCCAGAGGCAAGGAGCAGTCTCTCCTCTCGATGTCCGAACGACGAACCACGAGAGAGCCACTTCCAACAGACAGCTCCTTCCTTCTCCTGCCCTGCCCCGCATACCCCTTTGTTTCTTACAAAAGACTTGATGGCTCTAATCACCTGGCGATTTGTTGCTTAGTAACAGGAATGGAAAGAAATTCCAAATGTACCTAACCCCCGACACCCATCAATAAAGATATTAACTGTTGTTGCCCGGCTTCAGAGGCTGGGTCCAGTGTAGTGTGTTTTCTCATATTATTTCTCAGTCTTTCTATAAATGAGCCTGGGGACTCAGTGGTTTCCTGGTGAATATCGAAAAATAAGGACCAATTGATGGTTTTAGGAATGGCATTTAGCAGTCCCCAATGTACTAATTTCCTGTATCTAACCAAAAATGGATACATTTGTGTATCGTTCGCATCCCACTGCGGATTTGAAATAGGAAAGATATTATCTGCATTCCCATGTAATATTCCAGTAGATATCTGTCCCTGCACATGTGTTCTTGCTGCAGATACTACTGCTGCCTTTTCTGTTTCAGTTAATTCTGATAGCATTAAATCTATGTCCTCCCAATCAATATCTTGATTTCTAACAATTAATTCAAACCTCTTTGCCACCTTTTCAGGGTCTTCTCTATACGGTCTGGCTGCCTCCCTCCAGGTATCTAAATCCAAAGCTGTGAATGGTGTTTTAACTTTTGTTATTCCCCCGTCTGGCCCTACCACTTGTCTGAGTGGTGCTATTAGTTTTTCTTTTACAAGGGCCTTGCTTCTAGTTCTGGATGATATTCCTGAGCTAGCTTCACTTGTCCCTTCATCCTCATTATCCTCCAGGGATGTTGAGGACCTGTGGGATGTTGCCCCTGATGTTAGGGTGTCACCATTGCAGTTCATCAACTCCTGGGTTTCTAAGGGATCCTGGTATCTCTCAGCTTTGAGCTTTAAACACCGCTGTCCGACGCTGCAAGATGAACAGCACCTTATCATGCAGCTTTTCCCTTTTGCCTCTTTTTCCAATACAAGGACCATCGAGTCCTGAGGTGCTCAATTAATACCACATTGTTCCTGCCATTCTGGTTTACGTCTTAAAGTGAAAAAGCAATCAGTGTAAGAGGTCTCATCCCATTTGTTTGCCCTCCTTAAAAATAACATTAGTTGTAGTAGGGTGTTATAGTTTAAAGTCCCATTTTCTGGCCACTTTTCACCATCATCTAATTCTTACAGTGGCCACCACTGGTTACAATATTTAATTAGGGTGCTCTTTTTCATAGTCCCTCCAGGGATTCCTCCTAGTTGTTTCCAATGTGCTGACACACACCCCAACGGACTTTTTCGGGTTATTTCCTTGCTTTCTGATGATCCCATTGCCTCCTTTTGTCTATTCTCCCTCTCTTCTTCCTTCCACGCACACTTTCCTGCATATCTCCTCTGACTTTTCCTCTCAAAACCCCTCAGATCCAGGGAACCAGCCACAAAGTCACGCTACTCTCTGCCACTTCTCCCCTTATTCTATTCCTTCAATTACAAGCACACAAAAGTCCAGTTTCCACACTAAACACAGGATTCCAAAAGGAAATCACATGGAGCTGTATTAGAAAGATGTAGGGGGTCTGGGTGTTCTCAATTCAGTCTTTCCCCTCCAATAATACAATCTGCCCCCCTCCAGATACTCCAAACCAACGGTTTATATATGATTTATACTCATTTACTCTTTACCACTCGCTTTGCTTTTTCTCTGGCCGTTTCTGTCGCCAGAGAACGGAAACGCAGATAGAGCTCCACTCTCGCTTTGTGTCGGAGACACGTCTCATTTATTCACACTCACACAGTAACAAAATAATGTCACAGTAACACAGTAACAAAATAACGACAGACAGAACAAAAATCGCAGTATGGTGGTGTAATAGAGTGGGGTCCAACCCCCTTAAAGGTACCTTTCACTATAGCGGGGTCCAACCCCGGGGATCCAACCCTTTAAAAGTACCTTTTCCTGACAGTGGGGTCCAACCCCTTGCCCGGGACTAATTTTGGGAGACCCAGTCTCAACCCACCCTCGGGGACTAGCACCCCGGACCTGCAGGCATTTCTGTTTTTGTAAAAGTAGCAAATACCTTAATTTGCTGCAGATGGTCCTTAGTCTACTCCCGCTGTGAGCCAAAGGACAGCTGAGCTCCCCCTGAAAATTCAGGGTCGCGACTGGGAGGTCTGCTTACCCCTGGATCCAGCAGCCGAGCAGAGTTAGGGTCCCACCTGGGGTGCCAATTTGATTCGCCCCAATCGAGCCCAGAGACACTTCAGAGACCAAGTCAGAGAAGTGGGTATTTGCTTTATTCGATGCACCGGGTGTGTGGGAATTGTTTCCACCAAACACACACACCTCAGTACCCCCAAACTCACAGTGTTATAGGTAAAATTCATGAATATTCATTACATTCTTCAGGATAGGAGTGGTTATACAACTCATTTCTC
This sequence comes from Entomyzon cyanotis, assembly GCA_024500445.1. Taxonomy (NCBI): domain Eukaryota; kingdom Metazoa; phylum Chordata; class Aves; order Passeriformes; family Meliphagidae; genus Entomyzon; species Entomyzon cyanotis. The sequence continues at coordinate 1,597,970 of JAKEPQ010000794.1, forward strand.
GGAAGTCATTAATATCATTAGCATGTGCACCACACATGCTCTGTATGTCCTGGTGGTCTTTGGAGACCCCCAAAGACCCCTCCAGGATTAAGGATGACTTTTCACCTTTCCCTCTGGAGCATGCATGGTCCTTCATGGGATGATTCAGCGGTTTCTGTGCTGGTTTCAAATCCATGCTTGTACATCTTAGCTGATAAGCCATCAGGCCAGAGCTGTTACCTACATTCACTCCTCTCTGAGAAGCTGTCAGCTACAATTTGAATTTGAATTAGAGCTCAGCCTTCAGCCCAGGACAGGCACCATGCTGGTGGAAGGGGGCAAAAGCTCAAAGAAATAAGGATGGTTGAAGTGCAAATAGATTTGGGTTTTCTATTTGACCACTTCTTTCTCACCTTCCTCTTCTGTTTTCAAAATTGTATTCACACAACAATCAAGTGGCAGTCACCTCTTTGCAGCCTGTACACGGTACACACACTTAGCACTTCAAGGAAAGGTACTGTCATTCCCATTCAGGAGTCCAGTTCTGCCATTAGGAGCAGAGCTCTAATAGTATCTATATGGCTGGGGATTGCTCCCACACAAAAGGTGGCAGGACAGAAAGGTCTTGCTTGACTTTACCTTCCCTGGGCAGCCCCCCATCTGAACCTGAGATGCTGGAGCTAGGTGCTTTTCTTCCTATGGAAATGTACTGTCATTGTCTTTCAGGAGTCCATTATATAAATATGGATACCACCCCTAATACTGAATATATCCAAAAATTGCTCACATGCAAAAGGTGCCAGGACAGAAAGGTCATACTGGCTTTTACCTCCACTGGACAGCTGTGGGAACTGACAGCTGGTCTGTCTCAACTCACAGACATGGAACAGACACAATCCACTCGTACCCATGAGAATCTTAGCGTCAACACAAGCAAGAAACAAAAACATCCCAGAAAGAAATTCGCACCTGCTTGAAGGAGTCTGTTGTTGCTAGATAGTGTGCTAACTATAGGTAGCCAATGAGTTTGAAATGTAGCAAGTTAGGAGCCAACGGACATGTGGCGCGCATGCTCTGAAATAGTATAAAAGAAGCTCTGTAGTAGCTCTTTTCTTTCCTTGACTGAGTCATTGTTTGTCTATATGTAAGTGTCGAGTCCGCCTCAACAGCGACAGGCAGCCTGTCATCTGCATTTGAAACACTTGGGCCGGGTGCTTTCATTCCCATGGAAAAGCACTTTAAAACTCTATCAAGAGCCCACCACTGAAATTTGGATACAATGTCCAGGATTGAATATGTCCAAACATTGCTCCCACAGTAAAGGTGCCAGGACAAAAAGGTCTTCATAGCCTTTACTCCACTGGACAGTCTATCATCTGCACCTAAAGTACTGGTGCTTTCTTTCTCATTTAAAAGTACTGTCATTCCATTTCAGGAGTCAACCACTGATATTTGGATACCACCTCAAATATTAAATATGTATAAGGATTGCTTCTACACAAATGGTGCCAGGACAGAAAGGTCTTACTGGCCTTTACCTCCACTGGGAAGATGACCATCTGCAGCACCAAAGGTAGGACTAGGTGTTTTCCTTCAATGCAATGTTTTCCTTCCTGCAATGTACTTGTCATTCACATTCAGGAGCCCCAGTTCTGACATTAGGAGCAGAGCTACAATATTGAATAAAGCCGGGGCTTGCTCCCATACAAAAGTGCCAGGACACAAAAGTCTTGCTGTCCTTTACTTCCCCTGGACAGCCTATCATTTGCACTGGAAACACTGCAGATAAATACTCTCCTTCCCATGGATAAGAATTGCAATTCTCTTTTAGGAGCCCACCACCAATATTTGAATACCCCTTGCAATAATGAATACATCTAAGGATTGCTCCCACACAAAATGTTCCGGGACAGAAGGATCTTGTTGGCCTTTACCTCCCCTAGGAGTCCTATCATCTGCAAGGCAAGGCAAGGGAGAGGTAGGCAAGGCAAAGCAAGGTGGGGCTTAGGAAGGCAAGGGAGGAGTAGGAAAAGCAAGGCAGAAGAGGGTTAGGAAAGGCAAGGCAAGGCACGGGAGGGGTAGGCAGCACAAGGAAAGAAAATTGATGGGCAGCCATGGAAAAGCAATGGAGAGGTAAGAAAGACAAAGCATAACAAGGAAGGAGCAGGCAAGGCAAGATAAGGGAGAGGTAGGCACAGCAAGGAAAGGGAGGGGTAGGCAAGGCAAAGGAAAAGAGGGATTGGAAGGGAAAGGCAATGCAATACATGGGAGGGCAAGACAAGGCAAGGCAAGGCATGTGTAGGCAAGGCAAGAAAGAGGTTAGCAAGGCAAGGCAAGAGTGAGATAGGCAGAGCAAGGCAAGGAAAGCAATGGGTAGGCAAGGCAAAGCAAGTGATAGACAGGCATGGAAAAACAAGGGCAAAGGAAAGTAAGGGAGGGGTAGGTCAAGCAACATAAGTGATGTGTAGGCAAGACAAAGAAAGGGAGGGGAAGGCAACGCAAGGCAAGGGCAGACAAGGCAAGGGAGGAGTAGGCAAGGCAAGGCCAGGGATGGGTGTGTAAGACAAAGAAAGGGAGGGGAAGGCAAGGAAAGTAAAAGCAAGGGAGGTATAGGCAAGGCACGGGAGGAAGGAATGGCAATGGCAGGGAAGGGAAGGGGAAATGGAAGGGGAAGGGGAAAGGGAAGGGGAAGGGTGATGGAGGGTAGGATTTGTTCCTTTTGTTTTCCTTCTCTTTGGGAATTTTTGTCCCACCTGTTGCTAATATACCTTAACTCTCAGTACTTAAGAGAGAAAAAAGAAGTTACCAAGCTCAGGGGAGGAGGGCACCTGGCTGCACTCCTCCTATCCCAGGGTTTCTCTGAGTGGGGCGGGGGGGGGGAAGAAATATCACGAGGAGCTGGGCTAAGGAAAAGTGAGTTGGGGGCAGCCCCTGCTCTCTTGCTTCCGGGGCACCAGAGGAGACAGCCGAGCTTCCGCAGCTAGGAGAGGGTTTCTCTGCGACCACCAGAGCCCAGCATCTGCATTTCTTTCTTACTGGGTGAGCTTTCATGTGTAAGAGCAGCCGTTTGAACTGGTTCTTCTATTAACACCAAATTTGACTGGGGAGGACCTTTACCGTCCACTTGGGTACTTCAGGGGAAACCCGGGGGCCCTTCCCCCTACAAAAGAGTCTGTCTGTGGCTCCCTAGCCCGGCGACTCTCTTCCCGCTGACTCGGGTTGTTTTTCTGCTACAACGTGGCACCACATCCCCCACCCGCCCGGACACACCGCAGCTCCTGCCACAGCTGCGGAGCTTCTGCCACCTCTTGCTTGCTGCACCAGGTGAGCCAGACCTGCTGTTCTGGCCTGATGCTCTGAGGTTTCCTGCTGCAGCCTGCCATCCAGTCCACCCACCATTACTGCCTGAAGGAAGCTTGCCTGATGTCGTGCCACAGCGCCCCCTGCAGCTGTGCTGGAGTCATCACAGCTGCCTGGCCCAGCTGGGAGCCCAACAGCGCCCCTGTTGGCTGTGACTGGCAGCCCAGAGAAAGCTGCCACCGGGTTTTTCTGGTTTTGTTTGTTGTTGCTACTGTTGTTGTTGCTTGTTTGCCTCGTTATGGATACTAGTAAAGAACTGTTATTCCTTTTCCCATATCTTTGCCTGAAAGCTCTTGATTTCAAAGTTATAATAATTCGGAGGGAAGGGAGGGTCATATTATCTATTCTAGGGGAGGTTCCCACCTTCCTTAACAGACACCTGTCTTTCAAACCAAGAAGGAGGGGAAGGGGAAGGAAAAAAGGAGGGGTAGGCAAGGCAAGGCATGTGCCATATCTACTATTCCCTTGACCTGCCTTGCCTTTCCTTCCTACCCCTCCCTTGCTTTCCCTTACCTTTCTGGAACTTCCTTTCCCTTGTCTACTCCTCCCTTACCTCTCTTTGCCTTGCCTGCCCCACCCTTGTGTTGCCTTGCATTACCTGCTTACCCCACCCTTTCCTTGCCTTTCCTTTCCTACCCCATCCTTGCCTTGCCTGTCCCACCCTGCCCTTCCCTGCCCCTTCCCTGCCCCTGCCTTGCCTTGCCTTGCCTTGCCTTGCCTTGCCTTGCCTTGCCTTGCCTTGCCTTGCCTTGCCTTCCCTTCCCTTCCCTTCCAAACTTGCTTGTGCCTCACTTGCCTTGCTTTGCCTACTCCTCGCTGTCATTGCCTACACCTCCCTGGCTTTGCTTTGCCTTGCCTACCCCTCCCTTTTCTTGCCTTCCTTGCATCACCCTGCCTGCCCATCTCTTGCCTTTCCTTGTGCTTCTTATCCCTGCCTTGCCTTGCCTTGCCTTGCCTTGCCTTGCCTTGCCTTGCCTTGCCTTGCCTTGCCTGCCCCACCCTTGCTCTGCCTTGCTTTGCCCTATGTTGTGGTTTTTAGCCTGGCTGGAGATGAAACACCACACAGCCACTCACTCAAACCTCCCTCTCTCCTTCCCCTCACCCTGGTGGAATGGGGTGGAGAATCAATGTAAAACTTGTATGTCGAGCTAAGGACAGTTTAATAATTGAAAATAAAGTAATATACAGTAATAATAGTAAATGATAATGAAAAAAGGAAAAACAAGTGGTGCTCAATGCAATTGCTCACCACCTGCTGACAGATGCCAGACCCACCCCTTCCCGAACCCAGTTTGGCTGCCCTTCCAGGTAACTCCCCCCAGTTTATATACTGAGTCAGTTCCAGTCACCTGTACCAGCTATGCTTTCTCCCATTTTCTTTTGTGAACCTCCTCACTGGCCGAGCATGAGACAAGAAAAAAAAATCTTTGACTTAGGATAAGCACAACTTAGCAAAACCCCAAAACATCAATGTGTTATCAACACCATTCTCATTCCAAATCCAAAACACAGCACTGTAACAGGTGCTGAAAAGAAATTAACTCTACCCTAGCTGATAACAGGACACCTACCCCTGCCTTGCCTTGCCTACCTCTTTTCTTGCCTTTCCTCTCCCTGCCCTTCCTACTCCTCCCCTGCCTTGCCTTCCCTACCCCCACCTTACATTGCCTTGCCCAACTCTCCATCAAATTGCCTGGCCTTGCCCACACCTCCCTTGTCTTGCCTTGCCTTCCCTTCCCCTCCTTTTCCTTGCTTTGCCAAGCCCTCCCTTGCTTTGCCTTCCCCCCTTGCCTTGCATGTCTGCCTCACTCTTGCCTTGCCTTGCCATGTCTGCCTCACTCTTGCCTTGCCTTGCCTTGCTTGCCTGCCCCTCTCTAGCCTTGTCTACCCCTGCCTAGCCTGCCATTGCCTAACCTTATATTGCCTCCCCTTCCTTTGCCTACCCCTTCCTTGCTTTCCCTTGCCTTCTCTGCCCATACCTTGCCTTGCCCCTCCCTTGCCTTCCTTTGCCTTGCCTTGCCTTGCCCCTCCCTTGCCTTCCTTTGCCTTGCCTACTCCTCCATTTCCTTGCCTAAATCATGCCTCCCTTGCCTTGACTTGCCTAACTCTTTCTTTCCTTGCCTGGCCTTGCCTAACCCTCCCTTGCCTTGCCTTTCCTACCCCTTCCTTGTCTTTCCTTGCTATCCCCTCCCTTGCCTTGCCCTTCCTTGCCTTCATTCCCTTGCCTACTCCTTCCTTGCCTTGCCTTTCCTTCTTACACCTGCCTTGCCCAGCCTTGCATTGCCTGCCCCTCCCTTGCCTTGCCTACCCCTTCCTTTTGGAAATTCCAATCCTGGTGGTATTTAGTCCATTTTAATTATGACCCCACTGATGCCTTAAAAGCTGGTGAAAACAAGACACAGACACCGCAGTATAGGGAAAAAGGGTATTACCTTGGTTTTAATAGGATCCCAGGTGCCCCCTCGTCAAAGGTGGAATCACACCGAGGAGCACACCAGGTACCACCTGTATACAATTTTTATGGACTTCACAAATTAGTATATCTATCTAAAATCCCCCAATAAGAAACCTAACAAATGAAGTAATTGTCCCCCTATTCTAATTATCCCCCCCCTAAATGAGGCTACAATCTAGTTTACAAAAACATGTTCCAGAGAGGAGGCTCCGTTCAAGGTTGGAGCCTCTAGTTCTGAGATAGTAGGGATGTTTTGTCTTCCCCAGAGAACCCCAAAGTATGCTAAATATCAGAGTACAAGGATTATAAACATGTAGGGCTAAGGTACAGGGAATAATAGGTACAGGGAATGGGATAGGGTATAAAAAATATATAAAAAGGGTATAAAAAGTATAAAGAGAAGGGACAAAAACCATCAGGCATCACCACCAACAGTAAAGTCACAGTGTTTAGTTTTAACAATACACAATACTTTGGTATGTGATATATACTGAGTCATTACATTAGGATTAAATCACAACAAAACTATCTCCTCTGGAGCATAGAGTAGGAGCTCAAAAGAATGGAAATAAATGGCAAACTATTGATGACAATACGTGCATTGCGCAAGAACAAGGTTTCATTTGTGAAAGTAATACCAATAAAGCTCAAGATATTTGTCGACACAGAGCAAGATGTTTGTCATTTTGAGATCATCCTAATGAAAACCTGGAATCTGTACTTAGTAAAGGATGTGCCTGCATGAAAACTCCTTGTGATTTTGTACTTGTAGACAACCTTATTGTAGATACTCTAATCACTCCAATATTTGTGTTTGTAACTTTGTTGACGTTACAGGATGTGATTTTAGTTATTCAGCTCTTGTTACATCTTATCAGTTGTTACTGTCTAACTATACCTTGATTCAAGACTTGCCACCTACTCCTATTGGTATGAATCTCATGGTGGTAAAGAAACTGTTACAACATGAAGACCTGAGAGACTTGCTGAAACAAGCCCAAGAAAATGGACAAAAGACTGTCCATCATTATGTGGAAGAAATACATTGTGCAATGGAACAGGTGAAGAAAGATGGAGAACATCAATGGTGGGACACTGTAGCAGGATGCTCTGCCCTGGAATGTGGTCAAGAAACTCAGACAGTGTCCTATTTGGAAGGCTATCAGCAGTGGATTGAGAGGGGGCATTATGTGTTGCTTTTGGTGTTGAATTATGCTAAAACCAGTTTGGCTCACCAACCCCAAATTAATATCCTGATAGTGAGGCAAAGATTTGGTGGATAAGCTGCTAAACTGACCTGGAGATGTGACTGGCAGTCATATCACTTTACACTATAAAAGTCCAGTCCATTTTCATAAAATAGGTCCTTCTAACATATTCCTTCTTGGAGTGTGTGTATGAAGTTTCCTCCCTTGAAGTGGGGATGTTCCTTCAAAGATACTCCTCGAAGCTGAGTGAAAGAGATCTGCCCACAAGCATTGGTATGGTGAGTTACATCAATCTCTACTTGAGAATTATTTCCTTTTGCCAGCTTTAATATAATACTTGCTTTGATATAGTGCACTATGCTATGCTATACACTACTAGTAGTTTTAGCTTTTATACTGTGTAGTAAATAATTCTGACTAAGATCTTTTGTCTAATCATTTATCATAATGAATAATCCATTTTATATAAATATATCTGATTTGCCGTCTTTAATCCTGCAGGACAAAGTTACTTAAACTGTTGACAGTCTGTGGCTAAGATTGGATACAGCCGGCCCCAGGCTCCTCCCTGAAAAGGAGTTTGGAACACAAGGGGTCCTTTCTGCACCTCATGGCTCAATGGCAAGGCTTCTCTAATAAACTTTGTCTGAAGCTCCCACTCCACCCATGACAGACACCCTTTTAGATGGTCATTGTCAGCTACCGGAATTCTCAACTGAGTGCTTCACCCTGTTATCATTTTATTGATGTTAACCTTTTTGCTTTATTTCTGATATGTAATCTGATATGTTTCTGATTGTATGTTAAACTTTGGGTTATTATGGAGTAATTAGCCTCTCAGCTCCCCCCACTAATATTAGACAACACACATAGTACAAAAGTGAAATCTTCTCAGACTCCATCTGGACATTGTGAAGCTTGAGTGACTACAGTCACAGGGTGGATTAGGTGGGAAGATAACTGGGGGTAAAAAGATAACAGTACAGAAATTACATGGGAAAATACAGTAGCTACTTCCTGGATGGAATGTGGTTAGCATACCCAACCTCCCACACACAATACAATCTAAGGGGGACTAAACTCCCATTAAAAAAAAGGTCCTAGAACAAAAAGCAAGTGCTGGCATTAACCATCCCCTGCTGCCTAAAAACTACACAAAACACACTGCTGTTATGCACTATTATTCTCAGCAATATGTACCATAGCATTCCATATAACAGAGTTTAAAGTGAAGCAGAATTGCTTACATCAAGAGGTCTAAAAGTAAAATGTCCAAGGACAAAAAGCTTTCTCTGACCTTCCCCCTTACAAGTGGCAGTCACCCTCTTCTTGCAGCCTGGAAACTGAACACACTCCATGGTGCTCTACTCATTCATTCTCAGGTACATGTACTATCATGCACATTCAGGCTCGCAATGTCTAAAGTGTCCATATATCTCTTGCACAGAAAAATAGAACAAAAGTAGTTGCTGTATTACCTCTTTTCATCATAGCCTTTCAACTACACACCACACACTGGTAGTATGCACATTCCTTCTAAGCTATGTGTTCAGTCACATTTTTTAATTTTCATAGATCCCAGTTTCAAACCTTAAAATTTCCAGCAGCTGCTCCCATACAAAAAGTCCTAGAAGAAAAGTTCACCAATGGCATTCACCTTCCCCTTTGTAGTGTATATGCTGTACACGCCCCACTGTGGCTGTGCATTTTTTGTGTGTTTTCTAAGCCATATGTACCATCATACACTTGCATTCTCGCAGAGTCCAAAGCATCCATATATCTTTTCACACAGAAAAATGTGTCAGGACAAGGCAGTTACTGGATTATTGCTTCTTTCTTTAAGGCTTTCAACAAACCACCACAATCTGGGCCTATGCAAGACTGAAAGTGTGTGAAAATACAGAACATAATGGGGTGTGTGCACTTTACAGGTTGTAAAGGGAAAGTGACTGCCACTTGTTTGTGGTCCAAATAGAAGCTTTCAAAGGTAAGTAGGAAGGTCGATGAAAGCTATCTTTCCTGGCACATTTTTCTGTGCGAGCTGTAGCTTGAAACCGATTGGTTTAGATTTGGACTCTATGAGATTGAGAGAATATATGGGGGGAACCAAGTGTATAACACCAGTGTGTTTGGTGTGGTTTATATTCTCCAAGGGGAAGATGAATGCCAGAACTGGATTTTTATTCTAAGACCTTTTGCTCCTGGACATTTTAAAGTTTGAAACTGGAATCTCAGACAGTGAAAGAAAAGTGATGTTACATATAGCTTAAAATGTGTGTTGTTGAAAGCCTTCAAGAAGAAGGAATAATCCAGCAAGTGCTCTGTCCTGGCACATTTTTATGTGCACTTTAGACTGTGAGACTGAAAGTGTGTGATAGAATGAATAACTCAGAATGAACGTGCAGAGCGCCATGAGGTTTGTGCTGTTTCCAGACTGAAAGGGGAAAGTATTTGATTGTAGTGTGAATACAAGTTTGCAAATAGAAGGGAGAAGATCAGTGAATGCTTTCTCTTCTGGCACATTTCTCTGTGCAAGCTGTATGTGGAAACTGTTCAGTTTAGCTTTGGACTCTGTGAGATTGAGAGAATATGATGCATGGCCTCAGTGTGTGGTGTGCAGTTTGTAGTTGAAAGGCTGCCAGGAGAAGTGATTCTGACCTGGCACAGTTTTTTGTGTTAGATGTACACTTTGGACACAGTGAGACTGAAAGTGTATGATGGTACCAATAGCTAAGAAGAAAAGTGCAGAATAACCTGGAGGTGTGTGTAGTTTACAGGCTGCAAGGGAAAGATCAATGTCAGTACCTGGTTTTTGTTCTTGTTAACATAGGGTTAAAATGTTAGTTAAATAGGCTTTAGGAACGGGGATAGGTAAGGACTGCATGTACGGGGCTCAGTGACATGATCACGAAAATTGCTTAGAAAATATCAGGATTGTTCCAGTTAAATCATGCGGATTAGCACCTGCAAAATAAATCAGAAATACTGCGGGAGAAGTCATGCTTGGGAGAAAACAATAGAACAATGTTAAGTTGATGATTAACATATGATCATACCACTGTTATGTAAGGGAAGGTATAAAATGTATTCGCTTCAGATCAATGTCGAAGTCAGATTTGGGTAAATCTCACCCCTACTTCCCGAGCTCGAATAAAAAGGCACCTGCATATAATCATTCAGTGATTATGTGTTTTCCACTCTAACATTCTTAGACCTTTTTTATGAAAGCAGCTGCTCGACATTTTAAGGTTTGAAATTAGGATCTGTGAGAGTGAAAAACTAGGATGGTACATAGACCCTAAAGAAAAGCCCATATCTCCAGAGTTTGTGATGCACTTCAGTGGATGCAAGTTATATCTTGAGCCAACAAGATAATTCTCAGTTGACACCTTTTGTGACTAAGCTTTTTGCCAAACTTTTCTAATTTTGTTCCTGGGCTTTGAATATGAAAAAAAGTAACTTTACACATAGCTGAGAAGGAAAGTGCATAGACCCAGTCATCAGTGTGTAGTTCAAAAGCTGCTAGTAACAACTTCTGTCTGGGCACGTTTTTCTGTGTAAGACGTAGATAGACACTTTTAACACTGCAAGACCCAAAGAGTGTGATGTTGCATAGAGATGAGAAATAAAATGGAGAGTACCATGGGTTGTCTGCAGTTGTGCTGGCTTGAAAGTAAGCCAGTGCGAGAAATGAACCCCACACAAATACCTTGAGAGTGATTTCAGGTGGGAGTTACCATTTATTAGAAAGATTACAATAAATGCAATGATACAGAAAAACTGGCTTAAAACCACAAAGTCTGAGTACAACCTGGCACCCTGTTGGTCAGGATAGTGGTCACAGTCCGATTAAGCCGTGGTTGCAGTGCTGTTAAAGTGATGGTTGCAGTCCTGTCGAAAGTGGTGGTCCTGTGGAAGGTCTGGCCCTCCTCTGGGTCTGTCGAATGGTGGTGGTCTCCAGTCCCCAAACCCCCGGATTATATACCGTCAAATCCAGGCAGGCATGCTCAGTACCTCCCCAGGGCGGGGAGTTTCACAATGGAATGATATAATCCAGTGAGTCATACGATATTTTTTGAGTCCTTGATGGTTGTTGCAGCCATCTATTCTGTTGGTGCCATTGAGTTCATGATGGCCCATTAGCAGAGACAACCCCCTCAGGATGGGTGGGACTGCTGCTTCCCCGGAGGGAGTTATCAGGGCTGAGTCATTGGTGTGAAGATAAAGAAACACTACTCTGCCTCGCGGGGTTGTCTTTTTTCCTTATCTCATTTAACACCCAGCTTGCAGCCTGAGGGGTGGGGTGTGCCCTGGGCAGCTACTGTGAACGACCCATCATTAACAGTTTGTCAAAAAATGACAGAGGGAAGTAGAATACATAGTTGCAGGACATTTGAAATCTTGGTTCTGCAAGACTGCAAGAATATACAGCTGAGAAAAAAACCCCACAAAGCACCAAGCTGTGTGGTGTAGTACAAGGGATGGGAGTTAAAGGTGGAGCCAGAAACAGCTTTCTCATCTGTCACGTTTTGTGAAAGAGATTTTTGCCAGACATTTCCAGTTTTCTAGCGTGGCTCCTCAGATGTGAAAGACTTTTATATTATACATAATTAGACAGGAATGCATATTGTTATTTGATTGTGATGTGAATAAAGGGTTTCAAATGGAAGTGAAGGGCTTATGGAAGTTCGTTTTCAGCTGGATGTAGCATCCAACACTTTCAGTATTGCAGAGAGATGTTCAGGATCTGCTGCCCTAAAAAAGATCCTAGAAGAAAAAAGACATTGCTTGGCATCCCTTTTCTCATGTATGCCTTAAACATTGGTGTTATGCTTGTTTTTCAACATGCGTGCACTTTTATTTTTTTGCTGTCTCACTGGGACTAGCTCCATAATTTTAATCTGCACTGGGGTTACCAGCTTTCCTTCCAAACTATATGGATGATCACATTTTTCAGTCTCTCAGAGATTTTGTACCTGAAATAAATGTATCTAATGTAAATATTGGTCACAAAAGGTGCTCACTGAGAAAGTTGTCTCCACCTTCAATTCTGAAAATAAAGTCTTAAAGCAAAAAGACAGTACTGGGCATCACCTTCACCTTGCAGGCAATAAAATGCACTACACACACACTCACACAAACAGGTGCTATATTATTTTCTTTCCAGCTGAATGTACCATTAAATTTTTTCAATTTCTCAGATCCCACTAGAAAATTGAAAATGCCCAGCAAAAATCTCAGTCAAAAATTGTGCCAACTGAGAAAGATCTTGCTAGACTTAAATTTTTCTTTTTTGCAGCTTATAACCTGTACTGCCAACAATGAACAATTTGCTTTCCTTCGCAGGTTATATGCAGGATCACATTCTTTCAATCTTGAAAAGCCGGTATCTAAAACTGAACCCCTCCACTAAGTGCCCTCACACTAATGGTGGACAAAAACTCTTGTTGGCTTTTATCTTCACAGTGTTCATAAATACCACACCATGGCTGTGTGGACTTGCAAAAGAAAGAAATGTACCATTATTATTAAACCAGCCTAAGTGTAGATCCAAAGTTCAAAAAGGTCTAGTCACTACTTTCAAACAAGACAGAAAGATTTCCGTGTGCAAACTTTTATTTGTACCACTGATTTAGAGGGGCCGGAATTTACTAATTTAGGGGAACTAGAAGCTGGATAATAATTTTTTTTAACTGATTTAGAAGGCCAGAGGTTGGATAATGATTTACTAAGATTTGCTTGCTGAAGACAATGTATCATTTGCTTAATGATTTTGTGCCTACCTAGTAACAGGGAGGATACAGAGAAGAAAGCCAAATAATTGAGAAAAACTACTGAGTGTGACCAAACATCCTGCTCTCGGACCCCAGAACTGGTACAAGTTAGTTCTAAGGTTTGGATTTGGACCAAGAACCAAGAGAGCATGCGCAAGGAGACAAGGTGAAGAGTTCATCTCGAGGAATACTCTGGTTACTTTCTTCCAAAACTTGCCCACAACCGCTAGCGACCACCACCTCAATTAATTGACATTGCGCTTGGGCCAGTATATTTAAATGAACTTTGAACTCATTATAATATGAAGCGGGGCTACGTGATGAATATGTATAGGGGCTTTGTTTAACTTTATGCATATGTAACCTGTAACCTAATATAAACCTAGTGAAGTGCTGCTGAGGTGTGCATGCTTTTGGAGGGGCTACCTCCCATGCACCCCAGCTGGAATAAACGCATACCTACTTCATAACTATTTGAGTTGTGGAGTCAATCTGCGCCTCATTTTGGCGACCCAGATGGGACAAGGTTTTCCTGGCTGCAGGATCGACTGAGGGGCTGACATCCTAAGGGTTGCCCTGGGATTTTCCTGGAGGACCTCCGCTCCTCGGCCACTCACTGCAGGGGCAAACAACGACCATCTGATATGGCAGAGAAATGGTATGTTGTTTTGGGTATAGGGAAGCCTATAAGTCGTATACGCTTGGCTAGGGCTGCTAGTAAGTCACAAAGAGACGTCTCTGTACCTAGCATTGTCCTTGAGTGGGTTAAGCTTGCAAGTGACCGGCTAGGGGAACCAGGGAGGTAATTCACCGTCCTTAGCTGGCAAGGGGGGAATCGCTGACCGATAGGGCAGCCACTAGCGATCCTGGGGGTGGATCGAGTGAATCCCAAAAGAAACTAGTTTGAACTGTTGCTAACACTGGTGTTGTGTTTGTGTGTGTGTATGTGTGTATGAGATGCAGATTAAATAGTTTGGAATTTGTGAAGCAAGTGGGGGATTGGTTGGTGAAGAGATGAAGCAAGTGGTTTAATAAAGTTGGAATGAATATTTGGGTATGGTTGTGAATTATTAGCTTTGGTATATGAGTGTGGGTATGTGGATGTAGCACAACAGCTGCGCCACATTATGATTAGTGGATTTTAACACAGTGCCAGGTTTGCAGGCTTGCAGAGTTAGGAGATATTATTTTTTACTGACCTGTCAAGAGAACGACTGGGCAGGTTGTAAAGAAAATAAAGTTGGAGCATTATAAAAGTTTTGTGTGGACAAAAACACCAAGTCCCTTGTTAGCAGTGCAATTTTAGAAAAATATTGAGAATATTGAGTTAATTTACTTGGGAAAAAAATAGGAACATAGAAAGAGAGGCTTTTTTTTTTTTTTTTTTACTATTTTTTTTTTCCTTCCTCGTAGCAATTTATCTTGACTTTTCCTTTTTTCTTCTCGCTCACTCTCATAGCAGCTTCACTTTGAGTGAAATTAATGAGATGCTTGCCTGATGCCAAAAATACTTCTTTGCCCTGAATGTAAAAATAATTACTGTAAGGTTTGGGCATTGTGTGAGTGTGCTGCGTGTCACAAAAATGTCGTATCACGTTTTTCATTTGAGATCAAAGTGGTGTCCAGCATGTGAGGATTCTGAAATTCAAGCTCGACATAGAATAGCTGAAATAAAAAGTGGAGATCTTAACGAAAGAGACCCGCTTACTATTGTGACAGAGTGGTCAGAAGCAGTTGTTATTGCCTTAGTGTGTGGAAAGAGTCATTTGTGGCAGCACAGATACTTTCCCATGGGAATTTTTCTCTTCTTCTATGCTTTCTAAATAAAGGTAAAGTTTCATGTTATTGAAACATCCTTTTGGACACAGGCGCTCAAACGCCTGGGCCAATCAATCCCTGGGGGGTAGATGATTGTTGGCCAATCTGAATAGCCTTCTGATGTGTATAGAAATCTGTTAATTATTTAATAAAGTAGTTCTTTTAAGCACTCTGAAAGGACTCATCTCTTCACCCTGCTAGCGGTCTAACAGCGACATCTGGTGACCACCGACACGTACTACACGCATCACAAAAGGTACGCCGGCAATCTCCCCCCCCGCCCACCGCACAGCGCGACTCGGGTTTTGGGATGGAGATGGACCCCCCAATGCCAAAAGACGACTTTTTGCGAGCCTTCTTGGAGGATCCCTGGTGTGATCCAGCAGTCATGGGGAAACAACACCTGACCAGGGTGTTGATGGATTGGGCTGCGGAAAACGGGATCCCGGAAGTGTGGGAGACAGACTCCTTTCTCAATCCCCCTTTTCTTTTTGTAATTTTGTAATTCTTTACAAATCTTGTATGTCATGAAAGTAAGTACTTTTCTCTATCTCATATCTAAATTTGTACTTTTGCCATTGAATATAAGCATCGCAATTTCAAGTACATAATATCATACAACAATAACTACTATTGCAGACAGTAAATAACAATGCAATAACACAAATAACTATTGCATACATTTGTTTAAGTTAGGATTAACGTATTTGCAACAGCTTGTATTTATAACTGTACATACTTTTTCTCTTCTGGCATACAGCAAATTTATAGTTAATTGTGAGATGCTCTTTATCTTGATTTGCTGTGTTTTTATGGCATCTGCAGTGGCATTCATTATGTTCTCTACAATGGTAGAAAGATTCTTCTTTAGTTTACTTACTTCGGGCCAGGGTATAAACTACCTGGCAAAACTGTGAAAATTGGTGGGTTTATATATAAGTATAAAAGTTCGGAGTAAGCTTTGTTAGTTGAGGAACAACACTAATGTGGAGAGATACTGGTCTTATTGCACAGCGACTTTGTCATCTCAAGGGCAAAACTTTATGGGCACTGTGTTCATATATTTAATATCAACTCTGCCCTGGGGGCACTGGCTAACTCTTGGGCTTTGGTCTTACCTTAGTTTGATTTTTATTTTACATATTAGCCTCCCTATAGGTCTAGAATTTTGAGCAGTTATTTTGAAGAAAAAGAAGAAAGACAGAATCTATAGAAATTCTAAGAGGAATGTTAATTCTTTTGGCTTTCTCGGGCCTTCCATCCCCCAGCAGGTCTCTTTGGAGTCAGGGATGGGGAGAATGGAGCACTGCCTCTGCTGTGTGCATGGCTGGCCCCACCATAGGGCTGGGATTGGAGCTCTGTGCAGCACTGCCTCTGCTGTGTCCATGACTGGCCCCACCATAGGGCTGGGATTGGAGCTCTGTGCAGCACTGCCTCTGCTGTGTCCATGACTGGACCTCACTGCAGGGTTGGGATGCTCTGGGGCTGAGGTAAGGAGCAGTTCACTGTCTCACCAGGGCAAGGCCTGGCCTGTCCCTTCCCACCACACACACCACACACACAGGCATCTTGAAGTGTCTCAGAGACATTAATTTTTCTAGTTTTGGCAGCTCACATCATGGCTCCAGACAGTGATCAGGACCACTGATAGCTTTTCTTGCTTGTAAAATGGGGTACTTTTCTTCCTCACCTTGGTAGAATTTCTAGCAAACAGAGCAGAAAGGAAAGAGGAAAGCATAAAGGATAACTGACTAAGATTTTCATACTGTTAGTCTTTTGCTTGTGATCTATTAGGCTATTTTTCCCCCTTTTTAGTCTTTTATTTTACTCTCTGTAAATCTAGATTATCTTTCAATTTACAGAAAAGATATGCTCACAAATATTAGCCACTCACAAAAATCAACAGACATTCAGGATCCTTTTATATGATTTTGCAAGTTCTTTCTAGGACCTCAAATGTGCTACTGAAAAATGGCACTTTTAACTGCTATTTTAAATTTAAAATTATCTTTTAAATTGCAGAGCCCAAAGCCTGGCAGATTGGTCTATGCCTTTTAGCGGTTTTTTTCAAAGGCAGTATTTTCCTTTTGTGGGGCTTAGCATTCTTAAACACTGGACAAACAAATATGCATTAAACAGCAACAGTTATAAATACTTAGTAGAATAGCTAGCCATCCTTTTGAAACCTTTTCATTTTAAAAATAAAATTATTTTGTTATTGTTATATTTCAATTTCACAAATTTAGTTTTAAGCTCATATAGCTTTCTCTTTTTTTTTCTGGCTTACTTACCCCTTTGCATCTGAAGCCATACTTGCCATTACAATTATTACGAGGTTTTGCTAGGATAGCTGACTGTGAATAACACTGTTCTGGAAATACAAAAAGCAAAACCATTTAATGTGTTTCATTTTGGCGTTGCAGCTTTTAACCAATTTACTGTATATTATTTTGTCCAATATTGTTCTTTTGTGTCCTCTTTGTCTGGAGTTTCACATTGGAGAGGAGTCTCTGGCCGTAGATCTCACAGTCGTGAGAGAAGTTAGCAGTTCTTTTGCTTCTGTGGCTTGAGTGGTTCCTTGTCTCACACAGCTTTTTATCTGATGAGGACACACTGAAGGATGTTAAAACAAACTTGCACAGTGATAACACATGTTAGAGTGGGGAGAAGGATGAATTCTTGCCTCTTTCAACTCTCTATTGGAAATTCTTATACAAATCAAATTTTTAATAAGTGAGAAATTAAGATTTAATGAACTAATATTTTACTCTTGCAGGTTAAACTTTTTTCCTTATAATTTCTTAAATGCATGTATTACTCTATATGCATATTTAGAATTAGTAAAAAATATTCACTACTTTGTCTCGATATACTTTGCAGGATTTTACAAGCACTTACAGCTCTGCTGCTCAAGCTGACCATGTGAGAGGCAATGTTTCACTTATTTTAACTTTCTTTCATTAATGATAGTGTATCTTTTAAATTGTTACTCTTCTAGTACTTTTGAAGACTCACTACTAAATACATTTTCTCCCCAGACCAGGGAGTGCCTCGCGAATCTTCCCTAGCTCGGGTCTGGAGATTTATCACCTGAATGCTGTGCAGTCATGGGTTTTCTTCAACTTCTTCAAGGAGGCTGAGTCAAACCCCTTGTTTTTTGTTTTTTTTTTTTCCTTAAATACTCTTGTTTTACTAAACAAGATTCACAGTACAATAACTGTGCTGGTCATCTACTCAGATGTTCTTTGAGTTAATAAATCTTTAGCTTGGTGTGAAACTTATGAGGTATAATCCTATTGTCAGCCTTCGGGCTTCATTTACCATCAGAGCCTTGGCTGCTCAACTTTTGCAGACAGCGCGGCCAGCCTCTGGCTACATTCTCAGACAATGAATAGCTGCCAGCCACTGGATCTGGCAACTCACAAAATTAGCATCAGGCCACCGTGTTCTCCAAAAGTGGCTGCTAAATTTTCAAAGCATGGGGAACAACACTTTTGCAAAAGTTACTTGCCATGACAACAAACCATACAGAGAGGACCGAACCCCCTTGGGGACTTGAATTAAGCACACATTGTCACGTTCTTGGCTGCTTGAACAGCCCGCACAGTGGCTCAGAGACACACCTTGTCTCCACCTTCCCCTCAGCAGTTCTAAATTTTTTTCTCTGCAGCAGTTAATTTGCATTTTCTCTAAGGCAAATTGTCTGGCTGCTTGAAGGGTAAAGAATTTGAATTAAAAGCATTTGAGCAAACCTTTGTTCAAAAAAAAACCCAAAACAACAACTCAGAGTAACCCAGGCAGGAGATTTTAACTTTGAAATAGTTAATTACAAAATTTGGTATATCTTTTCTACAGACATTTTTGCTTTCAGTGTCTCTCTGCCCTGCAGATAGCAGTCTGATCTCTTATCAGTCGCTGCTCTGATCGGCTTTTTCTTGCTGAGGAGGAAATGCCTTTGCCACGTCCTGGTGGCTGGCTCTGTCTTCTCTGCCCCAGGGGCCTCGCAGTTTATGCTTTTGGGGCTGTAATACCTTTAGCATCACTTTTGCCTTTGCCTTTTCTTTATCTTTTCTTACATACATTTGCAGTATCTTTTTAACCAGTTCGTTTAGGGGTTTATTCTGCCCTTCCTCTAGCCCCCACCCGCACTACTGCCTGGGGGTGCTCATTGTCTCACAAAGTCATTCTGGTGACCCAGACAGAACTCTTAACAGACAATCTACATTTCTAAACATTCCCTCTGCAGTATCCAAACGCAGCCCTGCCCCTTCCTACGCTCTCAGCAGGCACGGCCAGCAGCACCACAGGTGACCAGGGTGTCCCGCAGCCTCACAGAGGCCGGGAGGCCACAGCCGCCCTGCCCCAGGGGCTGGCAGGGTCAGGGACTGCCTGGTGCTGAGCTCACAGCTGTCTCACAGCTCTAGCTTGGCTCTGCATCTCCCCACAGGCCCCCAGCCTGTGCATCCAGCCCCGCACCTCTGCGCTCGCTCCCGCCGCTCCGAAAGGGGAGGATACAGGGAATTGCAGCTCGCCCTGGGTCAGCTGCCAAAATTTTAGGCAAGATGGGGGGAGGGTCTTGCAATACTTCTCCTCTCTTCCTTCTTTTTCCTTCTTTTTTACTCTATTTACTTGCAAGCTCTATCTACTAAAACATTCTATACAACCATATTTCAGCAGCTACACACAGGAGTTCTAAAGAGGTACTTATTAGATTCAATTAGTTATTTTTATCTCGCGGGCGTCCCCGCATAAATTTATATGCCGGCAAAAATACAAATTAACACAGGTAAAATTTTGCACACACAGTACATGCACACACATTAAAAAATTTCAAAAGCACTCGAGCAAATAGACAATATCACTTTGTCTTGGTTTGAAAGACAGGCATCTGCCAAGAGAGGTTGAACCCTCCCCCAGGGCAGAGAATGTGATTTCCTTTCCTCCCTCCCTCCGAATTATTCAATTTTGTAAATCAAGGGCTTTCAGGCAAAGGTATGGGAAAAAAGGAATATCAGTTCTTTACTAGTATCTCTAAACAAGCAATAACAATAATAGCAACCATAACTAGAACCAGAAGACCAACAGCAGGTGACTTGTGAGCTGCTGAACCTTTGCCCGTGTGGTGTAATCACAGTTGCAGGCGGCAGGGGCGCTGTTGAGCTCCCGGCCGGGCAGGGCAGGCGCGATGACTCCTGAGCGGCTGCAGGCGGCGCTGTGGTGCAGGGTCAGGTCTGGTAGTGGCAGCCGATAATGGCGGAGAGCTGAGAAAGCAGGCAGCAAAGCAGCTCGGAGCGGCGAGCGGAGTGGCAGGGGCAGGAGCTGGCTTTCTCCCCGGCCAGCTAGCGAGGATTTTCTGCAGTCACAGCAGACGCCGCGGTCTCGTGCGGCAGAGGGCAGGGGCGGGCGGCAGGGGCAGCCCGGCTCTCCCAGCAGCCGGACTCTCCCGGCAGCAGCTGCAGGAAAAACGCAGCCCGGGGAAACGTGCCCTTCCCAGTGGGGACAAAGGTTGAATCAAAGCTCACCCAGCCAGGAGAAGAGAAAAAACAGGGCTCGGTTGGATTTCCTTGGTCACAGCCGAAAAGCAAAAAGAGCAGCCTTTCCTCTCAGCGTCCGAACCACGAGAGAGAGCCGTTCCAAGGCCTCGCTCTTCCCTTCACCTGCCTCGCCCAAGCCCAGCTTTTGTCTTTTACAAAAGGCTTGATGGTTCTAAAACACCCAACTATTTGTTGCTTAGTAACAGGAATGGGGAGAAATTCTAATGTACTCAACCCCCAACACACTTCCTCTCACAATTAATACACGTGCACTAAGTTTAAGTTTCACAACTGTTTCCACACACAAAATACAGAATTTTAAAAGCAAAATCAAATGGAGCAATATTAGAAAGGTGTTGGGGTCTGAGTGTTTTCAATTCAGCAGCTAAAATCTTTCCCTTCAATAATACAATCTGCCCCCCTCCAGATACTCCAAACCAACAGTTTATATATGATTTATACTCATTCACTCTTGGCCAGTTGCTTCACTTTTCTCATTCATTCCCACTCACACAGTAACAAAATAATGACACAGTAACAAAATAACGACAGACAGAACAAAAATCACAGTATGGTGGTGTAGTACAGTGGAGTCCAACCCCCTTAAAGGTACCTTTCACTATAGCGGGGTCCAACCCTTTAAAAGTACCTTTTCTTGACAGCGGGGTCCAACCCCTTGCCTGGGACTAATTTTGGGAGACCCAGTCTCAACCCACCCTCGGGGACTAGCACCCCAGACCTGCAGGCATTTCTGGTTTTGTAAAAGTAGCAAATACCTTAATTTGGTGCAGATGGTCCTTGGTCTACCCCTGCCGTGAGCCAAAGGACAGCTGAGCTCCCCCTGAAAATTCAGGGTCGCGACTGGGAGGTCTGCTTACCCCTGGATCTGGCAGCCGAGCAGAGTCAGGGTCCCATCTGGGGTGCCAATTTGATTCGCCCCAATCGAGCCCAGAGACACTTCAGAGACCAAGTCAGAGAAGTGGGTATTTGCTTTATTCGGTGCACCGGATGTGTGGGAATTGTTTCCACCAAACACACACACCTCAGTACCTCCAAAGGCACAGTGTTATAGGTAAAATTAATGAATATTCATTACATTCCCCAGGATAGGAGTGGTTATACAAATTACTTCTCATAAGTCATTAATATTACTAGCAATTTCTTGTGCTCAATGGCAAAAGGATTCCTTTTTCCCCCTTTTATCTTGATAAGATTAAGGGAATCCACAAGGCCAGAACTGACGGGCGCTGTGCTGGTAGAAGGGGCAAAAGCTCAAAGAAACAAGAATGGTTGAAGTGCAAATAGATTTGGGTTTTCTATTTGACCACTCCTTTCTCGACACAGCCTCAGCACAGCATGCTGATCCAGCTGCTTTTGTGCCGACGCAACTGATGTTGTGCCAGTGAACTTGGCAGGAGTGCCTGATGCCCCGCCCATATCGCCACCATCATCTTGCCCCTCCCCCAACCCCACCACTGTGCCATTTCTCGGCACGGGAACTGCGTCTGGCCAGACCCCGTCATTTGTGATAAGGCTTGCAGATAGCAAGCCCTACTCTGACGATTCAGACAGCAACTTAGATGGGATGCTTCCCCCTGGGTGAAGGCTTGCGCTGGCAGGGCGGCGAAAGAAGCACTTGCTTCTGAGCAACCCTTGGAAACGCCAGAACTACATGGAGCCATTACTGGGAATAAGTAAAGCAGGACGCCCTGGAGGCGGGACATTATGAATTTATAGAGAGATTAGGGTTGCCAAAACGACGGGAGAGCCGTGAAAGGGACCCGTTGGCTGCTACGGCAGATCAAAGTGATGCTAGCTTTCTGCAAGGAGACGTTCAGGCTTTTCTTGTGTTTAAGCCTGACCCAAATTCGGATGAGAAAAGCAGGCATGACATCACTGCATGGAAGGTCATAAACGATCTTTACTCGAAGATAGCAACTTATGGCTTTTCTTTGCCTCATGTTATGCAAATTATTAGAGTGATAAATAGCGATCTGCTTGTTCAATTTGATATTTCATATTTGGCTCAAGTCTTGTTTCACCCCGTACAAGATGCAGTTTTTGAGGACAATTGGAGAAGGATGGCTGAAAAACAGGTGAGGCAGAATATGCACTTCCCTCCTGAGGACCCTAGGCACACGACTGGGGTTCATGTCCTTATGGGGAAAAGACATTTCTCTAACCCCAACGTCCAAGCTACTTGGGATCCTCGGATTCTGGAGCAGGCCCAAAGGCTCGGTATGGGAGCCATCACAAAAACCATGGAGATGGTTGCCCCACAAACACGGTATTCAAAAATACATCAGGGTAAATCTGAGCTTTTCCTGACCTTTGTAGAGAAGCTAGCAGCAGCCTTGGAAAAGCAGGTGGAAGATGATACATTGAGACATATTTTGCAAACAGTTAGCAAGAGGCAATGCCAACGAGGAGTGTAGAAGGAGCATAAATGCCCTACCTGGGGAACCTTCACTCACAGACATGGTAGAAGCTTGCACTAAGGTGCAGGCAGACAGTCCAAGGAAATCTGCCTTGGCTGCATTTCTATCGCGTGGTCGGGAACCCCCTGATCAGGGACAAAAACAGCCAAAAGCTGGGAACAAACAGAAACGAGTCAAATCAAAGCAGAAGGGAAATTCGGGGACCGGGGTTCCTCAGTGTGGGAGATGTGGTAGGCCAGGTCACTGTTCAGACTATTGCAGGTCACAGTACCATGTAGATGGTCGACCCCTGTCGGGAAACGTGAAAAGAGGTGCAAAAAGGGGGATTTGCCCCTTTCACAACAGTTCCCCCAGAACAGGGCAGCGGCACAGGCCTATCCAGTCAATGTGGAGATGGCACCCAAGGCTCAGCCCGAGTCAATGCCTACACCGCAGCAACAGTCATCCTAGAATCTGGTGATGCCCACAGGGTTCCCTTTGATGTGCATGGACCCCTAGATCAGGGATTCAGTACGCTGCTTGTGGGAGGGCCTGATGCCACCAGCCAAGGGATCCTTGTTCTTCCAGAAGTTATAGATGCTGATTTTACAGGCCAGATTCATGCTACGGTTTCCACATCAGATCCCCCCATCACTATCCCTGAAAAGACTCACATTGCTCAATTGTTGCCTTTTGCGTCTTCTGTTCCCAGGGTAGACCAGTAAGTTGGCGGAGGTAACAGCACTGAACTGCCGGGACTTCCACAGGTCTACTGGGATGCTGCCATCTCTAATCAGAGACCACAGATGACATGTACCCTCATCATGCCGAAAGCACATCCACACCGAATTCGGATCCCAGGTTTGATTGATACGGGTGCTGATGCAAAAATTCTTTCCTCCACTTCATGGCCTCCTTCATGGCCTTTAGCTCCTGCGGGATCGGCTATCACGGGGCTGGGAGGAACCACACAGAGCTGACTGAGTAAGCGACCTGTGTTGGTGAAGGACCCAGAGGGACACACAGCCTCAATCTGGCCCTTTGTTACTTCAGCTCCAATTAACCTCTGGGGATGGGACGTATTGGCATCTTGGGGGGCGCAAATCACGACAAATATTTAATAGGGGTCACTGTGTGCAAGGGTGCACTGTATTTCAGGCTATCTCTGCAATGGCTGACCAAAAAACCCATATGGGAACCACAGTGGCCCCTGCCAAAAGACAAATTAGTCGCCCTTTGTCAGCTGGTTCTGGAGCAACTGAAACAGGGACACATTGAGACTTTTACTAGTCCCTGGAATACCCCAGTTTTCGTAATTAAGAAAAATCGGGGAAATGGAGACTGTGGCAAGATCTCCTAAAAGTTAATGCAGTGATGGAAAGTATGGGGAGCATACAGCCTGGCATGCCCTCGCATACAATGATACCCACAGGGTGGGAAATCTTGATCATTGATTTGAAGGATTGTTTTTTCACAATCCCTTTGCACCCCAATGACAGACCAAAATTTGCCTTTACAGTGCCTGAAATTAACAATGCAGAGCCTGTAAAGAGATTTCAATGGAAAGTGTTACCTCAGGGCATGAAAAATAGCCCGACTATCTGTCAATGGTATGTCGCTCAGGCCTTGTCCAGAATCCGTGAGCAGTTTCCTGAGGCACTCTGCTACCATTATATGGATGATATCCTGGTGGCAGCATCCACTCAGGATGAGTTGCAGAGGTTACAGCCTCAACTGCTTGATGCCTTGCATTCCTATGGGTTGTAAGTGGCTCCGGAGAAAGTTCAACAGCGGCCTCCTTGGAAATATTTAGGAGTCAAAATCTTGGATCAAACCATACAACATCAAGACGTGCAGTTTTCAGACTCTATTAAGACTCTGAATGACGCCGAAAAATTGCTGGGTATCATTGATTGGTTACGTCCGTATTTGGGACTAACCAATGCACAACTTTCCCCACTCTTTAATATTTTAAAGGGGGACTCTGATCTAAACTCACCTCGGAAATTGACTCCTGAGGCGCGACGAGTGCTGAATGAGGTGTAGCAAGCTGTTTCTGCTTTTCAGGTTTATCGAGTAGATCCCTCTACTGATATCACTGTTTTCATTACTGCTCCAGACCTCCATCCTACAGGTATCATTGGCCAGTGGAAAAAACAATGGAATTACCCTTTGCATATCCTGGAATGGGTCTTTTTGCCCCATCAGCCAAAGAAGACAGCATCCACATTGTTCGAATTGATAGCTCGTCTGATAATCAAATGCTGTTAACGGTGTTTACAACTGATGGATCCTGCAACGATTGTTGTTCCGGTATCATGGGACAGCTTTGAATGGAGCCTTTCTAATAGCACTCCTTTGCAGAGTGCACTGCAAAATTTCTCAGGGCAGATTGCTTACCACCTGCCCAGCCACAAATTGCTGCAGCTGGCAAATTCAATCAGTTTTACGTTGCGGTCAAAGAAGAGTCGGACCAGTTCATGAACGAACTGTCTACAGGGACAGTTCTGGGAAAACAGGAAAGGTCATTGTCACCTGGAAGGAGGGATCTGAGTGGCAGGTGCTGAAAGGCCACGAGACAGGCTCTGCTCAGTTGGCTGAATTGAAGGCAGTTGCCATGGCTTTTCAGCGGTGCTCTCAGGTGCCTTTGAATTTGGTCACTGACTCTGCTTATGTAGAAGATATAACCAAGCATTTAGATTGTTTATGTTCAAAGGAAGTCAATAATGCAGCTCTGTTTTCACTATTGCGAACTTTGTGGAAGGCGATTCAAGTTTGAGTGCACCCATATTATATTTTGCACATTCGAAGCCACACCAAATTACCAGGTTTTATAACAGAAGGCAATGCCAGGGCTGACATGCTAGCCAACCCTGCGTGGATGGCACCTCAGCCTGACAAAATTGCACAAGCCAAGGCATCGCACAATTTCTTTCATCAGAGTGCACATACCCTGCAGAAGCAGTTTCAATTGACACCAACTGAGGCCCGTGACATTGTCAGCGCTTGTGCTGACTGCCATGGACTCGCTGCACCTCTGCCACCGGGAGTAAACCCCAGAGGCCTAAACGCCTTGCAGCTCTGGCAGACGGATATGACGCACATCCCTGAATTTGGCCGATTCAAGTATGTGCACGTGTCTATTGACATTTTTTCCTCAGCTATGTGGGAAACTGCTCATACTGGACAAAAGAGTAGTGCTGCCATTGCCCATTGGAAATTAGCCTTCTCAGTCCTGGGGGTGCCATCTACCATGAAAACCGATAATGGTCCTGCCTACGCCTTGCAGAAGACGCGGCAGTTCTTTTACCTATAGGGTGTAGACCATAAATTCTGTATTCTGCATTCTCCTACTGGCCAAGCCATTGTTGAACGCGCTCACGGTACTCTGAAGCATGTCTTGGAAAGACGAAAAGGGGGGAACGCATGGGGAAACCCCACAGAGCCGATTGGAAAAAGCTTATTGACACCTGGGAAGGCCCGCATGAGCTTATTGCTTGGGATCGTGGGTATGCTTGCGTTTCCACAGATACTGGGGTATGATGGCTGCCTGCAAAATGCATTCGCCCTGACCTGTGGCTCCAGAGACAGAACCAGCGACCTCAAAATGATAACCAGAATGCAGAACATCAACGGAGTGACCCTTCTGATGATGGCCCGGACACTGACCATCAGGCAAACAGTCCTTCCACAAGCAGAGACTGAAATTTAAGTTTTTATGGAGTCAGAAAGCAAGGACTTTGAAAGCTTGTTTTGGCTGATTTTATAGAATTGTAATATAGAATTAAGTTATATAGATGCATTACCCAGGGTATTGCTGGAGCGTCTCTCTGTTCACCCTAAATCAGCATCTGGTTTGGGCTCTGTTCAGTGGCCGGCCACTGCTGGGCAGACCCCTTATCCGTTTTCCATCTAGGCTCTGTTTAGTAACTGGCCACTACCAAGCAGATCCTTCATGCTGGATTCACAGAGGTTCACAAGCAATGCCTTCTGGTTCTTAAACAAAAAGGGGGAGATGTGGCAGCACAGATCCTTTCCCATGGGAATTTTTCTCTTCTTCTATGTTTTCTACATAAAGTTTCATGTTATTGAAACAGCCTTTTGGACACAGGTGATCAAACGTCTGGGCCAATCAATCCCTGGGGGGTGGATGATTGTTGGCCAATCTGAATAGCCTTCTGGTGTGGATATAAATCTGTTAATTATTTAATAAAGTAGTTCTTTTAGCACTCTGAAAGGACTCATCTCTTAACTCCGCTAGCTGTCAAACAGCAACAGTCATTTAGTTCCTGAAACCTGGTCAGTGCGGGAGGAAAACTGGGAAAAAACAGTAAGGCAGTGTGAAAAGAGGTTTGCTGGGAAAAGAGATAAAACCAAGAGAAGGAAGTAGATAAGATGGGGACTGGGCAAAGCAAAGAAGTTCCTAAAACGACTCCACTTGGGTGTGTTTTAGCACATTGGAAGGAAATTGCAGGGAGTGGAGGTACAGAAGATAAAAGTACTCTTATCAAATTTTTAACTCGGTGGTGGCCTTTGCACAAGCTAGATGACAGAATTAGATTGCCTCCTCATGGGTGTTTAGAATATAACACACTATTACAGTTAATGTTGTTTTTAAGATGAAAAGGAAAATGGGGTGAGGTCTCTTATGATGATATGTTTTTCTCCCTCCAAAATCACCCCAAATGGCAAAGAGATTGTGGGATTAGACCTCCCACCGACCCTATGGTATTAGCCCTAGAAAAGAAAGACAAAAACAAAAGGGGAAAAATTAGGAGGTCTTGCTCCGCTTGCAGCATTGGGGAGCGAAGTATAAAATCAGATAAGGTTTATCAAGAAATGCAAGAACAGGATTTAACCGATCTGCTTAAGCCTCCCCCTAGGAGACAGGAAGATGTGGACTTCGAAGGAACACTGACTCCAACTCCCTCTCACCCAGACAGCCCTGTCGCATCTCAGACTAGGAAACAGGCACTACAAGCTTCCTTAAGGGAAGCAGTGGGACCAGAGGGAGAAGCAGTGCTGATTAAGGTACCTTTTTCTACAATCGACCTAGACGCATGGGAAAAGATGGCCAAAAATTATCAAACTGATCCGGTAGGAACCACTAAACACTTACGATTTATAATTAAACAACACAATCCAGATTGGAGTGATATGCATTTGCTATTGGATGCATTAACTGAAACTGAAAAACAATTAATTTTAAAAACAGCTGGGGATTTGGCAGAAGACTTTTATAAAACACAACAAGAAGATGTAAAAGATTATTTCCCACTTCAAGACCCACACTGGGATCCAAACAGGTCAGCAGAAAGGCAAAAATTAAAAGATTACCAAGAATGGGTAGCGAAGGGGAAGGAAAGGGCCATTCCTAAAATCATCAATTGGTCAGCATTATATGCAATTAAACAGGGTCCTTCCGAGCCACCATCTGACTTCCTAGATCGCCTGAGACACGCCATGTGTTGCCACACTACATTAGATCCTGAATCTTATGCAGGAATACAGCAACTAGTAAATCTGTTTTTAAGGCAGTCTACAGGGGACATTTGACATAAGCTTCAGAAGCTTCAGGGGGCGGATGCGAGAAACTTAGAGACCTTATTAAATGAAGCATGGAGAGTAGTTAGTTATTCAGAAGAGGGGTACAAACAAGGAATCAGAAAGTTAGTAGCAATAGTAGGAGAAGAAAGAAAGGGAAAACATCAGCAAGGACCACCCAGGCAGGGACCACCTAGATTAGGTAAAGATCAGTGTGCTAACTGTAAGGAATTTGGTCATTGGAAGAGCCAATGTCCAAAAAGAAAACAGAAAAACCAGCAAAGAAGATGAGGCCTAGAAGGAGTCGTCGCACATGTGAAAGAAGACTGAAGAAGACCGGAGGACTCCACCCTAGCAGATCCACTGGTTATAATGAAGCTAGGGGAAAAAGAAAAAGAAATAGAATTTTTGGTGGACACGGGGGCAACATATTTGGTTTTAAATAAAGCTTTAATGCCGGTGGGGGATGATTATATCATGGTTCAAGGGGCAACTGGCCAATCTGAAAAAGCATATTTTTGCAAACCTTTAAAGTATAAACTGGGAAAGCAATGGGGTATTCACAAGTTTTTGTACATGCCCAGACCTCCAAAAGCCCTTTTGGGCAGAGATCTGTTGGAACAGTTACAAACAACCATTTCTTTCAAAGATGGGGAAATTACTCTGGAGGTAAATGATCAACAATATGTTGAGGTATTAAGTTTAATGCTAACAACCACAGAGGCTGAGGGAGAAATTAGTGAAGAAATTATGAATCAAGTATTCCCTGGGGTATGGGCAACAAATGTACCTGGAAGAGCTAAAAATGCACCCCGATACAAATTAAGTTGAAAGAAGGGAAATAACCATTCAAACAATACCCCCTTAAGAAAGAAGATAAGGAAGGAATTAGCCCAGTGATTGAAAACCTTTTACAGCTAGGGCTATTGAGAGAGTGCAAATCTGATTTCAACATCCCCATTTTACCAGTCCGCAAGCCTGATGGGTCATATCGGGTGGTACAAGATTTAAGAGCAGTAAACAAAATAACTGAGGACCTCTATCCTGTGGTGTCAAATCCCTACACGCTACTAACTGAGTTAACACCTGAATTAACCTGATTCACTGTTTTAGATTTGAAAGATGCCTTCTTTTGCCTCAATCTCCATGAAGCCAGCCAGAAAATATTCGCGTTCGAATGGGAAAATCCCAAAAGCAGACGCAAAACTCAGCTCATTTGGATGGTGTTGCCTCAAGGATTCAAGAACAGTCCCACCCTATTCGGGGATCAACTATCAAAAGACCTGGAATCCTTGGAAGCCCCCTCTGAAGAAGGGAAGCTATTGCAATATGTTGATGACACCTTAATAGCTACCCAGACAGAAGAAGCCTGTGTACTCTGGACAGTAAGTTTACTAAATTTCCTGGGGCTCCAAGGGTACAGGGTGTCAGAGAAAAAGGCTCAAATAGTAAAACCAAAAGTAATTTATTTGGGCTATGAAATCAGTGCTGGGCAGCGAACTTTGGGACAAGACCGGAAGGAGGCCATTTGCCAAACCCCAAAACCCTGAACTGTAAAGGAGCTACGGACTTTCCTGGGGATGACAGGATGGTGTAGGCTTTGGATCCTTAGTTATGGGGTCCTTGTAAAACCTTTGTATGAGCTCATCAAAAAGGAAAGCAGAGATCTTCAGTGGACAAAAGAGGCCACGAGGGCCTTCAAACAACTGAAGAATGCCCTGATGTCAGCTCCAGCTTTGGGACTTCCAGATGTGAGTAAACCATTTTTTCTGTTTTCTCATGAGAAACAGGGGATTGCCCTGGGGATACTAGCACAAGACCTGGGCCCATATTGATGGGCAGTTGCTTATTTGTCTAAGCAATTAGATGCAGCAGCCAAAGGGTGGCCAGGGTGCCTCAGGGCTGTCGCAGCAGTCGTGCTAAACATCCAAGAGGCACGCAAGTTTACCTTGGGTCAGAAAATAACTGTGCTAGTGTCCCATACAGTGTCTGCAGTGCTGGAAGTGAAAGGTGGACACTGGCTTTCCCCACAGAAGTTCCTGAAATACCAAGCCATCATGGTGGAGCAGGACGATGTGGAAATAATGGTCACTAACATTGTCAACCCAGCTTCTTTCCTCAGTGGAAACAACAGGGAGCAGGTGCACCACGACTGCCTGGAAACTATTGAAGCCACATACTCCAGCCGTCCAGATCTGAAGGATACACCTTTGGATGATGCAGAGACCTGGTTTACCAATGGGAGCAGCTACGTCATCAGTGGAAAGCGACATGCAGGGTATGCAGTCACCACCAGCAAAAAGGTAATAGGATCTGGACCCCTACCAATAAACACCTCAGACCAGAAAGCTGAAATAATTGCTTTAACCCGTGCTTTGGAAATAGCAAAAGGAAAAAAGATAAACATTTATACAGACTCAAAGTATGCATTTGGAGTTGTACATGCACACAGAGCCATTTGGAAAGAAAGGGGACTGTTGAACTCACAAGGAAAAAACATTAAACATGCACAAGAGATAACCCAGCTGTTGGAAGCAGTCCAGCTACCCGAAAAAGTAGCAATCATGCACATTAAGGCACACCAGAAAGTGAGCTCAGAATTGGAAGAAGGAAATGATCTGGCGGACAGAGAGGCAAAAGAAGCA
Organism: Entomyzon cyanotis; assembly: GCA_024500445.1. NCBI lineage: Eukaryota > Metazoa > Chordata > Aves > Passeriformes > Meliphagidae > Entomyzon > Entomyzon cyanotis. The sequence continues at coordinate 1,628,704 of JAKEPQ010000794.1, forward strand.
GCAAAAGGTGACGTGACAACTGAAGGGGCTTTAATTCCAGATGACCAAATCTCTCTAGAAGGTGAGCCAACCTATTATAAAGAGGACAGAAAACTAATTGAAGATCAGGATGGGTCATATAATGAAGAAGGTTGGGCTATTACTGCACAGGGGAGGTTGGTTATTCCCTCTCATTTAGTGTGGGCATTAGTAAGAGAAGAACACCAAAAGACACATTGGGGAATAGATGCCCTACACAAATATTTAATTGAAAAATTATTGCCAAAAATTTATATGCTACCATCACACAAGTAACCTGACAGTGTGACCTTTGCCTCCAGACTAGCCCTAAAAATATCCCCAAACCAAAATTGGGCCAAATTGGCAAAGGGAATGGGCCAGGACAGCAGTGGCAAATTGATTTTTCGGAACTCCCAAGAAAAGGGGGGTATTGGTACTTGTTGGTATTAACAGATACCTTTTCAGGATGGCCAGAAGCCTTTCCCACTAGAACTGCCAAAGCCCAGGAGGTAACCAAGGTATTGTTACAAGAAATAATACCACGCTTTGGAGTTCCAGCCATGATGTCCTCAGATAGAGGACCACATTTCATTTCAAAGGTAGTACAACAAGTTAGCCATCATTTGGGCATAGATTGGGAGCTTCACACCCCATATCACCCACAGTCAAGTGGTCAGGAGGAGAAAATGAACCACCTAATCAAACAGCAAATTGTAAGATTGGGGCAAGAAGCTAATTTAGCATGGCCCCAATCGCTTCCACTTGCATTATTACGAATTCAAACTAAACCCAGAACCAAAGAAAAACTAAGTCCTTTTGAAATGCTCTATGGGAGACCATATGGAGTACAGAAAGGACTATCCACCCAAGCTGGGGAGGAAACACTGACCGCCTATATGGTGGCCTTGAGTAAGCAACTCAGGAAAATTGAAAAGCATGTGGCTGGAACTCGGAGTTTAGGCCTAGACAGTCCAGTACACAACATTCAACCTGGAGATTATGTCTATGTTAAGTCTCTTGCAGAGAAAACTTTGGAGCCACAGTGGGAAGGACCATTTCAAGTACTCTTTACCACTTTCACTGCCATCAAAGTCAAGGAACAGAATGCCTGGATTCATCATATTCGAGTGAAGAAGTCTCCAGAGGCCCCTTGGAAAGTGGCTTCTAACGATAATGAACTGAAATTGAAGTTTACCCAGGTAAAATGAGTCCTATTGGGAAAGTTCATTTTTTTGGTGTCTTGGTTTGAAAGACAGGTGCCTGCTAAGAGGTTCGAACCCTCCCTTAGGACAGAGAATGTGATCTCCCTTCCTTCTGAATTGGTTTAATTTTGAAATCAAGGGCTTTTAGGAAGAGGTATGGGAAAAGGAATAACAGTTCTTTACTAGTATCTATAGCAGAGTAAACAAGCAATAACAAGAATAACAACATCAAACAAAACTAGAAACTAGTAGCAGGTGTCTTTTTGAGCTGCTGAGCATTTTCTCGTTTGGTGTAATCACGGTCACAAGCAGCAGGGGCGCTGTTGAGCTCTCGGCCTGGCAGGGCAGGTGCGATGACTCCTGAGTGGCTGCAGGTGGCGCTGTGGCGCAGGGTCAGGTCAGCCTCACACAGCTGGTAATGGCAGATGGGCTGAGAAAAGCAGGCAGGCAGCTCGGGGCGGCAAAGCGGGGCGGCGGGGGGCAGGGGCCTGGCTCTCTCTCCCGGGCTAGCCAGCAAGGTAACAGGGACTCTGCAGTCACGGCAGATGCCGCAGTCTCATGCGGTGAAAGTGGGGCAGGCGGCAGGGACAGCCGGACTCCCCCGCAGCTGCAGCAAAGCGCAGCCAGGAAAGGTGCCCATTCCCAGCAGGGAAAGGGCTGGATCCCACACCTTTCCTCAGCCAAAAGCTCACCTAGCCAGAAGGAGAAGGCAGAGCACAGTTGGATCTCCTGCGGTTGCAGCCAGAAGCAAAAGCAGTCGCCTTTTCCTCACGGTGTCCGACGGACGAGTGCCGGTCCACACGGCCGGCTGCCTCGTCCCCTTGCCCCACCTAGCCACAGGCTTTGTCTCTTACAAAAGAATTGATGGCTCTAATCACCCAGATATTTGTTGCTTTGGAACAGGGATGGAGAAAAAATTCCAATGCTCCCAACCTCCGACAATTGGTTTTCTCACAATTATAACTATAATTCAAGGAAAAAAGGTACATCTAGCCAGGGCAATACTGAATGGCCTTGGTCACAAGCCTTCATAGGGCATTCCAGCTTTCAGGGAGACTACCCTACAGACAGCCGTCCAAATTTAACTGTAATTGTAATGCATGATGATGAAATTTACCACCCATCTGAATGGGTCTGGAATCAAGATGAGTGGATCATAACCCTACCTGGTATCATTAATGAAAGAATCCAGGTGGGATGCAGGAAAATAGAACCTGGTTTCCAATATGGAAAAGCCTCTTCTATTTCAGTTTTTGGCAATATTTTAGGTCTCAATCTGGCATCCAAAGTCCAGTCCAGCATTTCGAAACAAATATGTCCTACTGAGGATTGGGAGTGTGTTACACAGCATGTTTTTGCCTTGTGTTGTCTCCAGAAATTCACTGGTAACCATACTTCCGGTGACCCAAGTGACATTAATGTCGTAATTACCAAGTCTTGTAAAGAAGAGCTAAGTGACTGCTGGTTTAATCTTACTATGGTTCATCCTTTTTATGTAGTGTTCAATTGCAGACCTGAACCTGACCCAAAGACTCAACCAACAGTGTTAGGTTTAACTCAGAAATTCAAAATGAATGTTGTAGCCAAACCAAAACTAGATTCCTCCCAAATGAACACTTCCATTCTTCCTCAACTAACACTTCAACCAAAAATCTATGAAGTTAGCCCATGTGTAATAAGGAACACGGGCCAACAGCAATTGTTGTTTAACCCAGAATGGTCTCTTTAAGAATGTAGAATTACTGATGCAAAATAATATTTCTGAAATTCAACAAGCTTGTTCTCCTCATTAAAGACATCTTTCGAGGGCTGGACAACATGGTTACAAAAGCAAGAAGCCTTCAGGGGCAGAACACAAAGAGATTTAACGGGAGTGTTGGGGACAGAATTGATTCAGAGATATTAATGAAAAAATTGGCCACCACAACCGGTGACCTAACAAAATTAAAACAGCCTTTACAATCTTCTTTACTAGCGTTAGGAAATGGTCAGTGGTAAATTTCAAAGGTACTCCCAGATTTTGCAAAGGCCAACAATCAAGGTCCTAAATTAATAATAGATGCACTTGGAGCAGTTCAGAATAATGTATCCCTAGCTCTTAGTTGCGTACCAGCACAATTATGGATGCAATCAGCAGCTTCTTTGATTATAAGAGAAAGAAATGAAGGTGTTTTCCCTATTGAAATTCAAAAAGCTGTTTGGGATAATGCCACTGAGCTAGAAAAGAAGCTCCAATCCCGGTGCACTTTAGTGAACTTCGCTTATGACCCAATTACTAACGCAGCTGCAGCCTTTGTGCTTACTATACATAATGCCACAATTTATGTAATTCACCCAATTGTTCCTTTAGGATTAAACCATGATGGAGCAGTGCTTTACCCTTCTGAGCATAGAGTATTGGCCCGGATGGTTGATAAGAAATGGCAAACTGTAAATTTGGAATTTTGCATTACACGAGAACAACAAGGGTTTATCTGTGAGAGTAACACAATCAATGCCAAAGACATATGTCCAGATGTTGAGCAAAGCATTTGCCACTTTGAAGCTAACCCGGATACTAGTCAGAAAACAGTACTTGTATATATTGGTCAGGGCTGTGTTTGCTTAAGAACAATTTGTGTTTCTATAAAAATAGATAATGATAATGTTACTTCATATTTTAAGAATCATTCTAATTTTTGCATTTGTAATTTTTGTGAAGATTATTGGGTGTGACTTTTTGTATTTGGCACCAGTTGTATCTCATCAATTGATAAAGTCCAATTATACAATGTATCATGAATTATCATCAACACCTATTGGGATGAACCTTACGTTAGTAAAACAATCAGTAGAGCATCAAGACTTAATTAACATCCTAAAAAGAATTCAAAAAAGTGGGAAGAAAACTTTAATAACCATTCACCATGATGCAGAGGAAATAAGCAGAGTCTTACAAAGAGCAAGACAGGATGTGGATCATCACTGGTGGGATATGCTTTTTGGATGGTCACCCACTGCAACTGGTATCCTTAATACTTCATGTCACCCCATAATTGTTTTACTAATTTTGGTAGGTATTAGCCTTGTGTTATCTGCTATGTTACTTGTTTGGATATATAGGATGTTAAAGAGATTATCCATTTTAACCACTTTATCAAATGTACATGGAACGGCATTAAGAGATGCTTATTGTAAACATTTGTTAGAAGAAAAAATCCATTTATTAGTAAAAGAATTTACTAATTTTATAGAAAAGGGGGGACTGATTTAGAGGGGCTAGAATTTACTAATTTAGGGGAACTAGAAGCTGGATAATAATCTTCTAGAACTGATTTAAGAGGCCAGAGGTTGTATAATGATTTACTAGGAGCTGCCTGCTGAAAATAATATATCATTTGCTTAATGATTTTGTGCCTGCCTAGCAAAAGGAAGGATACAGAAAATAAAACCAAATAATTGATAAAAATTACCCACTGTGACTGAACATCCTGATCTCAGACCCCAGAACTAGCTCAAGTCAGCTCTAAGGTTTGGACTTGGACCAAGAACTTAAAGAGCATGCGCAAGGAAACAGGGTGAAGAGTTCATCCTGAAGAAGACTACTAACTTCATCCCCCACGACCACTGGGACCCTTGCCCACAATTAATCAGATGGCTCTGTGCCTGCGCAAGCATATTTAAATGAACTTTGAACTCATTATAATATGAAGCAGGGATAGGTAATGAATATGTATAGAGGCTTTGTGTAACTTCATGCATATGTAACCTGTAACCTGTAACCTAATACAAACCCAGTGAATTTCTACTGAGGTGTGCATACTTTTGGAAGGGTTCCCCATGTACCCCAGCACTGGAATAAACACATACCACTTCATAACTATTTGAATTGTGGAGTTAATCCGTGCCTCAGTGGCACATGCGAATAGTCACAGGAGAGACAAATTTGTTCTAATGGCCACTGAAAGAAGCTCCCCACTCAAACTTCACTGGCTTAAAAGAAAATCCTGTTTGGGTAGATCAGTGGCCCTTGAAAGGGGATAAGCTAATTAAGGTAAAACAGCAAGTACAAGAACAATTACAGGCAGGACACATAGTTCCTTCTACTAGTCCCTGGAACACACCTATTTTTGTGATCCCAAAGAAATCAGGAAAGTGGGGTTTATTGCATCATTTACATACCCTAAACACATTCAAAAAACCCATGGGTGCCCTGCAGCTAGGAACCCCAAACACTACCTTATTGCCAAGGAATTGGAACTTGATTGTTACTGATGTAAAATACTAGTTTTTTACTATCTGTTTGCATCCTGACGATCGGGAGCATTTTGCTTTATCTGTCCTTTCAGTTAATAATACTGAACCCATATGTCAATATCACTGGACAGTGCTTCCTCAAGGGATGATAAATTGCCCTACCATTTGTTAATTTTTTGTGCCCAATGTGTTGCCAGAATGATTTTTGCTTTTATATATTCTCTATATTTTTCCCACATATTTGTAGCTCTGTAGCCTATTATTGTATTTGTAACTAGCCCCAGTACTTTTCCCTACACTGATAGGCAGAAAGACAAAACACATTCCAAAGGCTCCAAGCTGGGGGTCCAAAGCCCCTGTCCTATCTTGGTTCTTCCTGGGAGCCAAGATTGAAACTAGCTCTAAGGGGGGGGGGGGTTTCACAGAGGGTTTAACTGGGGAGAAATTACCTCATCACTTGTGCTCCCAATTGGGGATTTTTGTCAATTATGTTAATTTGCTAAATTTGCAAAACTGTATTCACCCCATCCAGGAGGGGGGCATTTGGGCATTTTCCATATCTGCCCCTTGGAGGCCTCCAATAAAGACCAGCCTTAACATTACCTCCTATACTAATACTACCTCAAAAGTGTGTTGTTTCATTTCTAGGTTCTTTAAGGCATCAGTCTTTCTGGCACACCCAGATGGGACTGGGACCTGGTAGCCTCCCTCCAGAATGGATCGGATACATTTTGCAAGGAATTCTTTCCTGCCGGCTACTTTTTAGAATTTCCCTGCAACGGCCTGAGGTTGAAGACCCATGGTCCCAGGACCCCGCGGGAGGTAACATAAAAGCAGGTCTTTTCATTGTGTATTGTGTAATTGTGTATCTGTGTGTTATGTACCTTTGTGTGTATTATGCATCTGTGTAATTTCAGTAAGTGCAAGCAATTTCTGGAATCTGGGTTCTTAGGAACCAAATTGTGACCTTTTTCGAGATCCCACTGGTTTTGTAAGGTTTGTTAGGTTGCTGGCTGGGCATGGTGTGGAGGAGGACTTGCTTTTGGAGTGGTTTCTCGAGGTTTTTTTTCCTTTCACCGCTTTTCGCAGCCCACGCCAGCTTAGCTGGGGGGAAGGCGGGGCATATGCATGTGTGTATGTTAGCAATCTGGTTGAGGTTGTTTATTGGTGAAGAGGAGCAAATGACCCTCCAGAGGTTTTCTCGTCTTTAGCACGCATAGGTTTTGCCTATGGTATTCGCCTAGGGATGCCTAGGCATAAACGGGACAGGTTTGTGGCCGGGGGAGGCTCGGTATGCGCCATTGTGGAAAAAGGGGGCGGGGTGCCCACCTCCTATACCATAGTGAACATGGGAGGTATTCCATCTGTGGAAAGAGAGGTCCCAAGCCTCAGCGGGTTGGAGTGGACCAGTCTGGGGGAGGCTGAGGAAGGGATTTTTTTTGGAGTTTTTTCCGGTATTTCGGGGCGCCAGCGGGTCCCAGAATCGTGGGTGAAGTCATGGGACGGCGCCGCAAACTGGGAGGTGATTTAGGCTAAAATAGAAATTACTAATGTAAAAGAACTAGAAGCTGTATAATAGTAATAATATTTTTGAACTGATTTAGAGAGCCAGAGATTGGATAATGATTTACTAAGATATGCCAGCTGCGATCCATTTATTATTCTCTTAATGAATTTGTGCCTACCTGGTATCGAGGAGGATGGAGAGAAGAGAGCCAAATAATTGAGAGAAACCACCAAGTGTAACCGAGCATCCCGCCCTTGGACCCCAGGACCGGTACGAGTTGGTTCTCAGGCTTGGACTAGGACCAAGGACCAAGGGAGCATGCGCAAGGGAACAGGGTGAACAGTTCATCGTGATGAAGAGTATGGATCCTGTCATAATTAATCATCGGGACCCTTGCCCACAATTAATCTGAAGACACTGCGCTTGCGCAGGCATATTTAAATGAACTTTGAACTCATTATAATACGAAGTGGGGATAGATGATGAATATGTATAGGGGCTTTGTCTAACTTTATGCATATGTAATCTGTAACCTAATATAAACCTAGTGAAGTTCTGCTGAGGGTGTGCATGCCTTTGGAGGGGCTACCCCCCATGCACCCCAGCTGGAATAAACACATACCTACTTCATAACTATCTGAGTTGTGGAGTCAATTCCGTGCTTCAGAGGCCACGCCCCCTGTGACAGATGGGGGGGGAACAGCCACTCTGAGAGGGGCTAAGGTGGCCCCTGTCGCCACCCTGGCAACGGGCAGGAGATGGGGCAGAGAGGAACAACACCGGGATCCAGACCAGGACCGCCGCCACTGCGTGGCCATGGCTGTGCCTGCCTACTGCCCCTCAGCCCTGACTGCATGGCCCCTGACGGGGCCTTGAATGCCAGACCTGTGGGCGATGACGTGATCTCCGTGGGCAGCGCCGCTTCTGCTGTTGCGGAGGGCGGAGGCAGAGGCAGGACTGCACCCCTCGGAAGAGCTGCCTGTGTAGGTGGGAACAGAGTGTCTACGATGGACAGCTCAATTGTGGTTTCCATAGTAATGAGTTTTGTTTTGGATAGAAACGGAAGTGGCTGCGGGTGGCGGAAAGGGGCAAGCACAAGCAAAGTGGCACCAGTCGCACCAGGGGTATCCCTGGGCGGGTGTATCACTGCCATGCATCTGTCCCTGTGCTGAGCAGCGGGCAGCGAGTGCTCTTTGCGCTGCCAGGGTCTGGTCGGAGCAGCCAGTCCTGCCCCTCTGCGTGTACGGTCTGTGGGAACAGGGCTACGCTATCTGTCCCTCTCCTCTTTGCTACCCAAGAGGGAAAGGCAGAGTCCAGATATGGGCCAGTTGCCCGGTCTGTCAGGATCAGTGTGGCTTTAGCAAGAAACATCGGGTACAAAGAGGAAGAAGCCGCATTTCAGGCTCCCTTAAGACAGGCTATAAGCAGAGTCCTGTTTTTAGGAACACTTTAGAAGGAAAACTGAGTCAAGATATTGTAAAAGTAGATAGTTGATATAAACAAATTCACAAGCCAGCATTTTTAGAAATATAATATTGAACATTTATTAAGAGAACAAAGGCATATGGCGCTGGGCGGGTGTGGCAAGTTTGCCTTTTTCAGCCCTGCGCCCTATTCATCTTAATGTGTACTTAAGTACTTTCTGTAACTGTTACATATTCATTAAGTCCCGCAAAAAAAAGCTATTTACACTTCAACCACCCCTCTTTCTTCGATTTTGCCCCCTTTCCCCAGCGCAGCGCCGCGTCTTGGATCCTCTGGTTTGCCTCAGGGCTGAAGGCAGAATTCCTATCTCAATGTTTCTTCAGCTCTAATTACATTTGTGGCTGACAGCTTCTCAGGGAGGTGTGAATGGAATGGAGATAACAGATTTCCTGGGATGCATGAGGTCTGTTTCTTTTTATTTCTTTAGGGCATCTTGATCTCTGGCCTTGTGGCTTATCAGCTTAAAAGACATTTATTACCATGTATTTCTTACCATGTTTTCTAACATATTACAACTATCTTGAAGTTATAATTCACTCTAACTTTGTTTCTACTTAACTATATTTTATCTTAGTGCTACTTTACACAGTACATTATCACTTGTAAATGTTAAATTCATATATGCGAAAGCCAACATTCACTATTCACTCATTTATCACAATAGTGCCGCAGGAGTGAGATAAGACCTTTCTTCCAACCTTTAAAATATGAATTAGGAAAACACTGGGTGATTCATCAGTTTTTCTCTTTTTGCCAAATTCTCCTAAGAATGATCTATTGAAATTTTGCAAAGGGGGTAGTATAGCAGATAATTTAAGATGGTTTACTGTACTAAATTTTAAAAATACCTTCTCCTGCATTCCTGTGAATAAAAAAGGCCAAGGACTCTTTGCTGTTAAGTGGAAGAATCCTGAAACAGGGAAAAGGAGACAGCTCACTGGGACAGTCCTGCGTCAGGGTTTAAGGAATAGCTCAACTATATCCAGAAATCAGCTGACAAAGGAACTGGAGAACTGGAGAAGGAAGCAGCTATGAATTGCTGCATCCAACCAGCAGCTGAGAATTGCTGCATCCAACAGTTGCATCCAACTCACTGTAAATTTGTTCTGTGAACATCGATGACATGTATCCCATGTCATGTTACTGGAACAGGGTAATGTTATTCTGAAAACATTTGCTGTTGTTGGAGGTTAGGACTTTTGTTTTCTTTCTCTTAGGGAATTTTGTCCCATCTGTTGCTAAGATACCCTAACTATTGGTACTTAAGAGAGACAAAAGATGTGGCATGGGTGGGGGGGGGGGGAAGTAGAGCACCTGGCTGCTGCTGCTAGCTCACTTGCTCTAGGGGCATCAGAGTGGGACGATGAAGCTGCTGTTTTTTCTTTTTCTATGACTGCGGGAGCCGAGCTGTGCACTGCCTTCTCTGCCTTGCTGGGTGAGCCTCTGTTTGGGAAAAACATGGGATTCTGACCCTCTTTCCCCCCTCCCGGAGTGCGCACCTCCCCAGCTGCATTCCCAGCTGCTGCAGAGGAGCCCGGCTGTCACTGCCCTGTGCCCCCACTTGCCAGAACGCACTGTGGCTTCTGCCACAACTGCGGAGTTTCTGCCCCCTTTTGCTTGCTGGCCCGAGTGGGCCAGTCCTACCGTTCCAGCTCGCTGCTCTGAGCTCCCTGCTGCACCCAGCCCTGCCATCCAGCCCATCCTGCTCTCCAGCCCGTCCACAATTATCCACGTGACACAGGGAGCTGACCTTGCGCCACAGCGCCCTCTGTATCTGTGTGGGGAGTCATCTCACCTGCCCTGCCTGGCTGGGAGCTCAACAGTGCCCCTGTTGGCTGTGACCATAACTGCACCAAATGGGAGGGCATGTAACAGCCCAGAGCAGGCTGCCACCAGGTTTCTGGTTTTGTTTGTTGTTGCTGCCGTTGTTGCTTGTTTGCCTTGTTATAGATACTAGTAAAGAATTGTTATTCCTTTTCCCATATCTTTGCTTAAAAGCCCTTGATTTCAAAGTTATAATAATTTGGAGGGAAGGGGGGTCATATTATCAATTCTAAGGGAGGTTCCCACCTTCCTCAGCAGACACCTGTCTTGTCAAACCAAGACAGCTGTGAATCCTGGTATGTCTCTGTTCCCAACACTAACTGATAATATATCTGAGTATGACTGTTTGCAGACCATAGAAGAAGCCTATTCTAGCAGACCAGACCTGAAGGACATGCCTCCAGAAGATCCAGACTGGGAGCTGTATACAGATGCGAGCAGCTTGGTGCAAGATGGCAAACAGATGACAAGTTATGCAGTGACAACCATGAACCAGGTAATCTAAGCAAAGGCCTCGCCATCAGATGTATCATCGCAGAGAACGAAACTGATTGCATTAATGAAAGATCTAGAACTGAGTGAAGGAAAGAAGGTAAAAATATGGATTAATTCTGAATATGCATTTAATGTTGTGCATGTCAGTGGAGTCATCTGGAAGGAAAGGGGACTGCCAACTGTTCAAGGTAATGGAATTGAACATACTGAGACCCTTAAAGCTGAAGTCAAAGAAAGTGAATGGATTATTACACCGTGGGACAAATTGCAGTCCCACCTCATGGAGAACATGAAAGCACCCATAAGGGAACAGAAAATCTTTTGAAACTTCTGAAGAAGGTAGTAATAGAAAGGGAAATAACTGATATTGTACAATCTATAACAAGCAAATGTGAAATCTGCTATAGAAACAACCCAAACATGAGCTAAAGAGTTGTGTTAGAAGTAACAGAGGCAGGGGATTTTCATGGAGAATATTGGCAAATCGATTTTGCTGAGTTACCATGTAAAAAAGATACAGGTATGTATTGGTGTTGGTTGACACCTTTAGTGGATGGTTTGAAACTTACCCCTGTTGCACTAACAAAGCAAAAGAGGTGGTGAAAGTTTTGTTTAATCATATAATTCCAAGGTTTGGGGTTCCTTTGGGGTTGGTCCCCCAGTGATCGGGGAAGTTAGTCATATGTTGGGAACTGTTTGGGATCTGTAAATTCCCTATATACCCCAGACGAGTGGTAAGGCTGAACGTGGAAATGGAACCCTTAATACCCAGATAAGTAAAATTTGTCAAGAAACATCCATGACATGGGTTCAGGCCTTGCCTATAGCCTTACTGAGAATCTGCATACAACCAAAGTGGAAAGACAAAAGTCCTAATGAAATATTGCATGGCAGGCCATATCAAATTGTGTAAGTTACAGGAGAAATTCATATATGAGGGGGGAAATTGACTTACAGAGGGATTTAACAGGTTTAAGTTCTACTTTGCAGAAGCTCCAGAGATTCATCGTGATTACCCAGACCTATAGTGATGCCGCACTGATTTTTGCCTTTTTTCTTTTATATATTCTCTGTATTCTTTACACATATATTTGTAGCTCTGTAGTCTATTACTGTAGCTTAGCTTCAGTATTTTCCTAGGCAAAAAGAAAAAACACATTCCAAAAGCCTCCAAACTGGGGGTCTGAGGCTCCTATCCTATCTTGGTTTTTCCTAGCAACCACGGTTGAGACCAGCTTTTAGAGACATATTTTTATAAAGAGTGTAGTCCCTATCTAGAGAAGGGGGGACTCGAAGAACGGCTGAACTGGGGGGATTACTTCACTGAGTATGCTTCTAATTGGGGATTCTTGTCAGATATGCTAATTTGAAAAATCTATAAAAATTGTATACACGTTATGTGGGTGTGTGCATTTTCGGTGTTTTCCACCTGGCAAATTGTGCACCTAAGGATCCTTATGTAAAGGTGACCCCTTTTTATCACCCTGAGTCTGGGTCATAATTGTAGGACCAGCGAAAAAGGCATCAACAGGACTGGACACACCTGCCCATCTGTTCCAGCCGGGAGACTGGATCTATGTTAAATGGTGAGACAGTAACCTTATGAGCTAAGTCCTGACTACCCTCACTGAAGCCAAAGTTACTGGCAGAGAACACTGAATTCACTACTCCAGAGATAAGACCTCTGTTCTGGAAACATCTGGAAAACACATATTGATACAAATCAGGATGATGTGATTTAAATTGTTCTTTTTGTGCCTGTTATCTGCACAGTTGGTAACCATGGTTCAGATTTGGTCCCAAAATTTGCATATGGCTTTAGTCCAAAATGTATCCAAAAGCTCTTCATAAGAACGACTTGTCAGGGTGGTATTGGATATGTGAAAATGAGTAAGCCCAGTCACAGTGCCGAAGGAAAAGAAACAGGCAAAACCTGTGATAAATACATGTCATAATGTTGGCTTTTCGCAAATATTACAATGGATACTATTGTAATAAGTAAAACTTGGTTCGCAAAACTGCAGGAAAGGGGGGGGGCCCGGCCCTGCGCGCCCTGTCGGGACATCCTGTTTGTTCACAGAACCGCAGGAAAGAGGGGGGGGCCCTACCCTGCACATCCTGTATCCTGTATTTGCTGGGAGTGGGCTGATTATTGAGACCTAATTTATAACAAATTGGTGTCGTGACTCGGATAAGGGCAATTCTTTGGAGACCCCTCCATGGGAGGCGCCCTGTTGTCACAACGGCCCGGAGAGGGTACTCCTTTGAAACCCTTACCGACGAACCTAAATTTCGGGTAGTGAGCAAAGGAAAACCCCTTAATCTTTGTGCACGAAGCTCCGAACGAAGACGCGAGAAGCGTGAGTATGTGTTAAGAATAACATAGGGGATTAGTTCGGTTGGGGTGTCCCAGAGTGTGGTGCGTGAGACGTCCAAGTGGGGACGAGGCGAGTGCGGACTCCTTTGTAGTGTGGTTCCCATAGCCCGCGAGGGACTGGGCCACGACCAGGAGGACCGGGTGAGTGTGTGTCTGAAGGCACTCTGGAAGATGGGACAGAGGAAGAGCAAGCCCTCTGGTCCCATGGGGGGGAGTCCCAAGTAAAACTCCCTGATATACCTCCAGACAGCCCCTTGGAGTTGATGATAAAATATTGGGATGATTATCCCTCAAGAAAAGGAAAAACTAAGGCAAAAATGATAAATTATTGCATGGCCGTTTGGGGCGGTAAACAAATTAGGGGGGTAACTGGGACAGGGTCCCAGGGAAGGGGTTGGACCCCTAGGAAAAAAAAGGAGCCAGGAATTTCCTAGTAAAGTTTACTAGGAGGGTAACTGGGAAGGGGTCCCCAGGGAGGGGTTGGACCCCCTAGGAAAAAGGAACCCGGAATTTCCTGGTAGAAATCTACTGGGAGACAGGGGACGAGAGTAAAAGTCCCCAAATTCCAAGTAAGGGAAAAATTGCAAGATTGAGAGTAAAAACCACACAAAGACTAGAGAAAAAAGTACTCTGGACGGGAAATGTGGGATAGCAGACCCAAGAGAATCTGGGACTGAAGGACCATATTTGAGAGTTTACCATTTTATTTAAAACACAAAATCTGTGAGAAATCAGTTAAAAAGTAAAAATTGCTTTATTATTGTATTGTTGTGAGTGAAAATGAATGATATAAGAAAATAAAGGTGAGAGAATGTGAATGAATAGAAAAACGTGATTAATTTAAACTCTGGTATTTGAAAGGAGGTGGATATAATATACAGGAAAGGTTTTTTTTTTTTCCTGTGCTATAAAGGAGGTAGAGGCGTGGGTGAGAACAAAGAAAGGGGCCAGGGAGGAAAAGGAAAAATGGGACAAAAAGGGAGTAAAATAGGTTCAGGAAAAAAGGGAGAAAGGAAAGATTGGGATCCCCCGGAATCACCCTTAGCACTGTTTGTGCAGGGTGCGGCGGGCGCTGCTCTGCCTCCAGCAGCCAGACATGCCGGAGTCCCGCCGGGCTTAAATGCCATGGCTCCCGGGCACGCGGCGACCCCGCTTCAGCTGGGTGCCCTACTCTATGCCCCCGATCCTACTGCATCCACGCTGGGGGCCCTCGTAATGGACCCGGGCCGGCCCAGCTCTAGCCGGCACTCCTGCCCACATGGCTACCAGAGGAGTAAAACTTACTTCCGCCCCTGCTGTAGTTCCGTTTCCGCCGGCTGCCCTATCCACTTTCGGCCCCAACTCTATGACCCTGGAGGACTCAGCTGCCTCTTCCGCTTTTGCCCTGACTCCGGTAGCCCCGAATTTCGATAACGGGACATCGTATCAGAATACTAGAAGAAACTCAGTCAGGACTCAAAGGCAGCTTGATAATCCCTCCCCTGCCACTACTCCAAAACAAGGGAAAAGGGTCCCTCTCCTCTAAGGTTATGGGGATTGAAGAGCAGAAAGGGAGGGGTCACGAAATTAATTTATTCCCCTAACGAGAAGTCCCCATGAGGGGAGTACAAGGGGGCATAGGTTTCGTAAATGCCCCTCTGACCTCCTCCGAGGACAGAAATTTTAAGAAGGAAATTAAAGGGTTATTAAAAGATCCCATAGGTGTAGCTGAGACATTAGATCAATTTTTAAGCCCCAATATTTATACTTGGGAAGAGATATAATGAGTATTATATTTTTCCCAAGAAGAGAGGCAGATGATTAGAGCTGCTGGAATGAGAATTTGGGAAAAAAGAGATAATATACAAGGTCCCCCAGGAGACCAGAAGATGCCAATAGCACCTCCTAACTGGAATCACAACGAAGAAGCAGGGAGGGGGCATATAATTGATTATCATAATTTAATAATCAAAAGGATAAGTAAAAGCAACCAAAAGCTAAATCCTGAGAGGATTGCAAGGATTTTATCTCTCCCCTCTCCTTCTTCAAAGAAGGAAGTAAGAAGATTACTTGGATTATTGGGATACTGTAGATTATGGATTGAAGGATATACTCAAGCAGTAAAATTCAAGATCAGTCTGGGAAGTGGAGGCTTTCTGATGGGAGGCAGTTGCTTAATAAGCCACTGACTAGAAAAACATTAGAAAATATGCATCAAAAGACTCATTGGGGTACTCAGGCATTGTGTGATCATTTTTTAAGGAATTATGGATGTCTTGGGGTCTTTGGAGTGGCAAAACAAGTAACTGAAAAATGCATAACTTGCCAGAAAGTAAATTAAAAAAGTAATGAGAAAATGACCCCAGGGGGTCGTGAATTAGCTCTGAGACCATTCCAGAGTATCCAAGTGGACTTTACTGAACTTCCCCAAGTACAGAGGTGGAAGTTTCTATTGGTAATAATAGACCATTTGACTCATTGGGTAGAAGCAGTCCCTACTGTCAGAGCTACAGCTAATGTAGTATGTAAAACCCTTATGGAACAAATTATTCCCAGGTATGGAATGGTTAAAAGAATAGACTCAGATAGGGGGACACATTTTACATCAAGAGTATTACAGCAGATAACTCAAGCCTTGGGAATAAAATGAGAATTACATACCCCGTGGCACCCACAAAGTTTGGGTAAGGTAAAGAGAATGAACCAAACGTAAAAAAAAAAAAACAAAAAAAAACAAAACAAAAAAAAAACAACCAAAAAAGAAAAAACACTTTAACAGAACTGATGATTGAAACACAAATGTCCTGGGTAAAATGTTTACCATTGGCTCTGTTGAGAATCCAAACACAACCCAGGTCAGACCTGGGAGTGTCACCTTATGAGATGATGTTCGGGCTACCCTTTCTGACCACCCAACATGAAACTGCTACTTATGAAATGAGAGAAATGAGTGTTAGAAAATATGTCATCACAATTGCAAAAACACTTGAAAATTTGAGGTTGAAAGGGATAATCCCTCAAACCACACCCTTAGAATTTAAAATCCGTAATATACATCCAGGGGAATGGGTGCTGGTGAAAACATGGAAAGGGCAATCTTTAACTCCACAATCGGAAGGTCCTTTTCGGGTATTACTGACAACCAAGGCAGCGGTCTGGACCAGAGAAAGAGGGTGGATCCACGCCAGCAGGATCAAAGGACCTGTGGAGGAACCTAAGGAGTGGACTATAACCTCTAAGCCGGGTGATACCAAGTTGACTCTTAATCAAAGACTGGGTGGTAATGAACTGGGAAGACCCAAATGATCCAGAGAATGTACTGAGGATCACACCTAACTGAGAAGTGAGACCAAGTTTATATCAGTGGTTCCAAGTGCCACCTGGACAAGTTTTGAGGAGCCTCTGATACCCCCTTGGGAGGAATACTTCCACCCCAAATCGGAAGTTCAGGACTGTTTCAGGCAGAGGGTCCTCATGTTTTTGCTTTAGCCTGTGACTTGTATAAAGAAGAGATATTACAACCTCCATCAGTGCCATACCACATACCTTGTTGTCGGGGGTTGAGAATTTCTTCCCATTCCCGTTACTAAGCAACAAATAGTTAGATGTTTAGAGTAATCAAAAGACAAAGGTGGGCTTGGGCGAGGCAGGGTAAGGGAACACCCAGCCCTTGAAACGAGAGTCTCACTGCTCTCTCGTGGTTCGGACGCTGAGAGGAGAGGCTGCTCTTTGCTTTTCGGCTGGACCAGAGGGAATCCAACTGTGCCCTGTTTTCTCTTCTCCTGACTGGGTGAGCTTGGATTCAACCTTTTCTCCCCACGGGAAAGGGCACGTTTCCCCGGGCTGCGTTTCCTCGCGGCCGCTGCCGGGAGAGTCCCGCGGCCCCTGCTGCCTGCCCCCGCCCTCTGCCGCACGAGACCGCGGCGTCTGCTGTGACTGCAGAAAATCCTCGCTGGCTGGCTGGGGAGAGGGCCAACTCCTGACCCGCCGCTCCGCTCGCCGCTCCGAGCTGCTTTTGCTGCCTGCTTTCTCATCTCTCCGCCATTATCGGCTGCCACTACCTGACCTGACCCTGCGCCACAGCGCCACCTGCAGCCGCTCGGGAGTCATCGCGCCTGCCCTGCCTGGCCGGGAGCTCAACAGCGCCACCTGCAGCCGCTTGGGAGTCATCGCACCTGCCCTGCCCGACCGGGAGCTCAACAGCGCCCCTGCTGCTTGCAACCGTGATTACACCACACGGGCAAAGGCTTAGTAGCTCACAAGCCATCTGCTATTGGTTTTCTGGTTCTAGTTCTGGTTGCTATTATTGTTATTGCTTGTTTATAGATACTAGTAAAGAACTGATATTCCTTTTTTCCCATACCTTTGCCTGAAAGCCCTTGATTTACAAAATTGAATAATTCGGAGGGAGGGAGGAAAGGAAATCACATTCTCTGTCCTGGGGGAGGGTTCAACCTCTCTTGGCAGACACCTGTCTTTCAAACCAAGACAGATCTTGGCGCCCAACGTGGGGCACGAGGGCATTGGAAGAAAAAGGAATAACAGTTTCTGTGAGACCTATCTTAGTGTGGTGAATATGAAAACCTCATTAAGTGGTACTATGTTGAGTATACCCTGGTTTGGTTGGCACATACTTGTGACCACATTTTTCCCATTTGCAGCTCCCTACCTAAACATGGGCCCTATAACTAAGGTTATTGTGGCTGTCATCCAGTTTGCACAATGGGCCAATAGAGTGAAGAATTTCTGGATCTTTCAGTTCATTTTAACGGCAGGCACATGGTTACAGTTTTTTGACACAATCAGTACATGTTTTTGGAGTTTGTTTGGTAATGGTACCTTTTGTGAGGAGATAACACCAGGAGAAGGTTTTTCTCAACCTTTTATTCATTACTTTGGGCCTACCCAACTAATGCTCGAAAGGTTTGGAAACTCTCTAAATGCTTATGATATCATACAGTGGCTGATGCTGCTGTGGCTGATAGGTCTATCCTACTTTGCATTCCGGGATAAGGTGAAAATTCCCTGGGTAACCATTCCAACAGCTGTGTCAGGGAATAGGGATGCGGCCACAGAGCCCGAGGCTGTCCCAGAGTCTGGGGATACCCCACAGCCTGACCCTGTCCAACAGCCTGCCTCAGAAACGAACCATCCAGAGTGGGTGGGGGTGCTAGTGGAGGAGATGATACATAGAATACACCAGCTGCTGAAGGAATACATCTCCCTAGCAGGTGTAAAACGCTCTCCTCGCCCCAAAGGGAAAGAGTCTGATGGTGCAGCAGTGGAACCCACAGATGTTACGACCATCCAGGTTCCAGCTGAATCCCAAGAGCAGCCACGGCCAGCCAAAGTTGCCCCTGTGGTGCGTACAAAGTATAAGACCAAATCAGTACGCCCAGTTAATGATGATGGGGAGCCATTGCCCGCACAACCAGCAGTGGAATCTGAGCCCGTAATCATCACTGAGTCCTTCCACTTCGATACTCTCCGTAATCTGCGAGATGATGTTAAGCGACGGGCGCACGAAGCTTTCCAAACCTGGTTACTTCGGGTTTGGGACCTTATGGGCCCAGGTGTGCAGCTGGATAATAATGAAGCAAAGAATTTGGGACCCTTGGCCCAAGACCCGGGTGTTGACAAAGTGTTCGCGAGGGAGACAGGGCCCCTTTCTCTCTGGGAGAGGCTTTTAATGGGTGTAAGAGAGAAGTTTGTCCACAAAGACAGAATGCAGGATCCCCACCGTAGATTGTCCTGGAAGACCATTGAGGAAGGGATCCAACGGCTGAGAGAAGCAGCCATAATGGAGGTGCTCTTTGGGAGGGATGGACAGCACGAAAATGACCCTGATAAGGTCAGGTGCACCGGGCAAATGTTGTGGAGCCTTGCAAGGCAAGGGCCAGACCAACATGCCACCTTCCTTGCAACTATTAATGCTGATGACAATCGAGAGACGGTGGGCTCAATAGCTGACAGGCTCAGGTATTATGCAAGCGTGATCAGTGACCCGATGCAGGCTCAGGTCTCTGCTGTGGTTAAAGACCTCAGGGAGGAGATGAAAGAGGAGATGAAGGACCTGAGGGAGGAGATTAGGGATGAGATGAGGAGGATCAATGTGGCACCAGTGAGAGTCACAGGCCCCAATACCAGAGCCCGACGTCCCCCAGCTAGGGAAAGAGGGTACACCCCACGAGCTGAGTTGTGGTTCTTTCTGCATGACCATGGGGAAGACATGAGGAGGTGGGATGGGAAGCCCACTACTGCCCTGGCAGCACGGGTGCGTCAGCTTAAGGAGGGAAATGCTGGCCGAGGGGGTTCTGCTAAAGCGAAGGTAGCCTCAGCTTCCCGTGGCCGACCTGCTAGGTACAATAGAAGGGAAGATGATGGGTCAGATCCCCTTGAAGGAACCTCTAGAATGTATGACCAGGAAGGGAATGATAACCAGTGCTAGAGGGGCCCTGCCTCTAGCCAGGTAGAGGTACGGGAAAACCGTGTTTTTTGGACTGTGTGGATTCGATGGCCTGGCACATCAGAGCCACAGAAATATGAAGCACTAGTTGATACAGGTGCGCAGTGTACCCTAATGCCATCGGGACTTGCGGGAGCAGAATCCATTTCTATTGCTGGGGTGACGGGGGGATCACAGCAGTTGACCCTGGTTGAAGCCGAGGTGAGCCTGACTGGGAAGGAGTGGCAAAAACATCCCATTGTGACTGGCCCAGAGGCTCCATGTATTCTAGGCATAGACTTCCTCCGTAACGGCTATTTCAAAGACCCAAAAGGACTCAAGTGGGCTTTTGGAATAGCTGCTGTCGAGGCAGAGGGCGTGAGGCAATTGAACACTTTGCCTGGACTATCAGAGAACCCTTCTGCAGTTGGACTTTTGAAGGTGGAGGACCAGCAAGTACCAATTGCCACCTCGACAGTGCACCGCCGGCAATACAGGACTAATCGAGATGCTGTGGTTCCGATCCACAAGATGATCCGTGAGCTGGAGAGCCAAGGGGTGGTCAGCAAGGCCCACTCATCCTTTAACAGCCCCATCTGGCCTGTGCGCAAATCTGATGGAGAATGGAGATTGACTGTGGACTATCGTGCCTTGAATGAGGTGACTCCACCTCTGAGTGCTGCTGTGCCAGACATGCTGGAGCTCCAGTATGAGCTAGAGTCCAAGGCAGCAAAATGGTATGCCACTATTGACATTGCAAATGCATTTTTCTCCATTCCTCTGGCAACAGAGTGCAGACCTCAGTTTGCTTTCACCTGGAGGGGCGTGCAGTATACCTGGAACCGACTGCCCCAGGGGTGGAAGCACAGTCCCACCATCTGCCATGGACTGATCCAGGCTGCTCTGGAAAAGGGTGAGGCTCCGGAACATCTGCAGTACATCGACGACATCATTGTGTGGGGGAGCACAGCGGAAGAAGTGTTTGAGAAAGGAGAGAAAATCATCCAAATTCTCCTGGAAGCCGGTTTTGCCATCAAGAAGAGCAAAGTCAAGGGGCCTGCCAAAGAGATCCAGTTCCTAGGAGTGAAGTGGCAAGATGGCCGACGTCAGATTCCTACCGAAGTCATCAACAAGATCACAGCGATGTCCCCACCAACCAACAAGAAGGAGACGCAAGCCTTCCTAGGCGCCATAGGTTTCTGGAGGATGCATATCCCCGAGTACAGCCAGATTGTGAGTCCTCTCTACCTGGTGACCCGCAAGAAGAATGATTTCCACTGGGGCCCTGAACAGCAACAAGCCTTCGCTCAGATCAAGCAGGAGATCGCTCATGCAGTAGCTCTTGGTCCAGTCAGGACAGGACCAGAAGTGAAGAATGTGCTCTACTCCGCAGCCGGGGGAAATGGTCTGTCCTGGAGCCTTTGGCAGAAGGTGCCTGGCGAGACTCGAGGACGACCACTGGGATTCTGGAGCCGAAATTACAGAGGGTCCGAAGCCAACTATACTCCCACCGAGAAGGAAATCCTAGCAGCCTATGAAGGAGTCCAAGCCACCTCAGAGGTAATTGGTACGGAAGCACAACTTCTTCTTGCACCCTGACTGCCAGTGCTGGGGTGGATGTTCAAGGGAAAGGTTCCCTCAACCCACCACGCCACCGATGCCACGTGGAGCAAATGGATTGCTCTCATCACACAGCGTGCCCGTATTGGAAACCCGAATCGCCCTGGGATCTTAGAAATAATTACAAATTGGCCCGAAGGTGAAAACTTTGGCCTCACGGATGAAGAGGAGCAGGAACAAGTGACTCGTGCAGAGGAAGCTCCACCTTACAACCAACTGCCACAAGATGAAACACGCTACGCTCTGTTCACTGATGGTTCCTGTCGTATTGTGGGGGCAAATAGGAAGTGGAAAGCAGCTGTATGGAGCCCCACACGACAGGTCGCAGAGGCTAAAGAAGGAGAGGGGGGATCAAGTCAACTTGCTGAACTCAAAGCTGTCCAGCTGGCCCTGGACATTGCTGAAAGAGAGAAGTGGCCAAAGCTCTACCTCTACACTGATTCATGGATGGTAGCCAATGCTCTATGGGGTTGGTTGGAAAGGTGGAAAAAAGCCAGCTGGCAGCGTAGAGGAAGACCAATCTGGGCTGCTGATGAGTGGCGGGACATTGCCACTAGGGTGGAGAAGCTACCTGTGAAAGTCCGTCATGTGGATGCCCATGTCCCCAAGAGCCGAGCTAATGAGGAACACCGAAACAATGAACAGGTGGATAAGGCTGCAAAGATAAAAGTGTCACAGATAGATTTGGATTGGCAACACAAGGGGGAGCTGTTTCTAGCTCGATGGGCCCATGATGCCTCTGGCCATCAGGGCAGAGATGCCACCTACAAGTGGGCACGAGACCGAGGGGTGGATCTAACCATGGACTGTATCTCCCAGGTAATCCATAATTGTGAGACGTGTGCTGCCATCAAGCAAGCCAAGCGGGTGAAACCCCTGTGGTATGGTGGGAGGTGGTCTAAATATAAGTATGGAGAGGCCTGGCAGATTGATTACATCACACTGCCTCAAACCCGTCATGGCAAGCGCTACGTGCTCACAATGGTAGAAGCCACCACTGGGTGGCTGGAAACCTACCCTGTGCCTCACGCCACTGCCCGTAACACCATCCTGGGCCTTGAAAACCAAGTCCTGTGGAGGCATGGTACCCCTGAGAGAATTGAGTCAGACAACGGGACTCATTTTAAAAATAGCCTCATAAACACCTGGGCTAGGGAACATGGCATTGAGTGGGTGTACCACATTCCTTATCATGCACCTGCTGCTGGCAAAGTGGAGCGATGCAATGGTCTGCTAAAAACCACCTTGAAAGCTTTAGGCGGAGGGACTTTTAAAGGTTGGGAACAGCATCTAGCCAAGGCCACCTGGCTAGTTAACACCCGAGGTTCCACCAGCCGAGCTGGCCCTGCCCAATCTGAACCCCTGCAAACAGCAGACGGGGATAAAGTTCCAGTGGTACACATGAGAGGCATGCTAGGGAAAACTGTTTGGATTAATTCTGCCTCAGGCAAAGACAAACCCACCCGTGGGGTTGTTTTCGCTCAGGGACCAGGGTGTACCTGGTGGGTGATGCAAAAGGATGGAGAAGCACGATGCATACCGCAGGGAGACCTTAGTTGGGGTTGAATTGCCCATAACACTGTGCCTGTATCCATATCTGTATGTATATATGTATATAATTAGAGTAATGCATGTGTGTATATAATTTAAATGTTTAAGCTCAATGTAACATGTTGGAATGGGAAAAATTCGGGGTGGATGATGTCGGGGGTTGAGAATTTCTTCCCATTCCCGTTACTAAGCAACAAATAGTTAGATGTTTAGAGTAATCAAAAGACAAAGGTGGGCTTGGGCGAGGCAGGGTAAGGGAACACCCAGCCCTTGAAACGAGAGTCTCACTGCTCTCTCGTGGTTCGGACGCTGAGAGGAGAGGCTGCTCTTTGCTTTTCGGCTGGACCAGAGGGAATCCAACTGTGCCCTGTTTTCTCTTCTCCTGACTGGGTGAGCTTGGATTCAACCTTTTCTCCCCACGGGAAAGGGCACGTTTCCCCGGGCTGCGTTTCCTCGCGGCCGCTGCCGGGAGAGTCCCGCGGCCCCTGCTGCCTGCCCCCGCCCTCTGCCGCACGAGACCGCGGCGTCTGCTGTGACTGCAGAAAATCCTCGCTGGCTGGCTGGGGAGAGGGCCAACTCCTGACCCGCCGCTCCGCTCGCCGCTCGGAGCTGCTTTTGCTGCCTGCTTTCTCATCTCTCCGCCATTATCGGCTGCCACTACCTGACCTGACCCTGCGCCACAGCGCCACCTGCAGCCGCTCGGGAGTCATCGCGCCTGCCCTGCCTGGCCGGGAGCTCAACAGCGCCACCTGCAGCCGCTCGGGAGTCATCGCACCTGCCCTGCCCGACCGGGAGCTCAACAGCGCCCCTGCTGCTTGCAACCGTGATTACACCACACGGGCAAAGGCTTAGTAGCTCACAAGCCATCTGCTATTGGTTTTCTGGTTCTAGTTCTGGTTGCTATTATTGTTATTGCTTGTTTATAGATACTAGTAAAGAACTGATATTCCTTTTTTCCCATACCTTTGCCTGAAAGCCCTTGATTTACAAAATTGAATAATTCGGAGGGAGGGAGGAAAGGAAATCACATTCTCTGTCCTGGGGGAGGGTTCAACCTCTCTTGGCAGACACCTGTCTTTCAAACCAAGACACTTGTCTGGTTCATCCCAAAACTGGACATAATAGCTGAGTTAAATGTAAATGCATACATTGTGGGAAAAACTGGTATTGTAGTTCACAAAAACAGCGAGCTCATTGCATGAAGTGTCGAGAGTGAAATTCACTCCCTATCCAGACAGAACTAGGGTTAACTCAAATAATAACTTTGCTCTGTGGGAGGGAATTACGAGTACCTGTTGAATGGGAAGTACCTGAGGAACAATGGGAAACCACAGTTAAAAAAAAGTGTCAGAGGCGATTTGCTTAGAAACTAATAAGGAGGAAGTGACAAGGAAATAGAGGGCAAGACCGGATTGACCACTGTACTCGCCACCGAGAAGATTATATACCCCTGCTATGGGCAGCAACCCCATAGGCATGGGAGGTAGGGGTATAAGCCATACCGGACCTCTATTATTCCTCCTTGTGTCACTCATTCTTTGCCTTTTACCTTATGGGATACAAGCAAAATCGTGTCGCAAATGCTACCAGACACTTTACTGGGAAAGAACCCGAGGTTCCTTTCTTATTACCCATACTCATGCTAGCAATCAATGCTATGATCCATCCAAATTAGGTACTTGCACACAGAAAGGGAAAAGATACTGGATTGCGGAAAATTTAGGAACAAGTGGTAGTAGGTTAGGAGAAAAATGTCCAAAAGGGGAAAAATGGGTTTGCTTTACTTTTGCCCTTAGTAACCGGGTCCAGGATTTGGTAAAGGAACAAATAGTAAACAAAAAAAGTGAAACCAACCCAGCAATCCCAGCCTGTATCAACCCTACGCCAGGATTTGTATACAAAACTCAAACAACAATTAGAAAAAGAAATGGAAATCTCAAGAGTAGGGAAAAACCTGTTTTATTCAGCTAATCACCAGTGTAGTCCAAGGTATGCAGTTAGTTACTATGCCTGTAGACCCAAAATTGGCTACATCCAGAACGGCACAAAAGATCATGGTGTTAAAGAAACAAAATAATAAAAAGGACCCCTTTGAGGAAGCAAGGTTGATTTGTGAAAGAAATGAGTGAATAGTGGAAATAAAAAAACAAGAATTACTGCTCAAGCCAAATGATTTGTAAAAAGAAAAAGAGGAGGAATTGTGATAAATACATGTCATAATGTTGGCTTTTCGCAAATATTACAATGGATACTATTGTAATAAGTAAAACTTGGTTCGCAAAACCGCAGGAAAGGGGGGGGCCTGGCCCTGCGCGCCCTGTCGGGACATCCTGTTTGTTCACAGAACCGCAGGAAAGGGGGTGGGGGGCCTACCCTGCACATCCTGTATCCTGTATTTGCTGGGAGTGGGCTGATTGTAGAATTCCGCTTGGGGGGGGGGGCACTGCGGACGTGCGAGGAAGAAGAGGAGCCTGCTTCCCACGACCACCGAAGGGCAGAAGAAGACCCCCTAGCAACACCACAAACGCAGGCGCTGTACCAACTCCAGAAGCTATACGTGGCCAGAAAATAGAGACTGCATAAAAAGGGGGGACTCTGACTGTCTCGGTGCAGTGTCGTGGGCAGAGCACAGACTCTCCGGCCGCCCAGCGCTGCTTTGCTCACTACTCACTTGCTTTAAATAAATCAAATTATACTTAATTTGACATTGTCTCTGATTGATTATTGAGACCTAATTTATAACAAACCCATGTTGCAACAGTATCTCTGCTAGAGAGACTGTGCTGCGCAGCCAGCTGAATCGCCCATCCGGCAGGAAAACGAAGGGCTGCCCCTTCCTCCCACCCCAAGTCTCGCAGGAAATCTCGGGCTGGCTCTCAACTATCGTGATATTCCTGGCGCCGGGGGAAGGGGGGCAGCGACCATCCCGGACACAAAACAAAAACAAAAAGTAAAAAAACCCAAACGTGGTATAGGATAAAAGAATATCCCGAAGACAAAGACAAAACATTCCAAAGGCTCCAAGCTGGGGGTCCAAAGCCCCTGTCCTATCTTGGTTCTTCCTGCAGCCAAGATTGAAACCAGCTCGTCGAGACACATTTTCATAAACAATGGTTAGTTCCTATCTAAGGGGGGGGCGAGTTTCACAGAGGGTTAAACTGGAGAAGAATTACCTCATCACTTGTGCTCCCAATTGGGGATTTTTGTCAATTATGTTAATTTGCTAAATTTGCAAAACTGTATTCACCCCATCCAGGGGGGGCATTTGGGCATTTTCCATATCTGCCCCTTGGAGGCCTCCAATAAAGACCAGCCTTAATATTACCTCCTATACTAATATTACCACGAAAGTGTGTCGTTTCATTTCTAGGTTCTCTAAGGCATCTTTTGCTCATTGTTTATCATTATATGGATGATATTTTAGTTTGTGCACAGGATGATTCATATTTCAGAGATACTATTTGGTATCTCGTTCTTAATCTTACTCAGCATGGGCTACAAACTGCCTCTGAAAAAGTTCAGAGTACCCCTCCTTGGTGGTACTTAGCATGGATATTGACTGAACAAAATGTGAAACCACAGCAATTAACTTTAAAGCCTGATGTCAAAACATTGAATTATTTACAAAGGCTGTTGCGAGCAATTAACTGGGTAAGACCCATGCTAGGTTTAGCCAGTCATCAATTAAAACATTTGTTTGCTCACTTGAGAGGAGACCCTGACTTATCTTTTCCACTAATATTATCTGAAGAAGCTATTAGAGAATTAGATATAATCAGCTCACAAATCTCTACTACAAAAGCAGGTAGAATTGTTTCAGCTTTACCAGTTCGCTTGTTTTACTATTCCCTACTGCACCTTATCCCACAGCTTTAATAGGGCAATTGCAGGGACATGAAACAATTTACTTAGAATGGATTATTTTACCAAATACACCGAACAAAACTATCACTACCCTAATAGAGCCCTATGCGTTTTTAATTAAGAAAGGCAGAACCCACATCATGCAATTGATGGGATACGACCCAGAGGTTATTAATTTACCACTGTATCTTGACAATTATGAGTATTTGTTACCAAATTCGGATGTTTTTCATCTAGCATTGGCAGATTTTGTAGGATATATTTCCTTCTCTTTACCTTCAGACAAACTGTTGCAAAATGTTGTTCACTTGCCTTTAACACTACAAACTATTGTATGCCGTAGCCCTCTTTGTGGTGCACATAATGTTTTTATTGATGGATCAGGAAACACAGGAAAAGTAGTCGTTACCTGGCAAAGTAGTCGTTACCTGGCAAGAAGATTCTGAATGGAAATATGCAATAAATCAAACAGTTGGTTCCACTCAATAGGTTGAACTTCATGCGGCTGTGTTAGCTTTAATGATTTTTAAACAAGAAGCAGTCTATATAATTAGCAATCCTGAATATGTTGTTAATGTCATAACAAGAATACACGGTGCTTTTATAAAGGAAATTAGCCATAAGATATTGTTTGATCTTTTTGTTCAATTGAAGTCGCTAACTGAGAACAGAAAACATCCTCTTTTTGTCATTCTTATACGGAGTCACACAAATTTACCTGGTCCTATAGCAGAACGGAATGTCAAAGGAGATAGCTTAACTGCAGCTACATTACAATTTGATTATGCCCACTTATCTCATTTTTTCACCAGAATGCAGCAGGGCTGAATAAACAGTTTCACATTCCTTTGTCTAAGGCAAAAGATATTGTGTGTGCTTGCCCAGACTGCCAGAGATTGCCTTCACATCCTCCCACTCAGGGAGTTAATCCTTGAGGCCTACAGCCTGAGTTATGGCAGACTGATGTTACTCATATACATTCCTTTGGTTGCTTGAGGATTGTTTGTGTTATCATTGATACATTTTCTAGCCTGATATGTGCTTCTGCTCACACAGGGGGAAAAGGTAAAAATATCCATAGACATTGGACATGTTGCTTTGCTATTGTGGGCCTGCTGAAAACTATAAAAAGTGGCAATGGCCCAGATTATACTTCTAAAAATACTCAGGAATTCCTTCACCAATGGGGTGGGAAACATGCTAAGGGAATTCCATACAATCCCCAGGGCCAAGCCATAATAGAATGATGTCATTGGACCCTCAAGTGCATGTTATTAAAACAAAAAAGAGGGAATATGGCTCCTCAAGAACAATTAGATAATACAATATTTACACTAAATTTTTTGAATGCAGATCATCAATCTCGATCCCTGTCAGAGCATCACAGCTCTGAATGTTTGAGTGCACAAAACCAATTTCCGAAAGCTTTATATAAGGATCCACAAGTGGGTGTTCAATGACAAGGCCCAGCTGATTTACTACCCTGAGGGAGAGGGTATGCATGTGTTCTATTGCCAACAGGTCCAAAGTGGTTACCTGCTCATCTAGTAAAACCATACCATGAGCTGGAAAGATGTCCTAGGTTGCAATATAGATGTATTTAAGTATTCTATTACCACCAGCTGTGGGCCGTTAGCTGCTATCACCTGCTAATGACCCACTCCGGATGACAGACAATGGGCCATCAGGGACCCACCACATCACTCATGGACTTATCTCATCCCATTGTGGGATGCTCTGCCCAGGAGGGAGGAGCCAGGTGTTCCCACCTGGATATAACCTGGCCTTGGAACTGCCTGAGCTAGCCCGGTCTACTGGGTTCCCAGAGGACAAGAGCTACCACTGGACCTTCAGCTGGAGACCAGACCTTCACAGGATCACCGCTTGAACTGAACTACTTCAGTTGGACTGCTACCACCACCCTAACAGGGTGTTAGGTTGTATCTGACTTTGTCAGTGCTTTTCCTTGTATTATTTCACTTATTTTTAATTTCAATCTTGACTTGTGATCTCCCACTGGTTTGTTTTCAAACCAATACAAAAGACCAGTCCAACAACCCAATACCCCAGCTGAAAAGACTCTCAGTAGCGACAAAGAGGCACTGCATGACACCAGCCAGCAGCAAGTGGACAAACCCAGAGATAACATGGGGGATGCTGAAGCAACTACACCAAAGAGCTGAAATCCCGATGCCTGATGTAGGAGCGGCACCAACCCCGGAGAACACCTTCCTGGCCTACCTAGCAATAGTAGCTAGCAACAGTACTGTAAGAAGTTTATTCTGTCTTCTTTTTATCATGCCTTTGGCGACTGCAGAACAGGTATATTAGGCTCATGTTGTTGATCCTCCCATTTTTAAACCCCTTACATGGTGGGATGCTGAACTGCCCATAGCAAGTAATGATACAAAATGGACAGGAAGTGTTTGGCTTCCACCACAGGGACCTTTGGAGGAAAATAAAGAATGGATCAAAAATAATGGTTCCCAAACATTTTACATTGAGTTGCCCCCGATTTGTATTGCTAAAAAACCTATCTCAGGGTGCCTTCATTTTACAGAAAAGTTTTACTTACACTATCAAGACAGTGAGAGCTCCCGAAAACACCAGGCAAATCTTATTTTTGTGTCTATATCAGGCATTAATAGTAGCGAGGTGATGAGTAACACCATGTTGGTCACACCAGCTCATCCTCCTGTTTGCTAAATTCCTTGAGGCACTACTATTGGTGTGTCAAAGCTTAATTGGCTTTCATGTAGACTACCTACTCCAGGTAAAAAGACCATCAATATAACCAAATTAGAAATAATTTACTAGGGACCAAGAAGACACCTAATAAGCAACAGTTCAGAACCAGTAAACTTCTCGGAAGTAACATTGAAGTGGTCAGAAGGAGGGCTTTCAGGCCCTGTGTTGCAAGCTAAATTTTTAGACAATTCTGGACCTTGGTTTACCAAAATATGGTGCTTAGCAATGCCTTTTTGGCTGAGATGTAGCTCATGGTTATTATAAAAAGACAAATAAGGGATATCAACTGAGCTTAAGCAATTGGCATAGCAACTCTGTCATGATATTGTTGCCTTTTTGCTGGTCTTAAAATTATGAGCCAGACACAGTTAAGGGAAAACAGGGTTTTATACCCGTAGCAGGAAGTCCTCCCCCTCCCCTCTCTCCTTCTGCTTCATGGCGGAACACAGATAACTCCGGTGGGGTCAAAAGTCCAGCAGGAGGTTATCTTGTGGCACCTGAAGGCCTGAGACCTCTTACCTTGAATTCATAAAGAGAGGATGTGAAAAGAGAAACAAAGAAATGAACAGTGACCAAAGTCATGCTTTTACAACTACAAAAACTCACGAAAATATCCCAGAGGTAGAGGTTTCCTACACACACTCTGAAGATGTGTGAAGAGCTTCTCCCAGAGTCTGGATGCAGACTCTGTGGTTACTTTCCTGGGAATTGCGTGAAAGGATTCTGAAGTATATTTCACCACCAATTGACTGGTAAGAAACATGTGGTTCCTAAGTTATGTTATTTTTGCTGGCTGTTAATAAGAATAGGTACCTTTCCATAAATTGCAATATTAGCTATCCATAGTTCGCAATAATTTTATTCCATAATTGCAGTGTTAGCTATTTTGTAGTTTTTGCAATTATGCTATTTCTGTGTAACTTTGTCCTAAGTTTTTGTCTATCATTTTTTCTGTGTCTAACAAATGGTAATTTATATCATGAGACAAATCGGCCATTATCAAAGAACCTTGTGAACGAAACCGAGTCTTGGGGTGCTAGCCACCCTAATAAAAGTTACTGCCTGTTGCTAGGAGCCTGAGCAAACAGCAGAAACTCATAAAACTCCTGTCTCCCATGCATGGCAATACCTCAGTATTTTAACAGGATCTTAGGTGCACAGCTTTTCAAGGGGGAACACACCAAGATGCAAGCCCCATATAACGCGTATATAATTGTCAGACTTTGCAAATTAGTATATTTGACAAGGATCCCCCAATAAGAAGCTTAATAAAATGGCGTGATATTCCCCTATTCTAAAGAATTCCCCCCCAGATGAGGCTTGAACCCAGTTTACAAAATATGTTCCAGAGAGAAGGTTTCAATCAAGGTTGAAGTCCCAGTTTCTTAAGATAACATAGGGCTTGTTGGCCTCCTACTGAGGATGTTTGGTCTTTCTGCCTAGCAGAACCCTGGAACTAAGCTAGAATATCAGACTACAAAAATTACAAGTATGTAGGTTAAGGATACAAAGAATATATAAAAGGTATTAAAAATATATATAAAATGGTATATAAAAAGGAAAAGCAAAAGTCATCAGGCATCAATATGTACTACACGTCCATATGTCTTCATGGCAGTAGCTGATGTTAAGATCAAGGTAGAAAATCACACATTTAACATGGCTATTACTGATCCCTATTATTTTCATTGTATTACTAATCAGAATGTGTCCCAATTAAACTTATCTGCTATTGTACCTATGCGAAGACAAGCAGAATTACGGCTTCTGGTGAATTTGACCCGAGAATGGGAAGGAGAATCAGGATTAGGACAATTGGCAAGACTACTTAAAACACCCAAGAACCAACCAAAGCAATTCATTAGATGGCTAATAGCTTTTATTATAGCTACAATAATAATAGCAGTTACGGCTGCTATGGTAACAATGGTGCTTTTGTAAAAGCTGTGCAAACTGCTCATGCTGTCGCTGATGTGTTAGGTAATTCTACGGCAGAAACGGCCATGCAAACAAGTACTGATCAACAAATATTAGCTAGATTAGATGCATTAGAAGCAGCACTAGTGTGGTTAGGAGATTGACAAGAAGCTTTAAACACTTGCCTGAAACATCACTGTGTTTGGGAACACCAGCATCAGGGGTTGTGTGTTACTCCCCTTCACTGGAATCAAACCACTTGCAGCTGGGAACATGTCAAAGCCCATTTACAGGGTGCCTTTCCTACTAACATTAATGGTGAAGTTCAAGATTTAGCCCAATCCCTAAAACAGCAAATGGTGAGTGTGCAAAAGCTGGCAGAACAAAATGTATGGGATGAGTTGTCTAATAGTGTATGATGGCTTAACCCCAAACACTGGTTTGAGTGACTTAATTTATGCATTTGGGTTTTTCTGGCAGTGGGAGGTTTTAATCTTTTTTGTGTTTATAATTCTGCTACTCATCTGGAGAAACATCAACCGCCTCCAAGGAGACGAAGCCCAGGTGCTCACTGTGATCGCCATGAACCCTTTACACAAAAAACAAAAAAAGGGGGAGATGTGGGAATGGTGCCAAACACCTGGCACCTTAACCAAGATTAGAACAAGAGAATATTGACCCTAGAAGCTCTGCTAATCTGTGTGGGTGATTAAAGGTGCTGTGGGAAAACTATTTTGGTGGAAAATCCACCATATGAGTGCGTGACTTACTGTGATTGAAAACAATCACATGCATGGAATGCTTGAGACATATTTTGTGTGTTACATAATTAGCAGAAGCCCTAGGGACCAATCAGATGGCAGTGGTTTATCTGTAATGGAATTAAAATAAATGGGAGCTCACATTGGAAGAAGAAGAGAAAAAACACCACCTGCAGGTCTAAAAAGTATAACTGCATCAGTGTGTCTTTTTCCCATTGCTGACATCTTTATTTTTTACATTTAGATTTTTCTTTGCATTTGAGCCCATCACGAACAGGTTATGGGGCACAAACCTCATCAAATGAATGAAAACAGAATCATCTAGATGAAGAGAGCTTGCCAGTTGTCGGGGGTTGAGAATTTCTTCCCATTCCTGTTACTAAGCAACAAATAGTTAGATGTTTAGCGCAATCAAGTCTTTTGTAAAAGACAAAAGGTGTGCTTGGGCAAGGCAGGGTAAGGGAACACCCGGCCCTTGGAACGGGTCTCTCGTGGTTCGGCCGCTGAGAGGAAAGGCTGCTCTTTTTGCTTTTCGGCTGTGACCAAGGAAATCCAACTGAGCCCTGTTTTTTCTCTTCTCCTGGCTGGGTGAGCTTTGATTCAACTTTTCTCCCCACTGGGAAGGGCACGTTTCCCCGGGCTGCGTTTTTTCCCGCAGCTGCTGCCGGGAGAGTCTGGCTGCTGGGAGAGCCTGGCTGCCCCTGCCGCCCGCCCCTGCCCTCTGCCGCACGAGACCGCGGCGTCTGCTGTGACTGCAGAAAATCCTCGCTAGCTGGCCGGAGAGAAAGCCAGCTCCTGCCCCTGCCGCTCTGCTCGCCGCTCCGAGCTGCTTTGCTGCCTGCTTTCTCGGCTCTCCGCCATTATCGGCTGCCTGAGGCTGACCTGACCCTGCGCCCCAGCGCCACCTGCAGCCACTCGGGAGTCATCGCGCCTGCCCTGCCTGGCCGGGAGCTCAACAGCGCCCCTGCTGCCTGCAACTGTGATTGCACCACACGGCAAAAGGTTCAGCAGCTCACAGATCATCTGCTGTTGGTCTTCTGGTTCTAGTTCTGGTTGCTATTATTGTTATTGCTTGTTTAGAGATACTAGTAAAGAACTGATATTCCTTTTTTCCCATACCTTTGCCTGAAAGCCCTTGATTTACAAAATTGAATAATTCGGAGGGAGGGAGGAAAGGCAATCACATTCTTTGTCCTGGGGGAGGGTTCAACCTCTCTTGGCAGACGCCTGTCTTTCAAACCAAGACACCAGTTCAAGACAAGCAGAATAGCATAGTGGGAGGAAGAGCTCTGTGGGCAGAAAAACCGACAGCTGGCCATCTTCAGCAATATTATTTCAAACCTTGCTCAAATCTCTTTTCTGTCAAGGTATCAAGTCTTTATGCAGTTCTGGACCCAACTAAAGGAACAATTGTCAGAAAGCAATGGTCATAAAGAAGTCATATACCGATAGCTGCCACCTATACAGGCATAGAAACTAGATAGATAATGGAAGGGAGATAAGA
Organism: Entomyzon cyanotis; assembly: GCA_024500445.1. Classification (NCBI taxonomy): domain Eukaryota; kingdom Metazoa; phylum Chordata; class Aves; order Passeriformes; family Meliphagidae; genus Entomyzon; species Entomyzon cyanotis. Next base: position 1,662,219 of record JAKEPQ010000794.1, read on the forward strand.
CAGCAGTTATTCTAGATGTAGACTAATAGGATGGTATTGAGAGACATACAAAAAGTGAAAGGTAGTTGGGATTAAAATGATTCTGAAACAAAACAGTTCACTAAGAGAGATAAAATTTCAAAATCAAATCTCTATAGTAGTATCTATCTGAACAGATGCCCTAAAGGAGAGAAAACTTCTTAATGGCAATGCTTGCCAGCCATAGATGGGAGTTATGTAAAACTATCTATACCACTCATGCTTCACAAGTTATGTTTTGTGTGCATAATACTACAAATCAAATTTGCAAATTTAATCAAGCTTATTACTTGTTCCATTAAAAGATGTAGCTAAGCTGCCATTGATTTGTCTCCTTAATTAACAAGAGAACATAAGCAATAACATATGATAAAAACAAACATTTAGCAACTTATCCCATGGAGCAGAGTAGCTTCAAATTTCAAATATAGATTTAAAAAAAGTCTAAGGATCAAATTGCACCTTAAATGGAAAATTTTATTTATGAAGATTTGAAGCTACTTCACTGAAATAACTCCATCCATTTAACTGGAGATAGATTTACACTGAAGCACAATTTATCACTAAATAATTTATTACAGAGGTCACTTGGGGATGTGTGTTGGTTTTGCATGTCCTGGTTTTTGGTAGTGGGGGGGCCACAGAGGTGGCTTCTGTGAGAAGCTGCTAGAAGCTTCCACCATGTTCAGCAGAGCCAATCTCTGATGGCTCCAAAGATGGGCATGCTGCTGGCCAAGGCTGGGACAATTTGAAATGGTGGTAATGCCTCTGTGATAACATTTAAAAAGAAGAGAAGGGCCCTGCTTCCACCCCTCATCTCTGTGAATCTCATATTTAAGAATTATCATTAAAATCCACATTCAACACAAGATCTTCACTTAGAACAACAAAAACAGCTAAACTAAACAAAGGAAAGGAAAAAAATTTCCCCACACCAGAACCAAAATAACATCATCACAACACAGAACAAAAATGGACAAGTTACACAAAATCCACCCCTCAACCCTTCACCACAATTAAAACAAAAATTCCCCACAATCATTCTACTCTATAACACTGTTTAATACAATATTTGTTATGCCTGTTAACTCTCCCAATTAATATCCTCATCTCAAAATCCTCATGAGTGCCTGCATTCTCCACCAAAAAAGACAGTTGTGGGTTGATGCTGGCCGGATGCCAGGCACCCACCAAAGCTGCTCACTCACTCCCCTCTGCAGCTGGACAGAGGAGAAAAAATTTAACTAAGGGCTCATGAGTTGAGTTAAGGACTGGGAGAGATCGCTCACTAAATACCATCAAGGGCAAAATAGGCTCAACTTAGGGATATAAAGTGAATTTATTACACTAACAAAATCAGAGCACAATAATGAGAAGTAAAATAAGACCCTTAAAAACACCTTCCTCCCACTCCTCCCTCCTTCCAACTCTACCTCCTACCCCAGTGGGGCAAGGAGACAGGGAATGGGGGTTATGGTCAGTTCATCACCCATAGCTTTTCCCACTGCTCAGGGAGAGAAGTCATTCCCTTGCTGCACTGTGAGGTCACTCCCACGGGAGACAATTCTCTGCAAACTTCTCCAATGTGGCTCCATCTCACGAGCAACAGCTTTCTGCAAACTGCTGCAGCGTGAGTCCCTCCCACAGGCAACAGTATCCCTTAAACTGCCGCAGCGTGGGTCACTCTTCCACTGTGTGCAGTCCTTCAAGGACAGGCTGCTCCAGCATGGGAGCAGGGCCCCTCTCTCCAACAGGTCTCCCACAAGATCACAGCCTCCTCTAGGCATCCACCTGCTCCAGTATGGGGCTCCTCCACAAGCTGCAGGTGGATCTCTGCATCCCCATGGACCTCCATGGGCTGCAGGGGGAGAGCCTGCTTCACCATAGTCCTCACCACAGGCTGCAGAGGAATCTCATCTCTGGTGCCTGGAGCACCTTTTCCCTCTCCTTCTCCAGTGACTTTGGTGTCTGCATAGTTGTTTCTCCTCACATATTCTCACCCCACTCTTCTCTAGTCACAATTAAAACTGCACCACAACCTTTGTTTTGATTTCTTCTTAAACATGTTATCACAGAGGCATTACCACCATCGCTAATTGGCCCAGCCTTGGCCAGCGGCATGTCCATCCTCAGAGCCATCAGGGATTGGCTCGGCTGGACATGGTGGAAGCTTCTAGCAGCTTCTCACAGAAGCCACCTCTGGCCCCCCTGATGCAAAAATGATTTTTGCTTTTATATTTCCTTCATATATAGTTGTACCTCTGTACACTATTGTTGTATAGTTCCTACCTAACTCCAGTACTTTTCCTACCCTGATAGACAGAAAGAAAAAACACATTCCGAAGGCCCCAATACTATCTTCCTTTTTCCTGGGAACCAAGGATGAGTTACCCTCCCAAGACACTTTCTCGGAAACAAAGTATAGCTAGTACCAAGGGGAGGGGCTCCAGAAGAGGTTGAACCAAGAGGGGGAATTACCTCATCACCTGTGCTTCTCATTGGGAATTCTTGTCAATTATGCTAATTTGCTAAACTTATAAAACTGTATTCACCCTATGTGGGGTGGGCATTTTTCCATATCTACCCCTGGAGACCTCCAAATAAAGACCAGCTTCTGTATTACCTCCTATACTAATATTGTCTCAAAAGTGTGTTGTTTTATTTCTAGATCTTTAAGACATCACCCCCACTACCAAAAACCAGGCCATGCAAAAACAACACAGGATGTCAGTCAATATTCCCTAAGATACATTTTAAAGAGTATGAACATTAACTTCATAGAATCATAGAATGGTTTGGGTGGGTTGGGACCTTAAAGATCATCTAGTTCAACCCCCTGCCATTGGCAGGGCCACCTTCCTGTAAACCAAGTTGCAGCAAGCCACATCTAACTTGTCCTTGAACACTTCTAGGGATGGGGCATTCAGAACTTCTCTGGGCAACCTGTTCCAGTGCCTCTCCTCTTTAAAACCATTCCCACTTGTATTATCACTATCTGCCCATGTAAAAAGTCACTCTCTTCTTTTAAATACTGGAAGGCCACAATGACCTGTCCCCAGAGCCTTCTCTTCTCCAGGCTGAACAAACCAAACTCTCTTAGCCTGTCTATCCCTCTGATGACCTTCCTGGCCCTCTTCTGGACCCATTTTAACAGGTCCACATCTTATGCTGAAGACTCCAGTGCTGGAACCAGTACTCCAGCTGGGATCTTCCAAGGGGAGAAAATCACCTCTATCAACCTTCTGGCCATGCCTCTTTTGATGCAGCTGAGGATATGATTTGCCTTTTGGGCTTTGCTTCAGTCTTCAACAGTGATGATGGACTAAGGGGTTCCCAGTGCCCTGAGTTGGAGGACCATGGCTGCAAGAATGATCAACTCCCAGTTGCCTCTGAATTTGTGTGGGATCTGCTGCTCCAGCTGGATCCCTATAAGTCTATGGGGCCTGATGGGATTAATCCAAGAATCCTCAAAGAGCTGCTGATATTGTGAGGCCTCTCTCAAATTACTTTTGAGCAGTCTTGGGAATCTGGAGAGGTCCCAGATGACTGGAAGCTGGTTAATGTTGTCCTGATTTTCAAGAAGGACAAGAAGGGCTCCAGAAACAACAGGCTTGTCAGTCTCGCTTCAGTGCCTGTTAGAGTTATGGAGCAGATTATTCTGGGAGGTTTGAAAAACACCTGGAGGACAATGCAGTCATTGGTCACAGCCAGCACAGCTTCATGAAGGAAAAGTTCTAATTGTCAAACCTGATTTCCTTCTATGACAAAGTAACCCACCTGGTTGATCAAGGTCAGCCAGTTGATGAAATCTTTTTGGATTTCAGCAAAGCTTTTGATACTGTCTCTCCCAGGCTGGCGACCTGTAACTAGTAGGGTTCTTAGGGGCATATCTCTTAAATGTCTTCATAGATGACTTGGATGCAGGACTGGAAGGGATACTAATTGAGTTTGCTGACGACACTAAATTGGGAGGAGCTGTTAATTCCCTCAAAGGCAGAGAGGCCCTGCAGAGACACCTCAACAAATTAGAGGGCCAGGCATTGAATGTGTGTCAACAGGGTGCTCTCGCAGCCAGGAGGGCCAACTCTGTCCTGGAGTGCATCAGGCATGGCATCGCCAGTCGGTCAAAGGTAGTGGTGGAGTCACCATCCCTGCAAGTATTCGAAAACATGTGGATGTGGCACCTGGGGATATGGTTTAGTGGTGAACATGGCAGGGCTGGGGAATTATTTGGACTCCATGTGTGGTGGTGCATTATCCCCCCTCCTTTCCAGACTGCAGTGTGATCTGAGAAATGCTTGTTGGGCCTTGGCCTTGAAAACAGCACCCGGGCTCAGCTCTTTCTGAGCTTATCAGAAACACTGTCTGCTCCCAGGAATTGCTAGCAAGCTCCTGCTTTCCTTATGACCAGCCTTGGAAAATATTCCTCTTGCCGGAATGGCATAACATTCCTGTTCTCACATTTTCAAAGAAAGTGTGTGGCAGGACATCCCCCCCTACCACAGATGAGCTTATCTGCAGCTGGTGCAATAGCTCCAGACATTCTTCCCCCATGTGAAGTGATGAGATAACCCAGGCCAGCTCTCTGGCCAGTAAGTTGTCACTTGCTAATGAATTATTCCCCCTCTCTGGTGCCAGGGATAGAACTGCCCAATAAACAACTGGGTGTGAGAACAGATGTGGGGAGATAAGCTGGAAATTCCTGACTGAGAGACACTATTTTCCAAACTATAAAAGCTACACAAATTTTCACGGAGGCAGAAGCCTCCTACACACACCCTGGAAAACATGCAGGGGACTTCTCCTGTGAGTTCAGATGTGAACTCTGTGGATACTTTCCCTGGGAATTGAGTGAAATGTGTACCACATCATCAATCTGGTGGTAAGTCACACTGAATCTTAATCTATACTATTTCTTCCCTAGCTGTAATATAGGTACCTTTATCATGCACTGTATTTTATCTACTAGAAGTTCTTTTGTGTTATCCTGTGTAGTAAGTAATCCATTTAAAGTCTTATGTCTGTTAATTTTGTGTCTATTAAATAAATTATTCATTTTGTAATAGACCAAATCCGCCATTATTAAAGAACTTGCAAATGAGAGACATTTGGGGTGCTGGCTGACCTAAACAGAGCTTCTGCCAGAAATCTGAGTCAAAGGCAGGACTTGTCTAACCTCTTGTCTCCATTTGTAACAAAGTGCCGACCCAAACTGTGGCCAGGATGAAACATTGTTATGACTAAAGCCCACTCTTTTGCAACCCTATAAACAGTGGTCCAAAATGGGGCCCTTTGAGCTCTCTTGGACCACAGCGGACAGCGACCAGCAACCTCCCTCTGTGTGGGACGCCTCTCAGAGATAGCAAACTCTCAAGTTTGCTATAATTTGAGGATTGCTGAAATACAACGTATCCTGGGCTGATGTTCCCACTCCTCGAGGCCCGATCCTTTGCCCGTCAGGACATGCAAAAGCATCTAAAATGAGTAATTTCACTGACCTCTGAGGGTAATTTTTCACAGGTACCTTGCTTGCACTGACTGTTTCTGTCTGGGTGCATGCCCCTGCACATATGCTATAGCAAATCTGAGACAAATACTGCTTTCTTAGATGTTTAAGTACCTTGGATATCTAAGTAAGTTAGGCCTGTAAGTAAGGTTACGTTATAGTCATAAACTTACTTAAATGCTACTAATTGCTGTTCTTTTGCTAAGTTGTTAAACATAACTTACAAGTTAAGCTAAGTGTTACTAAGTGTGCTTCTGTTAAGTTGCTAAGTTCAACGTCGAAGTTATAGTTACAAGTTAGGTTAAATGCTGTTAAGTGTTATTCCTCTGTTAGATTGTTAAGGTTAAGCTATAAATTAAGTGATACATTAAGTTAGGTATAAGTGTTTTTCCTCTGTTAAATAGTTAGGCTTAAGGTATAAGTTAAGTTAAAGTACTGTTAAGTTTGAGTGTTGTTAAGCTTTTAGGCCATATTCCATTTTATCCTTGCTCTCACTGTCTTTTGACACACACACACCCCCACACCCACACCCACACCCACACACCCCTAGATAGTTCTCAGTTCATTTCTGTTTTGATTGCCTGGATTTTGTTTGGTTTTGTTGTTGCTTGTTTTCCCTTGTGCTTTAGCTGTCCTGTAAGTAGTAGAGTGAATCTTGCCAACGAACTTATCGTGCTTTGTTGCTTAATATTAAATCTGATTTTGCTCATACCCTTGCCAGTGATTTTTTAAGCAATCTCAAACACTCTCATTTATAACACCATGATCTTGGTGGTCTTTTCCAACCTCAATGATTTCATGTTTCCATAATTCCAAATAAATTGAATGCCAGAAGACTGAAAATGCATTATATTTTTTCTCTTAACAAGAAACTTCATAAAGTTTAATAAGGAAGAGTGTGAAGCCATGTCCTTGGGATGAGATATTCCCATATATTGCTGCATTCTGGGAACTAACAGGATTGATAAGGAACACAGTGGATGCCAGAATGAATGAGTTTGCATTACAAATGAGACAAACTGTAAACTGGGCTACATTAAGAAGCACGTGACCAGCAGATCAGTGTTGCTTATTTCATATCTGAAAGACTGTGACTAGTTTGGGGCCCTTCAGTTAAAGACTAACTGAAGAAGAGAAAATATTGTGGAGAAACTGGAAGAGATCCACTAGAGGACTTTTGTGGCAGACAAGAGTCTCAGGCATATGTGCTATGAAGAAAGGTTGATGTGCTGCCAAATTGACTATTGCCTTTTTGCTTTTATATATTCTTTTTATTCTTCATATATATATTTGTAGCTCTGTAGCCTATTATTGTATAACTACATAGATTTGTAGCTAGCATTTCATCTACTCTATTAGACAGAAAGACAAAATACATTCCCCAGAGGCTCCAAGCCCCGGGGGACCAAGGTTAGATTCTCTGGGAAACAAGGTTAAAACCATCTTCCCAAGACACTTTTTCATAAACAAAGTTTAGTTACTATCTGAAGGGGGGTTTCAGAAAAGGATTGAACAAGGGGAGAATTGCCTCATCACCTATGTCTCTAACTTGGGATTCTTGTCAGTTATGCTAATTTGCTAAACATATAAAATTCTGCCTGCTTTATGTTGCAGTGTGCACCATAAGGATCCTTACAAAGGTAACCGCATTTTATCACCTATCTGTGTCTGGTTCATGATTTTTAGGACCAGGGAAAAAGGCATCAGATGGATCCGGGCTTTTTCAGTCTGGTGGAGAGTAGAGGGCAATCTAATAATAGCCTACAGGTACTGGAGAAGAATTTAAATGCAGGTGTAGCCAAACGCTATAGAAGATTGTCACTATAGAAATTTTTCAGTAGATTGGTACTGCAGCACAAGAACAGGTTAGTCATGGAAGTTGTGGGACCTCTGTCCATGGAGGCTTTCAAGACCCAGCTAGACATGGCTGACCTGATCTGGTGTTGGCTATAATCTGGCTTTGAGCAGGAGGTTGACCTAGGTGAACCAAAGAGGTCTCTTCCAACTAATATTTCTATAATGCTACTGTTGGGGAAGATGAAATAGGAAAGCCTTATAAATATGATTACCTGGCAAAAGATGCTGAAGACAAGCTCTGAGTTACTGAACAACTAGAAAACAATGGTATGGCCGACTGAAGGTAATCCCCCTTCTTAATGAAACAATACCCTCTGCCTGCAGGCAGGTCCAAGGGTCAGAGCAGACCCTGCCTGCCTGGCAGAGGTTCCAAAAAGCAGTTTTTTAAGGTTTAAAATATAACGCCATATGGTAATGCAATGATTCTTATAGGTTGTATGTAAATGTTGTAGGATTTGTAGCTTGTTCTAGATTGGTTAATGAGAATTAGAATATTCAACACAGAAGATGATTTATTGTATTGTAAACGGCAGCTCGCTCTCTTGGCATCGATCTCTCTCTCTCTCTTGCTTCTCTGACCTGCTTTGGGCTGCTTCTTGCAGCCCCTGGCAGGTCTCCTACACCCACACTCTTTTACAATAAATCCCATGCTCTAAGAACTGACTTCAGAGATCTCTCATCTCCATCTCATCCTCGTAATCAAATCCTATAGAATTAAATCCTACGTGCTACAACAAATTCATCTCTTTAAAAGTGTATCTTGTGAAATTTCTCACCTTCTCCCATATACTTGTACAACCAACCAAAAAAAAACCTAGAAACTATAGATTTGTTCTAGTTTCTTGTTTTCTTTCCCTTCCATCCTTTGCTGATACATTTTACCCCATTCAAGGTGATGTACGGTTTCCAAATAGATAAACTACCTATCAATAAAATGTTTTGTATACTTAATCTGCCTCAGTAACTGCAGCTTTAGAGAAAGAAAAGAAAAAAAAAGGAATTTAAGATTATATAAACTATTGAAACTAGTAACAATAATTCTGTTTATAGAGACAATATAATTTCAGTTCAGGTTTTTAAGTACCTTGAGAGCCTAGAAATAATGATAAAATCTACTGCTCAAATTGATTATAAAGTTGATTTATTTATTGCCTGTAAAGTAATAAATTGCTTGTAAAGTAATAAATGCCAAATAACTAGGCTAGATACTTTTTTTCCTAAAGCTGTTCTTGTCAGATGACTATATCTTTTGGCTAGTGATAAAACCACCAAATAGTAACACCTGCTTTAGTTCTTGTTTATTTAAAAATAATACATATTTTCTTTCTATTGTAAACTTCTAGAAGGTTCTGAGGTTCTGCTGGGTAGCTTTCCAGCCACTGTTTCCCAAGCCTGGTAGTGTTGCAGGGGGTTGTGTGACCCAAATGCAGGACCTGGCACTTGGCCTTGTTAAACCTCATACAATTGGCCTCGGCCCATTGATCCAGCCTGTCAAAATCCCTCTGCAGAACCCTCCTGCCCTCCAGCAGATCAACACTCCCACCCAACTTGGTGGTGTCTGCAAACTTACTGAGGGTGCACTGAATCCCCTCATCCAGATCATAAATATATTGAGGTTTTTTTCTTAAAGACAATAGACCTATACTTTTTAAATGTACACAATGTAGATAGTTGAATATCAGTGCAATGCAAAGGACCAATACTTCCAGAAACAGAAAATTTAATGAAAACTATATTCCCTCCTGCAAAATACTGGCAGGAACAATAGAGGGTCTCCACAAAGGGGTCAATGGTTTTAACTGTCTTCTCTTCCTCATTAATTTTATATAAGCAAAGTAAATATGGAAAATGTATTCTGTCTCTGAGAGTTTTATAATTGATTTGCTGATATGCTATTAATAAATGCATCTGCAAATTTACCTGCAGCTTTCCTAAAGGAGAAAATATGCAAATCCCTGGAAAGAGCATGAAAAGACATAAGCAGACAAGTTCTTGGGGTCACATTCCATTTACCACAAAAACTATAATTGAATATAAAAGTCTTTTAAACAAGCTCTCTTACAAGGGTTTTGTGCATTCTATTTGGAGCATAAAATAGGCACTGTCTTAGGTTAAAAAAAAGAATTTATTATGCCTATCATACACAAGGCTGGATCAACTGAAAAGTTTCAAGACAGGCATCCACTTCAGCCAAATCCCCCAAATTAACATCATAGTCATATCCACCAGTTATCAAGTGAGCATGAAGGATCCAACCATAAAGTAGAAACCTACATAGAAAAAATGTTTAAAAAATATTAATTTTTTCTACAGTTTTTAAGCTTTCACCAAAATATAAAATGCTACTACAGTAAAAAAAAATCAGTTATTTTCTTCCTAAAATGCATCAGCTATACTTTGTTTTTTAATTTTCACTACTTTGTGCTATGTCTGAGTATCTTGGAAGGGGAATGGAAATGTAAATTACATAATCTGAATAAACTACTGAAGACAGCAGAGAAAAGTTACTTTACAGTGTCTGCTCTCTAAACATCTCATTGCAGAATTCAGATATGTGTAATTTCTACAAAGAAAATTGTATTCTAGACTTTTCTTAAAAGTACAAATAATATTTCTAGCAAGATACTGAAATGGCATTTAATATCCATCTGTGGCAGGACGTTCCCCCCCCCCCCCCCCCCCCCCCCAGTTCTCTCTCTCCCTGCTCGGTCGCAGAAGATAGATGACTCAGATTAGGTTGATGGCCTAAACCAGGGTCATCTGATGGCACCCGAAAGTCTAAGGTGGAATGAAGAGACAATGTGAAAAATTTTTAGTGACCACAAAGCCACATTTTACTCTATAAAGGCTCACGAAATTTCAGAAAAGGTAGAAGCTTTTCTACATGGACACTGAGCGTGAGGAAAGCCTCTCCCCAGAGTCTGGACACAGCTCTGTGGTAACTTCTTGCAAGATTGAGAGCAGACTCTAATGTATCCCAGCACCAAAACTGGATTTTGGTAAGATCATTGGTTTCCAAATTATATTATTCCAGCTAACTTATAGGTACCCTTCTTAACTTGCACTTATAACTATTTTTATAGTTCAAGCAAGCATCTACCCCATTGAGGCAGGGATTGACTCCACAACTCAAATAGTTATGAAGTAGGTATGCGTTTATTCCAGCTGGGGTGCATGGGGGATAGTCCCTCCAGAGACATGCATGCCGTCAGCAGCACTTTACTTGGTTTATATTAGGTTACAGGCTACATATGCATAAAGTTACACAAAGCCCCTATACATATTCATTACCTATCCCCGCTTTGTATTATAATGAGTTCAAAGTTCATTTAAATATGCTCATGCAAGCACAGTGTCATCTGATTAATTGTGGGCGAGGGTCCTGAATGATTAATGAGGGCGAAATCAGTAGTCTTCTTAAGGATGAACTGCTCACCCTGTTCCCTTGCGCATGCTCCCTTGATTCTTGGTCCAAGTCCAAGCCTTAGAACCAACTTGTACCAGTTCTGGGGTGCGAGGGCAGGATGTTCGGTCACACTCAGTAGTTTTTCTCAATTATTTGGCTCTCTTCTCTATATCCTCCCCGATACTAGGTAGGCTCAAAATCATTAAGCAAATAATAAATTGTCTTCAGCAAGCAAATCTTAGTAAATCATTATCCAATCTCTGGCCTTCTAAATCAGTTCAAAAATTATTATTATTTTCCAGCTTCTAGTTCTCTTAAATTAATAAATTCTAGCTCCCCCTAAATCAGTCCCCCCTTTTCTATAAAATTAGTAAATTCTTTTACTAGTAAATTGATTCTTCTTCTAGCAAGCTTCTGCGATAAGTATCTCTCAATGCCTTTCCATGTACATTTGATAAAGTGGTTAAAATGGATAGCCTCTTTAACATCCTATAATTCCAAACAAATAACATAGCAGATAACACAAGACTAATATCGACCAAAATTAGTAAAACAATTATGGGGTGACATAAAGTATTAAGGATGCCAGTTGCAGTGGGTGACCATCCAAAAAGCATATCCCACCAGTGATGATCCGCATCCTGTCTTGCTCTTTGTAAGACTCTGCTTATTTCCTCTGCATCATGGTGAATGGTTATTAAAGTTTTCTGCCCACTTTTTAAAATTCCTTTTAGGATGTTAATTAAGTCTTGATGCTCTACTAATTGTTTTACTAACATAAGGTTCATCCCAATAGGTGTTGATGATAATTCATGATACATTGTATAATTGGACTTTATCAATTGATGAGATACAACTGGTGCCAAATACAAAAAGTCACACCCAATAATCTTCACAAAATTACAAATACAAAAATTAGAATGATTCTTAACATCCAAAGTAACATAATGTCTTGGAGTGATGTTATGATAATCCTTTATTCCCTATCGTTGGCTTATATGCTCAAAAAAATGTGGTCCTGTCACTTTAACTACATTCAGTCACAGAGAGAAACGCGGGTTGTTTTGAAAACTTTTTCCCCAAGCCTCGCTGAGGGGGAGCAAGGAAGGGGGAGGGAGGATTCTTGCTCTCTTCAGAGACTGCGCGCGGGGACGGCTGTTGGAGTGGGCTCTGTTCCGGATTTTTTTTTTCATTTTTTCTTCGTTTGGACCCCTTTTCTTCTATCTGCTTTGTCGCCCAAAAACCCAAGGGAGCTCAGAGGACAGCAGAGCTCTCGGGGAGCTCTGCCCAGCTTCCCCAAGGGGGCCCAGAGGGGAGAAGCTACATCTGAGGAAAAAAGACTTTTAATCAGGTTTAATAACTCCTTTCCCCCTTAGTTTTCCCCTTCCCCTGTGCCTTGCAGGGCACTGTGTGTGGTTTTATTAAATAAATAGTTTTTTCTTCACTGCCATCTAAAAAATTCTGTTGTAGGTGGAAGAAAGAGAGTCAGAGCCCTTAGCTCTCAGTAGAGAGAGAATTTTATCATTAATCCAAGACAATATTTGGTGCCCAACTTAGTGGGGCTTAATACTTGTTTTACACCTTTTGTAGAGTTAGAGAAAGTGAAGAAAAACCCCTAATAATTACATTCTAGTTTTAAACACTTTGTATTGAATTACAGCTATCAGTAGTCACTATGTTGTTTGATGGGAAGTTGTTTGATGTAATACTGTCTGTTTGGCACATAAGTTTGTTTCCCTACCAACAGGTAGGGGCAATCTTGTCCCTAATGTATAATTTTCACCAATCAGAGACACGACTCCAGCTTGTTATAGTAGTGTGCGTGATACTGACAATCTGTAAGAAAGTATGAAAAACAGTTAAAAATGTACATGCTCTGTTACTTTCCTCCTCTAGTTTTAGTAACCTGTTTTAGAGTTTTGTTAGTAATATTACCCAACCTGCTAGAGAAGTAGAGGGTGAAGCTTCCTGGCTCCTCACCCATCTCTTTCCCTTTAAATCTAGTATATCATCTTTTGAGAATATTCAGTTTCCCCTAGATGTTAAAGAGACCATTAACTTGGTAGTACAGGTGCTTTACCTGGTAGGTTCCATGTATATGATGTTCAGCTTTACCAGAATAAGAGCTGAAAAGTCCAGAAGAGCTGAGCGGGAGCAAGCAGCTAATCCAAATGTGAAGAAATTTGAATGGTGTAGAGTATGAGAGGACATAGGTAAAACTTTAAAAAAATTCTCTGACCCAATAGACTAAGAATTTCCCCCTAGACAAATCCCGAGACCAGCTGAGGTGGAGAAGTATCTGAAAGAGAAGTTCAGAGACAACTGCAGTGCAATATGTTGGGCCCTGGCATATGCTTATCGTACACTGTCGGATATTATAGAACAGGAAGTAAAAGAGCCTAAGCCAGTGGCAGTTACTCCTGTTACGAAAAGCAAGAAACCCAAGTCAAGACTGATCGCTCAGATGACAGTGGGGAGGGATCCTCAAAGTCAGCAACTGAATCAGAAGTCATTGTTGAATCCATGAATGTGAAAGACCTTCACAGCCTAAGAAAGGATTATGTCCAACGAGATGATGAATCTGTAATTAGTTGGTTAGTCCGTCTTTGGGATGCCGCAGGCGATGTTACACTTCTAAATCCTACTGAGGCAAGGTATTTAGAGACTGTGTCACGTGACCCAGATATCAACCAAACTATACGAGATGGGCCTGACTGCTGCAGCCTCTGGAGACGAGCTATCGGAGCTGCAAAGAGAAGATACCTACATCCCGACAATCTCTATTCACAACAAACCCAGTAGAGAACCATAGAACAAGGGATTCAGTGCTTGATAGAAATGGCGGTGGTAGAAATTGTCTTCTCAGAAGACATAGCAAACCCAGATCCGATTATAGACCCAAATAGAATAGAATGTACACCTGTGATGTAGCAGAAACTCCTAAAGCTTGGGCCATCAGAGTATGCTTCTGCTTTAGCAATTATGAAGCGAGATGACGGGCATGAGACTGTGCGTGATATGACAAAGAAGCTCCGAGCGTATGCAGATGTTGTGCATAGCCCAATGAATGCAAGAATCTCAGCTGTAGAAACAAATCTGCAGAAACTAGAAAATAAGATAGAGAACAATCATGAGAAACTAAGTAAAGAAATTAAAAACAGCCTTCTCCAAATTTCATCAGTACAGATCAAAAGTTCTGTTACCCCACGCAGATGCCCCTCAGCTAGGAAAACTAGATACACTCCACGACATGAGTTGTAGTATTTCCTGTGTGACAGTAGAGAAAACATGAACAGGTAAGATAGACAACCCACTACTGTCCTGGCACAACGAGTGCGTGAATTGAAAGAAGGCAAGACTCAGAAAAAACTCCACCAGAAGGGAAGTAGCTCCAGTCAACATTTCTGATCCCCTCGAAGGAACCTCTAATACGCATGCCCACCATGGCTAAAGGAGCCCTACCTCTAGCCAGGTAGAGGCCAGGGAAAACCGTATTTTTTGGACAGTATGAATTCAGTGGCCTGGCATATCAGAGACACAAGAATACGAAGCTTTAGTTGACACTGGTGCACAATGCACGATAATCCCATCACAACATGTGGAGACAGAAGCTGTTTCTATTTCCAGCGTGACAGAAAGATCACAAGACTTGACCCTGGTGAAAGCTGAAGTGAGCCTGACTAGAAGAAAGTAGAAAGAAAATTCCATTGTGACTGGCCCAGAAGCTCCATGTATTTAGAGTATAGACTTCCTCCGAAATGGATATTTCAAAAACCCAAAAAAACTCAAGTAAGCATTTGGGATAGCTGCTGTAGAGACAGAGGGCATTAAGCAATTGAACACCTTGCCTGGACTGTCAGAGAACCCACCTGCAGTAAGACTCCTGAAAGGGGAAGAGCAACAAGTACCGATTGCAACCTCGATTGTGCACCGCCAACAGTACCGGACAACTCGTGATGCCGTAATTCCCATTCACAAACTAATCCATGAGCTGGAGAGCCAAGAAGTAGTCAGCAGGACCCATTCATCCTTTAACAGCCCCATCTGGCCTGTGCGAAAAACTGAAAGAAAATAGAGATTAACTGTGGACTATCGTGCCTTAAATTGACTCCACCTCTGAGTGCTGCCATGCCAAACATGCTGAAGCTCCAGTATGAGCTAGAGTCCAAAGCAGCAAAGTAGTATGCCACTACTGACATTGCAAATGCATTTTTCTCCGTTCCTCTGGCAGCAGAGTGCAGACCTCAGTTTGCTTTCACCTAGAGGGGCGTGCAGTACACGTGGAACCGATTGCCCCAAGAGTAGAAACACAGTCCCACCATTTGTCATAGACTGATCCAAGCTGCATTAGAAAAGGGTGGAGCTCCAGAACATTTGCAATACATTGATGACATCATTGTGTAAAGAGACACAGCAAAAGAAGTATTTGAGAAAAAAAAAAGAAACCATCCAGATTCTCCTGGAAGCCAGTTTCGCCATAAAAAAGAGCAAAGTCAAAAGGCCTGCCAAAGAGATCCAGTTCCTAAGAGTGAAGTGGCAAGATAGACGGCGTCAGATTCCTACTGAAGTTATCAATAAAATCACCACAATGTCCCCACCAACCAACAAAAAAAAGACGCAAGCTTTCCTGAGAGCTATAAGCTTTTAGAGAATGCACATTCCTGAGTATAGCCAAATTGTGAGCCCTCTCTACCTGGTTACCCGTAAGAAAAATGATTTCCACTGGTGCCCTGAACAGCAAGCTTTCACCCAGATCAAGCAAGAGATTGCTCATGCAGTAGCCCTTGGCCCAGTCAAGACAGAGCCAGAAGTAAAAAATGTGCTTTACTCTGCAGCTGGGAGCCATGGTCTGTCCTGGAGCCTTTGGCAGAAAGTACCTAGTGAGACTCGAGGTCGTCCATTGAGATTCTAGAGCCGAAGTTACAGAGAGTCTAAAGCCAACTACACTCCAACAGAGAAAGAAATCTTAGCAGCATACTAAAGAGTCCAAGCTGCCTCAGAAGTAATTGGCACAGAAGCACAACTCCTCCTGGCACCTCGACTACCGGTGCTGGAGTAGATGTTTAAAGCAGAAGTTCCCTCTACTCACCATGCCACCAATGGCACATAGAACAAATAGATTGCCCTTATCACACAGCGCGCCCGTATGGGAAATCTGAATCGCCCTGAAATTTTGAAAATAATTACAAATTTGCCTGAAAGTGAAGATTTTAGTCTGATTGAAGAAGAAGAGCTGAAACAAGTAACTCATGCGGAGGAAGCTCCACCATACAACCAACTGCCAGCAGACGAAACACGCTATGCTCTTTTCACTGATAATTCCTGTCGTCTTGTAAAGACAAAACGAAAATGAAAAACAGCTGTGTAGAGCCCCACACGACGGGTTGCAGAAGCTAAAAAAGAAGAGAGTAGATTGAGTCAATTCGCTGAGCTCAAAGCCATTCAGTTAACCCTAGACATTGCTGAAAGAGAGAAATGGCCAAAGCTCTACCTCTATACCGATTCATAGATAGTAGCCAATGCTCTATGGAGTTAGCTGGAAAAGTAGAAAAAGGCTAGTTAACAGCGTAAAAAAAAAACAATTTAAGCAGCTGAAGAGTAGAAAGACATCGCTAGCCGGGCATAGAAACTACCTGTGAAAGTCCGCCATGTACACGCCCATGTCCCCAAGAGCCGAGCCAGTGAGGAACACTGAAACAACAAACAAGTAAATCAGGCTGCAAAAATAAAAGTGTCCCAAGTAAACTTAGATTAGCAGCATAAAAGAGATTTATTCCTGACTCGATAAGCCCATGATGCCTCAAGCCATCAAAGCAGAAATGCCACCTATAAGTGGGCACGAGACCGAGGAGTAGATCTAACCATAGACTGCATCTCTCAAGTTATCCATGACTGTGAAACGTGTTCTGCCATCAAGCAAGCCAAGCGAGTAAAAACCCTGTGGTATAGTAGAAAGTAGTCAAAATACAAGTATGGTGAAGCCTGGCAGATTGATTACATCACACTGCCTCAAACCCACCATGGCAAGCACTATGTGCTCACAATAGTAGAAGCCACCACTGGGTGGCTGAAAACCTACCCTGTGCCTCATGCCACTGCCCGTAACACTATCCTGGGCCTTAAAAACCAAGTCCTGTAGAAGCATGGTATCCCTGAGAGAATTGAATCAGACAACAGGACTCATTTTAAAAATAGCCTCATAAACAACTTGGCTAAAAACCATGGCATTAAGTGAGTATACCACATTCCTTATCATGTACCAGCAGCTAGCAAAGTAGAACAGTATAATAGACTGTTAAAAACCACCCTAAAAGCACTGGGTGGGGGAACTTATAAAAATTAAGAGCGACATTTAGCAGAAGGCACCTGGTTAGTCAATACACGAAGCTCCATCAACCGAGCAAGTCCTGCCCAATCTGAGCTTCTACATACAGTAAATAGAGACAAAGTCCCAGCAGTACATGCCAGAAGCTTGTTAGAGAAGACTGTCTGAATTAATTCTGCCTCACATAAAGACAAACCCATCCGTCATGTTGTCTTTGCTCAGAGACCAAAGTGTCCTTAGTAGATAATGCAAAAAGATGAAGAAACACGATGTGTCCCTCAGAAAAATTTAATTTTCAGTGAAAGCCACATGTAAAGTTAAGATAGCAACATATTACCTTTTACTAAATGACATTATTTGTACATAGTTATATGTATATATGTATATATGTATATATATATGTATGTATATATATGTGTATATATATATGTATATATATATGTGTAAATATATATGTGTGTATTTAAAGTTAAAAAATGTTAAAGTGAGCTTTAAGCCAACGATATAAAATAAGGGGTAGAATGTCTTGGAGTGATGTTATGATAATCCTTTATTCTCTATCGTTGGCTTATATGCTCAAAAAAATGTGGTCCTGTCACTTTAACTACATTCAGTCACAGAGAGAAACGCGGGTTGTTTTGAAAACTTTTTCCCCAAGCCTCGCTGAGGGGGAGCAAGGAAGGGGGAGGGAGGATTCTTGCTCTCTTCAGAGACTGCGCGCGGGGATGGCTGTTGGAGTGGGCTCTGTTCCGGATTTTTTTTTCATTTTTTTCTTCGTTTGGACCCCTTTTCTTCTATCTGCTTTGTCGCCCAAAAACCCAAGGGAGCCCAGAGGACAGCAGAGCTCTCAGGGAGCTCTGCCCAGCCCCCCCAAGGGGGCCCAGAGGGGAGAAGCTACATCTGAGGAAAAAAGACTTTTAATCAGGTTTAATAACTCCTTTCCCCCTTAGTTTTCCCCTTCCCCTGTGCCTTGCAGGGCACTGTGTGTGGTTTTATTAAATAAATAGTTTTTTCTTCACTGCCATCTAAAAAATTCTGTTGTAGGTGGAAGAAAGAGAGTCAGAGCCCTTAGCTCTCAGAAAAGAAAAAATTTTATCATTAATCCAAGACACGTTGTCATTATCTATTTTTATGGAAACACACATTGTTCTTAAGCAAACACAGCCCTGACCAATATATACAAGTACTGTTTTCTGACTAGTATCCGGGTGAACTTCAAAGTGGCAAATGCTTTGCTCAACATCTAAAAATATATCTTTGGCATTAATTGTGTTACTCTCACAGATAAACCCTTGTTGTTCTCGTGTAATGCATGATTCTAAATTTACAGTTTGCCATTTCTTATCAACCATCCTGGCCCATGCTCTGTGTTCAGAAGGGTAAAGCACTGCTCCATCGTGGTTTAATCCTAAAGGAACAATTGGGTGTGTTACATAAACTGTGGCATTGCATATAGTAAGTACAAAGGCTGTAGCTGTGTTAGTAATTGGGTTATAGGTGAAGTTTACTAAAGTCCACCAAGATTGGAGCTTCTTTTCCAGTTTGGTGGCATTATCCCAAACAGCTTTTCATACTTCAATAGGGAAAACACCTTCATTTCCTTCCCTTATAATTAAAGAAGCTGCTGATTGCATCCATAATTGTGCTTGTATGCAACTAAGAGCAAGGGACACATTATTTTGAACTGCTCCAAGTGCATCTATTATTAATTTATGATCCTGATTGTTAGCCTTTGCAAGATCTGGAAGTACCTTTGAAATTTGCCACTGACCATTTCCTAACGCTAGTAAAGAAGATTGTAAAGGTTGTTTCAGTCTTGTTAGGTCACTGGTTGTGGTGGCCAATTTATTCATTAGTATCTCTGAATCAATCTCATTTAAAACACCCAATCCTGTTCCTAACACTCCAGTTAAATCTCTTCGTGTTCTGCTCCTGAAGATTTCCTGCCTCTGTAACCATGTTTTCCAGCCTTCGAAAGATGTCTTTAAAAGAGAGGAGCAGGCTGGTTGAATTTCAGAAACATTAATTTGCATCAGTAATTCTACATGCTTAAGAGACCGTTCTGGGTTAAACAACAATTGCTGTTGGCCTGTGTTTCTTATCACATATGGGCCAACTTTGTAAATTTTTGGTTGAAGTGTTAGTTTAGGAGGAATAAGAGTGTTAATTTGGGAGGACTCTTGTTTTGGTCTGGTGTGGCGTTGCGTCCCCGAAAAGCAGCTGAAAGCCCCAACGCCACACCGAAAGGCAGTTGGCTGCGCCGTGACACGCGCCGGGCTGCGCCGGAGCCGGGGAGCACGCAGGGGCGGCGTGGAGCTTGGGGGACAGAAGCTCAGCAGGAAATGAGGTAGAACGAAGAAATGTACGGACGCAGTCTGTGGTCTTCCAGGGAATTTATTAGGATCTTCGGGTGAGGGTCCAGGGGCGGTGAAAGGGGACGGAGAACCGGGATGGGCGGAGGGGCTGAAAGCCCCCAGACTGCGACCCCGAGCACACGATGGCAGGGGATCATAAGGGAAGGGAAAAGGGGAGGAGTTAGCTCCGGAGAGCCAACCCGGGAAGGCCAGAGGGAAGAAGGAAAGGAGTACACACCAATAGACTACTGATAGGGGAGGATACATGATTCAAAAGAACCAATAACATACAGAGCTAAGGAGAACAAAGCAGAAACTTCTGGAACGCAAGCCACATGGGGGGGGGGAGAGTGCAGAGACACACTGCTACAGTCTAGCTACCACATTCATTTTAAATTTCTGAATTAAACCGAAGAGTGTTGGTTCAGTAGGTTTAGATCTCCACTGACACACTGCATAAAAAGGATGAACCATAGTAAGATTAAACCAGCAGTCACTTTGCTCTTCCTTACAAGACTTGGTAATTTCGACATTAATGTCACTTGGGTCACCGGAAGTCTTGTTACTAGTGAATTTCTGGAGACAACACAAGGAAAACACATCTTGTTTAACACAATTCCAATCCTCAGTAGGACATAGTTCTTTTAAAATGCCAGAGTGAATTTTGGATGCCAGATTGAAATCCAAAAAATGGCCAAGAACTATAATAGAAGAGGCTTTTTCATATTGGAAACCAGGTTCTATTTTCCTGCATCCCACCTGGATTTTTTCATTAATGATACCAGGTAGGGTCATGATCCACTCGTCTCAATTCCAAACCCATTCAGGTGGGTGGTAAATTTCATCATCATGCATTACAATTATAGCCAAATCTGGACGGCTGTCTGTAGGGTAGCTTCCCTGAAAGCTGGTATGCCCTATGAGGGCTTGTGACCAAGGCCATTCAGTATTGCCCTGGCTAGAAGTACCTTCTTTTTCTTGAAGTATGGTTATAATTGTGAGAACAGCAATGAGAGTAACTTTTCTAATTGCATTCATTTTACCCGGGTAAATTTCAATTTCAGTTCATTATCATTAGAAGCCACTTTCCAAGGGGTCTCTGGAGCCTTCTTCACTCGAGTATGATGAATCCAGGCATTCTGTTCTTTGATTTTGATCACAGTGAAAGTGGTAAGGAGTACTTGAAATGGTCCTTCCCACTGTGGTTCCAAAGTTTTCTCTGTAAGAGACTTAACATAAACATAATCTCCAGGTTGAATGTTGTGTACTGGGCTGTCTAGGCCCCAACTCCGAGATCCAGCCACATGCTTTTCAATTTTCCTGAGTTGCCTACTCAAGGCCACCATATAGGTGGTCAGTGTTTCCTCCCCAATTTGGGTGGATAATCCTTTCTGTACTCTGTATGGTCTCCCATAGAACATCTCAAAAGGACTTAGTTTTTCTTTGGTTCTGGGTTTAGTTCGGATTCGTAATAATGAAAGTGGAAGAGATTGGGGCCAGGACAAATTGGCTTCTTGCCCCAATCTTACAATTTGCTGTTTGATTAGGTGGTTCATTTTCTCCACATGACTACTTGATTGAGGGTGGTATGGGGTGTGAAGCTCCCAATCTATGCCCAAATGATGGCTAACTTTTTGTACCACCTTTGCAATGAAATGTGGTCCTCTATCTGAGGACATCATGGCTGGAACTCTGAAGCGTGGTATTATTTCTTGTAACAATACCTTGGTTACCTCCCGGGCTTTGACAGTTCTAGTGGGAAAGGCTTCTGGCCATCCTGAAAAGGTATCTGTTAATACCAACAAGTACCGATACCCCCCTTTTCTTGGGAGTTCCGAAAAATCAATTTGCCACTGCTGTCCTGGCCCATTCCCTTTGCCAATTTGGCCCAATTTTGGTTTGGGGATATTTTTAGGGCTAGTCTGGAGGCAAAGGTCACACTGTCAGGTTACTTGTGTGATGGTAGCATATAAATTTCTGGCAGTAATTTTTTCAATTAAATATTTGTGTAGGGCATCTATTCCCCAATGTGTCTTTTGGTGTTCTTTTCTTACTAATGCCCACACTAAATGAGAGGGAATGACCAACCTCCCCTGTGCAGTAATAGCCCAACCTTCTTCATTATATGACCCATTCTGATCATCGATTAGTTTTCTGTCCTCTTTATAATAGGTTGGCTTACCTTCTAGGGAGATTTGGCCGTCTGGAATTAAAGCCCCTTCAGTTGTCACGTCACCTTTTGCTGCTTCTTTTGCCTCTCTGTCCGCCAGATCATTTCCTTCTTCCAATTCTGAGCTCACTTTCTGGTGTGCCTTAATGTGCATGATTGCTACTTTTTCGGGTAGCTGGACTGCTTCCAACAGCTGGGTTATCTCTTGTGCATGTTTAATGTTTTTTCCTTGTGAGTTCAACAGTCCCCTTTCTTTCCAAATGGCTCTGTGTGCATGTACAACTCCAAATGCATACTTTGAGTCTGTATAAATGTTTATCTTTTTTCCTTTTGCTATTTCCAAAGCACGGGTTAAAGCAATTATTTCAGCTTTCTGGGCAGAAGTGTTTATTGGTAGGGGTCCAGATTCTATTACCTTTTTGCTGGTGGTGACTGCATACCCTGCATGTCGCTTTCCACTGATGACATAGCTGCTCCCATCGGTAAACCAGGTCTCTGCATCATCCAAAGGTGTATCCTTCAGATCTGGACGGCTGGAGTATGTGGCTTCAAAAGTTTCCAGGCAGTCGTGGTCCACATGCTCCCTGTTGTTTCCACTGAGGAAAGAAGCTGGGTTGACAATGTTAGTGACCATTATTTCCACATCGTCCTGCTCCACCATGATGGCTTGGTATTTCAGGAACTTCTGTGGGGAAAGCCAGTGTCCACCTTTCACTTCCAGCACTGCAGACACTGTATGGGACACTAGCACAGTTATTTTCTGACCCAAGGTAAACTTGCGTGCCTCTTGGATGTTTAGCACGACTGCTGCGACAGCCCTAAGGCACCCTGGCCACCCTTTGGCTGCTGCATCTAATTGCTTAGACAAATAAGCAACTGCCCATTGATATGGGCCCAGGTCTTGTGCTAATATTCCCAGGGCAATCCCCTGTTTCTCATGAGAAAACAGAAAAAATGGTTTACTCATGTCTGGAAGTCCCAAAGCTGGAGCTGACATCAGGGCATTCTTCAGTTGTTTGAAGGCCCTCGTGGCCTCTTTTGTCCACTGAAGATCTCTGCTTTCCTTTTTGATGAGCTCATACAAAGGTTTTACAAGGACCCCATAACTAAGGATCCAAAGCCTACACCATCCTGTCATCCCCAGGAAAGTCCGTAGCTCCTTTACAGTTCAGGGTTTCGGGGTTTGGCAAATGGCCTCCTTCCGGTCTTGTCCCAAAGTTCGCTGCCCAGCACTGATTTCATAGCCCAAATAAATTACTTTTGGTTTTACTATTTGAGCCTTTTTCTCTGACACCCTGTACCCTTGGAGCCCCAGGAAATTTAGTAAACTTACTGTCCAGAGTACACAGGCTTCTTCTGTCTGGGTAGCTATTAAGGTGTCATCAACATATTGCAATAGCTTCCCTTCTTCAGAGGGGGCTTCCAAGGATTCCAGGTCTTTTGATAGTTGATCCCCAAATAGGGTGGGACTGTTCTTCAATCCTTGAGGCAACACCGTCCAAATGAGCTGAGTTTTGCGTCTGCTTTTGGGATTTTCCCATTCGAACGCGAATATTTTCTGGCTGGCTTCATGGAGATTGAGGCAAAAGAAGGCATCTTTCAAATCTAAAACAGTGAACCAGGTTAGTTCAGGTGTTAGCTCAGTTAGTAGTGTGTAGGGATTTGACACCACAGGATAGAGGTCCTCAGTTATTTTGTTTACTGCCCTTAAATCTTGTACCACCCGATATGACCCATCAGGCTTGCGGACTGGTAAAATGGGGGTGTTAAAATCAGATTTGCACTCTTTCAATAGCCCTAGCTGTAAAAAGTTTTCAATCACTGGGCTAATTCCTTCCTTATCTTCTTTCTTAAGGGGGTATTGTTTAACTCACTGGTCGTTTCATTTCTTTCAACTTAATTTGTATTGGGGGTGCATTTTTAGCTCTTCCAGGTACATTTGTTGCCCATACCCCAGGGAATACTTGATTCATAATTTCTTCACTAATTTCTCCCTCAGCCTCTGTGGTTGTTAGCATTAAACTTAATACTTCAACATATTGTTGATCATTTACCTCCAGAGTAATTTCCCCATCTTTGAAAGAAATGGTTGTTTGTAACTGTTCCAACAGATCTCTGCCCAAAAGGGCTTTTGGAGGTCTGGGCATGTACAGAAATTTGTGAATACCCCATTGCTTTCCCAGTTTATACTTTAAAGGTTTGCAAAAATATGCTTTTTCAGATTGGCCAGTTGCCCCTTGAACCATGATATAATCATCCCCCACCGGCATTAAAGCTTTATTTAAAACCAAATATGTTGCCCCCGTGTCCACCAAAAATTCTATTTCTTTTTCTTTTCCCCTAGCTTCATTATAACCAGTGGATCTGCTAGGGTGGAGTCCTCCGGTCTTCTTCAGTCTTCTTTCACATGTGCGACGACTCCTTCTAGGCCTCATCTTCTTTGCTGGTTTTTCTGTTTTCTTTTTGGACATTGGCTCTTCCAATGACCAAATTCCTTACAGTTAGCACACTGGTCTTTACCTAACTTAGGTGGGCCTTGTCTGGGTGGTCCCTGCCTGGGTGGTCCTTGCTGATGTTTTCCCTTTCTTTCTTCTCCTACTATTGCTACTAACTTTCTGATTCCTTGTTTGTACCCCTCTTCTGAATAACTAACTACTCTCCATGCTTCATTTAATAAGGTCTCTAAGTTTCTCACATCCACCCCCTGAAGCTTCTGAAGCTTGTGTCTAATGTCCCCTGTAGACTGCCCCAAAAACAGATTTACTAGTTGCTGTATTCCTACATCAGATTCAAGATCTAATGTAGTGTGGCAACACATGGCGTGTCTCAGGCGATCTAGGAAGTCAGATGGTGGCTCGGAAGGACCCTGTTTAATTGCATATAATGCTGACCAATTGATGATTTTAGGAATGGCCCTTTCCTTCCCCTTCGCTACCCATTCTTGGTAATCTTTTAATTTTTGCCTTTCTGCTGACCTGTTTGGATCCTAGTGTGGGTCTTGAAGTGGGAAATAATCTTTTACATCTTGTTGTTGTGTTTTATAAAAGTCTTCTGCCAAATCCCCAGCTGTTTTTAAAATTAATTGTTTTTCAGTTTCAGTTAATGCATCCAATAGCAAATGCATATCACTCCAATCTGGATTGTGTTGTTTAATTATAAATCGTAAGTGTTTAGTGGTTCCTACCGGATCAGTTTGATAATTTTTGGCCATCTTTTCCCATGCGTCTAGGTCGATTGTAGAAAAAGGTACCTTAATCAGCACTGCTTCTCCCTCTGGTCCCACTGCTTCCCTTAGGGGGCTTGTAGTGCCTGTTTCCTAGTCCGAGATGCGACAGGGCTGTCTGGGTGAGAGGGAGTTGGAGTCAGTGTTCCTTCGAAGTTCACATCTTCCTGTCTTCTTGGGGAAGGCTTAAGCAGATCGGTTAAATCCTGTTCTTGCATTTCTTGATAAACCTTATCTGATTTTATACATCGCTCTCCAATGCTACAAGAGGAGCAGCGCCTCTTAATTTTTCCCCTTTTGTTTTTGTCTTCCTTTTCAAGGGCTAATACCATAGGGTCAGTGGGAGGTCTAATCCCTCAATCTCTTTGCCATTCGGGGTGATTTCAAAGAGAGAAAAACATATCATCATAAGAGACCTCACCCCATTTTCCTTCCCGTCTTAAAAACAACATTAACCGTAATAGTGTGTTATATTCTAAAGACCCATGAGGAGGCCATCTTATTCCATCATCTAGCTTGTAACAAAGGCCACCACTGAGTTGAAAATTTGATAAGAGTTCTTTTATCTTCTGTACCTCTGTTCCCTGCAATTTCCTTCCAATGTGCTAAAACACAGCCATGTGGAGTTGTTTTAGGAACTTCTTTGCTTTGCCCAGTTCCCATCTTATCTATTTCCTTCTCTTGGTTTTATCTCTCTTCCAGGCAAACCTCTTTTCACACTGCCTTACTGTTTTTTCCCAGTTTTCCTCCTGCACTGACCAGGTTTCAGGAACTAAATGACTCTTTCCACACACTAAGGCAATAACAGCTGCTTCTGACCACTCTGTCACAATAGATCTTTCATTAAGATCTCTGCTCTTTATATCAGCTATTCTATATCGAGCTTGAATTTCAGAATCCTCACACGCTGGACACCACTTTGATCTCAAACGAAAAACGCAATACCACATTTTCTGACATGCAGCACACTCACACAATGCCCAAACCTTACAGTAATGATTTTTACATTCAAAACAAAAAGGTATTTTTGGCATCAGGCAAGCATCTAATTTCTTTCACTCAAACCAAGCTGCTATGAGAGAGAGAGAGAAAAAAAATAAATCAAGATTAATTACTAAGAGGGGGGAAAAAAATAAAAACAACCACTCTTTCTATGCTCCTCTTTTCACTAAATAAATTAACTCAATCTTCTCAATATTTTCTAAAATTACACTGCTAACAAGGGACTTGGTGTTTTTGTCCACACAAAACTTTTATAATGCTCCAACTTTATTCTCTTTACAACCTGCCCAGTCGTCCTCTGACAGGTTGGCAAAAAATAATATCTCCTAACTCCGCAAGCCTGCAAATCTGACACTGTGTTAAAACCCACTAATCATACTGTGGCGCAGCTACTGTACTACATCCACATAAAGCCAAAGGTCTGGGGTCTGGCTCTTTTGATGTAGCCACCAGAAAAAAACAGTGTCTTTTAACTGGCCGCGGTATAAAGTTTTCCTTTATTCACTTACCACTACAATTTCAATCAACTGCATACACTCACCCTAACACAACAATAAACACTTAATACAACACTACAAGCGCTTTTACGACCACAACAACAAGTTACAACAAAAATTCCAAAAACCCACACTCATATACCAAAGCTAATAATTCACAACCATACCCAAATATTCATTCCAACTTTATTAAACCACTTGCTTCATCACTTCACCAACCAATCCTTCACTTGCTTCACACATGCAGAGTAATCTGCATCACATACACACACAAACACAACACCGGTGTAAACAACAGTTCAAACTAGTTTCCTTTCAAACTAGTTTCCTTTGGGATTCACTCGATCCACCACCAGGATCACTTGCGGCCGCCCTATCGGACAGCGAATCCCCCCTTGCCAGCTAAGGACAGCGAATTACCTCGCCGGTTCCCAGTTCCCCTAGCTGGTCACTTGCAAGCTCAATCCACTCAGGGACGATGCTGCGCACAGAGACATCTCTCTGTGACTTACCAGCATCCCTAGCCACACGTATACGACTTACAGGCTTCCCTATACCCAAAACACACCCCGTTTCTCCGCCGTATCAGATGATCGTTGTTTGCCCCTGCAGTGAGCGGCCGAGGAGCGGAGGTCCTCCAGGAAAATCCCGGGGTGTGCCTAGGATGTCAGCCCCTCAGTCGATCCTGCAGCCAGGCAAACCTTGTCCACCTGGGGTGCCAAAATGAGGCGCGGATTGACTCCACAACTCAAATAGTTATGAAGTAGATATGCGTTTATTCCAGCTGGGGTGCATGGGGGGTAGCCCCTCCAGAGACATGCAGGCCATCAGCAGCACTTTACTTGGTTTATATTAGGTTACAGGCTACATATGCATAAAGTTACACAAAGCCCCTATACATATTCATTACCTATCCCCGCTTTGTATTATAATGGGTTCAAAGTTCATTTAAAAATGCTCACGCAAGCACAGTGTCACAGATTAATTGTGGGCGAGGGTCCTGAATGATTAATGAGGGCGAAATCAGTAGTCTTCTTAAGGATGAACTGCTCACCCTGTTCCCTTGCGCATGCTCCCTTGGTTCTTGGTCCAAGTCCAAGCCTTAGAACCAACTTGTACCAGTTCTGGGGTCCGAGGGCAGGATGTTCGGTCACACTCAGAAGTTTTTCTCAATTATTTGGCTCTCTTCTCTATATCCTCCCCGATACTAGGTAGGCACAAAATCATTAAGTGAATAATAAATTGTCTTCAGCAAGCAAATCTAAGTAAATCATTATCCAATCTCTGGCCTTCTAAATCAGTTCAAAAATTATTATTATTATCCAGCTTCTATTTCTTTTAAATTAATAAATTCTAGCTCCCCCTAAATCACCATAATTGCATTTTAGCTATTATAGTTTTGTAATTATGCATTTATTGTATGTGTATGTATGTCAATGTGTTCTATTTTTGTATGTTTGTTATTTTCTGTGTCTATTAAATGGTATTTTACATCATATTAGACTAATCAGCCAAATATCAAAGAACCTTGCGAACGGGACCGAGTCTTGGGGTTTTAGCTACCCTAATCTGTTGCTAGAAACCTGGAAAACTGCGGAAACTCATAAGGCTCCTGTCTCCCTTGCAAGACACCATCCATTTAAGCTTTTGTGCTAATTTATTCACGTGTGCATATATAAGCTGTTTGGTTAAATTTGTCTTCAAAAAAAAAAGCCCCTACCTGTGGGAGTTCAGGGTGGAGCTGCAGGGTCAGAGGGCTGCAGAAGTCTTTTGTTATCAGTTAATGTGAAACATTAAGAGAGATAAGCTGAATCTCCCCTAGCAGGGGCTGCAACAGAGAGTAAGACAAGACTGTGTTTACCTTATCCATAAGTGATTAGCAGGAGAGGTTAAGCGAGATGACAGTGATCAGTAGCCCTTAAGAAAAGTAAAATGTAACCCTGGAAACCAAAGTTTTTGTAATGGCTAAGCTATAGTTTGTAACAGTATAAAAAGACATGCTCTGTACAATAAATCGGACTTTGCATGAACCAGGCTCAGTTCCTGTATCAATCACCGACACCTACCAAAACCATCTGTTTAATATAGAAAGTTAGCTGCTTAAAGCTACTCAGAACTTTGAGGAAAGAATGCTTAAGGCTCATTACTCCCATTTGCTATCCTCAAAACCGAGGTTTATTAAAATGGGATTTTTAGTCAAAATACTATTTTAAACCTCTGTTTGAAGAAATCTGTTACAGTTGCATTCAAATCACTGATGACAGACCAAGGAGGTCCCAGTGCCCTGAGCTGGAGGACCATGACTGTGAGAATAATAAACTCACAGTTGACCCCGAACTTGTCCAGGATCTGCTGCTTCAGCTGGACCCCTACAAATCTATGGGGCCTGATGGGATTCATCCAAGAATCCTCAAAGAGCTGCTGGTGTCATCACAAAACCTCTCTCGATGATTTTTGAGTGGTCTTGGTTTTTGGGAGGAAAGGGTTGAAACCAGAAGATTTGGTGAGAAGGGACTAGTGCTCAAAGTGACCTTGCAGCTGGGAATGCTAAGAATGTCAGTGTTGGAAAACTCCATTTATTATGCCTAGTGTTGTTCATCCTCTGCCTGTTTTGAGAAGCAGAATTCCTATGAAGAGATAACACACTCTCACAGACAGGCTTGAGCCTCCTGCTGGGAGAGAGAGAGATCATAAAAGCACAGCCTTGTGATACACTGCATGTGCATGAAGCCCTTTGATATATTGGGGCTGGCAGTAGGCCCCCTCGTCTGCTAGGATGAACTGAGACTAACGGAGCTTGTGTCCCCATGTGTCTCTGCTGCCCAGTGTTGTTAGCGTGGTAATGAAATCTACTCTTTGCATTTCATCTGTGGCTTGGTGGTTGCCCTGGGTTACTTGTATGTGTTGATTCATACACCTGGGAATCTGGAGAGGTCCCAGCTGACTGGAAGCTGGTGGACATTGTCCCGATTTTTAAGAAGGAGGACCCTGGAAATGACAGGCTTGTCAGTCTCGCTTCAGTGGCTGGTAAAATCATGGAAAAGATTATTCTGGGAGGTATTGAAAAACACCTGGAGGACAATGCAGTCATCAGTCACAGCCAGCACAGCTTCATGAAAGTCCTGCTTATGAAACCTGATTTCCTTCTATGACAAGATAACCCACCTGGTTGATCAAGGTCAGCCAGTTGATGGAATCTTTTTGGATTTCAGCAAAGCTTTTGATACTGTCTCTCCCAGGATCCTTCTGGACAAACTGTCCAGCCTCCAGCTGGATAAACACATTATGCAATGGGTGAGCAACTGACTCTCGGGTTGGGCACAAAGGGTTATAGTGAATAGGGTGACACCAGGCTGGCGACCAGTCACTAGTGGGGTTCTGCAGGGCTCCATCTTATGACCAGCACTCTTCAGCATCTTCATAAATGACTGGGACACAGGACTCAAGGGGATACTAAGTAAGTTTGCCGACGACACTAAATTGAGAGGAGCTGTTGACTCCCTCAAGGGCAGAGAAGCCCGGCAGAGAGACCCAGACAAATGAGAGGGTTGGGCAATCACAAGGACAAGTGCCGGATTCTGCACCTGGGATGGAGCAACCCTGGATGTACAGACAGACTAGGGAATGAGATGCTGGAGAGAAGCTGTGGGGGAAACTGGTCAATGACAAGTTGAATATGAGTCAACAGTGCCCTGGCAGCCAGGAGGGCAAACCGTGTCCTGGGGGGGCATCAAGCCCATCATTGCCAGCCAGTCAAAAGGAGGGGATTATCCCACTCTACTCTGCACTGGGGCAGCCTCACTTTGAGTCCTGGGGGCAGTTTGGGGGTGCCATAATATAAAAAAGATATTAAGCTATTAGAAAGCATCCAAAGGAGGCCACAAGGATGGTGAAGGGTCTGGAAGGGAAGCTGTATGAGGAGCTGTTATGATCTGATTATAATAGATGCCTCTGCCTGAAATAAAGTGCAATTGAGACTGTATGCCAAGGTCAATAGTACGGAATTTATTTAACAGTAAACGAGAGGTAGAGAGATAGAAAGAAATAGGAAGAAAGAAGGGAGGGAAAGAGAAAGAGAGAGAAAGATTAAGCAAAAGATATCACCACCAGTGGATTCCTGCAGTGTTTTGTTGGTCCTTCTTCACCCTTGTCTTCTCACTGGTAGAGGTCCCAGAGTCATTCTTTTGGAGGTACCCCCTCTATACAGTCCAAGTTCCAGGTATCCAACGGGTGGTCGCAGATGTTCTCACAATTTGGGCTGGCATGGGTGTAAGCAGTGGTTTCCTTTCCCATAGTCTGCACAGTGGAATTTTGTGCAGTGTGCTAATTCCAAACTTTCACCTCTGTTTAGGGCTGGAATTAGTGCCTTCTTTTTTGCCATCTGTGCTTATCTAAAGTTCCTGTTGTGGTGGCTTATATTATGGAGACTTGCTTCTTTGACAGTGTTTTGAGACATTTCACTGCATTCTTTAAGTCTTCACAGGAGCAGCTGAGGTCACTTGGTTTGTTCAGTCTTGAGGAGATTGAGGGGACACCTCATTCCGATCTTCAATATCTTCATGGGGGAAAGCAGAGGAGAAGGTACTGACCTCTTCACTGTTGTGACTGTCTTGAGGATGGTTTTTTATCCCATATCCATTTTTGGTTTTGTTTTTGTTTTGTGTCTGGGGTGGTTGTTGCCCCCCACCCCCCCTTCCCTTACCCGGCTCTGGGAGTATTGTGATGAGTGAGAGCCAGCCCGGGATTTCCTGTGAGAGTTGGGGGTGAGGGACAGTTGCTTCCTTCCAGTGGTGCGATTTCGTCTCCACGGCCATGCTGTGCGATCCCTCTGAGGAGAGACACTGTTCCCATGTGGATTTTGCACATTCTTTTTCTTTTCCTTCAGCACTGTGACTGGGTTTACTGGCTCATCTCTCTGCTTCTCTGCTGCTTGGGAGCCCAGAGCCAGTGCATGCAGCGCCGGGACCCGGGATCACCCCGGCCCCTGCCAGGGCTACCCCCTCTGTGCAGCCTGACCCTAGGACCAGCCATCACCAGTGAGCAACCCAGGGGAGCGATTCCCTGCCCAGTCCTGCTGTTCTCTGCTGCTGCTTCAGGGCTTCTTGTTACATTTTAACCCCATGTCCGGAAACCCCGTGGTTTCTGGCATGGCCCCGGAGTCTCTGCTACACTGTGTTTGTCACCCTGGGTATGCTTGCCTCTGCTGTTCCAGCTTGCTGCTTCCAAGGTTCCTGCTATAGCCCATTTTGCCATCTGGAGGGGCACCAGGATTGGCTGCCCCTGTAGGTTTGTAAAGGAAGCCCCTTTTCTATCTCTCCTGCCGGCTGTCGCCATTAACTGCATGAAGAGGTGGCTGAGCTCTCACCACAGTGCCCCCTGCAGCTGCGGGAGAATAATTGCACCCTGCCCAGCCGGGAGCCAACAGCGCCCCTGCTGGCTGTGAATATAACTACACCAAAGGGGAAAGTGCTCAACAGCTGAGGAAAGGCTGTTATTGGGTTTCTGGTTTTGTTTGCTGTTGCTGCCATTGTTGTTTATTTGCCTTGTTATACATATATATATATATATACACACTAGTAAATAACTGTTATTCCTTTTCCCATAGCTTTGCCTGAAAGCCCCATAATTTCAAAGTTATAATAATTCAGAGGGAAGGGGGTCATATTTTCCATTCCAAGGGAGGTTCCCGCCTTCTTTGGCAGACACCTGTCTTTCAAACTAAGACAGTGACCAGTGACAGGACTTGAGAAAATGACATGCAGCTGAGTTGGGGGGAGGTTTAGGTTGGATATCAAGAAAAGGTTTTTCACCCAGAGGGTGGTTAAGCACTGGAACAGGTTCCCCAGGGAAGTGATCACAGCACCAAGCTTGCCTGAGCTCAAGGAGCATTTGGCACAGGGTGGGATTTTTGGGGTGTCCTGTGCATGGCCAGGAGTTGGACTTGATGATCCTGATGTGTCCCTTCCGATTCAGCATATTCTATGCTTCTATGAAATCACCATAGGCAAAAAATGATAGTAAAAGAAAGCATCTCATGGACTAAAAATCCTTTTATTTACTTTCAAAAAGATCTCTTTTCACATTTGTGAAAATATTATCTACTCCTATGATTTTAAGTATTAATACAAGATTAGCTACACAATGTGAAATGACAAAGCTTTCACGAGAAGATAAAACTCTCATGGAATTCATACTTAGGTTTTAACCCCTTGTCTCAGGTTAGAGACAAGTCTAGAAAAAATAGAATAAATGCCTCCCCCAAAGAAAAGGGCTTCTGGCACCCCCTCCCCCCACCACAACAGAATTTCTTGGATGAAAGTAGAAAAAACCTGTTTATTTAACAAAACACGCAATGTGCCCTGCAAGGCACAGAGAGAAGGGAAAAGGGGAAAAGGAATTATTAAACCTGAGTAAATAGATGATGGATTTAGAGTCCCTTCTTTCCTGGGCTTAGCTCCCCCTGTCAATGGTCCGGGGGGCTGGGCGGAGTAGCTCCGGCAGCTCCCTGCAGGGTCCCACCAACCGTCTTCCCAGGGGTCATCTGATGTAGGACGAACAAGCAAGCCAAACAGTCCAAGAAGAGAAGAAAAGCAGAAGCCGACCAGGATGTTGCTCTCGCAGTCCCAGGGAAAAGCTTCTCCTTAGCTAACAGCCAAGCAGCTAGCAGCAGCAGCAGCAGCAGCAGCAGCAGCTGGAAGCAAGAAACCGCTCCCCCCACACTTCAAGGCTGAGAAACCTTGGGGAGAGTTTCAAAACAACTCGCACCAGCAGAGCCTCTCCCAGCTGCTGAACCTGGCTTAAAGCAACAGGGTCACATTTTCTGGGCATAAAAGCAGACAATAGGGAATACAGGATTATCATAATGTCACCCCAAGACACCCTAGATACAGTTTAACTTCTGTTAGGCACTTAATGTTAGGCAGACCACAGCACAGGATGGCTTTTAACCATAGGACAAAACCTGGTTCATCCCACATACCTAGAATAGATAATAATCATTTTCAGAAACCCTTTTACAATAAAGAAGACAGTCTTCAGCACAAGAAAATGAAGTGATAGTAAAATTGAGAAAAACCACTTATAGAAAATGACTGAAAAGGGATTTGAAGACATGAACCAGAAAGTCCTAAAGAAAGCAAATACAAATTTAAAAAACCCTTATACTCCACCACTGGAGAACAGCGACAAGTGGCATTCCTTAAGGGTCAGTATTGGGACTGGTGCTATTTAACATCTTTGTTGGCGACATGGACAGTGGGATTGAGGGTGCCCTTAGCGAATTTTCCCATGGCACCATGTTGTGCAGTTGGCACACTGGAAGACAGGATGCCATCCAGAGGGGCCTGGACAGGCTTGAGAGGTAGGTCTGTGCAAAATTCATGAAGTTCAATAAGTCCAAGTGCAAGGTCCCGCACCTGGGTCAGGGCAATCCCAAGCACAACTACAGGCTGGGCAGAGAATGGGTTGAGAGCAGCCCTGAGGAGAAGGACTGGGTGTGTATGTGGACGAGAAGCTCAATATGACCTGGCAATGTGTGTTTGAGGTCCAGAAAGCCAACTGCATCCTGGACTGCATCAAAAGAAGTGTGACCAGCAGGTAGAGGGAGATGATTCTCCCCCTCTGCTCTTGTCTGGTGAGACCCCACCTGGAGTACTGCAGCCAGCTCTGGGGCCCCCAACATAAGAAGGTCATGGACCTATTGGAATGAGTCCTGAGTACCTCTCCTATGAAGACAGGCTGAGGGAGTTGGGGCTGTTCAGCCTGGAGAAGGCCCCAGGGATACCTTATACCAGCCTTCTAGTACACCCTTTAGAGGGCCTACAAGAAAGCTGGAGAGGGGATAACTACTGTGATGCCTTAAATCGCTAGTAAAAATTTTTAGACGCAGACACACAGTATAGGAAAGGGGTTTTACCTTGGTTTAATAGGATCTCAGATGCGCACCGACGAACAAGCAAAAAGCTCAAAAAGCTCCGACGATATCTCTCGTATACAATTTATGGACAGCTTAGATTAGAATACCTATTTAAAAGTCTCCAATAAGAAGTCTAACAAATGAAGTAATTGCCCCCTTATTAAAATTGCCCTCCCCCAAAAGATTACTACTTAGTTTACAAAAAACATGTCTCAGTGATGGAGCTCTGTTCAAGGTTGTGCGTCATGCTTTGCGATTGTGGATATGTTTCGTCTTCTCCAAAGGATTCTGAGCAGGGCAAGGGGTACTAGGGTGATAGACATGTAGGGTTAAGATACAGGGAGTAAAAAGTACAGGAACGGGGGAAGGGTACAAGGTTATATATAAAGAGAGTATAAAAGTAAAATAAAAAATACAAAAAAACCCCATCAGGCATCACTGTCAGTCTCCATTCTCCATTAGACTTACACACAGGCTGCATGGGGCTATTGAAGGGTGAGCAAGTCTTGCAGACCACTCCCTGGCTCTCCAGTTCACAGATCATCTTTTGGATGGGAATCACGCAGTCTCTGTTTGTGCGGTATTGCCGACAATGCACTGTGGTGGTGATAGGTACCTCTGTTCTTCAGCCCTCAGGAGTCCTATTGCAGAAGGGTCCTCTGACAGTCCAGGAAAGGTGTTTAACTGTCTAATGCCTTCTGTCTCCACAGCAGCTATCCCAAAAGCCCAGCTATGTCCTTTTGGGTCTTTGAAATATCCACTCCTGAGGTAATCTATGCTGAGGGTAAATGGGGCCTCTGGTCCAGTCACAATAGGGTGTTTCTTCCACTCCTTCCCAGCCAAGCTCACCTCAGCTTCCAATTGAGTCAACTGTTGAGGCCCCCCTGTCTCCCCAGCAATGGAAACAGGTTCTGCCCCCACATATCCCGATGGCATCAATGTCCTCCCTGAGCTTCTTTTTGAGTTTCTGATGACCCTCTTCAATTCTCTCTTCCAATTTCCAGATATGCTCGGTCAGGTCTGTTTCCACAGACGTGACTTGGGCTTGTGTTGGGACATGGACAGTGTCTTCATATGTCTGGAGTCTTCTCATCATAGCACCCGCTGTCTCATGTTCCTCATTTCATTGCAGCACTGCTAAGAAAATAGGAATATGCTTGTGTCCCAAGTTGTGTGAGTTTCAACCACATCTGTGTTGTACATTTAACAAGGTCTGGACTTCTAGTGGCTTGGTCATCATTTGAGAGAGTGATCTCTAGAACAGCCAGTTCTCTCAAGTGTTGGATTACCTTGCTCCATGGTTTTCCAAGGGCCTTACTGCAGCTGGAAGTCTTCCTGGCAAAGGTATCTCTCCTTCACGGATGTTAGGAGTCACATCCAGAGGCTGAGAGGTCCTGGTTTCCTTGTGATCCCCTGGTCAATACCCACATCACATGACAAAGATCCCAAGTGCCTCGCTTCAATACTGTGTAAAATTGTACCATCACCTGTGGTGTCCCAGACTCAAATCAACCAGCTCAGTATGGACTCATCTGTTCATTAGGTGAAGTCTTTCTGTAGATTGCATAGGTTTTCTAAGGATAGGGATTCGGTGGTTATTTCTGGCTCTGATTCCTCTGCTGGCTGTGAGGGTCCTGCCTCTCCATCGTCATTCACAGATTTGGTCTTGTATTTCCTCCTTTGCACAGGGGTGACTGCTATTGGCTTAGGCTGACAATCAGGTTTAACTGCAGCCTGAGTGACCATGGCATCTGCTGATTTGTTTGCCTTCCCTTCTGGCTGTAGGTTCTGCTGTACAGTATTGAGCAGCGTCCAATAAGCATTAGCTAAGGCCCAACACAGTGCATTAAGTTAGCCCTCTTGGGAACTGCCACTGTAGTTTTCCTTCAAATATTCTGCTACCTTAGCTGGGTTCTGTATTTGTTCAGGGGGCAACTTCCAAACCATTGGAGCAGTATATTTCTTCAAAATCTGACCTATATCCTCCCACATCCCATGCCACTCAGGATTTTGGTGTCTGGCCAACCTCCCTAGAAATCTCTGCCCAGACTCTAAATGTGTTGTAGACTAGAGAAGACATAGTAAAATTAGCAATATGGCTAGACCAAGCAACATGGTGACCAAGGAGTTCTGTACCCAATATACAAATGTTTTGGTCAAAATAGCTCTTTTTTCACTTTCTCTTTCAAGTCTCACATTGGGTGCCAAAATATGTTGTAGTTTTAGACAATTTACAGGGTGGACACTCCAAAATTAGTAACTCCCCCTTAGTTTTCAAACTCTCCCCTTTCACCAATAAGGAGAGACGGATGCAAGAAGATATAAGTGGAAAAAAATAACAGTTTACTAAAAGAAAACAGCAATAACCAAGAAAACAGAAATAACCACTAGATCCAAAGGTGCTGAGCCATGTGGCCCCCCGGGAACAAAGAAAACAAGATGGCCACTGCCTGGGCAGCCCAGTGGCCCAGAGGACAAAGACAAGTTGGTGGAGAAGCCTCACGGCTCAACCTTCTCGCTGGAACAAAAAATATCGGGAAGGCAGGGGCTTATGAAGCGATTCTGGTGGCAGATGGGGGGTTCTGGAATTGCCTGTGGCAGCTCTGGACTTGCACTGTCAGTTTTCCTGCTCCTTTTCTGCAACCGTGGCGGTGTGTGTGTGAGGTCATTCCTGCCACTTGCTGCCTCCTCTTGCCATCTGCTGGACTCGGTGTCGGTGCTGCTGTCTTGGGTCACTACCCCATTGGGGGTGGGGGGGATATGGTTTATTCGGGCACCGAAGAATGGTGGCCTCAGCCCCTCCGGTTCTGGTTGCAGTTCCGGAGCTTTCACTTCTGTGCCCTGCCTTGGGAGTGGCCCCGCTGCCTCTCCTCAGCCCCTTGTCCTGCAGAATCATCCTAGAAGGCTCAGAAATAGGAAATGACCCGCAGGTTGTGCAGTGTCGGGGTCTGCTGATCCCTTCACTAAAGCGAGCAAAAAAAAAATAAAAATTGGTCCCTTTTCACCTGTGGCCATAGCTTTTTCTTTGCCAAAACCATGCCCATGGCTGTGACATGAATGGTATTTGAATAAACAGCACTGAAAATTCCACCCCCTTGTCTATGTACCCAAGACACTCACTAGCATCAAGAAATAGTGGTTGGGGTACTAAACTAGCTTCCTAATACACACAGTAAACACAAAATTATTTTCTTAATTTACAAACCCTATCAGGCTCTAGACCAATGATGTGTTTAGCTTGCTTGAGCAGTGCATAAGCTACAGTATCTAAAAGCCATTTTGCTGATAAGTCAGACCACTCTGGAGTTCAGTTCTTGTTAGAACAAAATGTAACATCTCTATTTATACTCTACATATTAGAATTTTTTATTATAATTATAGAATAAAAACATTCTATAGCAAAGTTAAAGAATAAATAGCAAAGTTAAAGAATAAATTTACATAAGAAAATTTTCTTTAAAATAAAAACTAGCTCAAGAAGGCTCATATTTGTTTAATTATTTTTCATTATTTTATCATTGTATTTCTGTAACATTGTTCATGTTACATTAATAACACAGTATTAATAAACCTCACCATGTTGTTATAATACCTACTATTTTCTTCTCAGATTGTCATTTTAAAATTATTTCTTTAAGCTTTAATGTTATTTTTCTAAATAGCAAACCAAAGAAAGTTATATAATCCTTGTGGAATAAGCCTTTTTCCTTTAACCATACATGAATCCAAAGTAAACTCCTTTATGCTATTTTCATCAGTGTGGGTGGTTGTGGCCACTGTTATGCTAATTAAGGAAGCCTGCAAGCTGACTATGGGGCAGAAAATAACTATGTTCCTCATATGGCACTAGCAGTTTTGGATGAAAAGGGGGGACATTGGCTTTCTCCAAGCAAAATGCTCAAATATCAAGTTGTTCTTTTGGAACAAGATGATGTAGAAACTAAAAACTACATCAGCAGTTAATCAAGCTGCATTCCTGAGTGCCAGAGATCAAGAGGAACTGCTGATTCATGATTGTTTGCATACAGTCGAGCAAATGTATTCAAAAATAAAGTATTTAAAGGAGTGAACTGCGAAGTAATCCAGACTTAGGGTTATTTACAGATGGGAGCAGTTTTGTATGAGAAGGAAAATGAATAGCTGGATATGCTATAGTGACCTCCTCTCATGTAACTGATCATTGCCAGCAAATACCTTGGCCCAGAGAGCAGAACTTATAGCACTGATAAAAGCCTTAGAACTGGCAGATGGTAAGAGAGTAACTATATGGACTAATCCAATGTCTGGGGTAATACATGTACATGGGGCCATTTGGAAGGAAAGAGGGCTTCTTTCTGCCCAAGGAACTTCCATAAAACATGATGAACAAACTTTACAATTCCTGGAAAGCATCCAGAAGCCGCAAGAAGTGGCAGTGATGCACTGCAAAGCACACAAGACTGGGTTCTCCTCTGTAAATATTGGAAACAGGCTAGCAGATAAAACTGCAAAGGAGGCTGCAGAAAATGGTATTTTTGCTTTAGTACCACAAAATAAGGTAGTTCTCCCTGGCTCCAAACCCCAGTACAGTGACAATCGGCGAGAGAGAGCTCACACACCACTTAAGTCATAAAGCAAGTTCCATTTTATTTCACCAAACGAGAAACTTATATACTGTTACAGATGTTTCTAATTATAGCTACACACGTATCCGCAGTTTGTTCTCACATATTCAGGGATTCTCCTGGTGACTCCCTTATTCTTTTCTCATAACACTCTTAACTCCCTAATCTTTCTCATGACATTCTTCTCGCAGCTCAGAAGCACAGCTGTGGTTCCCAGGTTTTAGCTTCTCATGACAGCTTGTTAGGATTTTTACTGAGGCCTGACTATGCTGAGGCTTTGTTCAGGCCTGCTCAACCAACACAAGTTTTGCTGGAAAACTGTGTTTTCCAACAAATTCCCCCGTTTTGTTTGTGAGAACAGACATTGTCTGTTATCAGATTAATTTGCTTTGCTATAAGTAATTTTTATTACTACAATTATTATAAATTTACTTAAGGAAATATCACTAGTTATTTAGTTATGTTGCCACGGTTCAGGAATTGCCATTGCTGAAAACATTCACTTCACAGGCAAAGCTTGGAGAACTTTTCTCGGATAAGGACTCCAAGTTTACCTGAAAGAAGGTTTAGCTTTTATAAGCTCAATTTGGCAAGTTAAAATTACTTGATCACATTTTGGTGCAGAAACACTTGGGACTCATGGCATATTTCCCAGCTAGTTAGGACCGAGGCTTGGCCAGAGCCTAGGCCCTAAGTAGGAGGGTTTTCTTAGAATATGTTATAAACAAGCTTTGATTAATATCAATAAGGAGAATGTTTTAACATGTTACTATTTTTGCAGATAACTATATAAGGTGAGGTGAAATATTTGAAAACAGTGGACATTATTATTTAATTTTAACTAAGGAAGATAAAACTGCAAAGGCTTTTGTGAATAATAATATAAACTAACAAATTTAAATCTTAAAATTAATATTACTGAAAATGAATAAAGCTTAATCTTAACAAATTTGATTTAAAACTAACAAATAGTAAACTGAGTAACACCAAAGAGACTTAACTATAGTTGGACTTAACTATAATGGAATTTAAAATTAATATCACTTTAACAAAACTTAACTCTAACAGAATTTAAAACTTAACTGAATTTAAAATTTTAAGCAATTTGCCATACTTTTATTATTTCAATCTTGCTTAGCTTTCGTCTTAGGTAAACTTACTAAGGTATTACTTAAATCTATCTTTAATGACACTTTTCAGGTAGCTTAAACTATTTAGTATAACTTTACTCATAGGTTTCATCCACACATCAAAACTCTCAAGAAATCAAAACTACACTCTCAGCAGGCCTGCAATATTCACACATACACACAAACACTGTCTTAAGCAACACTTTAGCAAAATTCAGCTTTTGTTCAAGGCTTTAGCAAACAAGGTGTTATTACTTAGGATAATTATATTGTTACAATACTTTTTCATTTGTGAAGAGCTGGAAACAAGTACAAACTATAACTTGTTTGCACTAAACAACAGGGTACTCTGAAAACACATTCACAAATTGCTTTTTGGAGCTTTGACAAGGGCATCTTGGGATGCAGCTGGTGCTTGCTTGCATCACTCCCAGCAACGGTCTCGGTCTCGGTGTTGGTCTCAGCGAGCAGAAAGTGCAGCTTGGTTCTGTGTTGTTGGTCAGCTTCAGGAAAAGCTGACACTTAGCAATGGGCGTTTCATCCGGCAAAGCGAATAATTAGAGGTCTTGGGGGGAACAGCTGGAGAACGTGTTCAAAGATCTGTATCTGCAGCTCCGATTCCGGTATCAGTTTGTTGTTTCTGCTGGCAACGCTGTTGGTTAGTTTTGGTTCGCTGCTGAAGCTGTCAATCATTTCTTCATCCTTGGGGAGGGGTAGAGTTTAGGACCTCACCACAGATGTAGCAGTTGGGGCGGTGAAGGAGGCGTGGATGGCTCGCGGCTCCGCCTACCGGGGTACCCTCTGCAACTTCCACTTTCTTTGCCAGTTGACCGGAAACCATGGTTGGAGCAACTTCCGCTACAGGTCTCTGCGTGCAGGATTCAGGTGGCGTGTGGCGGAGGGGAGGGGCTGTCACTGCTGCGCGGCCGCCGGTCGCTTTTTGTCTGTTTTTCTTGTTTTTACAAGCTTCTGTGCTGTGAGTATCCCTGTTGCAACGGGAACACCAAACTTTCTCGTTACAATTTTTCCGTATGTGTTCTTTGCTGCCACATCGATAACAACGGGGTGACTGCTGGCTATTCTTGTGCTGTATCTGCGTGGCTTTTGGCAAAAATTCAACAGTGGCACTTTCAAATAAGACAGCTAAGATGTTTTTCGTTGTAAAGTTGTTAAGTTCTATGATACATTGACACAGGAATAGTTTTTTCATCCAATCAGGCATATTAGCTGTTTCAATTGTGCTTAATGCTCGAGTAGTTTGCATAGACTCCGAAGGCACCCGAGGGCTAGATTCGCATTCCTCAATGATCGTTTTCCTTTCACGGGGGAGGGGAGCTGGTAACTGTATGTTTTCAGCTTCTGGCAGTGGCGCGGAGTGCTCTCTTTTTGCTAGCGGTGGCAGCGAGGGAGAGCTACGATTTCCCCCCGGCTGTGTGGCTGCCGAAGTCTTTTGCATGTTAAAAGCAGGACGGAAACTTTTAGGTCTTTCTCTACTCTCTGCGGCTGCCACTCTCTCTGCTGTTACTTTTGCAAATTCTCGCTCTGCTGCATGTTGCTGCAAGCAGACTATTACTTTACTCCACGGTTTGCCAAGCTTTTTTGCAGTTTTATTACCCTCTAGAAGTAAACTAGCTCCATAATTTAACCACTCCTTTACTTCGAATACTGTAGCAGGATTTGTAAAAAATCCATAGGCTTGTCCTACCACGATTAGGCCAGCTAACTGCAATAGAGTGCCTTTACGTAGTCCATGCTTTTCTAAAAAGCATAACAATAAACATTGGGCTACCTCCGTCTCCATTTTGGTCCAGCTGGGTTTAAAGTACCTTGGTCGCCGCCGTCAGAGCGCACCACTGGGGCGTCTCTCTATTTTCCACGGTCGCCAAATGCAGCTTTTACCGAAGTAGCCCTCATGGAAGCAGGTCTTGATCGGCCCGAGCCTTCGGATCCCTCCCCCAAGCAGGGGCGATGATCTTAGCTCACCGGTACCTCTCCGTTCTCGCCGCTTTCTGGAACAGGGTCGTAAACTCTGCTGCCAGTGTCCGTGGTCGTCGCTTCTCAGAGCAGGGTCCTAAGTCCTGCTATCTGTGTCTCCGTATCACGTCGGGGTCACCATTTGATGATCGGCGAGAGAGAGCTCACACACCACTTAATATAAGTCATAAAGCAAGTTCCATTTTATTTCACCAAATGAGAAACTTATATACTGTTACAGATGTTTCTAATTATAGCTACACACGTATCTGCAGTTTGTTCTCACATATTCAGGGATTCTCCTGGTGACTCCCTTATTCTTTTCTCATAACACTCTTAACTCCCTAATCTTTCTCATGACATTCTTCTCGCAGCTCAGAAGCACAGCTGTGGTTCCCAGGTTTTAGCTTCTCATGACAGCTTGTTAGGATTTTTACTGAGGCCTGACTATGCTGAGGCTTTGTTCAGGCCTGCTCAACCAACACAAGTTTTGCTGGAAAACTGTTTTCCAACAGTACAGTTCAGCAGATAAACAGTTTATTGAATTGTTAAAAGCCGCTCAAGAAGTAGGAGTGTGGAGGGCGACCCTTAGTGGTCAAATAGTAGTCCCACCCGTATAATAAAAAATTATGGAAAGGGAACATGAAAGAACATTGGGGAATTGAGAGTTTGGTCAAAAATATGCAGAAAACATTAGTGTGGTAATGACAGGAATGTCCAAATCAATAGTGAGCAAATGTTTAGTCTTCCAGGAGAACAATCCTAACAATCCCAGAAAAGCTGTCTTGGGGACTTTAAAACAAGGTAATACACCTAGTGACTATTGGCAAATTGATTTTTCCAAATTACCATGAAAAATGGGTTACAGCTATCTTTTAGTGCTGGTCGACAATTTTTCTGGGTGGCCAGAGGCATGCCTTTGTCATGCCAACAAAGCCAGAGAAGTCACAAAGATGTCGTTCAAAGAAATTATACCTAGATTTAGAATACCTTTGGGAATGTCCTCAGATGGACGCTCCCATTTTATAGCTGAAATTATAAAGTAAGTCAGTCAGGTCCTGGGTTTAACCTGGGATCTACATACTCAATGAAGACCACAATCCAGTGGGAAAGTACAAAGAATGAATCAATCCTTAAAGAGGCAAATGAGCAAAATATGTCAAGAGACTTCTTTAACTTGGGTTCAAGCACTACCATTAGCATTATTAAGATTTAGTGTACAGCCAAGATCCAAAGACAACCTGAGTCCATACAAATTGTTGTATGGAAGGCCATTTCAGGCCCCTGTAATTCCAGGTACTTTGCATATACAAGGAAATGTGGAAATAAATAAGTATTTTATCGCTTTAGACCAAGTTCTACAAGCATTACAAAAATATGTTGTAACCTCCAGACCGCTGGGACTGGATGCTTTGATACACTCTATCCAACCAGGAGATTGGGTACTTGTTAAAATGTCAGACTTGGAGCCTTTGGCCGAACAGTGGAAAGAACCCTTCCAGGTATTACTAACCACACTGCAGTTAAGATCGGCAAGAAGGGACCGTGGATTCATTATTCCATATTGAAGACCTCCACTCTTGAATGGGCTTGTACTCAACAAGGGCCTACAAAATTGAAAATAGCTAAGTGGCAATTAATTGTACACATAGCATTTATATTTCATATATTGATCTAGACTGCATTTATGCTCAGTGTTTGTTATGTTTGTTGTTTGCATATTATCAATAAGTTTGGGGTATGAGTGTTATAGATTTAGTAAACAAAATTGTAAGGATGCAATCCTTATTTCTTGGATACCTTTGCTGCCTTTTAGAAACATATGAAGGAAAATGGACAACAAAATATAGTTATTTAACAGGTCAGTAGAAATAGTCTTTGGAACAATTCACAAAACAACTGAGAACTCAGGAAAAGGCAGTGAGCTGTTTCTAAAAATAGGAATTGAGACCGCATAATGGCCAAGAGGACATGATTTTATTTTTTGTTGTGGAGTAGGATGAATGTAATATTGGGAATTGCCAACCATGATGCTGGACCCTGGATTTGACATTAATTTATGCGGGAATTAAAAGGGAATTCAATTTTATGCCCAACACTGCGCTTTCATGGATTCTTGTTTACGATTGGGACAGAGCTACCTTTATGGGGCTACCTTTAAAATGTAATGGGAGGAATACAAATGATAAAATCCCACAAAGACAAGATTATGTAAATAAGTGAATAGGAAGATAAAATCAGAGTGTTGATCGGTAACAGAACACAAGAACAAAAGGATGGTTAGAACAAGCTGGCCTGGACCATAACCTGTACAGCCATAAAATGTAGGATGTACTGATCATAAACTTGAACAGATTGGCTCAAGTTTGGAAAACTCCATGTTCTCCTTATAAATGCGCATGAGAACCAAGGAGTTGATCTAAAGGACAGTATACAAGTGACCGCTGTGTGACTGGCAAGGGTCACAGAAGACCCCCAAAGACCCTCAAGACCACCTAAAACTGAAGCCAAGTAGGTGGTGTCAAAAGGCAGGACAAATGCAAATATTAGCATACATATGTAATAGATTTCTGGGAAATATAATGAATATTAATGCATATGTAAGATTAAAAAAGAGAAGGGTTTCTCTCTGATGACATTCACGTAAGGTGGAGTTGTCCCCTGTGAGCCCAGCGCTGTCAATAAAGAATGCCTGCTCTCTGAATACCCAAAGTGGTGTCAGGGGGTTTCTCTCCAAGTTTTCGGTTACACCCCCTTCTCCATTCACTACTGATAGCTTCACAAACAGGGTCTTGTTTAAGTTGTTTTACCCCCACTCTAAGAAGTATATCCTGCTACATTAGCTCACAGCCCTGTTTTAATGACAGAACTTCTGATTTATCTGTCTGTTTGTTAACCAAAAGACTCTCACAGCATATTATATTTGGCTTATGTGCAACTG
The DNA here is from genome assembly GCA_024500445.1 of Entomyzon cyanotis. Classification (NCBI taxonomy): domain Eukaryota; kingdom Metazoa; phylum Chordata; class Aves; order Passeriformes; family Meliphagidae; genus Entomyzon; species Entomyzon cyanotis. Next base: position 1,707,141 of record JAKEPQ010000794.1, read on the forward strand.
ATCAGTTGCAGAAAGATGGCAGTATCAATAAGTTAAGAAAATACATATGGAAATAGGGGAGGGAAATGTGGGAAAGAGAATCTATAGCATCTTATGTATACTCAGTTAGAAAACCCTAAAAGAAAAATGGAGAAAAAGTGTTTTAAAAAAAAACAGTTGAATTTTTAGAATGGCTCAAGTGGCACAAGCTACAGCAATTTTTATATTCCTGTCTTGGTTTGAAAGACAGGTGTCTGCCAAAAAAGGTGGGAACCTCCCTTAGAATAGAGAATATGACCCCCCCTTCCCTCTGAATTATTATAACTTTGAAATCAAGGGGCTTTTCAGGCAAAAGTTATGGGAAAAGGGATAACAGTTCTTTACTAGTATTTATAATGAGGCACTAATACAGAAACAATGATTTAAACTGACAGTCAGAATACAACCTGCCACCCTGTTAGTCAGGGTGGTGGTAGCAGTCCAGTTAAATGGTGGCTGCAGTCTCATTGGAGTGAAGGATGTGGTCTTGTTGAAGTAGTGATCCTGCAGAAAGGTCTGGTCAGTCTCTGGAGGTCCGGTGGTGACTCCTGAGCTCTTCTCAGGGAATCCAGTGGAAGTCGTAGTCCAGTGTTCCAGAGTCTCACCTTATATGCAGGTAGGAATGTTCAGTTCCTCCCCTCTGGGCAGGGCATCTCACAATGGGATGATGTAATCTTATGAGTCATTCCCAGAGACCTTGATTGCCTATTAGCGGAGATAGCCCCCCCCGGATGGTGTTATCAGGGCTGAGTTATGCTGAAAATAAAGACCACTGCCCCACCTGTTTTTAACAGCTTATGAAGATGGTAATAGAATACATACTTTTGGTTACACCTTCCATGTAACCTAAGACAATTCCTAAGACACAATAACTCTCTTTTGGAGTCCCACCTTGTTACCAAACAAGTTATATTTCTTTAAAAAGAAGTCTATGCAGCAGTGAGGGAAGAGGTTGGAAAATTCTTTTAACTTTAGCACAATAGTGTATGATCCCTATATTTATGGTTAATGCTTAATTTTGTACCATACAGTGCTTAGCACAAATGCCAGTGATTACTGTGGCCTTGTGTTAATTCCCTACTGGGACTAGTAAATCTTGTGCCATCTAATGCTTCCTTGTTTACTTATATCAGTGATTAATATGTACTAGTAGATGTCTTAGTTTTGAGAACAGAGAGAGAGTGCTGGAGTAAAGAATAATAAGAGAAGTGCATTGTGACCTGACCACATATTTGAGATACTCTCAAGGAGAAAAGATTCATCAGAAGATCTGGAAATATAAAAGGGAAATTTGGGGAATGGGATGTTCACAAATGACCACCAAAGACCCTCAAAAGACCCCTACTCATATCCAAATAAGTTCATGGAAATAATGAGCATATTTGCATGTATTCGGGAAATGTGATGAAAATGGAATAAAATGTAGTGAATATGTATTAGTTTCATGAATAAAATCTGGTCTGTTAGGTTATTTGGCATGCATTTTGGTAGAACGATTCTCCATGCACCCAGCGTGCTGAATAAAGTAATGTCAGCTTTCTAACCTAACAAACTCTTTGGAGATTTTATTTCCAGGTTTTCAGTGATAACGTGAAGAAACCTAAATTTCCTTTAGCAGTGTAGTAGTGAGACATTTCTATCTGACTCCAAGAGACTGAAATTTCACAGCTTTAAGCATAAGATTATTTTATTGGGTTAAATCATTTACATAGGCTTAGAAACTTGAATTTAGATATTCCTTTTATGTGTCTGAAACATTTTTTTCTATATTTTGTACTTTATTCCACACATTTGACATCTTAATATATGTTTCCATCTTTAGCTTCTTTGGTAGCTTCAGTCAGAAAGCTTAAAAAACCCAAACAAAACAAACATCTTCCAGCAAAAAAAAAAACCAACTTCCTGGAAATTAGAAAAAAACAAAACAAACAAACCCAAACCAACAAAAAGAGTCACTGAAAACAATACCCACCACGAGCCAAAAAAACCCAAGGAACCAGAAGAATTAAAATAAGAACAGGAAAAAGAAAAAGCTAAAAATAACACTTTGAAAAATTTTTGTTCTTTAATATGATATCTTGGTTATTAAGGGACTCTGAGGGTAATAAAGAAAGTAGTACTTACTAGTCATTTGCTGCCTTTAACTATACATCTTCAGAAGTCTGTGTCAGAGCTCTGCCTGAGATTATTAAACTAAGGAACTACTAAAGAAATGTCAAATTATGTAAAAAGACATCTTAAAATACACAGGGCATGTCCCAGATCATAGAATCCAAATCCCTCAGCATGTCACCTGCTGGGTACCTAGTCATTCACTTGATCCATTCGTCTCCTTCCTAGGGTCACAGCCTCCAACTGGGAGAATAAAGAACACTACCTATGCTGCTGATCCCTTCAACTTCTTTCTGAGGGACATGAAGTTCCTTTAGATATTTCACAATCGCCTCGTCTTCTGGTTTTATCAGGCTTGGTAGCCTCTTTGTGATTGCAACTACCAAGTCTCGTCACAAGGTTCACGGGTGGTGAAATCTTTTCTAATCTCATCCTTTCTTCCCTTTGCTTTCTTTTCCTTATATATTTTCTTGTGTTACTTTCATGCTTTCATATATTGCTATATTACTACAGATAATAATAACCAAAATGGCTCCATACCTGCTTTCCATTGCAACCAAATTGTTCTAAAATAAACCCTAAATATATATATATATTTGCAAACACTGAGCATTCAGTGTCGTTTTACTCTAATGTGCCCCAAGGGATCCATTAACAAGAACCTGGGTTACTCTCGTCTTCCCGGGGGTGGGTTGTAATGGGGGGGGGGGGGATGCACGACCACAGGAGTCTCCAATTACTAACACCCTTCATGCTTTTTTGGTGGCAGTGGTTCTAATACGGGTGGTTGGTTGGCCCTTCCTGTGAGCAAACTGCCCTGCCCCTCCCTATTTGCCCACCCTGTTCCCTGGAACTGTTTAAATCTCCCACGGTTGCTCTGGCAACGCCATCACCATGTCAGCCTTATGCGCAAGAACTGCCGGGTCCTGCCGGGTCTCTGCTCTTGCCCAGGTTTCCCTGACTCCTAGTGCTCAACCCCCCGAATTTACCGTAGCCGGCAACATTTCAATATGAAGGAAATGAAAGGAATCCTGAGTCTCTCAAGTAGAGCAATACCTTCAAAGGAAATTTGCTTTCTAGTTCAGAACTGTCCTGGTTTTAGGAAGATGAGGTAGAGTTTAACATTAAGGGTGACCTTAAACTGTGTATTCCATATCTTCTCTACATCAACCCACGCAACTTTGTTTACTGTCTCTTTAAGACCCGGAGTCGGAAGCAAAACCTCTGTGTTTTACTCAAAAGGGGAGGGGTGCAGGGTCCCTTTAAAAACAGGGAAAGGAAAAGTGGAGTACTTACTTTCGTTCTCTCCGGGCTCTGGAGAATTTCGCGATACCTTCACTGCTGCCAGTCCACCGCTTTTTCGCCGGCGCACCGCAGAGAGAAAGCCTGTTATGCCACTACATGGCACTACATGCGCCTGCGCCCCAGCAACATTGACTCTTTTTGGACAAAAATAGTTTTTCCCCGGTTTTATTTTTCCCCTGCCCCCCGCTGGTTTGTTTGGTGGGGGGGGAGGGGGGAGGAGGGGGCGGGCGGGGAGGGAGTTTGTTTTCTTTAAACACAGAGGATCGCTTGCCGTGTTGTTTCCTTTGTTCTCTCTCTCGGCCGTGTGGTCCGGAGATGGGACTCTCTGCCATCTTGTCTTTTGCCCTCTGAGCCACATGGGCTGCCTGGGTGGCCTCCACCTTGGTGGTTTTTTTTTTGTTTGTTTGTTTCCGGGGAGAGGCACCTGACTCAGCACCTTGGTATCTCTTGGTTATTGCCGTTTTCTTTTAATAAAACGTTATTTTTTCATTTATACCTTTTCACATTTGTCTCTCCTTATTGATAGAGGGGAGAGGTTGAAAATTAGGGGGAGGTAACTTATTTCAGAGTTTCTGCCCCATAAAATTGTCTAAAACTAAAACAAGAACATAATCTTCCCCCTTCCTTGTGGTGTTTTTGTTTTAAAATACCACTGATACTTTGAGAACATAGCAGACAATTTTTGGAGCAATAATTTATTTGATGAATAAATTATTTAAGGAATAAATTTCTGCCTTTCCAGAAATCTCTGACAACTGGACACAAGTTTAATCAAATAATCACAAATGGTGATGAGTTCTAAAATTTTTTTTGTTAAAATTCTGAGTTTTCTGACCTACTACCGAGCTGGTTGGAACTAAGAATTTTATAAAATGTGTAAATATCCCTATGTGCATTATTATTTATTTCCAACCAGTGCTTTTGGACAGCAAATAAAAGAACAGATGAGTCATCCAAAACACAGAGAATTTAGTATTACATGAATCTGACCTGTCGTTTTCTATGTAGATTAAGTCGTACTGTTCAGAACTGCAGGGATGCATCAGATGGGAGATGTTCAAAGCTGACCTTGAATTTGAAAATGAATCTCCACATACAACTATTCAGAATCAAAAAATTCTCATGAATATGAAACAAATCGTTTTTCTCAAGGAATTACACTTTCTTTGCCTGTGCTCAAAGACCACAATTAGTCTAAGCAGGAAGCACAAATCCATTGAATTTCTTCTCTACATATGTATTTCTGGCTTATAGCCATTTAAGTGTGAGAAAGGGGTAATCAATAGGTAACTCAAGTTAACTATTGAGAGACAGAATATGTGAATTCTAAAACCTAGAAAAACAGGATTCCCTTTATCTTATCAAGATAAGAGGGACAAGAATCTGTTTGAAGCCAGCACAGAAATCGCTGAATTATCCCATAAAGAACTACACGTGCTCCAGAGAGAAAGGTGAAAAGTGCATTGTGATGAAGACTACTGGGACCTTCATCCTGGAGGGGTCTTTGAGGGTCTCCAAAGACCACCAGGACACACAATGCATGTGTAGCACACATGCTAATAATATTAATGACTTCTGAGAAATGATTTGTATAACCACTCCTATCCCAGGGAATGTGATGAATATTCATGAATTTTACCCATAATATCGTGTTGTTGGAAATGCTGGTGTGTGTGTTTGGAGGAGTGAATTCCCCCACACCCAGTGCACCGAATAAAGCAAATACCCACTTCTCTGTCTCTGAAGTGTCTCTGGGCCCACTTGGGGCGAATCAAGTGCAATTCAGGTTCTGTATTATTTCTGTACAAGCATAAACCTTAACAAGAGAACTAAACAAGTAAAAGAGGGAGAGAGAAGGCTGTTGTCCAAATAATGGATAATTCTTCAGACTGTATTTATGAAGTCAAAATAAGAAACAGATGATTCCCTGTATGGTTTCTCAAAACTAAATTAACTGTAGTGACAGACTTGGGTTGTTTCCAACAAATTTTGTAGTTCTCTATAATTGGGTAGAGTACTGCAAATAAGGGAAAGGTAAAACAATGCAGAAGGTATTTTGGAGGAAGGGTAAGAAGGAAGTGCTTTGAAAATGAACTGACAAAAAAAGTGTGGGGAGGGGGGGGTTTACATCCAAACCTGGCAGTCAAAGTGCTCAGAACTACAGCTTCCAAAACACAGAAGCTACCTTACAAACACAGAAGTAGGATTCTGTTTAATAGCCAATCCCCTGGGGAGGTGGAAATCACTGTTCTAGTTTTTAGGAACTAGGATACTTTTTTCAAAACAAAAATATGAGCCTTTCAACACAACTTCACTAAGTATAGTTATGGAGAAAAGCTCTTTTGAAGTCCAAACATTTTTTTTTAAATAGTCACTGAAATACTGATAAAGACTTGCCATTCTGTTTTTGGATTTGTGATGTTGATAATTCAGGGATGTTTTCATTATTGTTGAACAGCACTTAGACCCAAGGCCTTTTCTGCTCCTTGTACAGCCATGCTGGGGAGGGGGCTAGGGAGGTTGGGAGGGGACACAGCCAGGACAAGTGACCCCAACTAACCAAAGGGATATTCCAGACTATGTGACATCATGCTTAGTATATAAAGTGAGGGGAAGAAGGAAGGGGGGGGGGGACATTTAGAGTGATGGTGTTTGTCTTCCCAAGTCACTGTTCCATGGGATGGGGCCCTGCTCTCCTGGGGGTGGCTGAACACCTGCCTGCCCTTGGGAAGGGCTCAATGAATTCCTTGTTTTGCTTTGCTTGCGTGTGCGGCTTTTGCTTTCCCTGTTAAACTGTCTTTATCTCAACCCAGGAGTTTTCTCACTTTTACCCTTCTGATTTTCTCCCCATTACACTCAAGGGAGAGTGAGTGAGCATCCGTTTGGTGCTTAGTTAAACCATGACTATGGCTCTTCAGTGAGTGGAAGAAAATTTGTGCCTTGGGTTATCACTATTTCTAGCTATCACATGAGACTTAGGAGTGTTGGGCACATAACAAAAGCATTAGGTGTTTGAGTTCATTAATATCTGTCTGTGGCTCAGAGTTAAAATGTTTTATCTTTACAGTAAGGATCAATTGAACTGATCCATTCATTACCCTGGAGCATTACCACCTGCATTTAGGCAGAACATCCTTCTGTTTAACTAGCACCAGATGAATCAGACCTGATCACAATTTTTTTTTGGTCATGAGCCGCAAATACATTTAAAAACTATTTCAGTGTTAAAAGGTATTTTGTGTTAGAGCTAATGTTTAGTACAACCCAATTATTGCAGTGACAATATTCTCACTAGTGACACCACAACAGCAAAACAAAGGCTCCGGTTTGATTTAAATTTTAAATAGCTTTTTAATGGCCACACCTCACTAAAATACTTATGCGAAATATTGTCCACGCCTACCTTTATACATGTTGGGAGTCGTTAATATAAGCAATAGAGAACTTTAAAAAATACAAAAGGGCCTACTGAATCATTTAGAAAAATACTTATTCGTAATTAAAGTTTTGCCATAAACAATTGTGATTTTTTATAGCTGCAGATAAAGAAAATAATAATTATTCTTAAATTTTACAGCACTGAAGTGGAAGATTAAAAATAATAATTTAATTATTATTTCATTAGATTGTGGAGTTTTCTGTCTTTTCTTAAAGAGTACAATATGGTTAGCATTAATTCTAAAAGCTTGAAAATGTCCCTTTGTTAGGTAAGATATTGCAACAGGTTTCCATGTACAGAACTTGTACTCAAAGACAAAGCAGTAAGAATAAAAAAAATCAATAATCATTATAACTATGTATGTAAAATTCTATAGCCATACAGTGAAAAAAATAATATAAGGCTATGTAAATACAAAGGGGTAAAATGTTGTGCCAATTACTGCAATGCAGCACTTTTTAAAAAAACTTTTTTTTATGTTAAAAAAACCCCCTAATTTTGGTATGTGCTGTTGCCAATAATGTGGTTCATGTTGGTAAAACCCATGACTGCTACTCAGAGACTGAGAACTGCATAGATTACAGCTGCAGCCTTGGGCTTTCTGTTTCATATCTCTGAAAATAATCAGCAAATGTTATACATAGCTAACAGGAATTTGTTTCCCAAAAATGAACTCTGCTACCTTTTTTTCCACAGCAAGTAATCTGAATGTTTGTGATAGGCAAAACAAAGTTAGATATTACTCTGGGTAGTACAGAAGGGAAAAATGCAACTCTTAACTAGTGAAAATCTTATTCAATAATCTATAATTAATAAGTTTATATTATTTAGTACAGTCAACAGATACCATCAAGAAGCATGTATGCCCTGTGACATATTACACAATATAGTAATGGTCCAAATCCTCTCAACTAAGACAGCTTTAGACCTCAGGTTTCTATTGTTTAATTATTATTTATTTCTGATAATTTTATCCTAATAAATACAAAAAAATTTGAAATAAAAAGCCACTCTTTGCTATTGGGAAATCACATGACCAGGAAACAAATTGTTTATGAACAAGGAAACATTTGTATTACCTATTAAAAATAAGATTCTTTAATATAAATAGCATCAGAAATGTCTAACAGAATAGTGACAACTTCATTTTAGACTGCATCTGTATGAAATTCTTTTTCTTAATCATTCAGTAGTTTCCTTGTGAAGTATTTTTAACTCTTTCTACTAGTAATGTGACATATCATACAACATATTCTCAAAGTATGAAACTCCCACTATAAAGGCTGCTCCTGGCCCTGAGAAATACAATATTTCATCATTCAGTACAAAAATGTCCTGCTACCAGAACTGCAGGGGTGACTTCTGCTTTTTCTGCTTCTCCCTACTTTAACAACACCCATCTTAGCATGAGATGTGGCTTTTTGCATGGTGAAGAAAACACCATTAACTGTGAAAACAAAAAGGTGAGAAAATATTTCTGTTTAGAAAAATTCCAGTGGTGAAACAGTAAAAAGGCATTTCCCATGGGAACAATTACTAACTAGATTCTGAGGAGTTATTAATCAATTCAGTTTAATGTTTTTTCTGTACATGAGAATATTTTGGAGTACTGTTACTATTCCTCGCAAATCGAATAATGTATTAGAATTCTGCAAGCTAGTTTCATAAAAACAGCTTCCTACCACAAATTAAATTCATAAAAGAAAATAAACATAAGAGAAAGATTTACTTAATAAGGAACAACTGTTTTAGATAAACATATTTGAAAACACAGCAGGGTTTATACGTCCCTAAAAAGTTCAGTTGGTTTAGATTTTTTCTGTTTGCAAATCTGCTGCTTTTGTTAGTCTCTGGAAAGGCAAACTGCTTTTGAAAGGCTTGTGGCAACTTAGTCAAAACAAATGCTTCTGAAAGCTTTCAATAGTACTTTTTCAATTTACAAAATGTGAAAACATCTTTCAATTAGTAAAAAAAAATAGGCTAATATACAAACATTTAAAAAAAAATTCATTTGTGAAGGAATGTAGCATAATTGTCCAGACTCATACCCATTCACTCCTCAGATACTGGTAGCTATCTCCTCTTGACACAAGCCTCTCTATATTAACCCAGAGAAATGCGTACATGACCAGTTAGCCCAAGGAAAATAGTAATTCAGCTTTCCCCAAATTTAAACTATCATAAATTACCATTTGGACAGCATTAGAAAGAAATTGAAACATACAAGGAATAAACTATATTTTCTTTTTATATCAAAATGTACTCTTGAAAATGTGTTTGGCACAGTGCTAAATCATATAGTTAATACTAAATACTGCAGGATACAATAAATCCCTGGAGTTAACTTGTGTTTACACCCTTTAAGGGATAAAAATAAAAAGATACCAATTATTCAGAAAGCCTATAAAAATTGTATAAACAATATTTTGTCTTGTTTTGAAAACCACTAATATAGTAAATTTTACATAAAAGACTGCAAAATAATATAAATGGATTTAAACAGATCTTTACAATAAGAAATTCAAATGGAAACAGACAAGTAACAAAGAGAAGTAAAAAAATTTATTGCAGTATTCATTCCACCAGATTTGCTGGGGATCCCTTTTCTTGTATTATTTCAGGGTGACCTAATACATCAAAATCTACATTTACAAAAACTCCTCCTGCTGATAGGTCATAGATACTGCATGCGCTGTTTTCTTTTTTTTCTTCAACAGAAAAAATTATATATCCGGGAGATTCTGCCACTTTACAGCCTGAAAAAACAATGCTTTCCTGGAAACTGGCTACGCTAAAGAAAGCCATCCGCTGCTAGGTTAAACTCCAAGAACACTTTATTAAGAACATTAACAGACTAATTTCCAACATTCACTTGTTTATTTTTTTTAACAGAAACTTTTTTTCAAGGTATAAACAATTTTTTAAACTATAATACAGTGGGAGTAAAAATGAACTGAGAAGTTTCTGCTGCACAACAGCGAAGGAAGCTCCCACATAAATGTTTACCAAATATTTCCTTCTTTTTTCCTGTGTCCCAGGTTCCATTCTTACTCTTCATTTAACTGTTTGTGGTTTTTTTTTGCCAGAAAGTTGATATCTCAAGTTTTTCTCTTATTTCAATTCCTGTAAATTTGGCTGCATGTACAAATTCATTAGCTGGAAGTTCCATCCTTGGCAGCATACAGCAATCGTAAATTTTGAACAACTTTATTAGTCAGCTTATTAGCACTCGTTAGAGCAATTTTTTTGTAAATAATGTCTGACTCTTTAATAGTGTCTACCCAAGGCACCAGTTTGCGGCCATCACGGCGCTTAGCCTCAGTCCAGGAACCACTGTAGGAGCCTGCCATCCACTGAACACTGAAGCCATTGCTGGTTTTCTGTACTACTCTTGCAATTTGTGGTCGGTCTTTGTACTTTGGACAGCAAATAGCGATGACATCCATGACATCAACACTTTCATTCATCTGTGCTGCCAACTCTGTAGAGTCTGAATTTCGTTTTGACCTTCTCAATGACTAAAACATTGGGGGGAAAAAAGACCAAGTGTTACACAAAAGAACTTTAGTGAAATTATTGCTTTTATTGCTTTTAATCCCTTGACGCCGGGAGTTGGGATTCCCCGGCACACATTCCATTGCCGGCAATGAGACGCACCGCGACCGCCAGCGCCAAGGGGTTAACATATCCTTGTAAAACCACATACTCTTAATTTGTACCCGTGTCATTATCTCTTATTGATATATAAAATTATATATACACACGAATCATAAAGCTACATAAAAACTTGGCAACAATAAAAAGGATAACACACAGTACATTCCAAAGGAAAATTAATAAATTTTTATATGGGATAAATCTCATTTTCTAGTTTGTGGTTTTTTATTGTCTTTTCTGTTAAACTTTCTACAAAAGTTGTATAAATGGTTAAGTAGAGAATCTCTATCTACAAAATGTTTTCTTTCATGTCGATTACATTACTTGGTGTACATTTAATATAATAGACTGACATTTAGAAGCGCATAAAAATAATTTTACGTAATACGCTGTGAAATACGTTGACTCCTCCTCCGCCTCACCCCTGAAGTGCCTCCTCCTCTATCCTCCCCATCACTTTCATCATCCTCTGTCTCAGCTGCATTGTTTTTAGGGCTGCCTCCTCCAAGAAGTGAGGTAATTGCTTTGTTCCGAGCATTTGTGCTAGCTGACACCTCTCCATCTTCTTCCTCTTCATCAGGATCCAAATGTTCCATAAGGAGCTTGAACTATTAAATAAACCCCCAAAAAACCAGATCAGTTTACATTCAAACTTTAAAAATAGACATTCATATCACACTACATTAAATTAAAAAACAAATGAAAGGGTAAAGAAACAGTGTAAAACAAATGGCAGAAAACTTCAAACTACAAACATTTTACTTTCATTTTCTAGTAGATATGTAAAAGCTTTCTTCCTGTGTTTCCAAAATTGCAAGTTTTCTCTAGTTAATATTTTAAAGAATTGGAAAAGAAAAAGGAAAAAAAGGGTAAATACACTAGAGATCTAGTCTCTGTTCCTATGACAGAAACTGTCAGGGATAAAGTGAACAACTTGTATGGTAGAGGTATCAAGATGGATACCAAAAATTAGAAAATAATCTGCAAAGATGAATATCCTTCAGTTGAAATTAATTTTTATCATGTTTAAAATTATTAGAATACTTTGAAAGGTAATACTGCTAAACATCCTGAAAGGAAATTGTGAGTTATCATATATCAATCACGTAAGATTACCAGAAACTTAACATTTTGAAATGTTCATCCAATACATCAGCATCTACTTTGAAGTTTATACTGTTACCTAGTTTGAAAGGATTTCAGATTTTCTGCAAAGCAACTTTACTTACATCTAAGTACTGTTTTACTATACTCCTCTTCACTTCTTCAGTGATCTTAGAATTAGCCATGTCACTCTGAAGAAAATCCAGAGTTTGTTTTGGATGGAAATGCACTCCTGTCTTCCTGTTTATAGCTTTATCATACACTTTTGCAGATTCAGATGGAGAATATTTCTGAATTTTACTGTTTAAAGAAAACAAAAGGGAAGAGCTTTTAAGGAAAGTCCTAAACAATTTCAAGGAAAAGCTTTTAAAAATGTTCAGTATAAGTAGTTATATTTTAACCATTCTGTATACAATAGATATCCTGGTAAGAAATGAAATCATTACTTTTTCTAAGCCAGTTTCATTACATTCAACCTCTTCTATTTATGTTTTTCTCTTATACAAATCTATTGCTGAAACAATTATTAACAATCAACTAAACTTCCCCCCCAACTTCCAAACATAATCCTTACAAAGAACTCACTAGACAACAAGATGGCCTATTGGCTAAATATCCTTACCTATCGGAGAATCCACAGAGGTTCTTTAAATGCTGTTTCAGCATCAAAAGTAATAATATGCCTTGGGAGACATTTGCAAATTCAATTAAAGGAGCTGAATTTTCTGGTAAACATTTCATCACAGCATTTATATCATTTTCTTCATCAGAATCTGAATCAGAGTTTACTCGTTTCCGTAACCTCCGAGGCTTAGAAGCTTCTTCCTCACTTTTGCTCTCACTACCACTGTTACTGTCACTCTCAGTCTCCTCGTCTGATGAAGGCTTTCTTTCCTTTTTTTTGTCTTTCACCATAGACTGCGAGACAGAGAAGTTAACACACATTCCAAAATTAGGGTAAGTAGCATCATGTACATTTCTAAAAAATCTTTCCAAAAATCATTATTGACTTAAATTAGGAAGAATTCCCTGAACAATGTTATGAATTAATAGCTTGATATTCATAACTTTATATTCGAAGATTAAAATTATTTATGACAAAAAAGATGCAGAATTATAACTCAAGGTCCCTGAAAAAATTATCCAAAGTCCACTTTTATTTGCAAGGTGGTTACAGAAGGAACTGAAGCAAGAAGTACTCCACTGGCATGTTATTCTTAAAAAGACTGCTCAAGTTTGTTATCGGAGACAGTAAAATGAAGTAAAAGACAAATACAATAAATCAGGAAGAAAATCCCATTTTTGTTTCACCTGAATATAATTTTTGCATGTTATATATATTTCCATATGTACCTTGGTACAAAATAGTCCAAGCTGGTTTTAATCCTTGTCTCTGTTAAAATCCTATGACACTAATTACACTGCTGACCAGAGAGCCCCCCAAATCAGCATATACAGTATTAGTAATATTCAGTTCCACTACTTGCAGAGCTACAGAATTTCATACCTGCATTATTACTGCACATAGTATGCTTTTTCATAACACGGAACTTAAGATGTCCCAAGTAGGATCTCATCCTCTACATGCTGGTCCCCCATCTAAAGAATGCGCGGTCTCTTTCTAGCAGATTAAAAATTGACTTTGGTAGGGTGAGAATTCAAAGCAGTGTACTTTCCAGGTATCAACTCAGACTTGTACTTACTAGTTAGATTGGAAATTCTAGAAATGGGTTTGTTTCCTGACAGTTTGGACCTTCTACTGTTAAAGTTGTCCAGGAAATGTAGACACTGAAGTCTTTAAGAATCACAGGATGGGTCAAATTGGAAGGGACCACAGTGGGTCATCTGGTCCCACCTCCCTGTTCCAGCACGATCATCCCAGAGCACACAGCACAGGATTGCGTCCAGATGGGTCTGGAATATCTCCAGTGAGGGAGACTCCACATCCTCTCTGGGCAATCTGTTCCAGTGCTCGGTCACCGCACAGAGAAATTCTTCCTCATGTTCAGGTAGAACTTCCTGGGCATCAGTTTCTGCCCATTCCTCTTGTCCCATTGCTGGGCCCCACTGTGCTGAGCCTGGTCCATTCTCTGACCCCTCCCTGCAGACACTGAGAGACATGGATGAGGTCCCCTCTAAGCTGTCTCCTCTTGAGGCTGAACAGCCCCAGCTCCCTCAGCCTTTCCTCATAAGAGAGATGCTCCAGTCCCTTAATCATCCTCACAGCCTCTGCTGGACCCACTCCAGGAGCTCCATGTCTCTCCTGTCCTAAGCAGCCCAAAACTGGACACAGTACAAGAAACAAAGGCCTTTTTCTTACGGGGTTGTGTATTGTCATAGCAACAGATACTATAACATTATTTGGGTTCTCATATGCTACTTTAAGAAAAGACATATTGCACACTCTTTTCTTGCAATAAATAATGTATTTAAAGTCTCCTAGGTGACACACATGGAACTGCCATCAGCTACTTGACAAAAGAAAAGGTAAATGGGATTTTGTTATTAAAATTATGCATGCAATTATTATTAATTCCAATTAATTCAGTAATATTAGGGAATTATATAGATTTAATATTTCAAAAATTGTAATTATTTTTAATAACATAAGCAGCATTATAAGGAAAGTTTTTAACTAGTGTCTACCAGATACAGGTCAGAACAGAAAGGGTTGTTTGTTTTTTAACTACCAGTTACAAACTAACAATACTGGTCCACATCATAATAATGGTATTATATTCACTGAAAAATTGACCAAATTATATAGAAGCTTATGCTGCCACCATAATAAATATACTAAAATATAAATACACATACCTCTTTAAATGACTGTAGTAGGTTGCTACCAGAAACTGATAGTGTAATGTCTATATGATGCATTATAAACAGTGGCTCTTCCTGTGTTTGATAAGGAAAACAGGCTAGATTGTCTGCTATGTACAAGAGCATATTCACCTCTGTTTTCTGGAAGTTAAAAAAAAGTAGATATAAATATACATACAAATATCTTATTATACACTTATCCTGTGTTCCTAACAGCCTAAAACAAAAATAAAAAGATCACAAACTTTATTCTACATACCCCCCAAATGCACTCTAAACAACATATATATATATATGCAAAATTTAGTCATACCTAAAGATGCATTATTCCTAAACAACCCAAACTGAGTACAGAAAGGTACTGAATGATGCAAAGTGACTAATGCATTCTATTAGGTAAATACCTTATATTATAAAGCAAAACCAACTACCTTAGGGAAATAAAGCTATCAATAATTATGTCATAGAAATATATCACAAAAAGAGAATTTGAGATTGCAATGGTAAATTTTATTTTCTTTATAAGTGAAGGAAATGTGATGCTTACTGCAGTATCATCAAAGAGGTTGAGTAAGGAAATTAGAAATGCTCGTCTGTGTTGGCGGTTCCCTCGAATCATGGAGTATAGGTGTGAACACAATGCATTGGATGATTCATCATGTCTAAAACCTCTTACAGGATCCTGTGGGCAGGTATTGATTGCCTGTTGTACCTGGTAAGACATCTTCATACCAGCCACTGCTTTCATCTGAAATGGAAAAGTATTTATTTTTATTTAAATCATTGCTTTCAAGCAGTAACACTGAAAGTGGAAATTAAACAAATGCCTATCAACAGAAACTTCTAGCTATTTTTAAATCTTTTTTCCCTTTAAGTGGTTCCTCATCTGAAGTTTAACTTTTAAACATGCACCGAGGTGCACTACTGCCTTTTGAGTAAGCATACAGATTAAAGCAGAAGTTGTGGCAGAAATCAAAATGTATCGTGAACTGCTTTCAAAATAACTTCTATGTTAGAAACATATAGATGATCTGTTTACCGACTACAGCCAGGTACCCAAATTTAAACAATTTTCAAGAATCATAGATTCATAGCATATCCTGAGTTGGAAGGGACTCAAAAGGATCATTGAGTCCAACTCCTGGCCATGCACAGCACCATCCCCAAGAATCACACCATGTGCCCAAGAGTGTTGTCCAAATACTCCTTGAACTCTGTCAGGCTTGGTGCTGTGACCACTGCCTTGGGGAGCCTGTTCAGTGCCCAACCACCCTCTGTGTGAAGAACCTTTTCCTGATATCCAACCTAAACCTCCCCTGACACAGCTCCAGCTGTTCTCTCGAGTCCTGTCACTGGTCACAAAGAGATCAGTGTCTGCCCCTCCTCTTCCCCTCACGAGGGAGTTGAAGACTGCGATGAGGTCTGATCTCAGTTAGGTATCTCTTTGGATGCCATGCTCAAATTTCAGTGGAATACAATTAGATTTGGAAAGTCCCACAATGTAGCACACACACTGAACTAAGACTGAGGCCTTCTGAAATAAGGGGTGCTGCAGTTCAATTTCAGATCTTTAGCAGAACTATTGTCACTATGCCACAACTCCACAAGTCTTCACTTAGCCCTCAGACTTTCCTTTCATCAAGATCCCTCAGTTCTTAAAACCTTCCTATGTTCCTTCTGCTTAGATTACAATTTATAAAGCTTTGATGTCTTAACGTTCTAATACATATATAATGACCTCTACTTTTACAAAGTGCTCTCTATTAATATAGGAAAATCAATGCTAAACATTATGAAACAGCTGTCCTTACCTCTTATCAAATAAATGCTCTTAACATACTATTCAGTGAGGAAAACACTACTGTGGATTATAAATAAAAGGAATTTTTAGACTGGAAGAGATGATTCAAATGATTATATCCTTTCTATTTTGAAAAACAGAAATCTCCAAACAGGGGAAAGAGTTGGGATCTTCTTTACAACTGCTTATAGTTATTGCTATTGTTTATTTGTTATTTATATTATTTTTCTGCAGCTGAGGCCTGTTCAGTGTTAAGTCACCAGAGAATGTACCAGTATTTTGTAAAATGATAAATTAGAATTACTTACATGAATGAACCCAGCATATTTTTTGTCTATTTCCACCAATTGCTGGTCAGCTTTGTTTCGCATAGAGGGCTCTGGATCTGTGCCCATAGCAATTAAGTACGGCACACACTTGAAAAAAAAAATTAAATTATTATTCAGAGTCATTGTACCTCCTCTTTCTCACTCTTTGCTCTTCTACTACAGTGTTGTTTATGTTATATTCTGACTACTGCAGAAACTAGAATAGGAAGCTTTATGCAACTTACTATCTGACTACTTTTTTCAAGCAAACAGTACAAAATACACAAAAGACCAGCATTATCATAGAATCATAGAACAGTTTGGGTTGGAAAGGACCTTAAAGGTCATCTAGTTCCAACACCCTGCCATGGGCAGGGACACCTTTCACTAGACCAGGTTGCTCCAAGCCCCATCCAACCTGGCCTTGAACACTTCCAGGGATGGGGCAGCCACAGCTTCTCTGGGCAACCTGTGCCAGGGCCTCACCATCCTCATAGGGAAGAATTTCTTCCTAATATCTAATCTAATCCTACTCCCTGTCAGTTTGAAGCCATTTCCCCATATCCTTTCACTCTGTGCTCTTGTAAAAAGTCCCTCTCCATCTTTCTTGTTGGCTCCCTTCAGGTCCTAGAAGGTCACAATTAGGTCACCCCGAAGCTTCTCTTCTTCAGGCTGAATAATCCCAATTCTCTCAGCCTTTCCTCATAGCAGAGGTGGTTCATCCCTCTGATCATCTTGGTGCCTCTTCTGGACTTGCTCCAACAGGTTTATGTCCTTTCTGTGCTGGGGACCCCAGAGCGGGAGGCAGCACTGCAGGTGGGGTCTCACCAGAGCAGAATCCCCTCCTCCCCTGCTGCCCACACTGTGGGATCAGCCCAGCACACACAGACAGGGCATGTCCAGCCTCTCACCAACCAGCACCCCCAGGTCCTTCTCCCCAGGGCTGCTCTCGATCTGTTCATCCCCCAGCCTGGATTGATCCCAGGGATTGTCCTGACCAAGGTGCAGCACCAGCACTTGGTCTTGTTAAACCTCATGAGATTCCCATGGGCCACTTCTTGAGCTTGTCCAGGTCCCTCTGGATGGCCCTGTCCTTCAGGTATGTCACCTGCATCACTGAGCTTGGTGTCATCTGCAAACCTGCTGAGGGTGCCCTTGATCCCTTTGTCTGTGTCATTAATGAAGATATTAAATAACACTGGTCCCAATACAGACCCCTGAGGGACACCATTGGTCACTGATGTCCATTGGGACTCAGAGGCATTATAAATGATAGAAGTTGTGTGAGGTTTCAGGTAGTATTTCCAGTTCTCTCAAACTCTAAAGTCAACTTACACTACAAAAAATGCCATTTAAAAAAACCCAAACCACACACCACCAGTTATGACTGAACATGCACAATGGCTGTGCTATAAACAAATAATTACAAAAATATTATGTAAGCAAAGAATAATGGAAATGATTACTGAAGTTCTGATATTGACTCTGGAATTCCATAGTGTTTGGAGGACATGGGAATTGAGGTGGAGGCAAGCTGTCCATTTTCAGGATAAAGAATTAAAGAAAAGAGCTTGGCATACACCTGAAATTCATAACAGAAATATGCTCCAATGTACATTTGCAAGTGCACTTTAGGCCCTGTCTGGGCTTTTAGATCTTGATCCAAAGACAAAAAAATACAGCATTTGGAATCTAAATTTCAAAATATGTTTTCTGCAAAGGCCCCTAGTTACAATAAGAGATTACTGTAACATAGCTGCAAGAGAAAAAATAGAAACGTATCTAGCAAATGTAAAAAGCAGAAACCTGAACAACAACAACAACAACAACAAAAAACATCATAAAAGCTTACCATACCTGAACAGGATGGATGAGACCCTGGTTTAATGTCAGTGCAATGACATTTAGAGCAAAGTGGCGTACACTGGACTGGGTATGAAAGAAAGCCTCAAGGACCTGTTTGAGATATAGCTGCATGATGGAACTACTCATCCCTGAGGAAATATCACCCATTTCTTTTAGGTCTTCCTGCTTTGCTACTTTTTTCCCTGTAAAAAGGACAAAAGCAATAGCACACTCACCACAGTATAATCATTTACTTTGCTATTACTTGATGCATACTGATCTTTAAGCTTTAAAATACAAAGACATTTCAGCCATCTTAGAATGGGTTTATGTTCTCATGAAACATAGAACAGTCTGATAGCAAATATACTTAAAAAAAACTAAAGTCACACAAATTTAAAGTCTCGTTCCTCAAAAAAGGTTTTAACTTTTACAATTTCTTATTTTGTATCTGCTAATTAACCTTGTAGAATATTTTGATAAAAAGTATTACTACCCTCATTACAGCAATTATGCATTCTGGATTGCTTTCGGGATTTATACATCCTGAAAGTAAATAATAAGCTACACTTCTCAATATACCTATTCACATAATGAATTTTTGAAAATTATTCTAAGATATCTTGTGTACAATATTACTCATTAGATAACAATCTTAAATGACTCAGTTCATGTATATAGTAATTGTATGCAAGAAAGTTAGATTTTGCCTGCCTCAGCACAGAAGAACTCAACACTTACAGTCTCTGTCTGCCTGCTGCATACGTGTATCCTCCTCCTGCAAGTAGGTCTGGAGGTTTTTTAACACCTGGATTTTTAAGTTTACTGAACAGTTCTTATCTGAAAGAATGCTGTTGTACAGAGTCTTCACTTCCTGTTCGAACATTAAACTTGGGTGTTGTATAAATGCAAATCCTAAGGGTGGAAGAAAAGAGGAAATATTCCATGTTATTAACTAGAAATTGTATTTCTGCTTCTTAAGTCTTCAAAATAGAGGTATGAAATTTATCTCCTCCGAAGTGTAGTACTAACAAACAGTATTGCTTTTTCATATGGACACCATTCTAAGTTTATAAGGAGTTCTATTATCTGTCTGATAGATAAAGATGGGGTGCCGACCCAGGGCAGTTGAACTAAGAAGAGTTATATAGGTCTGGAAGCATGTCCAGTGTACGTCTGCATCTCAACGACTAGGAGGTCTCCCAAGAGCAAGGGAGGAACATTGCTAAAAAATTACTGATTGTTTTTCTAATACATTTGGAGAAAAACATTGTGCTGAAACTCTGAACAGTTATTCATATGGAGACAGAGAAAATGTGGAAAAATTGCTATATATAATGAGTTTTTAAACAATAAAATCTTAAAAAAATATAGTGAACACAATAAAACAAAATTTAGACCTCTCACTCATTATTCATATACCTATTAAGGTCGTGTCTTGAAAATTATCTGAAGCATTCCCAAGACTACATCTGTTGGAAGATACTCACTATAGAACTGCTTTTAGCTGCAGCCTTACCCTTGACAAGGAACTGGTTATTCTTAGTCAGGGAAGTCTTTATTTCATAAAAAGTTTGATCTAAATAAGTAACAGCATATATAATTTTACATCACATATGTAGATTTAGGAGCGCTGCCAACAGATTCTTACAGAGTATCATAAAAACCAGTAATGGGAACATAACTTCCCAATTTAAACTATGTTTCACTACTTGATTAATTGAAAGCAAATAAAATTATGTGAAAGCAATGTATAAAAGTTGGTAAAACAAAGGGAAGACTGAAGGCAAAGGGAAGGCTCTGTGCACACAGAAAAGACAGTGTAGGTAAAGGCTAAGTCTAGGACAAGAACTCAGTGCATTTAAGATCTTGTTTCAATTTCAAAACAGGAAGAGGAAAGAAGGCAGGGGAGATGGAGGGGAAAGAGGTGAAAGAAAAAGGAATGATGCTCCTCATTGAAGTAGGTAGCATAATTGTCCACTCTATACAGGTGTATATTGATGTTTATAACTTGACCGCCTCTGAGAAAGTCCAACCCATTTCTTAAGTTTAATTTTGAAAATGGAAAGCACTTGCATTCATGTGTAACAATCCATAACTCTTTCTTTCTTTCATTCACTTATTTAAAAGAATCTAAAACCACCAGTACTCCTAGGGAAATTCTTATTTTTCCATCCCCTGTAAGCAGGGAAGAAATTTTACTTGACATAAGAATTTGTCATAGGGGGTGAAAAAAGGTAACTGCTGTGTTCTTTTAAGGACTGACTTCACATCTTGGGGCTGCTCTCACACCACTTCTCTTCATACCTTTGTTTTCACTCTGTTAAGGTTAAGCACTGAACTTGGCTGAGTAAGACATTACCTGTTAGATACTAACAAAATTTTTTATCCTCAATCTGCCTTGCAAGTACATATCTGGAAGAGAAGCATAACCATAACCATTAAGCTTATGGTTAAACTCAATCTCTCAACAGCAGTGACACATCCCAAAGCAAAGGTTAAAACTGTTGAGTGTCCTTACTGTAAGAACACACTAATAATTACTAATAGGAACGCACACACTCTTCATTTGATGCCTTCACAGTGTATAAATGTTGAATTAGCTTGTTAGTAATTTTCACCTTATTGCTGCACATAAATGTTGAATGGATTTGACAACTTGACTCAGTTACCAGCCTGTAAGATAGAGCTTTGCACTGCCTACATCTCTGTACATCTAAGCAGCTACCTTCAAAGTGGAACCAGTACTTAGATGAGACTAATATATCACTGAAAACAGTTGTCTGAGGTTTAATTAAAATAAAGACTGACATGTTTACAGGCAGAGAAAAAAGAATAAAAAAATCTGAAGAATGCCTACTGATAGCCACTCCTGTTTTGTCCTCTTCCCCAAACTGATCACAGTTCAGTCTGTAATTCAGGAACATTTCTGATGAATGTAACACCCTCAGCCTCCATGAGTAATGCAATCATGTCTATGGTTAGGAAGAAAGCCCCTATCCCATGTGTAATATTTTGTATAGCACAATTAAATTAGAATGGACTACAGTAAGTGTTGTGCATCTTGATACAATGCCTAGAAAAACCTCTGGCTAGTTGTTAACACCATAGCACTGTTCCTGCAACAGAGGCAACTCTAAAGCCATTAATCCCATTCAGCTGTCTGCAATGGTTTCCTCACAGAATATCAAATCAAGATTCAGTCTCAGTCCTTATCTTCAGAGTCCTCCCTAGCCTGAACTGAACCAGAATATCTAAAAAGCCACCTAAACAGCAGCATAAGGAGGAAAATTCTTATACACAGTTAAACCACACAATGCAAGCTCACACACATAGGAGACAACTTTCTTTAGACTAAGCCATAACCATGAACTGAACTCTTCCAGAAACCAAGGCCTATCTGCTCAAACAAGATGCTTTTACATGTACAGTTTTGGTCCTTGAGCAGAGGATGAACATGATACAAACCACTCAGTGGTAGTTCATGCATTACTGCAAGTCACTGAGATACCATACTAATGCCTTCAGATAAAGAATCTATTTAAAATTGAAATACTGCCAAAGACCCAAAATAAACGGTAATATTTAGACTATGACATCATCTCAATGCCTCATAAAATTTCACAGAGCATCCCCCAGTTGGTATAAATTGTCAGAGTTCCCTTGACTCCTGTGGAATTTCTGCCCCTACACTTAAAATTCTCAAAGTTTTTCCATCATTTTTTTCTAGTTATTTTTTAACTATATCTTGAGGACTGAAAAAAAATAATTGGAGTTACAACATACTTGCATGTGGGGAAAAAATAACATCTCCATTTACTTTGGAAACTTGACGCTTTTTAAGACTTGGTCATATATCAAAAAAACATTCATTGTCAAAAGTATCCACTCTGCTGCAGAAGTATGCAACTTCAAAGTATGCCTTTGACTACATTTCTATAGCCAGGTCTCAAATAAAACACGTGGTGAACTTTGATTTTAAATGAACTCCCCTGCCACTATGCAAATAAATGCATGGATTTCTACTACAGCAGAATAATAAAAACTATTAATATTTCTTACCAAGGCCAATAATGGCTTTTGTCTGTACTTCTTCATCTGAATGCTTTGTAAAATACATCAGCAGTTCAAGTACTTTATCCTTAATGTTAACCTGAGGAAATTAAAACAAAAATAATAGCTATTTGAAGATGAAACAGATATTTTTAATCTCTTATAAAAAGCATATATATCAAAATGGAGAAACACAATCTTACTGCATTGTCTTTGCAAAACCATGTATTTACAACCCAAAAAAATATATTGTATGCATTATGAAGAAATGCATAGCTTTGAGGGCCTAGGAATACTGTGTTCTCAAATTGAAGTGGAGCATTCAATATACACAAGATGTGGAGAGTAAATACAAGTTATTTTACCTTACTGTTGCCCTTAAAATCTTCCTGATCAAAATCAAAATGCCGACACAGTGCTCCAACAGTGAAAAGTGATCTAAGGAGTGCTGGTTTATTGGCAGTAAGTACTGTACTGTTGGGGTCTTCTTGGTGTTGACTTTTTAATTTTGAAAGTGCACCTACAGTAAGATAAAAGTTTTGATCACAGTATTTAATAATGGTGTATCCCTAAGATAAGACTTGTAGGCGAAACTGAAGAGTGACAATTACATGTTGTGATTTTACTTACCATAGTATCTATTAAAACAGGCCCACACAAATTTATAGTTCTGGGTGACCTTGTTCACAACAGCCCCAAGACAGCTCACACAATGCTGAACAACCTAGGTGCAAGAAAGAACAAATGAGTTATATATTTAGAATTTAAACCTGAGACTTTTGTGATGTTATGTAGGAAAAAGTTATGTAGAACTAAAAGTAACGATCTAACAGATGTAATGTCCATCTCCTAGACTGCTCTGAAAACATGCCCAAACTTATAATTGTTAAAATATAGCAACAACACATACAAACACATAAGTAAACCAAGAACATTGATTTTTCATGGCTCAAAAGTTATCTTTATAATGAAGACAGACTTTCTTTATACCAAAACTATGTATTTCACAATGTAAAATGTAATTAACAGAATAGTAGCAATTAAAAGCTTACTGTCATGCCATATTTGATGATGAGTTTCATGAGGTCTTCCTCAATAGTGGCAAGAAATGTCTCACTTGGGTGTTCCATTAGTGGCACTACAAGCTCTAAGATTTTTGCAACATTGCAGATAACCATGAAATCATTCTGGGTCTGAAAAAACAGCATTTATATAATTTAACATTTCTGACTGTGTTACCTATAAACTAAGTATTATTAATATGTATTATGCAATACATATATAATACATATTAATATAATACAATTACCTAATAGGATGATACAATTATGCATCTTATGCAAGTTATTTGATAAAGATTTAAAAGAATATATAGTTTACATCTGCTTTTAAGTTACATATTATTTTGAAAGCAAGTTCTTGTTTTCTACAGAACTTTTGTAAAAAAAAAAAAAAAACAAACTGTAGAAGCAGAATTCACCTGTCATCAAGGCTGTGACAGACATGAAAACTTTTGGTCATGAAAATTTTTTGGAGTCCTAAAACAAATTTAGGAACTCTTCCTGACGCACACTAGAGAATGCACAACACCTGGCAACAGGTACTGGCAGCGAGTAAATAATCAGACAACCTTTTTCTATACTGTTTGATCAGAAGCAGCTCTAAGTCTGTTGTAGATATGCCTAGAGAATGCTCCAGGACTGAAACTCTAAAATCCTAGGCTATACCTGCAAGCTAAGCTGATAACAAGCATTCTCAAGCCTGCTCTTCCTTGAGCAGCTGACCTAATGTAATGGATTGCTGCCCCCCACTCAATCAAGCTCTTACTTGAGCCATGGCTGCATGATCCTGCTTTGCTCCTGCCAGATGAGAGGTTCATCACAACCTTCACTGAGCCAACTGTGCTAATCAAAATGGCAGAAAGCAATGCAATGTTTCAGAGGAGGGGGCCATTTTACTGGACTGGGGGGATTCAGCATTGTAGCTCTCTATCATTTTTGTGAGCTAAACTGTCTTACAGAGGAATACAAAAACACCAGAGCTAGGGTAGGGAGAGGTGAACTGCTGAAGAGGATAGAGCAGGACATTTTCCTTCTAATATTTTTGCTATATGTTAGATCACTCTATCTTATGGAACCATACCTTTAGTCTTAAGATTCATATGTTACATCTTAACTATTTTTAAGATAATGACTATAAAGTAAAACAATTTTAAGAAATTATTTCCTAACAGGTGAAAAACTGTGTTTTAGTCTTTAAGGGAAAGAGGCAGCACAGGTTGCAGTTTCATTTGGCTGTAAAATGTGAATGCAGAGGGTGAGGAACAGCATCTTGGAAGCTATAGAGATCATCAAAAGGACCTAATATCTTTAGAAGATATGATGATCATGAATCATACAAACATAATTTTTATTTCTCTTTTCCTACCTTAAATTTCATCAAGCATACAAGACAGCCATTAATTTCCATGCTTAATTATCTGGGAAAAAGAAAAGACTGATTTTCTAATTTTCTCTACTTACACTACATTTAGTGGTCAGGTATGGCTGCATGGTCATGGCATGTTTGACCATTAGCTGGGGCCTGATTTTGCTGAATAAGAACAAAGTGGTTATGCAAGCAACCAAGCGACCAGAATTCACACCTTTGTTGTCAGAATCTGCAAAAAAATTAGAAAATACACAAAGTAATGTTTGAGCAATGAAAAACATATGGCCAAAACATCATATGAATATCTCTTTCATAACATATCTTTCAAGATCAATACAGAATATTCTTATTAGATTAGAGATGAGAACATAATGTGTTAACATTTGTATGAGATCACAACATAGGTAAGATAAGAAGCAAAGATGCTTCAAAGGTATCACTAGTTTTTAACCTAATTACTGTACACAGAACACTGGCCTAGCCAATGATTTCTATTACAACTGTAGAATGTATTAATACAAATAAAGCTTGACACATTTATTTTGTTTTTAGTGATCTAAAAGTTTGAACAAGTTATTTTAAAATTAGCTCTGTTATTGTGAATAGCTAGAGAAAATTAGGGAAGCTTTATTATTACACAGTGCTCAAAGGTTCATAATGAATTTAAATTCAATAACTCATTACTTTCAGTTTTGTAATAGGAATTCTGTAACTAACTTTTCACAATAGTCATTTGAACCACCATTGTTACAGTATCATAAAATTCAAAGAAGCTACTGGGTTGTAAACACTATTACCTGACAAGGATTCCTCATATTTAAGAATGTGCTCAACCAAATTGTCAACAAGTTGAGTACAGGCTTTCTTCACAGGTTTATATGAAGCATCCTCTTCTGACTTCAACAGCTATAGCAGATGAAAGAGAAAATTATTTAGTAGTCACAGTGCATTCATTTACATTGGATATGTACTGGTTTTATAACAATTATTACAGATACACAAGGATTTTGCACTACAAAAGCATTTAACTTCTCCATAAAAGTTACATGGTGAAGAAAAAATTAAGGGAAGTAAGAAAAAGATCAAACCAAAATGCAAAAGAAGAAAAATTAACTGTGACAAAAAGACAGAGTTCGACTGATTTTTGCATTGGGATGAAAGCTAACTTTGTGCTTAATGAAATAATGCAGAAAACAATAATGTAGTCATAATTGCCAGCAGTAACTAATAGGAGTTAGAAGGCTTTTAAAAACACTTAGGAAAAAAATACAAAAGGAATGTTGTTTTTTGACACAAAAAAAATTAAACTAAGGTGAAACATAGTTCTATGAAAATTTTAATCAGTTAATTTAATTGAGCCTGTACTATAGCTTTTTATTCAGAGCAGGCATTAAGAGGCACTTGGATTTACTTCAGCTACCTATTTTCATGGCACTTGAGGCTAAAGTAAAATCTTTGGAGACCTCTAATTCTCCCATGCATGCTGTTGTTAATTTTACTTGAAAATTAACAAGCACATATGAGTTGTAGAGGAGAAAGATAACACAGGCTAAGATATATAAACAAGGCTAAGACATATAAACAAATCAAGCTCATGTCTTAGAAAAATCAGAGTAAAGTATAATGCAGAAGTAAGCTATGGCCTGAAGATTCACTGCTTCTATAGACTGTGTAACAAATACATTGAATGTGAAAATACACTTATCTACCATTTTAAAAAATCTACGTTGCACTAGAAGCCTCATTTCAGAATTACGTATCATAGCTGTGCACTTCATGTTATGTCACTCATTATTGAAGAGACTATGAAATTAAAAAACAAACAAACAAAAACCCTCCCCAAAATGAAAATGGAAGTTTTTTTTAAAACAAGTATATGGAAAGAAAGAAACTAATGTTGGAGACAAAGAAAGTTACGCCAATGGAGAATTAAAGAAAGGTCAAATGTTTAAAGGGCATGGATTGAATTTCTTTACTGTAAAGGACTGGTCTTGCAGCCTCCCTTCAATATATTTTAGTACCAAAAGAAATTTTAAAATTCTTACAATGATTGTACCATACATTCAAAATTCATTACTTACATTTTGAAGAAGTTGTTCAAACCAATCATAGCCTGTATCTCTACAAGCTGCAACCTAAGAGTAATTTTGAGAATAAACTGGTTAAAAAAGGCATCTGAAGAAAAATTACTTCAATACAGATGTCATCTTAAAAGATCAGTAAACATGCACAGATATATTTTTGTAAATATTTGGTACAATATCTTTAGAGACCAGAAACTGTTTCCTGCATTTGAAAAAGAGCTCTCACCATTTTAAGCAATCTCAGAATTTGTATCACATACAACACAAGCCCTACACTTTTTACTGGAGATTACTGCCTCTAATGAAAACCATATTTTGGGTTATTAGAACAACATTTTGTACAGATAAAAGCACAAATACAAGTCTGACATATTAAAAATGAACATGTATTTATATATGCATGTACATATTTTTATATAAACAAACTAAGCTTTCACTGGTATTATGTGTCAGGAACAGCTCACAGGTGCTCCAAAATAGAATTGGCAGAAGAACTGAGAATTAAGCTGAAGTCAAATAAACTGACTGATCATTCTGGAAAAATGCACAATACACTACCATTTAGTAAAAATACTAAAAAGCAGTTTAAACTCATATTTTTACGTCATGAGGAGAGTACTTTTATTTGATATTTACATCTTGGTATAACTGATATTAAAATATCTTTTCAATAGGGTGGCTTTACACAATACATTTTCATTACAAATGTAAAAGCATCTTATTTGAAACAGATTTTTGAGACATACAATTTAATTTGATGCTCCTAAAAAGTAGATAACATTATGCAGATACCAGTTTACCTTGGGTGAGAACATGACCTTGCATTTGTTGAAACAGCTTGATAACCTTTCAAAATACATGTTATCAATTGAGGAAATTTTCTTTTAAGAGGCAACTTCTTAGTTAGGCTTAATTATATGCTGTTACTAGCATTTCCTGGAAAATGTTAAATATAACAGAAACTTGTGGTATTTTAACTGAACAAGTTTTTAACACAACCTGAATATAATGTGGTCTCAGTTATCACTGCCAGCAGATTAATGAGCATTTAAAGTTTCCTATAGCCTGTTCCATCAGGCTATAGAATACATTCTAGCATGTATTCAATGTCAGGAAACATATAAAGAAATTAATCTGATAATTAAATTACTTGTGTATTTTTCTTATTCTAAAAGACTACAGACAATATTTCAAAGATAATAAAATCATAATGAAATTTTACATACAACTAAATTAAAATTTGTTTAACATACCACATCAGTGATGTTTAGTATTTTCCTAGTCATTGCTTCTTTGTCATGATGTAGAGTTGGAGTAAACCAGAGCTTCTGGAATGTCTCATTTACTAATTTCTGAAGGAAAAAAATATTAGCAGAATAATTTTATCTTGGCACGCAGGGATTATTACTAATACATCCGTACAATAAATTTGTTGACAATATGTGCACTTTCGTAAGGAATTATTCAACCTACGTGATACTGTTGTAGAGAATGTTATCTGAGATAGACCGAGATTCTATTACAGCAGTTATACTGGTCTCTAAGCAAGCTTCACTAAAATGTTCACTGGGAAGTGATACTACAGAAAATAGTTACCACTTTCCTGCACTAATTTGCATTCTTCAGGAAAGCATAGTATCCTGAGAAGCTGACAACTCATCACAAGACTACAATTTCTACAGCAGCAATTGTAGATTACTTTGGCATTTTCAGAACAGCTGTGACAAGGCAAGGAAGAGGGAGAAGTCCGGTCTCTCTACCCAAACATAGGAAGTTGGTTCCCTTACAATGTTTTGGTATGGAGGAAAAGATGGAATAGAATGAAACTATTCCCAAATTACTTATAAAGCATATGCTTGTAGGAAGTGTTCCTCATCCATGGAGACTTAAAAAAATAAATTGCAGATACTGCCTCATCTTTATGAGGTTGTTGGAAAGGCAAGGAAAAGGTCATCCTAGCAGCACCTTAGATCCAGCTGTTCATCTACTTCTTGATTAACAGTCTTCTCTGAAAGCCACTTGGCATTAACATATCTCAAGTGGTAAAATTATATGTTGCAGCTTTAAAGTTGCAGATTTCAAATCCCACTTAAAGTGTGATACAAAATTATTACAGGTGTACTCTTAATTACCCAGCAATTTTTAAATTATTTTTGCCAAATCAAAGAAAAAACATCAGTGTCAGGTTTATGATTCAAGACATAATCTTAGGTTTTTGCCCTTCTGCATATATGTCACACAAAGATTAGAATATGATCACATAAGTAACATTTTAGGGGGAATAAGTGATTTATTAAACATTCAGAATTAATGCAAAATTTTCACAGATTAATACTTTATATTTTTTATATGCAGAACTTATAAATCTGGCATATACTAACATCAAGTACTTAATTTTGACTTAAAGTTTATTTTGTTTTCAGAAAGGAATTTTACATACTAATTTTACTTGTTAGAAAAGAGAAGTATCAGAGACAATACTTGCAAAGAGAAAAAACCCCAAAACTCTAGACAACTTTTTAAAATCCTTTGTTTGCCAGCAAGAACTTGAAGAAAATAGAAGAAAGAAAAGAAAACCAAGTCAGACAGCAATGTAGAAATCTATTTGTTCTTAAAAATTAAAAATTAATAAAAATAATAAAAATTACAAAAGAGCAATGAAATACTTTTTTGATTATTTTTGCATCAAAATATAGAAACCATTTATGATAATTTAAATCCTGAAGGATATGTTTCATTCTACCTTAATGCCTTCTTCATCATTGACTCTCCGAATCATTTTCACACACATCTCAGTAATTTTGGGAAATGTTGGTTGTTCAATGCAGATATCCCTAAGTATCTTTATGACTCTTTTTCTGACACTGATACCAGTATCCTGTGAGAAGAAAAACATTATGCTCTTGAAAAGAAATCAGACATATTAATTAATGTATTATATAAATTATTATTTGAAGATCACACAATCTGACCTGAAAAATGTATTCAGAAAAGGCAGCTAAAATATTCTGGAGTATATTTATACAAAAGGTCAGCATAACTTTATTTGCAATAATTCTAAAGGTTTTAGCTGAGTCCTCAAAACATTGAAACACTTCCTCCATTTATATAGTCCCATTTAAGAACTCATGATTTTGCAAATGTACAATTCCACTTCTTAATTCAAGATCTTACAAGCTAGATGCGATGATGCTTTAGCTACTTTTTTGGAACAGACAAGACACTTTGTAAATCTGGACTGTAATACTTCAAAAGCCTTTGGATAAAGCTTATGGATGATATGTGCAGCAAATGTTTTCCATTTTCCTAGGCTTCATCTAAGGAGAAGGATGAGTAGCTTCATTTCATATTACTTAATTCAAAATATGTTTAAATGGCCAGGCTGAGCACCTTTATGCATGCTCATATGGACATCTCCAAAGCATTTTACAAACATGTTTTATCATGTAACTATAGCAAATGAGTAGCATTTGACTAAAAACCTAACATGAATGCTAAAAGCTAGCATTACCTTACAGTTAAATTAACATTATTTAATTTGAACATCCAGCCAAAAAACACTTTTTATACAAAAACTCTAATAAAAAGCCTTTTAAAGCACTAAAACATAGCATAGAAAAACAAAATAGTTTTATCTTTTTTTTTCTTTTGGATTACAAATGGCAACTTTAAATTACTGTGTTGAAGACTTTTTCATCACCCACACTACTGAACTGCCCTCAATAACCCATATCTGAGACTTCAGAGATGTGGCAAAATTCCTCATTTAATCTAATTTGTGCATTAATAAAGGAACCACAAGGAATATAATACTGGTTCTGTTGCAGTACAACTTTCTATGTATATTTACTTATTGATGTATATGCTGGTTCTGGCTGGGGTAGAGTTAATTTTCTTCCCAGTGGCTGGTATGGGGCTGTGTTTTGGGTTTGTGTTGAACACAGGGTTGATAATAGAGATGTTTTTGTTATTGCTGAGCTTGCACAGAGCCAAGGCCTTTTCTGCTCCTCATATGGCCATGCTGGGGAGGGAGTTGGGGGTGTGTAGGAGGTTGGGAGGGGACACAGCCAGGACAGGTGACCCCAACTGACCAAAGGGATATTCCAGAACATGTGAAATCATGCTCAGTGTATAAAGTGGGGGGAAGAAGAAGGAAGGGGGGGGGGGATTTGGAGTGATGGTGTTTGTCTTCCCAAGTCACTGTTCCATGGGATGGGGCCCTGCTCTCTTGGAGGTGGCTGAACACCTGCCTGCCCTTGGGAAGGGCTCAATGAATTCCTTGTTTTGCTTTGCTTGTGTGTGCGGCTTTTGCTTTCCTTGTTAAACTGTCTTTATCTCAACCCAGGAGTTTTCTGGCTTTTACTCTTCTGATTTTCTCCTTGATCCTGCTGGTGGGGGTGTGAGCGAGCGGCTGCGTGGGGCTTGGCTGCTGGCTGGGGTGAAACCATGACAATGCAACAAATCCTCATTGAAAACAAGCAATGCATTTTAGATGGTTGGTCTTAAAAGCATGATGCTCCCCATTAAAATAATAAGATATCATTTACTCTTGGAATCATCATTCCATATTATTAAACATATAAACTCAGTTGAAAACAAATTTCCCAATGACACATCATAAATATCATAACTCAACATACCAATATTCTTTCAATCAGCATATCATAATATTGCTCAGCAAGCTGAGGACGACAGAGCACAAATCGGCCAAGCAGCTCCACAGCTGCTTCTCGTACACTAGTGGAGTTATCCATTAGCCGTCCATGAACTCCCCGTTGCATATCCAGCTAAAAAGGAACAAATAAAACAAATCCAAAATAAGAATTAAAGGTTGCTTTTAAGTGTGACAGAAGAATGCATATACATGATGGATATTTCAGATTTTTTTACCCTGGCTAGAATACTGGGGTCTACAGCAACAACCTCAGACAGACACTTCATGGCTTTTGTTCGAACAGCAATTGCATTTTCACCAAGTACACGCAGAATCTAATAAGAGAACAAAAACAAAGATTCATTTGCTTTGGGAAGGTAGCAAACTGTTTAACAGGCAACAATGCAGCAGAATAACATGCAAATGAAATAACTAAAATAAGAAGTCCCTTGATTTTAAACTCTACTTTTGCCATTTGGTTGTTGCTTTCATCATGGTTCTTTTCAATGGAAGAAGTGGATTTGGGCACTATCATTTTAAGATGACTCTGTATGCAGATCACTATAAGTAACACAACCTAAACTAAACTAAACCAAACCAGTACTGGAGTTCAAAAATGTTGCCATGACAACATGTTAGTTCTCCCAGAAAAAGGAAAGAAATCACACTGGTTAAACAACAGCTTCCAAAGCGACAGTAACATGCACTGCAAGCAAGTAGCTAAGATGGCTTGTATTTTCAAATTAAGATCAATTTAATGAGTTAATATCACCAAATGAGCATGCATCTTACAGAAACTGTAAAAAAGATGTCAACATTTTGCAATTATTTTTTTAC
Organism: Entomyzon cyanotis; assembly: GCA_024500445.1. Taxonomy (NCBI): domain Eukaryota; kingdom Metazoa; phylum Chordata; class Aves; order Passeriformes; family Meliphagidae; genus Entomyzon; species Entomyzon cyanotis. The sequence continues at coordinate 1,739,611 of JAKEPQ010000794.1, forward strand.
TGTGTACATCTAAGATATTGATTTTGCTATCTACATCCATGATAACTAAAATAATGCATGTACAATATGACATATAAAATGCATGCAAGAAAGAAATATAAGCACTTATTAATACAGAAAGCACATGGTGTTATCATGGCCTGTTAAATACCTGTGCTCAACAATGAACAGATATGGCACACTACCACAAAAGTGTTTGGAATCAGAAACCAATTGCATTTCACTGTACTAAGACTTCCAGCACAGTTTACCTGTGTCAAATAAATATCGAAGCTCTGGGCAAATGGCCTCATAGAGGCCAAGTAGCGAACAATCAAACATGCATCTTCATAGTCCACAGTATCAGAATTCATTCTGCAACAAATTAAATGTTTTAATTAGGATGTGTTTATCAAAAATGATTAAAAATGTCAAATGCATGGTTAATAAAGCAGTGGTGCTCAAACGTACTTTAATGTACTGAACTGAGATGGAGCAGTTTTTATGATGCTGCGAAGAAATGTTTTGCGACTTTCTGCTCTATGCATGATTTGCCCTGTGGTCTCAACATCTTTTGCATGATGAGTTCCTTCAGATGAATCCTCATCCTTCTGAGATTTAATTGCTTTCTCTGTCTCCATAGTTGTGTCACGGAACCACTGAGCTATATAAAACTTCCGAGAAAACTGGAGAAATACAACAGGATACACAGAAAACAAAAACAACAGATGTAGAAGACTGAAATTAACAGATATATGAGATTAAGTGAGTCTAATGCATCAACCATATTTCAGAAAACACAATCAACAGCATACGTTAGGGTGACAATTTAATTGAATCTCTAATACGCATGACCAAAAATAATTTTATTCAGCGCATGTTACTAAAATTATTTTTATATAAACTTGACATCAGAAATATGAAATTTACCACTAATGATGCATCAGTTTCTGTGTTCTCATCCAGATAATCTAGCAAAGCCTTTTGCAGCTGTTGAATTTCATCTTCTCCTCCTGAAACCTATTGGAAATAGAAAGATTGTTTTAAAATAGAATATTGCAGAGTGTTGATTATCATCTGAAAATCTGCATGTCCACATATAAAATACACTGAAGTTAATGTTCTGCAATTATCAATACAACTAACAATTTTTTAATCAATTACTTCTAAACTTTATAGAGACTAAACCAAATTAGACTGTGGCTCCAAAGTCTAAAAAAGATTAACAGCAGAATAAGACTTGTTTTAAAACAGAGTGATTTGATTAATTTTCATTCTATGATCTTGTGTGAAGACCCTCTGTTCCCAAGGAAAAACAAAAGGCTGAAATCCCACAGAGTAGACTGACAAAAGATTTACCCTATAAAAGGCATCATTAGCTCTCTCAACAATATTAAATACTGAAACAATGACTTCTCAGGTGAACAAGGGATAAAAGGCAAAAAAGTCAAATGAACATAGATATGAAACACAAACAACAGAAAAAACATATGGGAAACATCAAAGAAATAAAAAAAACTTATCCCTCTGCAAAATATTTGGTATAACTGTTTTCAGGTTTAAAGCTTCAATACAGAGAAAGTGCAGCAAGGATGCTCAACCCATCTAGCAAAGAATTTACAGAGGTTATTCCCAAACACCCCTGAGCTCTAGCACTAAAGAATCATACTCTCTGAGACTCAATTGAGTTTCTATCAGTCAAAAACCTTGAGAACAAACATACATTTTATAAAAATTCCACCTAGTGCATAAAGTCTATCTACAGAATAGGGTAATATTAATTTTCCTGTGAAGCACTTTTAAGATGCACAAAAAGGATTGCATATGAAATATTATTCTGAGAACTATGCATCAGATTTGTAAATATCTAAACTGTATGAATGTTAAAACCAGAATATTTTTTACAAGAGGCTATTTTATAGGAAATATGTATATCCTGATCTCTTAAATAGTTCTAGCCTATGTAAATTGAACAACAATTTTGTATATGACCATCAGACAATGTACTTTTCCCCATATAGGGGTTAGAAATCAAATCAGCATCAATTAACTTGTTAATGAATCAGAAACTAACTTTCTCAACACCTACAAGACAGCATAAACCCAAAACCATAAAACACCTTTTTTTCCTTAGTATTATACTGAAATGTGCAGGTCCTTGCAATTGCCAATGCTACAGCAGAAAAAAGGGCGGTTTTTTGGCCTCAAATTAATGAGTTCAAGAATTCAAAACACATCTACAGTGGACATAACACTAATATAGGTTTATTAATATATATTTGGCACCCTATGACGTGCAAATTGTGATTTGAAAGTCTGGCCTTCAACCAATGTTAAATTCTGTGGATAAAAAGGCTGAAAAAGTTGCTTGATGAACCTTAACTGCCTAACTATTTTAAAAAGTAAAAAACCAAGAACAAACAAAAAAAACTGTGAAGCCCACAACAAATCATATTCAATATTGATAATAAAAGTAGAAGAATAATTTCTGGCTTAAACTTCTTCAGCTACAAAACATTTTTCTGCTTCAACAATAAAACCTGTAACTTATAACCATCAAGTTCTGTATGAACAGCATAGATTGAGAATCTTGTCACAAATGTAGCACATAATATAGCTTGCAAACAACAGCAAGTGGAAAAAGGTACAATTACAAGTCGAGAAGATCAGCATATCAAGAGATAAATTAATGAAAAGCATGCACAAGTCCTCAAATTGACAATCTATGACAGATTTCTATGAAAAAAATCTACTGTTTAAAAATGTCAAAACGGAATTGATTTTCCTCTAATTCCAATAGACAGTTATAAGCATTCATCGATCAATAGGGAATATCCTGGTAATTATATCAGAGGGTAGAAGGAAATATCCAACAGAGTCCAAGTATTCAATTCAGCAGGAAAGAAAAATCTGTAGAAATATAAGTTCATTTCTGAATGAAAAGAATAATTTATGATATTTCTAATGACTAAAACTGAATGTGTCTACCAATGAATCTTATTTTCTTGCCATTTGAGCAACAAAGTGAAGCTTAGGTGTCATGTACACATTTTTAAGTAGTTATTTGTTCTTATGTTACAAATCATTCATAAATAACAGTCTACCCTGAGTGATTGTACTGTATAGTATACACTTTTCACAATGCAATCATTGATGTTAAGCTTCCAGAGTAACTGAAAAAATGCTTTTAGCACTCAATTGACCAAAGCTATTTTATTTTCTGCAGATGCCAATGCCTAGTTACTGCCTGATCCTATAAAAAACTCAAAACAAATAGAAAAATTCAGGTCTCCACTCAGGTGCGTATCTTTTTAGAATATCTTTCAATACTATTCTATAACTTCTGGAGATAAGGAAAGAGAAAAGGATTCTTCTAAAATATTTCACTATGAAGTCTAATGTACAATTGTCAAAGTCACTGCAAATGGAGAATTACAGCCCCTTAGCACATAGAAGTATAAATTATAATAAGCCATGAACATAAAGATTTGACACTATACATAGTACAATATTCTAATTGAAAAAAATTATGGGAAGTATCAGCCTCATGAAGGAGTAGATGAATTTTGATTCTTAATCTGAATGCCTGTAAATTGCACAAGTTTCACCTTCAAAATAAGTCTGCAACAATCATCATAAAATACATATAATAGATCTGCAGTCTTTTCAGGGAAACGAACTTCATATGACTACTCAACTTTAGATTTCGTTATGCTGAGAACAATTAGTAGTTCAGAAAGAAAAGTATTGCATCCATAAGAAATGTGAAAGTTCACATTTTTAAAAGGACACATAAGGCCCAAGGTTTTCTTAATGTACTATAGAGCGCCCAAATGCATACACTGCCTTGTTAATTGCTGCCACCCTTGCAGATTTGGAGACATTTTTGATAAGGAGCATTAGCAGAAATGCAAATATGTATTCTCTAATGAAATATATATACAATTCCAGTAAAAAAAACCCCACAAAAATAACAACCCCCCCCTACACACACAACCAATACCAGTTCCATCACATAAAAGCTAACTTTACAGGCCTAACAGTTTAACTCTCAAGTCTGTGTATGAGTGCCATATGCTCAATTACCATTTTGCAATAGCAAATGCACATACATGCTTACACACGCATATATATTTTAAGGCCTCTTAAGATATAATCCAACTGTCACTCCATTATTTCATCTATATTGTCACCAGGAAATTGTTTTTACCATTTTAATTAACCATTTAAAATGATCACTAGGAAGATGGTGTGAGAAAGATGTGAATTAACAAATGTGTTACTTATAAATTGAGTATAATTGATTCAGAAATCTGAACAACAATGAATACTCATTCCCCGCAATGCCAGTTTTTCACACATCTTTAAAATGTTTAGGCTTTTAAATAGATACATCTCAATCCAACTGGCATGGGACCTTTGACACACCTGTTTGAGTATTCTGGCTATAGAACCTTGATCCATTTTGCTAGTGACTGCATCTTTCCTGAGTCTTGCAGCTACAGTTCCAAGATAGTCAAGCGATGCAACTCTTAATGCCATTTCTGTAGATTTGTTACTGAACTGGTGAACCTAAGAAAAGCAGAATTAACTGTTATTAAAATTATTTATTTATGCAACTGAGATTCTTCTCACAAGACAGTTTGACTTTATTAAAAAGTCCACCTAATTTCCATGCTGCTTAAAATTATGTCATTTATTATTACATCACAGATACAGTCCTTACTTTACAATAATGTTTTTTTCCTTTATTGAGTCTTTCTCTCTACAAATATGCCAGTTATAAAAATATATATTTTTAAAAAACTAAAATAAACTAGACATCTAGTAGAGCAGATATCCTTTGCAATAGCATAGCACCATAATACAACTTCCTCATTATTCACACAAGTATAATGAAAGCTACATTTTACCAGGAACACGACCATAAAATATTTTCCAAATAAACAGCTCAAATAACTGTATTAATTGCATTGTAATACCGAAGAACAACTCTCAAAAAACATTACAACAAAAATATTCACATTCTGTAAAACGTCACAATCCATAAGTAAATGTACCACTTACTTTAAGACCAAACTTGTAAAAGACCAAACTACTTGTTTTCAGGTTCTGTGCTAAAGGAATAGTCCAGAGAAGTAAGGGACTGGGAGAGCAAAGTCCCTCCCACTCCAAGTGAAGATCAGGCTCATGATGACCTGAGGAACCTGAATGTCCATAAGACCTTAGAGAACCTTCCAGTGCCTGGAGAGGGACTATTTGCAAGGGCATGGAGTGATAGGACAAGGGGGAATGGCTTCCCACTGCCAGAGGGCAGGGTTAGATGGGATATTGGGAACAAATTGTTCCCTGTGAGGGTGGTGAGGCCCTGGCACAGGTTGCCCAGAGAAGCTGTGGCTGCCCCATCCCTGGAAGTGTTCAAGGCCAGGTTGGACAGGGCTTGGAGCAACCTGGTCTAGTGAAAGGTGTCTCTGCCTGTCCACTGCAGGGGCATGGAACAAGATGAGCTTTAAAGCCCCTTCCAACCCAAACCATTGTATGATTCTATGAATAATTACAGGTATTAGTCTGACTTTATTCTCAGTGAATATGAATGAAGCTATTGGATAGAATCCAAAGGAGGGTAATGAAGATGGTGAAGGGTTTAGAGGGGAAGCTGTACAAGGAGTGGCTGAGGGCACTTGGTCTGTTCAGCCTGGAGAAGAGGAGACTGAGGTCAGACCTCACTGCGGTCTACAACTTCCTTGTGAGGGGCAGTGGAGGTGCAGACACTGATCTCTCCTCTGTGGTGCCCAGTGACAGGACCTGACGGAATGGCTGGAACTGTGTCAGGGAGGTTTAAGTTGGATATCAGGAAAAGGTTCTCCCAGAGGGTGGTTGAGCACTGAACAGGCTCCCCAGGGAAGTGGTCACAGCACCAAGGCTGACAGAGTTCAAGGAGTGTTTGGACAACACTTTCAGGCACAGGGTGGGATTGTTGGGGTGTCCTGTGCAGGGCCAGGAGTTGGACTCAATAATCCTTGTGGGTCCCTTCCAGCTCAGCATATTTTATGGTTCTATGAATATCTAAACTTATTAGATGCAATAGAATGGCATTTTTTAATGTGAAAAATGTCATGAAATAGTAGAAGAGGACTTTCATGAGAAGCTGTATACATATGATCTTTATTAAGTTCCATATCAATGATCTTCTGACCTAAATTTTATTTTCTATGCATTACATAATAGTGATACATGTGTAAGAATATCCTTACATGATGCATTCATGTGTCAACAATCAGAAAATACTCCTGTAAGAGTTTGAGCTGAAATAAACAAGCTTCATTGTAATAAAAAATAAATTAATATAATAGTTAAGAAAAAGTATCCCTTACCAATAGCCTTCCCAATAAGCTAAGTAACAACTCTGCAGCTGGCCATTCTGGTTTATTGACTGTGGAAAGAAGATCTTGAATAAAGTTCTCAAACAGTGGTCTGTAATCTTCTTCCCCTTGTTTACTGCCACATCTGTTTAAATCAAAATGCATGTTTGTAAGTGAATTTAAGAGCAATTTAAGTTTTTCTTCTGATGCAAAGAGAACTAATCCTATTTTTAGCCAGAAAACCAGTTTTATGCAATTCCAAAAAAAAAAAAAATCCAAAATATTAGCAGAAAAATTGGGTTTTTCCATTTATAGACAAATAGTTTAAACAGTTATCACTCCAAGTTGTACTGCAAGTAAAGCAGCTAATCCAGGATAGTAGAATTTTGTTCCTAAGATTTTTTATTTATTGTTTTGAGCGAAAGTCTGCATTAACTTGGATAAACAAAGTAGGTAAAATTCTAAAGCTCAGGCTATAGTGGGGTATTTAGGAGGTGGTGTGTCCATAAACTTGGTCTGACTTATCTCACAGTGATAAGGCATCTCAGTATTATGTTCCAGAAAGGTTAAAATCAGAATGTAAAAAAATCAAGATAACATATGTGATAGTGTTTCACCTATATGTGGCATCCCTAACTTTAATTATACCAGAAGTATGAAGAGAGATGGCTAGATAGCTCATAAACAGCCTTTTGTCTTAACAACAGAAATTACCATGATAAAAACCTCAGGACTTTTTGTTACAAACCCTTTGGTTATTCAGGTATAATTTTTTTTTCCCTGCTGAGATATTGACATTCCTAACTTTATCTAAATGAAAGTAATTTTAGGGTTTTTATATTTTGGTCATTTTGATGACTGAAATAATCTGGTTTCATCACTTAAATATTTACTCAGCCTTCTCTTCCATGTTTCAGAAGAGTAAAAAGATCCCTGATAAAAGGATCCTATATAAATTATCAGACAGATTCTTAAATGTGTTCGTAAACTCTCTGCAGACTTTCTGTTCCTTAATTTTTATTTTTTTTTCCAGACAGGTAGCTCTCTCAGAGATCTATAAACTATATAGTTATAAGTAACTTTATTAGTAGTCATTTGGGATTGCAAAGTGGTTTGGTTTGCCTTAAGGTGTGACATTTTATTTGGAGTTGGTTTCATCAATACACTAAAGAATGCAACAGTACTTACTTCTTAAGGAAAATAGAAAGGAAGTTTTGTGCTGTTCTCATGGCTGTTTCATACGAGTTAGTCATAAGCACATCTTGATCCACCTAAAAATAACAAGATTAATTCTTCTAATATTTTAGCATGCACAGAAATATAATTTCCAAACCAGCATTTTTCATTCATCAAATAATTACAGCTGACATAAAATTAAAATGCTTAATTACTATAGCACCATCCTAAAATATTATACCTACAAAGTTATTCCTGCACAAAAAAAAAATTATGGCTCTTTAAAAAAAAAACTTACTTTTTGTTTGATTCCTCCTCTGAATTAGAATCTTTTTCTGTTGATGGCAAATGCACCACACACTGAATAAGCTGCAGAACTAGTGCTGTTACCATCTGAATATACATAGGCTCTCCATCAGTGTCACTGCTGTTTAATCTGTTAATAAGACAGCATTAGCACTAAAACTAAACAAGAAAAAAAAAAGGCAAAACAATTTTTTTTTCTCCTAAATAACATCTTTCTAAAATAATAATCAAAGCTAGGAACCTGTGTTATAGATATTTATCCTGTCGTTTGCTTCCCTCTTATGCACTGAAAAATTTGGTCTAACAAAAATAGTAAGCATTATTCTCAGGCCAAAGAGATGAACTGAAACAGCTCACAGATAGGACATCAGAGCGTCTGTGAAGTTCAGCAGATTTAATAAATCAAACATCTCCATGCAAAGGCACTTACTAAAAGGCTTATTCTGTATAATGCCATATCCATTTCCAACACAACATTAAAAAAAATAGACCAAGCTTGTAATAATAATTTATTACTTATATATTATTTAATGTATATGAAATGTGCAGGAATTTTAAACAAGAGAAATTAGCAACCATGACCTGGACTGACTTCTACAAGAGTTACACCTATGATAATCTCAGGTAGCGCAATGGACTATAAACTTCAGCATGCAAGAGTGTCTTTTAAGTTGGTGTTGGAGGTTGGGGGGCATTGGAATTTTTCTCCATCCATGTTACTAAGCAACAAATATCTGGGTGCTTAGAGCCATCAATTCTTTTGTAAGAGACAAAAGGGTGTGCTGCGTGGGGCAGGGGAAGGAAGCAGCAGGCGACAGCAGGAGACTGGCACTCCTTCCGTGGGACACCGGGAGGAAAGGGACTTCTCTTTGCTTCTGGCTGCAACCACAGGAGATCCAACTGTGCTCTGTCTTCTCCTCCTGGCTGGGTGAGCTTTGATTCAACCTCTTTCCCACGGGGAGTGCACATTTTCCCAGCTGCGTTTCTCGCAGCAGCTGCCGAGGAGTCCGGCTGTCCCTGCCGCCCGCCCCGCTTCCACCGCATGAGACCGCGGAGTCTGCCGTGACTGCAGAATCCTTGCTATCTCGCTGGCTAGCCGGGGACAGCCAGCCCCAGCCCCCTGCCGCCCTGTTTTGCCACTCCAAGCTGCCTGCATGCTTCTCAGCCCTCTGCCATTACCAGCTGCGTGAAACTGACCTGACCCTGCGCCACAGGGCCACCTGCAGCCGCTCGGGAGTCATCGCACCTGCCCTGCCCGGCTGGGAGCTCAACAGCGCCCCTGCTGCTTGCAACCGTGGTTACACCACACAGGAAAGTGCTCAGCAGCTCAAAAAGTCATCTGCTATTAGTTTTCTGGTTCTATTTGTGGTTGCTATTATTGTTATTGCTTGTTTATAGATACTAGTAAAGAACTGTTATTCCTTTTCCCACACCTTTGCCTGAAAGACCTTGATTTCAAAATTAAAATAATTCGGAGGGAAGGGAGATCACATTCTCTGTCCTAAGGGAGGGTTCCACCTCTCTTAGCAGGCACCTGTCTTTCAAACCAAGACAGTTGGTATGGCCAGCATGAATACACTCCACCTCACCTTTCTCCCCTTCCAAGTGATTTAACCTGATAGTGTGGTGTTTACTATCCATATGTACATCAACACCACTTAATGCTGCCTTTAACAATATGAAAAGGTGATAATCTCTGACATCATTCTCCCTAAATTATCAAAATAATAACTGGACACAAAACAGATTGCGATTATTATCTTTATGAAGTTATCTCTAAATACTTGCACAGAGAGAATATTTTCCTATAAAATTTTAGGTAAGCTGCACCCTTCATGACTATAGCCACAAGCAGGGAATGTCCTCCAACAAGTTAGAGCTAGGACTCTAGAGATAAACAGTGCAGTCATTATGGCCTTGAGACAGTAACTTCCTTATAGTAAAGGTCACAATTCAAAGAGGGTATCTACCATTTATGCTCCTATGCCTAACACCTTCCTATTTACTAGATCTCTCAGATGTCTATAAACAAAACAATAGGAAATACTAGGAACAAGCACTCATGTTAACATTAGAATTGCTGAATTCAACTTCAAAGTTTCAGTGAATTTCTTTTCCTGGATATTTCCTGTTCATCCACCCTGTATCAGACAACCTATTTCATTGACAACTTGTCTGTCTGCAGGAAAAAGATGTATGGAAGCAAGGAACAAAATCAACACTAAAAACAAATCCTTTAGAATAATTTGCAGTGTCCAACCTCAATTTTAACTGAAATCCAGTCCAGGTCAGATTCTTTCTCTAACTTAATCTGAAACTATACTATTATTCAGAAAATGCACTGAAATCCAGCTGAAGCACTTAAAAGACTGTTAAAGCAAACTGAGTAGTTTCTAAATGAGACTCATTCAAAGGAGTATTAGATTGATTTCATGGAAAGAGTGCTCTGAGCATGTCCTCAAAGAAATTTAGCCAGAATTTTCCTATTAAGCCTTAACAATGACATTATATAAAATCCATATAAACGGAACCAAAGAATTTTCCAAGAAAAAACATTTGAATACATACTAACATTACAGTCATTTACATACTTAGTGAGACAGATAAGATATTGCAATTATTTTGGAAGCAGGCATAAATATGATGGCATAAGAAAGTAATTATTACAAAATACATTTGTCAGACAATTCTGCTCTCACCGTAGAGCTTTTGAATTATCAACCTCTAACAAAACATAGCTTATGGAGTCACAGATTTTTAAAGAACAAGTTAATACTGAAGCCTAAAATCCTACATCTAAAAAAACTGTAAATGTTGCTGTCTACAAATTATCAATCTATGTCAGAATTTACCTGAAATTTCTCAAACTCCTCTTGCTGGTTGGTAGTCTCGCAAGGGAAGTGAAAATTTCTTCTAGTATTAACTGTCTATGTTTTTCATATCTGGAGAACACCTATTTAACAGTAACAGAATTGTTAAAAATTATTTCTTTTTACATAAAATATCACTTGTTAAATAGATTGCTAAAATTATATATAGAAACATACTCTTAAAATGACATTTAAATAAATTATATTTAATGCATACCTTGTTTTTAATGCATTGCTTTGTTTTTTTCAAAGCAAGCATTTCTTTATAAAAACTTTTTCAAATATAGCTTTTTAAAAATCTTCAAATAGCATAAATGTGTAATAGCTCTTAAAAACACCATGTGTTTTAAAATTTTCTGCCAATAGTACAATACACTGAAAGTCAAACAGTGTAAGGCTAAGCTATCAGACAAGTATAGAGCAAAAGTCTATGGTAACATACATTAAACATGAACACATGTATAGTTTTAGAGCACATTTGAGAAAACTAAGCTTTGATGTTTGCCTGATGTGAAATATTAATTCAATTTATGGGGTCAGGATTGTAAAGTTTGCCTCTCCCTTTGTTCAGGCAGAATTACTTTTATAAATACTGGAGTACATAATCCTTACAAAGATGAAAAACTTTCACTTGAACAAACACATCTGTGTTGCACTGCAGTTTTCCTGAAAAAATATTTTATCTGTCCCATGAATTTTTCACATAGCCACCTCTTCTGAGGAAAAGGACTTTTTTATTATATAGTTCTATTATATATTATATAGATCAATCCTACTAGTTCTATGTCTTATAGCATTGCATAAATTCTAATCTCAACAAAGGAGATAAGAAAAACCACATTGTTAAGATTTCTTAAGAAAGAACAGGTAAGAGGAAGGGGTTTGTGTTTACACTTTACACAACATAACCAAAATTAAGTAAATTCCTTGGCTTAAGTAGGTTATTTCTTTCTATAGAGTACTTAGAGTACTCTGCAAATGGGAGGAGCTCAAGTAGCTTTAATACTGTTCCTAGATTATGATACCAAACTGTAAAAACATGCAAGAATAAAATTAGTTCTAAGCTCCAATTCTCTATCAGCAAAAATACAGCCTATGTAAATGCCCTAATGACTCTCAGAAGAACATGAAACTGCAAATTAAAAATTACTTACTGCAGTCACTAATTTGATGGCACATAGCTGTAGTTCACTGACATTTTCTACAAAGAAAGGTGTTATTCCCATAGACGATATCTATCAACAGAAAGAAGTTATTGTTGTAAGTATATTTGACTAACAAACTGATATTTAGGCATTTTCACAAATAGATTATTCATTCATCAGGTAAGGTATTCAACAACATGTATTCATATGATTTACAAATAAAGTTATTAAAGGATATTTTAATACAATCAGATTCCACTTTTCTTAAGTGTACAATAAAAGCCATTAAAGATATGAACATTACTACAGAACAAACTAGTCACTGCTGATAATAATTCAAAACTTTGTACTGGTTTGATATTTCATGCCATTGAGACAATTACACTTTACAGTCTCTCTGGAAAAAGAAAAAAATCTCAGACAAAATTTTTTCCGATAAAACTTACTTGAAGAATAGTTGTATCAGTGAGAAGCTGTATCTCTAGCAACTCTGATAAACTGCTGACAATGTCACAAACTTTGTTATATAACATCACTATAACTCTTTGCTTGTGGGTGGAACACTTGGCACGTTTTGCTTTTGAACTTAAAACACCACCTAGAAAATAAAAAATATCTTTATTAAGTTTTCCAGTGTCGCTGTTGAGCTGCTAGCAGAGAAAAAAACCCGGATTCTCAGCGTGGCATAGAAAAGAGAGGTTTATTATTTTGATTCCAACTTATATAGACTTTTCAGAGGTCACCCAGATTGGTCAGTCAGAAACCTCCCCCTAGGCCTGATTGGCCAGGCCTGAACTGTCCAAATCTCGAGACACTGTTTTAATAACATCCAAACTTTATCTTTGTTTATAAAACACGGGAGAAAATTCTCATGGGAAAGACCTGTGCTAGCCACATTTCAGTCTTTCACATCAGATATTAGAAAGATGATCATCTTCCTCAAAAAATGTCTCCAAAACAAGTCCATGACTACAGCATTGTAAATGAAATTTCTTACAAAAGAAAAACTATTTAGTAAAATCAGATGGAAAACAAGAATTTCATATTTTTGTAATTGCTTTGAATTCTGGATCCAAGATTCTTAAAACTGTTCTTGAATACCCGCATCTCAAGATATGCATATGACAACAAAATGCAAAACATTTAGCATACTAACCACCATGAGGATCCACTCTATACACAGGATCATATTGAGGATAGAGAGTGTTCTGCAAATGAAATTTTGTGTATTGAATAACACTTTCTATTACATCTTCAATATATACAGCTTTAGGCATATTTGGTGATGTCATAATATTGATAGCAGTAAGACAAGCATCAGCAGATTTTGTCACTCTCTCCATAATAAGATCTCTCCATAATCTCTCCTCATCTTCAGTGTCATTGTTCTGTAACAGGTGATGGAAAACAAGATAGTGTGAACAAGAGGTCAAATTTTTTCCTTACCAAGTAACAGATAACATTATTTTAATATACTTACATGCACACACATACAAAATGCAGTATTTCCTTTATGATACAAAAATAGTTTGGTTTAGAAATCAACAAATGTTTGTTTTACTAGCTAAAGGTTTGTAACCCTAAGTTACAGGTCTTCGATATCTCACTGTGTTCTTCTGGTAAAATTTAAAGAAGCTTTCTGTGTATCATTGGGAAGTACTATGAAGGAAGACTGTCACATTCTCTACTTAAGAATGATGTACCTTAATCAAAATCTAAACTCATTCATCTAGTGTTTTCTTCAGTGGCTTATACACACCAGTTGTTGCTTTGATCAGTCTAATTTTTGCCACTAGAGAGAATTCTTACACAAAAAGACTGTTAAGTCACACAAAACTCATGAGAGTACAACTTTCTCCAGAGACCAACTCTTCTACATCAATGGGTTTAAAACATATCTTATCAAATATGACCATATAAAGACTCAGTGATCCTTGGGAGTCCCTTCCAACTCAGCATATTCTGTGATTCTGTTTAGCACAGGGAATGGAATCTCTGTATTTCTATGTTTGCACAAGTTATAAAAACAAACATACATGAGGTTAATTATGACCACACAGCACTACTGAAATATTGTAATAATGTTATTAATAGGAAAACCAGGTGAAATTTTTAATAAATTCTCTGGTACAGAGAAAAACAATCTTTCTTGCCTGTATAAAAGCACAGGCTGTTATATTTCTTCCAGTGTGTAAGGGATGTTTTACAGACACATAGAAAAGTAGGAAAAAATGCCCAATAGTGCAAGTTATACCAGTTACCATGAATATTTCAGGATGAAACTATAATATTTAAAATTAAGTCAAAAGACAACCTAATTGCTCCCAGTACATCTGTTTACTATAGTAAAACATAACAAAATATAAACAATAGAATTTTACTTCAAATCTTAAAATTTGGCAATTTTTTAAGCACATACATATTAAATCAGGAATTCCTTTCACAGACACACACAGTATTTGAAACTATCACTATATGGAACTCAAGTGAAGAAAACCCTATTCTACACAATGGTGTGAAACAATGTAATTTGAAAACTCACATGGTTAAGTAATGTGGAAAGCTTTGATCCATCTTGAATATTCTTCTCCAAAATATTCAAGACTTTTACTGTTTTATCTGTTGAGAGCTAAAACAAGAAACAAAACACATCAAACAACTGTAGGAACATAAAGGCTTCCAAATTGTGGAAAAAACGTCCAATCTAAGTATTGGATCTTGATTTGTCTGGTTTCTGACACAGCATAATTTAGAATGCTGATAATAGAATTAAACTAGTGAAAATATGTTCTGACTGCAATCAAACTTCATTTTCAACCAGCAAAATACATGGAAATGTATTTAAAATTGCATAACTGTAACTAATGTTGTATATGCTTTTGCATTTGCTTTTGGAAACAGAAATTTACCTAATCCAAGTATCAATCCCAAATTCTAACTGACTATATAGATCTTTATTAAGACAAAATCCAAGTTCTATGGGCAAACAGAAATAAAATTCCTTGATACTTGAGTTCTAATAAAAAGGAAATGTATTCTCAATAACTGTGTTAATTTTAAAAAACTAGCATGATGAAAAAAGTAACTCAAATTCACTTACTGATGTTCTACAGAATTGTGATTAAATAATCTGTAGAATATGCTAAACTCCAGGAGAATCAGTTTCATTCATCCAGATACTATTGGTGCTCACCTTTAGAAGCAATAAAATTCTGATTTTATGCATACATGTAAGTATGTATGTGAAAAAAACAGGTAACAGAGGTTAAGGGTGAGAACTATCAGGGAACAGAAACACTCAGGCTAATATCATGCTACAAAGGAAGGTAGAGAGAACAACGAAAGGGCCATGAAGAACATCTAAATCTCAGATTAAAGAAAACCTTTTACAGTGACTTGTATAAGTGGCTTCACAGACACTTCATAAACATAATAAATCGTCATGAGAAGGTAGAGTAAGAATTTAATACAAGACTTCCCAAAGCCAAGAGTTCTAGGAAGATAAGGAAAGCAAGAATAGTTTCCAAAGGTGTGATACCAACAGTTTGTGCCAACAGAAAGTTCCCTTGAACAGAAGTTGGGAAGAGTATGGCAAAGAAATCACAATAAGCAGTCTACAAAAAATTAATCTTATTATCAGCTTGAGCATTAAATTTTTTTAAGTTTGAAAAGGACTCTTTGGAGAGAGGAAGGTAGTAGGCAACTCAGTGTGACACTGGATGGACATCATACATTTACATTGCACTAATGGCATGTATCAGCAAGGGTGGATTTTTTTACTCTGCCAGCAGGTTCTGTTTTACTGTGGTTGCTCAACAGCAGCTGTAAGGAGCAACTTATGTGCTTTTGTGAAAGTAGATTAATTATTAGATTTTACTGCTCAGGCATATGTTACCTATTGGCATATAGTGCTGTGAGTCAGACCTAGCACAGAGGACCATTCAACAAAAATGTCTTAGCTTCAGAGACAGTAACAGTTAAGATGTGGTAACTTTTTAAGCACTTCAGCAGAAGCACAACTGTTCACAGTATTTGTCACAGGTACATCTGAAGAGGGTGGAATATTCGAGGGGGCACAAGTTTTTGTATGTTTAACAAAATTAAATGTTCAAAAAGAGTTAAATACTATGAAGATGTACCTTGTCCATAATGCCCATTGCCTTGATTTTTGCAGATTCACTACCCAACTCACTAAGCTGATGCTTTCCCAGTAGCAATTCTTGTGGAATCTCATCATCATCACCTTAAAAGAAATTAATTAAAAATTAACAATCACATTTCTAATAAGACTTCAAGGAAACCAGTATTTTACAGCCAATATGAAAAAGCCAACTGAAGAAAAAGAATTCATTTTCCAAATACCTAGCATATAATAGTTCCATCTAATGAAGATTGATGATGACAACTTTCGGTGGTGTTAAAAAGACTACTTGTTAAATATGACTGAAAGTCATATATTAAAAATATTTTTAATCCAAGGTTGTAGACGCCATAGCTGTAGTGATTTGCTTACTATGTTCCTCCCTTTGTTCTAGTTCTAAAAAATTAATGAATGCTCCGTTATCCATTTCAAAATAAAGTCATGTTGGTCAACCTGAACTACTTCATCAGACACTTATGCTAAACTGGCTTAGTTTCTACTGAAATGGATAAGGAGCATACAATGAGTCAGTGCCTCATCCATAAGAGAATAAGCACTCTGCTGCTGAATTGAAGTTCATGGAGAACTGTAGCCCTTGGGAAGGACCCATGTTGAAGAAGTTCATGGAGAACTGTCTCCCATGGGAGGGACCCCCTGCTGGAGTGGGGGAAGGACTCCAACTCCTCTCCCTGAGCAGTGGCAGGAACAATGGGCCATGAACTGACCATAACCCCTATTCCTGTCTCCCTGTGCTGCTGGGAGGGAGGAGGCAGAGCTGGGAAAGTGGGGAAAAGGTGTTTTTAAGGTCCTATTTTACCTCTCATTATTCTGCTCTGATTTTGTTAGTAATAAATTCAATTAATACCTCTAATTCAAGCCTGTTTTGCCCGTGATGGTATTTGATGAGCGCTCTCTCTCCTGGTCCTTATCTCAACCCATGAACCCTTTGTTAAATTTTCTCTCCCCTGTCCAGCTGTGGAGGGGAGTGAGAGAGGCTTTGGTGGGTGCCTGGCATCCAGCAATCTTACATTAGCATTATTTACAAAGATATGTTTGACAGAAGATACCCTAATGATGACCCAAAGAGGTATCCTTTCCACTCCAGAGGACTATTATTTGTCTCATTGTGATTTATGTCCCTTTTGGATTCTGCAGGGAGGAAGGAGGATATTCTTCCTGTAGTAGCAAGTGAAATTGGAAAGGTCAAGGCCTCCACTAAAGGCAGAAGCCAGATAAATGCAGTATACTGCAGTGTGTTTCACAGGCAGTTAAATCATAAAGAAGGAAGTTTGAAAATACTGAGATGCAAATTCCTTTCTTGTGTTTCTAATTGGGGGAAGCATTTTGAAAATTTCTGACATATTACCAAAAGCTGTAAAATCCATGTCTTCTAAATTTTCCAAAATATTCTC
The DNA here is from genome assembly GCA_024500445.1 of Entomyzon cyanotis. Lineage (NCBI taxonomy): Eukaryota > Metazoa > Chordata > Aves > Passeriformes > Meliphagidae > Entomyzon > Entomyzon cyanotis. The sequence goes on from JAKEPQ010000794.1 coordinate 1,757,002, forward strand.
TATTGAAGCAGAAAATCTTTTGAAAGTAGAAGAATCCATCATTTCTGGTGAAAAAGAAACATATATATAATTATTTTATATGCAAACCAGAAAATACAAACTATAGAAAATCAATATTCTAAAATTACCTTCAGGTGTTAGTTTAGGTTCAGTAAGCTTTCCTCTTCTTTTGTTTTTCTTTTTTCTTCATTTTTCTAGCTACTAATAAAGAGAGTAAAGGATTGTTTACACTTTTTATGCTTATATTCAATATTGCATGTAAAGATGTTTATTTTAAAATGTTTAACGTATCCTTTAAAAATGCACTAGTATTATGGAAGAAATTATTTTTTTAAAACAATCAGTTACCCTCAGTGAGGCTAGGAAGAGGAGAATAATCATCTATCTCAGAGTCATTGGGACTGCGATTACGATAACGGCCACTACCAGAAGTCCTCCTTCCTTCATGACAATAACCACTTCTCCTATGGTCACCAGAACTTTTTTTATCATGTTCTTCATACTCCCAAGCTTCATCTCTATCCTTTTTATGTCTTTTACGAGAAGCTAGAAATAAAATCCATTTTCATTAAAAGGACAAAAATTCTACTTTTAATAGCTCAAAATTATACATTTGCAAGTTAAACACTATCATATAGACGTTCTGTAAAACAAGCAAACACTCTAAAACTATCATATAAAAATATGTTATGGCATTATTCTAACAATTTCTTTTAAATTACATGAAAAAAGTACCTCAAACTGGGAAAGATAAGCAAACATTTAAAAATAAAAATTTACAGGGCATTTGTCATTTTAAACAAAGTCAGGAAAGTAGAACAAATCAAAAATAAGTTTCATCCTTTCCTAAGACAACACTAGGGTTGTCTAAATTCTGACTATTATTGGGCGTCCATGTTCCAATTCAGTGATTGCTTTGCCCATCTAACATAGTGAGTTCCAATGAGACTTGACACCCTAGTTACCTAAAGATATTCTGTTTTGCCAAGACAACTAAAATTTCGTCTTGATATATATCGCAGGAGATTCACTGTAAAGGAGAAAGCTGGAGTCACAATACTGGTCCAGGCAGCAAGTATATACCACAGAAGGTTATTAAAATCAGTTTTCAGGACTAAAAAGCCTTGCACAACTGAATGTTGAAAAACTGGGATAAATATTCTATACAAAACCAGAAACTTGGTGGAAATAAAGTGTGTATGTAGAGGAGAAAGGAGAGTTCTTTGTTTTCAAATATAGTCCTGAAGGGGAAAGAGTCTTAAGATGTATTAGAAAAAGGATATGAAGAAAGGAGATAATTTCATCCATAAAATCAGCCACCTCTCCATTATCTAAGGTAACAGGAAAGCAGAGATGTCTAACATAGACTTTGCTATGAAGATCAAAATGGCTCCAAAACATTATATTCTAGACTAGGAGAGTTTATTATTCATGTGAACTTGCATATAACAGCCCTGACATCTCCATGTCTCTACCAAAGCCTCCTGAAGTTTAGAGAGATATGACTGTCTAGAGGATAGTTTCTGAGCAAAATGGCTCCAAGCATTCAGACAGAACTGGAACAGAATTGACAAGTTCTTTCCACAAACCCAGTTTATTGAGAAGAATAGGAAACATACCAAGATATAGTCAATAGTCAGCCCAGGCTCAGAACTAATGAAACCAATATTGAGTGAGAGGTGATACTAATGCTCTGGACTGCACCCTAGAGGGCTTCCACTTTTGAAAACTTCTGCACAGAGGTGGTTCAAGTGTTAAAGGTAATAACTTAGTTCATGTTTTTGAGCTGTTCTGCTTATGGATCAGACTTGCTTCTGGAGGCAGTACAAACGTTCACAAGGCCTGAGCTACTAACACTCTCAATTCTAAAATGGTTGAGAGTTAACTGCAACTGAAGAAACGAAGAGCTGTCTGGGATAACTGAAGTGAGCATATTGGAGAAGTAGAAGGTTTATGGGAAAAGACTTTACACATTTCAATTGATTCTTTTCCCCCATGAGACAGTATTTTGTGGAGGTAGATGAAATCTGTCTCCACATGTTACAAATCATCAGTATCAATTTATGTTACATAGGACAAATTCTGACCCCAGCTACATCTCCATAAGAAAAGTAACTTCCAATATTGCTTTCCAGCAGAAATTTAAACGGATCAGTTTATCAATGCTGCACAACAAAACAGAATGTGTTACAATTGTGCTGGCTCTGCAAGGCAAATCACATGAGAACATGGGAACAGCTATTCACAATCAGTCATTGCTCTACAAAGTTTATTTTGAAGCAGATAAAAATGACTAAAATCTGAGTACTAATAATATTTCAAGAGTTACTATTAACTTTATACATAAAGACTACTCAGAATATAAACATCCAATTTCCTTCTAAATTCTGCCAAACATTTATGCAGTAACACATTTGGCACTCATTGAATGAGATTTATTTAATCAATTTTTAGTTCTCATTGTTTAATAAAATGCCCTTTCTTCATGAGATACTCAAAGAAATTTATCTTCTTCTATAACAATAACTATTTCATATTTTTAAAGTTCAATTTTGGACAACCAAAAGAATTCTGAAATACATATTTGTAACACTACAAATCTATTCAGTGTACTTGTCACAGATCTTTCATTCTCTTGATAATTTTGTCTTGTTTTACCTGAATTCAGTTCTACAGTATGCTTTGAGAAATATTATAATTTATTTTTAACCCAGATATCCTCAATGGATTGTTTAGAAAGATGGCCAGAACTCTTGAGTGGATATAATGAACCTAGAATCCCTTAAAACATATAATTACTGTGAAAGTTTTCCATAATTTACTTTACTCCACATATAAGAATTTCAACAGCCACTGGGGCTTATATGTACTACTTACATTCAAAAGCTTCTTCACTGTCATTGTCTTCATCAGAACTGATTTCAACGTATTTTGGTTTCTCATTAACTGTGCTACGTTTGCGCTTGTTCATTTTCACACGTTCACAAAGTGGCATGGTGGATTCAATTTCTGCCAGGAGATCAGGAGGTAATTCCTTTAACACTGACTGATCTATGCTACCTATTAGTGAAGAGAAAGAAGAACAAATGTGAACCTGAAGATAATAATAAAGGCTCAACACTACAGTCCTTTCTCAGGAACTATTAAAGTATATCCACTAATAAATATTAGCGCAGTGAGATATACTTGGATGTATTTGACAGCCCTTTCTAAAGTTGCATTTATTGTTCACACTGCAACTAGTTAGGCATATAAACAAATTCAAATTGGTGAATTTCCTTTGTAAAAAGACATTCTTGCTCTATTTCCACAAAATTTAGTCTTATTTTGGTTCATTCTCTGAATTCAGCAGGTTTTCTAACAGTGTATGTAATTTAAGGATTCATTATGCCTAATTAACAGTTCTGTTTATTCTCATTCAAATTATTTAGTGTACACAAGACAGTAATCTTCCTACTTCCAGCAGTTAGAGACAATCTATGGCAGAATCTGTGGGATCTTATTCCTAAATACAGACAAAATCATTGACATTTCAGTCTCTGCTTCAGATTATTTTTCTTACCTCTTATTAGTAGTTTTATAATGCAACCCAAATTTTTGCTTGATTTTGTTACAAAGCATAAGTGAAATATTTTCATTTAATATAGAAAAACAGCAAGCTGAACCAGATCAGGTTTCTTTTCCAGATGTAAATACTTAGATATCATCACATGATTCTCAGCACATTTTGAAACTATGATTAGGCCCATATAGTCAATATAAAGGAATTTACAGTCAAAATATTTTACAAGTGTCACAAGGTAACCAAACTAATTCAAAAGTATTTATTGGGGATTTATTTGATGTCTTATCTTTATTTATCAAAGAACCTATTGCACAGATATTAAGATTATTGGACTAAACTGTTAACCTTTTTCCAACAACAGAACGAATGCCTTTGTCATAAGTGCCTCTCTCTCTTTCCCAAGAAATAGAGAGAAAATCACCTGCCAATTGCTACACACACACACACACACACACACACACACACAAATTCTCCATGAAATCATCTTCTGGATGATAATTCACTTTTTAATTACATTAACTATATCACTAACATACCTTTCTAAAATTTATTTCCATTTTTAGACAAATATCCCATCTTCTAATCCAAGTTTAGCCCCTCTCCCCATTTAAACAACTTTAACTGGAATTAGAAGAGCCTGAATAAGAGAAAATAGCTTCCAGTAATAAAATTTTTTTAGTCTCATATATTACTGGTTTCACATATCTCTACAATGAAACTAATGATCAGAACATTATTTTTCTATAATTCTCAGGTATAATTCAAGTCATCCCATTTAAGTGCATTTTAAAAAGGATTTAATTTAAAATATTGGGGTTTTCAAACTGAGGTAGGAAAAGTTATTTGAGGATAGCAAAAGTTGTTCCTGCTTCCCCTATGCTGTAGTTATTTATTTGCTTTAAATTTCCATCCTTTGATAGTCACCACCTGACAAAGTTCTAAAATTCGCAATATTGCTTTTAAAAATGCTAGAAAACATTTCACAGTGTGGTTTACCATGGTGCTTTGAAATGATTATTCTTTGTGGACTGGGCACTAGATTGAAGGTAAGCAGAAATATGACAGCATGGACAGATCAGTTCCTCTGTGCATATCAGCACCTGACTGGATGCCAGCCAGGTCTAATCTGGATGCTGCATAGCCATGCCTGAGCAGTGGTATCCCTACATTAATACTCTTTGCATGCCTATGCAATGTCTGAAGAGAGTTAGCATACATTCAGCCCCGGACTAGAGGAAAATTTGCACATACATGTTCAAGACAATTTCCACAGGTGAAATTGATAGAGGGCCTCATATCCTGGTTCTTTTTAACATGTATTTTCCATGCACTGTTGGTAATTTCATTGAAATCGGGGGACAATACACAGAGCATAAAGCCTATAGGAAATCTGGCCAAATATACTGCAAAAACCAGCTGCAAGTAAAGGAACAAAAGTTGCGTTATGATTCATACGGATGCTTAAAAGCTAGATGGGCTAGATGTACTTACACTAGCAGGAGTATTTTTCTACAAATATATCTTTAAGCCTCTCCTAGTCTACAATGAAAAGTAAATTTAAAAACAGAATAATTAGTAAGACAGATTGCTTGGAAAGGAAATAAGAAAAGGAATCAAATCAGTAATGCATTGTATACCAATCTTGGCAAGAGTTCCATAACCAAATTCTAATTCAATTCAATTTCAAACTCGGTTTTAAAACTATGCTTGAATGTTTCATGATGTAATTTTAAGATTGTGAACATTTTGAGGAACTGTTAGAACAGAATTCATTCTTATTTTCCATATACTGTGCACAAAGAATATATCAGTAAGATAAAAAGTGATATATTTTAAGTAAGAAAACCAAAAAAACCCACCCACCATAAAAAGAAGAAAAAAATCACAAGCTACTACTTTTATACCTCCTAGGAATATCTATTCTTGCTTTCCTTATTGATTTTGTTCTGGAGGTAGAACACTACTCAGTCTTTAAAATAAGTCAATTACCACAGTGTTAATTATACATCAATGAAAAATAAAAATGCAAATACTGTAAATATTTGGAAAAATAACTTTATTTCCTTTTTAAAAGTTCTAAGTATTCTATGTTCTCCAATATAATTTTCAACTAATGCTTAAACTGCACTCTCTCCTGTTATAGATATTTCAAATGACAGTATAAGCTTCCCCCTTTTTCTTTTATTAGGGAATATGAAAAGCTTTCTTGAATAAAGAAGGGAATGGCAGAAAAGAGAACAATAAAATTACTGAAAAGAGCTCTATAATCTATCTATAAAGTTTTTCTGTCACATTGCTCCCTGGAATGAGTCTGCTGCATGCCCAGTTTCCTTAGCTGCTGAAGATTGTAAATAACCAAATCTAAAAAGAGTTTTACTCACGCAGTACACAGGAGTTAAGCATGACTGCACACGTATGAACAATTCTGATATACATGGAAAAGGACTCCCTATCCTTTCTGAAGAAATTCAGGGATATTATATACTGTGAAACTTCAGTTAAGATTTTTAAAATATTTTACTTCATTACTTATGTTATTTTGAGGCAGGGCAACCCAATCTTCACTAGAAACATCTTACTAAATTCCATTTTTATAGCTCCATATTTTATAATGAATGTACTATTTATTCAGAGAAGTAAAGAAATACTTAAGATATCCAATTCACCATAAGAATCCAGTCACATGGCAACAAACATTAGGTTATAAACCCCATAATAATGTCTTTTTAGTTTATAGGATATTTTTCAAAAACATTTAAAAGACAATAGAACACAAAACCATTTGAAGGCATCTACAAAACTTAAGTTTTTCAATTTGTTTGATAAGTTTGCGAAGAGCTGGTATCTACTTTCTGTTACTCTACTTTCTGAAAAATTTTCCTGGTCAACAGAATGACTCAATTTTTTGCAACGTGTGTGATCAGCTATATGGTATGCCTGAAGTGGACTATAGGCATCAGTGTTCTTCAGACATCACTTCAGCATACCCTCAAAGCTGCTGCAACTATTAAAATAAACAAACAAAACCCACGAAGAGTGCCATCGCAACCAAATCTTTGTTCCACTGTAAGGAATCACAATGCTGATAAACTCCACATTAGTGAAACTGAAAGATGAATCGCAGAGTAGCTGTAAGAACAGTTCATATTGAAGAACCACGTACATGAACAACCACTTCTTCAGTGCTTTTCCAAACCTATGCAATGCTGTTCGTGATTTACTAGTTGCTTGCTGAAGGAAGAACATATCCTTGGTTTTATTTGATTGCTATTATCAAAAGATTTCTTAGAGAAGATATTCTAGAATCTTCAGCTGTTAGTGAATATCCACTGACCATCAAGATGCTTGTTGGTCACCATGCAATCCTTGACAAAATATAATACAGCTAAAAACCAGCCAGAGAAACTCAGCTAAAAATTAGGTCTGTAAACCTCCTCCCATATTCTATTTTAATCTGGAAAGTTTTTCAAAGGGTTTTGCCATGAACAGTGAAAAGAGTTTTATAAATGTCTAGTAGATAATAGTATTTCCCCTCTTCATGTATGGCTTAAAAAAAGAATGGCAAGGCACAGATCTAATTCAAAGTTCAGCATTGCTTTTTGTTCATAACTTGATGGATGGTTTCAAGTTTGTACAACAGTCTTTAGCTAATATTTATGCAAATCTAATCTTTAGAATGATCAAAAATCACTTTGCTTTGAATTTGAAGTCAATAGATCTCCCTGATTCAGGCAGATGCATCCATCACCAGAATGCCTTCAAGAGAGGTTGAACATTAAAAAAACCCACCAAAAACCATAACATTATTTTGGACATTTATTATAGCCATTCAATATGGAAAGCACAACTATATTTTGACACAACAATTAGTGTGCTCATATTAGTTTCACCTGGCTTGATATGGTAACTTCAAACAAGCAGCTATGGAAAAGGGGATGAGGATGATGCTTGCTAATGCTTAGGTCAACTTTCCAGGATCAGAGAGGCTGTTCTTGCCATAAAATCAAAACCAAATCTTCTCAGTAATGATTTATTTTGCTTTTCAAACTGTGGAAAGCAGATGTATGGCTTACATTTTGCTGTAATTTCCTATTAACTGACAACTCATCAAGATTTAAAAATATTTGTAAACCTAAACTCCAATTTGCTACTTCTATAAGGGATGGTTATTACAGTGGAAGCAATCTATATCAGTTTGCTGATATGATTACTTTGAAATAACCATGACATCAAAATTTCCCATTTGCACATCTATTGCAACAAATGAACAAGTGCTTGAAGAAAAACTGCCCCTGAAGTTCATTTAAAAACTAAGATTATGCTAATGAAATCTTTTGCATAAATTAGCTTCCCATAAATACTCTTTTCTATTTGTGTGCTAATACTTTGTAACAAGCAAAGCTGCAGTTAATGCAATTTCATATTTGTAATCTATATATACCTCATATTTTAAAGTGCAAATTTTTCCATAATTCAAGACATTATAGAAAAGAACACACAAGGGTTTAAGAAGACACAATACACTTGTTTGAGGTGTGGATACAAATCTTAACTTTGTATTTCTCAGTGTTTAGAAATTTAAGTTTAGCCACTCCCCACATTCTGGAACTTCAACACTAATGAATTGCCACACACCTTCATTTTGACATTAAAAAAAAAAAAACCCCTTACATATTACAGCTCAATTTTGCCCTTCCCTCACTCCTTTTTAGTCACAGAAGACATTAACTGCTTACTGGACTCTTCTTATTTTGCCAATGACTAGTATATCCAGTCTTGCTGTTATTCCCCAGATACCAAGCTCATCTTACATGCCCTCTCTGAGCATTTGATAGAGGACATTCCAGTGGTTTTAGGTCTACCTCCCTTATGGATCACTAGCTTACTGTCTAACTCTTTCAAGTCATTTTGGGTCACCACTATAACTACACTGATAAAACGTCCTGTGTCAGACATATATACAGGAAGGAAAGCAGTTTCTTTCTGGATTAGCTCAAAGAACCTTTAAACTCTGTGCTAAATCAAATAAAATATACTCTTATTCCATAACAAGAGTGCTGCCTTGTTGTTGTTTAGCCATATAATTGTAACTACAAGACCACAGACTCACAGCTTAATACTACTACAACCACTCGTGCAGATAAGGTTCTATTTTATATTAAGAACTAAAAGAAAAAAGAGGGGATAAAAGTACTTCCCTGCTTTATAAAGATGTTTGGAAAATAAACACCCTTTAAAAATAGTTAAGTACTGTTACAGTATAGCACTCAGGCACTACAGTGCAAAAGGCCACATGACTACCTGTGATTGATGAATAGCTTACTGGTTAAAGCTGAAAATTTCTAGCTATCCCTTAGTGTGCAAATTTAATTACATCTTTTCCACTGTGCTCTCCCTTAAAATGCTCCATTACATCTTTATATCTCAGTCCGTGGTGATCAGAGTCCCCTGCTCACCAGCGTCACACTACTCCAAATAATTCTGTGCCCTGGAGAGTTTTAAGAACAGAAGGGGAAACACAGGGAAAACACTACCCTTTTATCAAAATGGAATTTAAGGCATGAGGAAAGCACATCTGCTCATAAGACAGAAGTTACCCTTTTATCTCAAAACCATATCATCAGCTGAAACACACCATCAAGATGAATACTGATGAAAATAATCTGAGTAGTCATGCATTTACTTTTCTCTTTCCCATTCTCTGCCTTAAAGTTTGTGGAAGGTATGGCAGGAGCATCCCCTGGCAGGAGGGAGAGAAGTACTGTTTGGAAGTATGTGCTATATCATTCCATAGAACCTGCTTGAATGCATCTTTCAAAATAATTTTTCCTCATCTACCCTAATACTGGCACAAAGGGAAAGCTCTAAGCCTCGAGATAAACAAAGGGAGAGGTTCAAGCTCTCCAGTTATATTCCAGTCCTTAGCTCTGACTTTGAGAAGTGGGACACTGTCATGTTGGTGGGTCAGAGAAGAACCCGGACATAGAAACGGAATAATTCGATGATGTAGTAATGTCATCATTACCCATGGCTAAGCAGCACATATTCAAAATGGATTTTCCAATTGCACGAAGTACTCTTAGAAGAAAGAAATTTTTGACAGAGGGAAGAGATTTCCAAAGAGCACCCTGAAGGATCCAGACAAAGATCAAGGAACATACCCAATACATATTCTCCAAAGATGCCAAGAAGCATGAGAACTCACTTTACATCGATATCTGTTGTTAAAAAGGTCGGCGAGAGTGAGCAAGCAGCAGTCTCAATGTGAGATATAAGCAAGCTCTATTTATTTTACGGCATGAGAGACTTATATACTGTTGCAATGTTACTATTTATAGCCACACAGGTTATCATCTATATTGCATTCCATTCTCACACATTCAGAGATCTTCTTCAGCTACTCCTCAATTCTTCATGGAATTCTCTCATGGCTTAGAAGCACAGCTGTGGCCTTCAGATACTTTTCTCACTCACGGTTACTTTCAGAGCTTTACTGAGGCTTATATTCAGCTAGCATAAGTTTTGCTGGTACAAACTCTATTTTCCAACAATTCCCCCTTTCTTTATTTGTGAGAACAGATTTTTTTAGTTATTAGATTAATTTGTTTTGTTATAAGTAATTTTTATCACTACAATTATTAGTATAGATTTACTTAAGATTATTAATTGCTTAACTATTTTGCCATGGCTCAGGGATTGCAATTGCTGAAAACTTCACTTCACAGGCAAGGCTTGGAGAACTTTTCTCGGGTAAGGACTGCAAGTCTACTTAGAAGAAAGTTTAGCTTTTATAAGCTCAATTTAGCAAGTCAAAGTGACTCAATCACAATTTTGTGCAGAAACACCTGGGACTCATGGCATATTTCCCAACTCGTTAGGACTAAGGCTTGGCCAGAGTCTAGGCCCTAAGTAGGAGGGTTTTCTTAGAACATCTTATAAACAAGCTTTTATTAATATCAATAAGGAGAGTGTCTTAACATGTTACTATTTTTGCAGATAACTATATAAGGTAAGGTGAAATATTTGAAAACAGTGGACATCATCATTTAACTTTAACTAAGGAAGATAAAATTGCAAAGGTTTTTGTGAATAATAATATAAACTAACAAATTTAAAACTTAAAGTTAATATTAGTGAAAATGAATAAAGCTTAATCTTAACAAACTCGATAGAACATAAATTACTAAAACTCAAAACTAACAAATAGTAAACTGAGTAACACTGAAGAGACAACTATAATTGAACTCAAACTCAATGGAATTTAAAATTAATATTGCTTAGATTTAACTTGACTTAACATAATGTATATTTAATAAAACTCAAACTTATATAACTTAACAACTTAACTTTAACAGAATGTAAGCTTAACAGAATTTAAATTCAATATTACTTAACTTTAATTTTACTTAAACTTAACAGACTTAATTTTAATAGAACTTAATTTAAACTTATTGAATTTAAACTTAATGAAATTTAAAATAACAGACAACATAAGGTACTTGTAATAAAACTTAAGCTTATTTCATGTAAATAGAATTTAAACTTATTAATACTTAAACTTAACAGAAATTAAACTTATCATTACTCAATTTTAAGAGAATCCATACTTAACAAAAGGCACTTAACAGGTAGCTTAAACTATTTAGTAATTGATTTATGTATAATTTACTATGATAGAGCATAGCTTTACTTATAGGCTTAACTTACAAATTTAAAATACTTAAGAAATTAAATAGCATGTTTGCTGCAGCACAGTCACACTCACACACACAGATTCAGCTTAGAACAATTATATTGCTACAATGCTTTTTCATCAGTAAAAAGCTGGAAATAAGTTTTGGTCTCGGTGTCGGTGCAGCCGGGCTGAAGGAAGAGCTGATTTGTTCCATCTGCCTGGACATTTTCAGGGAGCTCTGGTTGCTGAGCTGCAGCAGGAGGCGAAGGTCTGCCAGGACAAGTGCTTACAGAAGGAGCCAAGCTCAGAGACATTTTCCTAGAACTCTAGAAAAGCTGAAAAGCCATGAAGCTGCACTGGATCAAGTTGGTGACAGCTTCAGCAAGCTTCTGTGCTGCTGGTTAGATCAGGTTGGTTGTCAGGACTGTCAGTCATTTCTTCATCTTTGGGGAGGGGTAGAGTTTAGGACCTTACCACAGACGTAGCAGTTGGGGCGGTGAAGGAGGCGTGGATGGCCCGCGGCACCGCCTACTGGGGTATCCTCTGCGACTTCCGCTTTCTTTGCCAGTTGACCGGAAGCTGGGGTTGGAGTAACTTCCACTCTAGGTTTCAGCTCGGGAGGAGGGGCTGCTGCGCCTTGCTTGTTTCTTGATCGACAGGTTTTAATGCAATGGGTATTTTTATCACAATAGGAGCACCAAACGGGCTTGTCACATTGCCGTCGGATGTGCTCCACCTCGCCACACTGATAGCAGTGAGGTGACTCTCTGCTATTCTTTCACCGTACTGACACTGCCTTTGTTATTAGAGCTTGAGTTGTTGGTATTTTACTTTGTTGCTGTTGTTCTAACGAAGTTTTAATGATGGTACTTTTAGATAAGGTAATTAAGATATTTTTTGTTGTAGAGTTGCTATTTTCTATAATATACTGACGCATTTTGTGCACAGCTTCTGGAGAGAGGGGGACTGAAAGCTGCGTTTTTTCAGCTTCTGGCAGCGGCGCGGAGCGCTGCCCTTCTCCTAGGAGAACTACAACTCCCCCCAGCGCGGGGGCTCCCCGGCTGTGCAGCTGCTAAAGTTTTACTCTCTGCGGCTGTTACTGTTTTCGTTGGTATTTCTGTAATCTTTTTCTCTGGCTCATATCGCTGTAAACAGGTTACTACTTCTCTCCACGGTTTGCTAAGCTTTTTTTCAGTCTTATTACCATCTAGCAGTTCATTAAACAAGCAATCACCAAACTGCCGCCACTGTCCTTCATCAAATACCATTTCAGGATTAACAAAAAATCCTCTGGCTTTCCCAACAGCAATTAGTCCTGCCAATTGCTTTAAAGTATCTTTGCTCACTCCCCGCTTTTCTAAAAAGCTTTGCAATAAATTTCGGGCTACCTCTCTCTCCATTGTCGTCCAGCTGGTTTTAAAACGTCTTGGTCATCGCTCTACAGTAGCACACAGCTTGCTGTCTTCACTCAGTGCTTGCCGCGCAGCTTATCAGAGTATAGCCACCCCGGGCGGCGGGTCACCTCTCGGTCAGCCCGAGCTCTCGGATCGCCCCTTGCGGAGCAAGGGGTCTTGATCTTAGCCCACCGGCGCTGCTCCGGTGCTTTCCCGGTCTCGCCGCTTTTTCCGGAGCAGGGTCCTAAGTCCTGCTATCAGTGTCTCTGTATCACGTCGGGGTCACCAATTGTTGTTAAAAAGGTCGGCGAGAGTGAGCAAGCAGCAGTCTCAATGTGAGATATAAGCAAGCTCTATTTATTTTACGGCATGAGAGACTTATATACTGTTGCAATGTTACTATTTATAGCCACACAGGTTATCATCTATATTGCATTCCATTCTCACACATTCAGAGATCTTCTTCAGCTACTCCTCAATTCTTCATGGAATTCTCTCATGGCTTAGAAGCACAGCTGTGGCCTTCAGATACTTTTCTCACTCACGGTTACTTTCAGAGCTTTACTGAGGCTTATATTCAGCTAGCATAAGTTTTGCTGGTACAAACTCTATTTTCCATCAGATATCAATGATTTTCTCAAGCTATCTGATTTCTGCAGCAACTATAGCCAGAATTTATTTTATTCCTTATTAATATTCCCTGACTTCTCATCTTTATAAAAATCGATAAAAGAAGGCTAGAGTAGTTTTTCAAGATACTTCACAAAAAATATAGCAGTACTCAGAGTAAAATGGAGCAAGATCAACAATTGAAATAAATGCAGTGCTGTTCAAAGAACCTCACTTTTATGAATCTACTATTAATGCTTGTAATCACAAATTTATGCATTTTCCCAACCGTGTATTCTGATTAAATTAAAAAACTGAGCCATAGGGCCTCACCTAAGAAAAAAATATCTTCATTAAATATAATCAAATTAAACCTCAATTTTTCTTCTCAGCGAACTCCTATATAATCAATATAATACACTATATAATCAATATAATACAACCAAGACTGTGGCTAGCACAGGTCTTTCCCATGAGAACTTTCTCCTGTGTTTTATAAACAAAGATAAAGTTTGGATGTTGTTAAAAACAGTGTCTCGAGATTTGGACAGTTCAGGCCTGGCCAATCAGGCCTAGGGGGAGGTTTCTGACTGACCAATCTGGGTGACCTCTGAAAAGTCTATATATGTTGGATTCAAAATAATAAAGCGCTTTTTCTATGCCACGCTGAGAATCCGGGTTTTTTTCTCTGCTAGCGGCTCAACAGCGACACAAGACCTTTTCAGAGAATAAGCAAAACAAATTCCATGATTTATATCTGATTTGTGACTATAGGCACATCAAGATCATCTGCTTTTACCTTGCTCTATTATGGAAAGATTCTCATCCTTTATCACTGAAAATATCACATGAAGTTACTCTTGTTTTACTTCCTCAAAGTAACTTAATTACATTAACAACCACCAAAAACATTGCTGATATTTTAGCTTTTAATATAAAATGCTACAGGAAATACTCAAAATATAATTAAACAATAAGCATATTTAAGTAACCTTTATTTGATGCAAACAACAATTTGGTAATTTGAAGAACAAAAAAGGTCTCATCTTTTTCTTTTCTGTTCATTGGTAATATTACCATGAAGCAAAAAGAAACTGCAAATTTCAAGTAAATAGTTTAAATTTTTCTACACAGAAACAGTCACTTAAAATGGTTGAAAATGTCGAGCAACAGAAAAGTTCATTTACCAGAAGCAAATGTGAGGGTTTCCCTTATTTGTATTTTGCCAAATTTACCCTTTGTCTAGAAGAAAATTCAAATAAAATTTTTTTATCACATATCCCTGCACATATGCCAAGAAATAACATCCATATTTAGATACTTACTTATGCACATGAACAAGTCAGCACTGCATATTGTAATATAAAACAAATTGCTGGCCCACATTTTTACACACTGCAATGCATTGTTGTGGAAAAAAAAATAGGCAAAATAGCTTTAGCTTTTCCCAAAAATAAGAGAAACTTGATCAGTCATCCATGCCCATGAACCAAAGGCAGTTTCAGACTTTCAATAAATTGCTCTGACAAATTAGGTAATAAATTTCTATCGCTTACATGTGCCAAAATAATTTTTCAAAAATGAACTAGGTAAACAATGCACTCCTAAATCTGCAAACAAAACATATTTCAGATGAACCAAAGAACAATGAAATTATTAGATTGGGTCAAGTTTACTGTTGCTGCTAAGAAATAGATGTGCTAAAAGTAAATTTCACTCTTATTATCAAGAGAAGACTTAAGAACTGTGAGAGCAAGAACCAAAATATTTACCTTAGTGGCAAAGACAAAAATAGGAAATAACTCAAGAAGCTTCAGGGCAAAGCAGTGTGCTGAAAATGTCTCCTATTGTACTGGTAACAGATCAACACAAGAAAGGACTCCAGTGTACAACTACTGAATTCCTGCTGTCTACCTGATATCAGTTTATCCAACATCTACCAATAATAGCTTATCCAACATCTACTTCTGAAAAACTAACATCAAAGCCAAAGGCCCCAGAGAGTATGTACAATGCCCACTGTCGCTGTTGAGCCGCTAGCAGAGAAGGAAAGCCCAGATTCTCAGCGTGGCATAGAAAAAGCACTTTATTGTTTGAATCCAACATATATATAGAGTTTTCAAAGGTCACCCAGATTGGTCAGTCAGAAACCTCCCCCTAGGCCTGATTGGCCAGGCCTGCACTGTCCAAATCTCGAGACATTGTTTTTAATAACATCCAAACTTTATCTTTGTTTATAAAACACAAAAAGAATTCTCATGGGAAAGACCTGTGCTAGCCACAGCCCACACATCCCAGCACACTTTTTGGAATAGAAGAGATGCACCATACCTAAAAAAAAAAATCCCTGCAAGTAGGAACAATCCATGCTAGAAAACTAAGATTTTCCCAGACTATTGGATTTAACTGATGATAGATATAGATATAGATA
The DNA here is from genome assembly GCA_024500445.1 of Entomyzon cyanotis. Classification (NCBI taxonomy): domain Eukaryota; kingdom Metazoa; phylum Chordata; class Aves; order Passeriformes; family Meliphagidae; genus Entomyzon; species Entomyzon cyanotis. The sequence continues at coordinate 1,772,676 of JAKEPQ010000794.1, forward strand.
TAGAGATAGAGATAGAGATAGATATATAGATATAGATATGCCTCGAATATTTTTCAAACCATGAACCTATTCAGTCCAGAAAGGAGAAAAAAAAATAGGGCTAAGTGAACAAAGACTATATTAAAATGGATCCTTTACAAACCCAACATATGTTTAAATAGTTCTAATGTCACAAGGAACAGCCAGCTCCTCTTCTAGACTAGTTAAGTTGAAAAAAGGTAGTCACCAATATCTCAGAAAAAAGGAAAACCAGGAAAATTGTATAATTCTCATGACAGTGATGTTTATTCTACAAATTCAGTTAAATTTAGAGTTTAAGGGATGCTTTAAAGACTTCAGCTGTAAACCATTAAATATATCCTTTACTTCTCTGAAATGTGGCATAATTTACTAGAGAACTGCAGAGAAAGTTTTAACATGCTCGATCCATCTGGTAGAATATGCACATGCAAGATGCCTAGTGAGTTATTACTCCGGTCCTCCCACATGCAAATGCAGTTGCTATCAGGAACTCTAAGAGTGATTCCAAATTTCAGATTTGTGGAATTAGGACCTTCACAATTGTTATTTTTACCAAAGGATGATCTGTAGTAAGCAATCTGAGTTCCAGGAAATATGCTTTTATTCCAGTTATTTCCTAGCATCACAGCTGCTTGCCCCGCTGATTTCAATAAGTACAACAGTATGCCTCTTTCAGCATCAAGAGATTGTTATTTTGGAAATAAATTTGAGGTGAACTCTAAAGTTTTCTTGATGGGTTAATATCCATAAGATATTTTTCTCAAAGGTTTGTCAATTTTGTCTTTGTAGAAGTCCTATACATGAAAGATTTAAGCAAATGTTTAAAATTTATTTACACTCCTTTTTTGCTTAGTTTTCAGCTGCACCAAAGGTTATTGGTGAGTAGCTCAGCTGTGCTGTTCAGAGGACTGTGAGAAGCATCAGAAGTTTGCTCACTGAGCCTTTGTCACTCCTATCTAAAAGATGAGACATAACTGATTACTCTGATTCAAAAGTGAGATTTTTCAGCAGTACTAGAACTCAAAGATGGACCATCACATTACACAAATGCCATGGAACTTTGCACTGCTACAGCCTGCCACTGACTACAAATTATAGTCATTATAGGCTCTGAAAAAGTAATCTGGAATTTAAAAAAAAACCCAAACACACAAGCGTAGAACACAGAAAAATCTAAAAGCACTGTTTTAACCCTGTGACATAAAGATGATTAAGCAGCAGTAAATTTTTAGCTGCACTTGTAAAAATATGAAGAGGACCTTTGAAGAAACAGCAAATCTTCAGTCATATTTCAGATTATAGCAGCAGAGAACACAAACTTGTAGTGAGCAACGAAAACCTGCGTTTAAAGTTCTGCACTGTAGAGATAATGAAATCCTAGAATAACAATCTACACAATGAAGTAGCATTCGGCATTATATTCTGCCATGAAATTAGCACTTTTTTTCTTTTTTTTTAAACAACAAAGTGGTTTTAGGTAATATTTGAAGCTGCAAAAAGTATTTCTGCATAAGTCTTAAAAAACGCACATTCATTTGTCCTAGAACTAAAATTTGCAATTACATACATGGTGTTTATATTAGAAAGCTAATCCTTTAAATATATTACAAGCCAACTCAGACATCTCCTTACCATAGTTAAATTTTTCTCTCATTCTCTGTGGATATGTCTACCTGGACTTTAGTAAAGCCTTGATGCTGTCTCCCACAGCATTCTGCTGGAAAAGCTGGCAGCCCATGGCTTGGACAATTGCACTCTTTGCTGGGTAAAAAAATGTCTAGATGTCCAGGCCCAGAGAGTGGCAGGGAATGGAGTCGCATCCAGTTGGCAGCCAGTCACTAGTGAGGTTCCCCAAAGCTCAGTATTGGGGCCAGCACTGTTTAATATCTTCATTGATGACCTGGACAAGGGGATCGAGTGCAACCTCAGTAAGTTTGTAGATGACACCAAGTTGGGTGGGAGTGTTGATCTGCTGGAGGGCAGAAAGGCTCTGCAGAGGGATCTGGACAGGCTGGAGCAATGGGACAAGGCCAATTATATGAGTTTCAACAAGGCCAAGTGCCAGGTCCTGCCCATGGGACACAACAACCCCTGCAGCTCCAGGCTGGGGCAGAGTGGCTGGAAAGCTGCCCAGAGGAAAAGGACCTGGGGTTGCTGAACAACAGCAGCTGAACATGAGCCAGCATGTGCCCAGATGGGCAAGGAGGCCAATGGCATCCTGGCTTGGATCAGAAACGGTGTGGCCAGTAGGACCAGGACAGTGATTGTCCTGCTCTACTGGGCACTGGTGAGGCCACACCTCGAGTGCTGTGTCCAGTTCTGGGCCCCTCACTACAAGAAAGACATTGAGGTGCTGGAGCAAGTCCAGAGAAGGGCAATGGAGCTGAGGAAGGGTCTGAAGCCCAATAAGTGGCTGAGGGAGCTGGGGGTGTTTAGCCTGGAGAACAGGAGGCTCAGGGGGGACCTTCTCACTCTCTACAACTCCCTGAAAGGAGGGTGGAGCCAGGTGGGGGTCAGGCTCTTCTCCCAGGACAATAGGGAGCAATAGGACAAGAGGAAATGGCCTGAAGTTGGTCTAGGGAAGGTTTAGATTGGATATTTGGAAAAATTTCTTCACAGAAAGTGTTATCAAGCACTGGAACAGGCTGCCCAGGGCAGTGGTAGAATCACCATCCCTGAAGGGATTTGAAAGACATGAAGATGTGGATGCTGAGGACATGGTTTAGTGGCAGACCGGGCAGTGATGGATTATTGGTTGGACTTGATGATCTTAGAGGTCTGTTCTAACATAAATGATCTAACATAAATGAACTGTAAAACTGGTAACATGTTTAATCTCAAGATAGTTGATCAGTATAGCTATAAGAAGCAGCTGAGAAGGTATTCGTTGAAGCTCTGAAAAGAAAGGATAGCAAACATGACCTCTTCATTGCAGGCACAGACTTGAAGGGAGAAGTTTAATGGATTCCTCAACAACATACATTTGCATTAAAATCAGGATAAAAGGCATTCACAGATGTTAAAACCAGAAGAAAAAAAAAGTGCTATAATTCATTCTGACCTGTAAAAAACAGGCCATAAAAATTCAGCATAAGACCCCTTAAGAAAAATACTGCAAAAAAAACTTCTATAACTTTCCTCTAAGCTAGAGTGCATCTTTCAGAAAAATGCTCAGAGAGTAAAAAATGTTCCTTCTTTCTTGTAAATGCCAAAAGGGACTGTTGGGATCTTTCAATCTTAACAATCGCATACTACAGCTATCCCAGTCATATAATAGCCTAACAAAGCTTCAAATCTGTATATAAAATTTGCTTAAAATGCTACTTTGGTTTTTTACAGTACAATGCAAGGCTTATCCATGTGCACAATAATGGTATGATTTTAAAATTTAAAGTTTACTGAAACAATTTAACAAGTTATACAGACTTTCAAGTATATGTAGCATTAATTTTAGTTTAAAATAAGTAGATTTTACTGAGTTTTATAATCAATGGGCATTAGTCCCTTAAGACAGAATGATTATCTAAATGGTTTTTTAACTATCTGAACTAATCTTAGTTTAAACTGGATTTCAGATAAATAACAGCAATGATGTCCATGACAAAGCCGGGAGAACACATTTTCTTGGGGAAGGATGAGAAAGGAGAAACAAAGGACAAGAAATACATGGTAAAAGAAGGAAAGATAAAGCAAAATATACTAAGCTACATGGAATAGGAGGGATGCAAGAAGAAATGGAATAATGTTGCAAAAAGGCAAACCTAGAAAATATTTGCTACAATCTATTTAGAAATATATGATGAACTAAAAGAATGTTTATGAAAATTACATCTTTTAGTGTAGTAAAACAGTTATAAGTAAAAATGGCATGGAGTAAAACAGTGGATGCTATTTCTCTCAATTGGAGTGAGAACACTGTGGAAATGACGTGAATATTTTCTATATCAGTTATTGACAAATAGACCTTGGCTTATTAAGAGATATCTTTATGAATTAAGAACACTGAATTATGAACACTGGAGTTCACTTAATTATATCTTAGAAAGTAGGCTACCAGGAAGTTGGGAAAAAAAAAGTAAAACTAAAAATACACATGAAAAATGTGAAGTTCAAAGAGATTTTCTCCAAAATCTGCCTGGATGAACACTCAAAACTTGATTTGTAAGAGAAACATAGTTATTCTTTCCATGAAACTTATTTCTAGTATCATTGTAAGAATCTTATTCAAGATACAATAGCAAAGAGACTGATATCAGATTAAAACTTTTTTTTCCCCTGGAAACTATGTCCCAAGTTATTTCAGAATATGTAAGAAATATATGACTTCATAAAACAGAAAATACACAAAAATACTGCAGGAAAGCTATAAACCTTAATTTAAAATGAATGCATTGCTCATGTGTGACACTGCTAGTAGAGTCACGCCAATTGGATTGGAGTCATTAGAACCTTTACACATTACTAAAATATACTATATAAATAACCACATACAATACAGACTACAAAAAAGCCTACTTCAGAAACATTTTAGAAAACATATATACACTGTATATGGCTCAGAGGGCTCTAAATTTACCAATTTTCTGCACATAAAATTGTGTGATTTCAAAGTCTATCCTTAGGAGCTGAACTCCATCAGAAAGTTTTCCATATGCTTTATTAAGAACATAAAAGTTTAATCTGAAATCTTTAGACTAAGCTGACAGCAAAGATGTCATAATTTTCTGTCTGACTCTAGATACCTATTATTGCTAGAACTGGAAATTTTGCCTGTTCTGAATATCAAAAAGGGAGAGGGGAAATGTTCATATTTCCAGGATAAATAGAAAATATTTAACAAGAAGGCTAACATTTTACAAATAAGCAATACTCATGCGGAATTGTTAAGTCTTTAAGGGTCAATACAGTCAAGTTAGTAGGAACAGATGTAGCAAAATAAATTCATTGTACAGATATCAACTCTGTACACATGCACATAAACATAGCTATAACATTCACAAAGATTTATACATAATTTCTTATCAGATAAACTTTGCAAGAAAACATTTTAATCTCAAATTAATGAGCAATGATATACCCAGAACTGCATTCATAAATAATCCTGTATACAGTTGAAATCCTCTCCTCTAACACTTTATCTGCCTATTTTTGAGACATGACAGCTCTATAAACATAACTATATAAGAAATCTAAATGCTTTAAATGCTAAACAATAAAAAAGAACCCTGATCAGTTAGTAGCATTGATTTCACAATGTGAAATTATCTACTTCAGTTGGAAACCAAAGAAACTAAAATTATAGCACCAAGAATAAAAAAGTGTTAAATCTGCAGAAGAGACAATCAAATTTCAAACCTATGATCTGTTATGAATAAATTCCTGTTTATATGACTATTTTGATAATGCCAGTCTACTGTTTACCAGTTCCTTTCCTCTTTCTGCATACACTGGACCATAGAGACAACACTATCTGACTTCTCCTAAAGATAGAACTTTTTAATAATCTTATTGTCACACAGCCTAAAGTATGGAGGCTTCCCAATAGAGCTGTATTTATAGTGTAAGAGGCAGACAGGGCTTTGTAATTGCCTTCTTATCTCATAATGTCAAAATATCCCTTAGAAAAAACACATTTCATTTCCAAATAAAAACATAAAAGAATCTTAGGGCTTTACATAGTATTTCACACCAGCTACAACAATTTAGTTACAGTAGTACCATTCCCTTATACAGACACACCTAATCATTTATATAGTAGTTATGTTTAACTAGATAAATTACCAGATTAAACTAATGTAACTGAAGTACATTTTAAGACTATTTAAGTGTTCCCACATTAGGAACTTCCATTGGAATAAAAAAATCATTTTAGTTACACTGTAGCAAGATTTCCAATAACCACAATCCTATAGACAAATTTCACTTTGTTCCCCAAAATCACCATATAAGCAAGCATATAAAGTAATTATCAAACATTTGTGTTTAATTTCTAACCACAGGAGTAGCAAATCTAAAAGAACAGGAGTATACAAGATATAATGCAATTAACATTTAAAAAAAAAAATCTTACCTTTATTAGATTTGGATGACTTGATCTTGCTAGGTTTAAAACAAGAGCCCCTTGATTTATCTTCTCTATCCTTAATAAATTTCTGCACATCATCCAATGAAAGCTTTTGAAGGACAACTACAGGCTTAGCTCCTTTATTTAGATCTTCAACTAGCCCAATCTTCTCTACTTTGTCCTGTTCACCTTTAAATTCTGTTTTCCTTGATTCCTGAGTGACATTGACATCTTTATCACGCTTGATTTTTGGAATGACAAAATGTTTCAATGCACCGGATCTTGCCCCCAACAAATAACTGGGAAACTCTGCTTTATTGTCAGCATGTGTTTTATTACTATTTACTTTACTCTTATTACCATCTGTCCTTTGTTCATCCTTGCTGTTTTGTGATTTAAAACCAGGTTTATCAGGTCTTGATTTACTAGAATCTCCTCTACCTTCCTGTTTAATGCGAGGGCTGTCAGGTCTTGATTTCTGATCCCCAGAAGAAAACCTTTCCCTTGATTCACCAGACTCATGTCTATGTTTCCTTGCAAATTTCTCAGGTTTTGAACCATCAGATTTAATACCATGTTTAGAATCATGTTCACTTTTGTTTGAGGATCTCAAATATTCAGGTCTTCTGATCTTGGATGGATCTCCTCTGTATCTCTCTGACTCCTCCCTGTCCTCTGATCTTTGTTTGAGGCTATCATGGTCACGTCTTGGTGTATCAGAAACTGAGCGCCCATCAGGCCTCTGTTTTGTTGGATCAGGTCTACTTTCAGATTTTATCCTTGAAGGATCAGATTTCACATCTAGTTTGTGCCTAGATATTTCTATTTTCTTATCTGATAATGGTTTACTTGAGTCCCTCCTGTTATCATGTCTATGTTTTGGCATTTCGGGCCTGCTTTCATTCTTCTGTTTCGGTGTTTCAGGCCTCTGCCTTATTTCCTGTTTGCCATTATTTTGTTTTCCCTCATTTTGTTTCATCTCCATTTGCCTGCTCTGGTTTTGTTTTGATTCTGTTTGTCTGTTCTCATTTTGTTTCACTTCCATTTGTCTGCTTTCATGCTTGCTTTCACGTTTAGCTTCTACCTGTTTCTTCTCATTCTGTTTACTTTCCAACCGCCTGCTCACATTTTGCTGAAATTCCATTTGTCTGTTTTCATTTTGCTGGATATCTGTCTTTTGACCCCCAAAGTCTGACATTTTCCTAAAAAACTCGGGATGGTTTTCAGGTTTAAATTTAAGAACTCCAACAGTGTCTTCTTGAGGAACACACACAAACCCATCATTATACTGCCTAATTTCTTCAGGTTTTTTGATGATGTCCAAATCCTGAGTTACTGTTGCCTGAGAGTCCACTCTTCCTGCTTGCTGCAGATCAATACTAACCATCAACGCTGGTCTTGCCCCATTTCCAGCAGAGCCTGTCTCCTGAGAAGCTGCTCTATTTCCTCCAGTAGCACCTCCAACCTCCTGTGGTTTGTTTTCTTGTTTTCGCTTCTTCAGAGGCTTATCTACAAATTAAAAGAGAAAAATCACAAATGCTATATATTAGAAATAGGCAAATGTCCAAGCAAAAATGTTCATTCCCTCCACCCCCACCAATTAATCCTCCTCCACATGTATGTGCACACAAACAACAAAACCTATTGAATTTAAAAGCAAGAATAGAACTTCTTTAATACTTTTTAATGTATTCGTTATCAATCTACCACATGTGCCAATTAATCATTAAAAAACACCTTCAAAATATATGAAATCAGTTCCTGTACAATGCCCAAGAGAACTATCTAATAAAGAAGCTGCAATAATGGCAAAAAAAAATTTACAGTTGAAGCAAGTTTTGAGGAATACTACTATAAAAGATTCTCTTTGGCAGATTCAGCATGGTTCATTATACATGAACTATGCAAGGATCTGCAATGATTAAGACAGAGCTTTTCCCTACTTGATTCAGTTGGGCTTCACATATACTGTAGCCAGGGAACACATAAACAACGAACAAAAATTATTAAAATAAGTCCAACACTTCATGCTTCTCTTTGAAACAAGGAGTATATCAAGAGTTGGAGTCTATACCATATCACATATGAATAAGTGGGGGGCCACTACACACTTAAAAGCTTCAGTATTTTCCCCTTGCAATAATAATGCTTTTCATGGATGAAATAAAAAGTTCAGTGATAATTTTATGTAGTGTCAAGAGCTTGACTCTACAATAATCCTTTCAGTTTATATATTTTTTTAAATCATTAAAAGTAGAATACAGAAAAATAGAAAGTGAGCCAAACACCCCATCCTGTAATTTGGTAGAATTCATAGAAAGGAAAAGCATATGAAAATATCAAAAAGAGTATGTTCTATTCATTTAAAATACAACCTATTTATATTACCAACAGATACCCTAAAATTAATTTCTACCATGAAACTCAAAAGCCCTACCTGCACTAAGGCTTATATTCTCATTTTGTAATTTGTCAATAAAAAAGATATTTTCTCTGTAATCAGGGAATATGATTTTAAGTCTAAGTAATGACCAAACACACGTTGAAAATTCTATCAAAATGTCTAGACCACAAATACAATATAAGAAAAATAACTTGGTTTGTGCTTAGATTTGTGGTGCCTTTTCACCAGATGCAATGAGCCAGCTCTCCTTTTGGGAGCAGGGGAAAAGTAGGGAGGATGTAATCAAGGAAGAAGGAATTAAACTCTTAACAAAAATACTCCCAACCTCTCAAATTGTAAACCAGAATTATAACTATTACTTCTAATTTCCTCTATACTTGTAGAAGATTCTGATTCAAAAGAATAAAAATTTTAAAGGATCATCTCCAAAATTAACATTAGAACACAGTAACAAGTAGTAAGATAGTCAACTCCAGTGATGTGAACAGGTTTGTGGGTTTTTTCCCATCATTTTAATTCTCAAATCTATTTGTATATCTCTAACTTCCTAAATCTCCAAAATTATGTACAACATTTAATGGCTGGAAGACAGTAAAGACGAATACAATAAACTCCACACAGAAACTGGTCAACTGCAAATAAGGAACTTTTCAAAGTAGGAACACTTGGCAACTTTATGATAGAAGTGAACCAAAATAAATTTGATGAAAGTGCAGGTTTTTAGCATGGCGATTTTTCCTCTTTCTGTCCAACAACAACAAAAACTGTTGGATTCATATGAGAGCTTATATAGATTAACTTCCTTACACTATTTATTAAAACAAAGGGGGGTTTTTTTGAAACCTTCATACAATGACAAAAAATATTTTTCTTCCTGTGACTAAGAAGGCTTTGACCTCACTGAGCTTCATAGCAGGTCTTAGGAATGACCATGAAGTAGAAGCTTCCAAACTGAGAGATTTCAAATTTGATTATTTTTTAAAAAACACATATACATTAATATACATACATACACACACACACATATCACTACCTTCTTTCTCAATTAAAACTGTTGAAATTTTGAAACACAAATTGAGAAACTTGTATTCTTATGAAAAAGTCAGTCAGCTTTTTCATTTTAATCCAGAAATGTCAGTCACACAGAAAATGTCCTGTAGAGTTCTGATGGTGGATCTAGCTTTTAAGACATTACTGTTGCCAGTTATCCGCCCTGTCCCTTTAACTGAGGTTATCACCTGTAGCAGAAGGAAACACACACTTACATTTCTACAAGCGTGTTTCATTGTCTAGTGCATCAGATTACGGCACTAGTGAAGACAGTTTGCATTAACCTAACCAGACTGAACAAGCCAGTTAAGAGCCAAGCAAATGGTTTCTTCTGCTACCCCTACTATAGGAGCAAGGCAAATGGTGAGGAGATGTGATGCCTTAAACTGATGTAGCTAGATCAATGAAAACTCACCTTTCAGAGCCCTCATGCTGAGGGCTCCAAGATTAAACAACTAAAACAATTCAAGTATGACTAATTTTCTCTCTTGAACTTCCATGGGCTCAAAATGCTGCTCTTCATCATCATCCAAAATGTCAAATTGTAAGTTGAGAACATATAAATAGATGATTGCATCATGACTTGTCACATTTCCTCTAAATACAGAGCTCATTTCATGTACCTTCTTTGCTTCTTTTGACAACTCAGTACTGATGTTTAGTAAGTTATAACCACAACCTGTTGATATCTTATCTGAGAAGAAAGGGATGCCTTCAAAGTTTTATTTTCCTTGATGTCAAGGTGATTGCAAATGGAGTTACAGATTGTTCACAGATTACTTGATATTTCCAGTGCATCTTGAGGGTGGTCCTCAGAACTAGACATGATCATTACAGTTTTGCCTCTATGAGAGTTCTGGACCTAGGACAAAAAAGTTGACCCAAGTATATGAAAAGAAGCAAGTTCACAGACAATACAAAACTAGGAGGACTTGTTGACTCCCTCGAAGGCAGAGAGGCCCTGCAGAGAGACCCAGACAAATGAAGGGGCTGGGCAATCATCAACCATATGAAGTTCAACAAGGGCAAGTGCTGGATCCTGCACCTGGGATAGGGCAACCGTGGATGTATGGACAGACTGGGGAATGAGAGGCTGGAGAGCAGCTGTGGAAAGGGGCCTGATGGTCCTGGTTGATGGCCAGTTGAATATAAGTCAGCAGCACCCTGGCAGCCAGGAGGGCCAACCGTGTCCTGGACTGCATCAGGCACAGCATCACCAGCCAGTCGAGGGATTGTCCCACTCTGCTCTGCACTGATGCGGCCTCACCTTGAGTACCGGGAGAAGTTTTGGGCACCACAGTATAAGGAAGACATTAAGCTATTGGAGAACATCCAAAGGAGGGCATGAGGATGGTGAAGGGCCTGAGGGGAAGCTGTATGAGGAGTATCTGAGGTCATTTGGCTTGTTCAGCCTGAAGAAAAAAGAAATTGAGGAGAAACCTCACAGGGGTCTGCAGCTTCTTCACAAGGGGCAGCAGAGAGGCAGGTGCTGAGACCTGCTCTCGGGTGGCCAGTGACAGGACCTGAGGGAATGGCTGGAGCTGTGTCAGGGGAGGTTTAGGTTGGATATCAGGAGAAGGTTCTTCACACGGGGGTGGTCGGGCACTGAACAGGCTCCTGAGGGAAGCAGTCACAGCCCAAAGGCTGCCAGAACTCAAGGAGCATTTGGACAACGCTCTCAGGAACAGGGTGGGATTGTTGAGGTGTCATGTGCAGGGCCAGGAGTTGGACTTGATGATCCTTGTGGGTCCCTTCCAGCTCAGGATATTCTATGAAAATATCAGGTTGAACTAGTGCATTAAAGGTAGGATGAGTACATAGTACCACTATCTTCACTGAGCATAATGGAAAAACTCCACTGAATGGGCACAAATACATTTTTGGTTGCCACCATAGCTGCAGAAATATGATAGGTGAAAAGCACCATTGGGCTTTATCAAATTCTGAATTCACTTTGAACTATATGAGAATAATCAATAGAGTATTGGAGAAGTGAGGAGAGAGTAATTAACCTCTGAAAACAGATGTCTTTAAGTCTTCTCTTTTACAATCAAATATATGCAAGTTTGCATAAATCTGTCTTATTAAGGCATGAGTCCCAAGACCCCATAGGGTCTTAATGAACAGATGAACTTAGGAACTTGACAATATCCATTCAAATATTCTTCATAATCTTCAAGATATCAGTATCCAAGCTTCGTCCACTTCATTCCATAGATGATAGAATTTATTATCAGGATCTAGGAGTTTGCAAAAATATAACACTAACATTTTTCTTTCAAATCCTGCAGACCTAGGTTCAAAGCTTGCCACAGTTCTGAAGAGGCAGGCTCACATGCTCTTGAAGCGATAAAGTGTGATCAGGATCTTTTTGCTTCACTCTTTACAGCAATTTTTCTAATAGAAGGAATATGTAGTAAGTCATAGAAGAGCTTTCTGACTATATTATAGATCAGGTATCCAAGTTTATTGTTCTCAGATTCTTTTCTTTTTAGAAATATTATTCACTCCTCCCCCTTCCCTGCCTCCTAAGAACACAGATACATCAAAAATGTATCTACATTTTGTTCAATTACTTGAACAAATTTATGACTGTTCAGAGTACAGTCTGATCCCAGTTGTTCTCCTATGTGTGCATTGGTTTTGCTTGGCAAATTTGCATGGACATTCTCTTCACATTGCAACATGCTCACCAAAAGGCAGTGCCTTGGTACTCAAAGCAAGATCATAAACTATCTTATTCTAAAAAACAGCAGAGATGTTCTGTCAAATTAAATGGGTCACTGTGGTGCAAGAAACAAAATATTACAGGAACCACAAGTTTGAAATGGATTTCCAAGCAGTTGTGTCTCACCTGTCCTGTTATGAACAGTATTCCTGGAGACAGGTTGTGGCCTTCATCTTTGGAAATATCTGCATGTCAAAACAATGAGTACTTTCAGATTTAGAAATTAATTACTGCAGAACCTCTGTGCAAAAACACATTGCACTGGAATAACCACAGATACCTTTGAATATATTTCTGCTGAAACTGCAAGTCAACTGTGATTTGCAGCATATCCATGCTGAAAATGGATATACTTGGAAGCTGAGCAAGTATTAGGGACAGTAGCTGGATGAGGAGAGCTGTATTAAAGAAGTATCTGCATTCTTCCATTTATTCTGAAATCTTTGCAAAGCAGCAGCCAGAACACCACTAGTGCTGCAGTCTCTGATGTTACTGCTTTCTTGCAAACCCGATGATTGTCTTAAGTCTCAGATTAAACTTTTTCAACAAATGAGTATAATAGGATGATAGCCCAAAAACCTCTAAAACTGCATGTCCTAGCAGATGGAAATGGGTGTTTTGTAAATACTTGCGAAAAGGTAACAAGCCTAAATAAGAACCACATGCATGATTGCTGAGCTTTGTTATAGCAGAATGGTAACACTCCGTAAATTAATATTGTTTGGTAAACTTTAAAATCCAGAGATTTCTGATTTATCTTGAAGACACGACATATAAATTACCACTTCCCATTTACACCTTGTAAGGAATTCAGTTGGAGACTTCATATCCAAGATGGATAAATATGAATGTACTCCTTTTCAGAACCACAAAGATTGATCCTCTAACGCTGAATTCTGTTTGAACCATTTTGATGACTCCAGTACAAACTTTTTGCATAACAATTAAGAGTGTAATATTTTAAAGCTCTAACACTCTTCAGAGATTATTGGGATATGCCTCCACTCATTTGAAATACCACTTATTTGCATTATTTAAAACAGCAGTGAATAAATTTATCCCAAATACACCAGTTCTAAGCAGTTATTTATTTTTGAACATCAAAGACAAGTCAGCCAGAGGCCAATTACGAGCTTATTTTATTTAAGCTAACAGTCAAGACTAGGAATTTTTGACAAATAATACATAACCAGATGCCTAAATAACAAATCTATGTTTACTGACAACCCTTTTCTTTTCCTAGTCATTTTTCACATATTTCTTCAAAGATGTGCAAGTGCCCTGTCCCCCCCAACCAATAGTGTTGTAGACCACAAGAATCTAAACCAATCAATATAATCTGGATATAAGTAAGATTTAAAATTACTTTAATGGTACTGATGGATGACATATCAGTGGAGTAAGGGCAAATATCCATTTTTAACTTTCTACTCTTTAATGAATATTCAGCATTAGTAGCCATGAGAGGTTGTTCTCACCTGACCTCCCCACCAAACCATATTCCAATAAGCAAATAATCAAACAACTAAAGAGATCCCTTCCATCACTAGAAGAGATTCCCATAGCACTAGCTACTCTCCTTGAAGGAGAGACTCAGTAAACATAAGTCAAAAATTTTAGTTTTACTGCTTGCTCCCTTACAGAAGAAACTAAGAAAGTAAAGTCATGAACCTGGTATAGGAAGCTTTATAGAACAGAACATAATTACAAAGGCTCCAAAGTAGAGACCAGAGGGCTTCCAGCTGCTGTAGTTCAGAGGAAGGAATTTCCAAGAATCTGGACAGAAACAGCTGATAATTTTTAGCAATCTATCAAGAGACTTTATCAAACTTCTGGCCACTGTGCAAAAAAGAAAGTCCATCAAGAGGGATGCTTAAACTCATTCAGGAAATAAAACAACCACAAACCAAACCAAAACCCCTAAAAGGACTACAGGAATCTCTGACATGCCTTAGGGTGTAGCACAATTCATAATCTTAATTTTGGTAAAGTTCTGTTAGTTTTCTTAGATATGACAATAATGTAATCAGCATAACGGAAGGATGAAATATGATCTTATGAATTTTTCTGCTTAAGAATGTTTGGTAACTCATTATTCCCTGTCAACTATAGTAATACAAAAGAAATTTTACACTAGATACTAACAAGAATTGATCTACAGCAAATTATAATCAAGCATCTCCACTTGTTTAAAGACTGGAAGCTGTAATTTAACCTCAATGAACTGTTTTTATAAACAATATGATTTCAATTTATCTATGAGAAAGATTTTTCTGAAACAAATTCAGGGATTTATCCATGTGATTGTTTTGTGAAGAATTATAGTTTTGTAAACTCAATTGTTAAAAAATCTGAGAAAAACCTGAAGTGTGAATACTTTTTAAATACATAATGCAGCACCTAACTTCACAAGAAAAAGGCAACACACTAACAGTAGACTTAATGAAGACCTAATTATTTCATGTATCACTTACAGATTAACATTTCCAATCAGTTTCAAATTCATTTGTAGGAACAACAAACTTTGGAAATAAGCAAATTACTTTAAAATTTATTGGTGAACACTTTAAATCTCCCTTCCAGATGGTGATTTTATTCTGACATCATACCTTGCATTCAAAAATATCTTTAATTAACTAGATCCAGTAACATTTATACAGGATGATAATGAAAACAAGTCTGTGTCATCATCTTAGGTTGATGTTGGAGTGAACTTAGTGACTATGAGCTATAGAAATGCTGGGCTTACACTGTTAATAAGCTTTTTTAATTATACATGCTGTTCTTTATCAAAATTTAAATCCATTACAGAGAAGTGACTGTCCCAGAACAAAATAAAGTCATTACTGGGTAAGTAATATTATAAATCCTCCCATCCATTTAACAGGTACAATCAAGGGCATCCGCTACATGCATATTATATTTAATTTTCTTATCTTAGTTCATGCTATAAATAAAAATAAAATACACTTCTTACTAAACTGAGTTTTAGTTATTTTCTACACCTCCTTACAAGAGCAGATTTCTGCACTACACTACATAAGGCACAACTTGGATAAATGTGGGAATTTGCTTTCATGTTACACAAGAGCACCAAAGAAAGTAAACACCATTAAAAAATATGCCTCTACTTTTCTTTTTTTAAAAAGTGCTTTTCAGTATTACATTCTTAAAAATTTAAAAGAAAGCAATTTTCCCTAGATAGTTGGAAACACTGCAACACTTCATCGCAATTTCTCTAGACAGAAATTTCTTCCCCTTACTTTTCCTAAAACATGTCTGAACACAAAACAAAAAAAGTCTTTAATCTATAGGAACTGGATATTGCAAATCTGCTTTTTCTTGGGAAAGCTACATCAGGTGCCAGTTTCATCTATTACATAACACCACAAAATGCAGACCTAATGAAAGTTTGTATACACAAAATACATGGTACCCAATTCTCACACTGTCCTACTACATAGAGACATAATAATTTGTATTTTACACTGTCTCATTTTGTCTTCTGGTATTAATAACTGTAATCTTCAGCACGATTACTATATAAATGACTACACTCGTATCTCTATTTTAAAGTAAATAACCCCTCATAACATATTTTTGAAAATTAATGGTAATATACTGGCTATAATTACACATTCTGTCATTTCATTCATTGGCTACATAAAATTAAATGTAAACAAACTATTAATTCTTGATAGTGTTCTTCTGTCTCTTCTTTGTGGGACTTTTGGGGGGGGGGGGGAGATGGGTAATGGGGAAAAGGGAAAGGAGCTGAATAAGAACTTAAAAGGTAAGAGAAAAAGTTTACTTACCCATAAATGTAGTTTTGAGTTTTGCTCCGGCAGATTCACACTCTTGGGATGGGTGTGTCTGCTGCTATGGGCTTGGAATGAACTAAAAAAAGAAGGGCCCACAGCAGGCATCAAAATGCCCCCTAACTGATCCAGTTATTGGAAATAAAGTTATTACAGCTTCACTTCTCCCTAATTCAAAGAATCTACAGTAAGATTCCAAAATAGGTAAAATGGATCCTCAGAGGTAAAATATATAGGGGAAAAACCCCAAAGAAATGAGTAGGTTTGTCTCATTTAAAAAACGCTTCTAATCCTTTTAAGTTTAAAAACATATATTAGCCTCACAATTAAATGGTTAGTGATGAATGATTTCATTATTTTTCTTGCAAACACCAGAAAACAGTGCCTTTTACAAGTAAAAGTAGAACTCCTTAATCTGCTAAAACAGCTGCATCATATAAAAGTGTCTTTGAAGTAGCCTAAAATTTAACAATGAACACACAATACTATGTATGGAAGAGCTCAAATTAAAACTTAGCAAATCCGAATAAAAAACTAAAACAATTTGAAAAAGAGTCTCTGAAAAAAAGATGGGTTGCTTTCTGTTTTTTCAAGTAATTTTCAAGATTATCTTCCCTTCTCCTCTTTCTAGAAGACTCAGAGCTCCTTTTAACATCAATATCTTAAATATTTTTGATTCACAGTATTTGGGAGTTTTAAAAAGAGCAGGAAAGATCTTGAGGTAGAAACTTTGAACCGGGAAATTAATTATTAGATCTAAATCTCAATTAACAAGAAGAACTTAATGTAATGTTCTGGGAAAGGTTTAGACTGAAAGTGACTGACTAGTTTTGAATTACTTGACTCTAAACAATGTGACTACAGACAGTGATTAGAAGAAAGTGTGCATGAAGCTTCATTATTTCTAATTTCTTTAGAAAGGTATTGTTAAGATAACTTTCCTGTCTGACCATTCAGGAGCCATTCTGGTAGTCACACTCGCACCACCAGAGACTGTCACTGCTGGGACCGAAGTCCCTTCACAGCAGGCAACTCCAGTTAACCAACGGGTGCCCCGTTTGACTCCCTACCACACGACACTGACAGTCAGACAAGTTTCCCATACCGGCTCGGCCCCAGGCTTCCCGCAGCAGAGCCCCAGACACCTGGTTCCTTTCAGTAATTGAATCATGTTGCAGTGACATAACAACAGCTCGAGCTGGTGCCCCGGGAAGGGATCCCAACCAAAGAATCCCTGGGCTTTGGTACCCTCACAGTTTGTGCCCCCATAGTCTGGGGTCTTCTTGCTGAGTCATCCGCTCCTGCTGAGTCTCTGAGTGGCTGGTCCCCTGGCTGGCTCTGCAGGTCCTCGTGCCCTTTGTTAGGCAAAGGATTGGCACCAGTTCACGGCTCATTGCCTGGGGCTCCAGCCATTTCCCATCACCCAGAGCCCAATCTGCATCTCCCACTTCAGCTGCACACTGAGCTATCTGCAGTAACGGTATTTCTCAACAGTATCCTCATGTACTTAAGCAGAAGATGGTTTACTTCTTGTCGACTTGTGGAAAAAGATAATCCCTTTCTGTATTAATCCTTCTGAATTGCCTTTTTTAAATTCAGATAATCTGAGTCTTGATAAACAATAGAAGGATCTATCTGTGATATTACATGTCCTTTCAGAAAAGAAGACCTAACATTGATTAACAACTTGTATCTGATGAGGGTATAGAGGCCACTGTGAGGGGAGGCAATGGGAATTGAAAACCTGAGTCTTGTCATGTTCCATGGACTCATTTGTTCTGAAGATATTAAATATAATAGATGCATTAGACTGTAACTTTCAGTGCTAAGTGCCTTGATCTCCAAACTCTTCAATAATTCCTTTAATTAACAGACACAAATTACTTACAAGATTAATCAATACAGAGAGACTTCCTTGATGGAAAAAAACAGGAAGAGATGGATTCTTGTCCTTCCACACAGAGGACAAGGACAAAACCAAATTTTCAAATTTTCCTTCCCTCTATAATGATAAAAAGACCATATAATCTACTAAATCCAAAATCCAAATAGATCAAAACTATAAAAGTATAAAAACAGATCTCTGAAAAGCACTCAGCTATGGAGGCAAAAGGTCTATATTGTAAAATCTCTCCTTATGCATATCTGATAGACATTAGATCAAATCAGAGAGATTTTGCATTAGTGATTTTTGCACTAAGAATTCCTTTTTCAGAAACCAAAGGCATGGCAATAAGGTTCCAGAAAAATACACTGCTTTTCAAATAAGTCAGCACTTCTGAAAAGCCCTGTATTAGTTTCACCTCTGGAATGGAGACTGCCTCCCTACTTTGAGATACTTTGGTGGGAGCTAAATATTTTAACAGCTTTGTAAGAATTAGGAATTTATTACAGAAAGTACTATAATTTCCAAAGGACTGCAATCTCCATTTCCCACCTCTACCAAACATTATAAAGGCATCTCAGCATTAAAAATCCCCAAAACCTTAGTATTGCCTTAGGCAAGTGCAATAGTTGTATAAATTTTAGCAAGAACTTCCCAAAAAAAATCTCTGCCTCTCCTCTGGAATAAACAGTTCCACCACACTATTGGTTCCCAACCTCAGAAAGAACATGTCATATCCATGCAAAGCCTTACTGTTAAAAAAGAAGCATCTGAAAACCTCTGATGAAGCATAGTACTGTAGAGATTTCATGTCAGCCATACGAGGAGCGGCTAAGGTCACTTGGCTTGTTCAGACTGGAGAAGAGGAGACTAAGGTCAGACCTCATCGCAGTCTACAACTTCCTCACAAGGGGCAGCAGAGGGGCAGGTGCTGAACCCTGCTCTCTGGTGACCAGTGACAGGACCTGAGGGAATGGCTGGAGGTGTATCAGGGGAGGTTTAGGTTGGATATCAGAAAAAGGTTCTTCACACAGAGGGTGGTTGGGCACTGGAACAGGTTCCCCAGGGCAGTGGTCACAGCACCAAGCCTGACAGAGTTCAAGAAGCCCTTGGACAATGCTCTCAGGCACATGGTAGGATTGTTGGGGTGTCATGTGCAGGGCCAGGAGTTGGACTTGATGATCTTTGTGGGTCCCTGCCAACTCAGGATATTCTATGGTTCTATGGCTCTACAATTCTAAAAAAATGACACAAGAGATCACTAATCCTATATCAAAACTTGCGAGTACAATTCCACTCAAAGTAATTTATGGAAGACAACACCACATGCCTACACAGAAAGTGTAGTGTGACTGTAATATATATTCCCATGCCTCAATTACAAAAGCAGCAATGCTTTCAAAAGCATTTCAAAAGCATTTGCTTTCATGCAGATTTTACCATGTGCTAGCACCTAGAGTAAGATCTCTAGAGGGACACTTGCTATGTGCACCATCAGCTAGCACTATACATCCCTGTTCTAATTAGACTGAGTGCATGCTACAAGCATGCTCTTTTCTTGACATAATATGATCTGAAGTTACAGTAGATGTACTAAAATGAACAAATGCCAGGCTTTTGCATAAATACAGTAAGCAACTTGACAAAAATGAATGGCATATTTAGGAGTTACTGGATATTTTTCTAACATATTCCCATAGGAACAATAGAGGAAGCTTCTTCCTGCAGTCACATCAAACCAAATGACTCTAGAACAATCCCTGAGCATATCAACTTGTAGACATAGTACAAACTTACAAGCAATGGGAAAAGTGTTACAAAAAAATAAGAATCATATTTCTCCAAGGTATGAATTTTTCAGGAAATCTGTCCCAAGACTGCTAAAAATGCTTCTACACAATACTATTAATTCCCAGCTGAAACCTCAGCAGCTAAAGTGAGAAGAACTGCTGTCTGGCATAGGGGCAACTTACTAGCAGTGAATAAATGGTCATCATTTGTCCCAACATAAGGCAGCAATTCTTGCACCTGATCTACAGCAATTGTAGGAACTCAGGAAGAACTGAGACTTACCAGAGGATACAGGTAGAAGGGAAGCATAAGGTTGGAATCCTTAATTGATAAGATATATATTGAACAGTGGTGAAAGGGAGAAATCACATTCTATAAAAATCACTTCTTTCTCCAGAAGAAACAAATCAGAGTCTGCCCATGGCTATGTAATTATGGTTAACAAACTTCACAACTCATGTTCAATATCTCTTGAAAGCCAGAACAAAACAGAAAGAGTGTTTTAGTCTCATTCTAAGTATTTGAAGATTGCTGTGTGCCATCAAAAACACAGTGCATTTTATGAGATGCTTCTCAGCTAAAATGTGCTGGAGAATCTACTCAAAGTATGGGGATATAAAAGTAGCTTTTTAAGTAGTAGAAGACAAATGACAAGCTCTCCATAAATAAACTTAAAATTAGTAGAAATGTAAGCAAAGTAACCAATTTTACCATTTCATTAAATCAAAATTAAAGGCAGTAGAGATTTCTTTTAAGGTGAGCACTCATTTTCTTTGTATATTCACAGTGTTTTCTAACAAGACTTTATTTAGTTATCAAATGAGAAATACCTAAAAAGTTAATCCTTTTAACTAACTGCAACAAGAACATTTACATACACACAAACACAACACTCTCTCACTCTCTATCTTCAGGCATCTTTAAAAACAGAAAAAAAAATTATCTTTGAATAGGAAGAAAACTTGTTCACTCTCTGCTGGTTAAACATCCAAACCATATGTAAATTCAGTTGCTTCCATGTAAGTATGTCCAAAATAGACCATTTTTACCTATGAACTTCTAAAATCAGAATTTACACTGTTTTCCACTCTGCAAATTTTTATTGGGAGTATCTAACAAATTGGCATTATATTAGAAAAGATTTTTTTTTAGAAGTAGCTAAACAGAGTGCAGAGGAAACTTCTGAAAAATACTTATGTTAACCTATCACTATCTACTTTAAAAACCACATCTTCAAGATTTACATGTGGGTTTGCATCCACTTTTGATATTTCTGAAGGCTAAGACCTTCAAACCAGTTAACAACAGAAAAAAGGAAAAAAAATCAAAGAGGATAGATTCAATGAAATCAGTTAAGACAACCAGTACAGCTACTGAAGAGCAAACATTTCAGAGGCTTATCTGGTTCTGTGCTAGAGACCATATAGATATATGGTAGATCTCTAAAACTTGTAAAGCCTACATAATAATGAATATCCAGTTGATCAAACATTGGAGACAATGTAGTAGTATATATTACCCAATCATATACAGTTCCTTTAAAATAATAGATATGATTTTATTTTAACACCTCCTTCTCATAAGGTTCAAATTGGGATATGAATAGAAATGGCATAAAAGAGCTTTCCTGTATTTTCTTAAATTAGTTAATTGTCTTAAATAGTTAATTAATAGTTCAACTACCAAAACTTATTACAAATTTACTTATGGTACTGATAAGATTTTATACACTATAAACAACATCAATTGTATTTCACTCAGTCTCATGGTTCAAAATAAGGGTAGCTTAAAAAGAATTTTGAAACACAAGAACTTCCTTTCCATCCACTAAGATCCCAAATAAAGAATGCTAGATATTTAAAAATGTATATATGAGAGATTACAATTCATTGTTTTAAGGGGAATGGTGATGAATGTCATAGAACCACCTACACTGAGCAAACAGAATTGTACTATGTGACAATGACAGGAAAGTTTATATATGGGGTCTATATGCATATATATATACTTTTATAATATATATAGTGTATACACACACACAATCCTTTTACCTTTATCTTGCACTTCTTTTGAAAATCGCTCCCTTTCAATAGCTGATTCACGTTCTATCCGCTCAATTTCAGCCAATGCATCCAATTCTACTTCATCATATGACGTTATAGCTCCTTGTTGCGAAACCTGTTGCTGTGTCTGTACCACAGGAGTTTGAGGTTGTTTTGCAGCAACTGAAGTGTTCTGTTGTAAAACAGGCACTTGTTGTGCCTGAAGGAAAGCTGTCTGTTCATGCTGCAGCAAACACTGAGCAGTGTTTAGTGGGTGGTTAACATCCTGTGGAGTAACGGGTGTTTTAGAAGTCTGTCCTGGGTACTGCACATTAAAAGGAATATCACCCTCTGACACACTGCTGTTTTCCAAACCAGAAAGCATATCATCCTGCTGGTCCATATCCGAAGATCTTACACGAGACAGTCTTAATGTAAGCTTAGTGGAGTCCTTGGAAGGAGAGCTAATGATATCATACATTGCAGCTTTTTCAGTCTGGTCTTTTTCATCCTTGCCTAACTTCATTTTCTTTTGTTTCTTTTGCTTTCTTTCTGGAGAATCTAACAATATGTCTGGGGGAACATCTCTAGGTGATGAATAAGGTGGAGGTTGAGATTGTTGGATTAAAGGTTGTCTTGATCCTAGAATAATAATTCAGAAAAACTGAACAGTTATGTTGTTCCATGTTTATATAAAAACACACTAAATATAACCTACATAATTTTAATATGTATTTGTACATATATCTGTGTTCACAAAAAGTCTAAGTGAGATTGGCAGGAAGCACACCATTCCTAGATCAAGATGTAATTCAGATAGTTGCAGTGCATTTCCTAGGAATTTTAGCAGTCCACTGCAAGTAGATAAGGGATCATTTTAGAGAAGATGAAACAAAAAACACACCACCAAAAAAGACTACATTAAAATTGTACCTGCAGGTTTAGAATATCAACTATTAGAAAATGGTCAATGAAAGTACGCTGACTACAGAAAAAGGAAATATCAAAAAGATTCTTAATAAGGTCCAGTAATGAAGACTTAATGATCAGTGCATAGGCATTAGCCACTTCAGCCACACATTTTTAAGTAACCAAATATATATATATATATATATGAAATCAAAACATACACAGCCTCCTTAACTTTCATTCTGACAGTTCATTTTCAAGTTTTGGGTTTTTGGGGTTCTTTTTAAATTTCAGGTAAACTCATTCCAACCTCCCCCACTCATTGCTATCTAAAAACCACTAATTGTCTTAGAACATTTTTTTATAATTTCCTGCCCTATCTCCACTATTTTTTTTCTTTTTTTTTTAACGTATGAATTTTTACTTGTACATGCACCCTTCTAAATGCACCTGTTTCAGGCTTTGAGTACATCTAAGGAAAATTTTTAAAGAGAACATTTTTTATTAAAAACAGTCTTCAATTAATCACATGACATTTTTTGTTCCTCAAATTAAACCATCTCCCCATAACTGTTATCCCAGAAAAAGCTTTGAAAAACAGAGAAGCTTTTCAACGTCTCAGTAATAACTGAACTATAATTTTTGGCTTAAAAAGGAGTACTGGTATGGAAAAAAAAATAAGAGCCTATTGCCTGGACCAATAGGGCCAGCCTCCTCTTGTTAAACAAAGCAAGCATTTATCCAATCTCATTCATCCACTGAGGAATACTGATCTTCAGAAAGCAGTGACTGAGATTATTATTAGTCATTCTATTTTAGGCCATCATAGGTCAATACTTCTAACAACACTCAAAAATGAATTGAAATACAAGTCCCCATGTGCTTTATTCAAGATATACCACTAAACAAGAAAGTAGCTTTATTCTGAAACTCAAATTTCTATAATATATTTTAAGAAATATTAAGAATCATTAAGCAATGTACTGACCTGTAGATGAAAAGAAATGATATGTCTAGCAAAGCTTCAATTCATATAAAAGGTGTGCCTTTACTGATGACTTCTTTGCACAGACTGCTATACTTATTTTCTCCCCCTAGTACATTCTGTGAGAAGTCCTATAACTTCTGTATGTAGAGAGCAGCATATGAAATGGGTTTATCTTACCCTTTTCTTGACCATCAGCAACAACTCCATATTCTGCCAATTAAATCCACAATTTTAAGAAGCCCTGTTTTGACTCATCCTGATTCCCAAGATCTTTTCACTACTCAATTTCCCCTCTTCAAATTAGATACCACACTCAATCACTAGTAATGAAGACCTGGCTACACCCTATGAAGATCTCTCGCTTACCTTCAACCAGAGATTCCTATTCTTGTGATGTCCCCTCCACACACACACACACACACTTCTAATTAGTGTCTCTTTAGACAATAATTTACATCATCTCAGTATACTGTACAGCAGAAACTGCTACTAATTTTTTTAAGGCAATGACTACCACTCACTGGAAATACAGGCTGCATTTGTGTTTCTACAAATATTAGAGGCAGCTCAAAACTTTTCAAAGAGATCTTACTGTCATCTTACTCTTGAATTATCTCCTAAATAAATACTTAGGAAGTTGCAACAATAGAACATTTACTGTTTTTCACAGTTGCACTTCAAATAAAGGAGACATTTGATTCTCCCTTGTCCTAAACTTTTAAGGAAATTTGACAAGATTGTTATTTATTGTATTCATTTGGTATTTCTCATGCTGAAAAATAACACTGCATCAACAGATAAGGTGGTTCTTTTTATCTTTGGGTAGACTTGAGGAAGTCAAAAGGCATGGTAAGTGGCAACAGCAGCAGCTGCAATTTTGGCATATTCGAACGGCTCCTGGGAGCGCTGTGAACAGGGTGGGCAAACAGGGCAAGGTGCAGCTGTTTGCACGGCAGGGCACGCAGGAAGGGCCAGTCCCCCTACCGGCTTCAGAACTCAAGTGGTGGTCAAACGCCCTCTCAGGAGGAGTTTGGGTATGGTAACCACTCAGTGGGGACTCATGTCCTCTGCAGTTGCCAGAAAGGATGTGGCAACACAGACAAAAACATGCAGCTGTCCAGGTCTCAGGCTGCAGGGAGAGCCAGAGCCTGGCACTGTCATTGGACAGCAGTAGAGACAACAGCTGGGTGAGGTATGAACAGGGGGGCAATTTGTTCAGCCTGGTGGTGGAGCTGAGAGAGGAGGTAGAAAGGTTAAGAAGTATCACAGACTCTGAGGAGGAGATTGACTGGTGGAACCATGCTCTGGCCTCCCTAAGACAAGAGCAGCCACCAGAAAAAAACCTAGATCAAGAGGGTCCCCTATCCTCCTCTTGCCAGGGTGAAGGCAGTAGATCAAAAGAAAGGGGTTATTGAAGGCAAGCCCTTCCTGCCCACCTCACCCTCCCAGGTGCCTCTGTACAACAGGTGTGAGGCTCTGGATGTTGAAGGATGTCACCAGAAAGGTTCCTAGCCTGGTTTGGCCCATAGATTACCACCCATTACTGGTCCTTCACGAGGGTGGCAATGAAGTTCAACACAGTCCAAGGGTGATCAAAAGGGACTTTAAGGCCCTGGGATGGTTGGTGAGGGATTGTGGAACACAGGTAATTTTCTCCTATATCCTTCCAGTTGCAGACAGAGACATTGGAAGCAACAGACAGACCCAGTCTATTAATACATGGCTCCATGGCTGGTGTCACCACCAAAATTTTGGTTTCTTTGACAGTGGGGTGGCCTACATTGCACCAGGCTTGCTGGTATAAGGTGGGATTCACCTCTCAAAGGTGGAAGAGGATCTCCAGTCAGGAGCTAGCAGGGCTTACAGATAGGGCTTTAAACTAGATGTGATGGGGTAAGGGGACATCATCAGGTTTAACAGTGATAAGGTGTGGGACAATATGCCATCCCACTCATACCAGTTTAATGCCAGCAAGAGATGCCTAGAGCCTGGAGAGGGATCGCAGGTCAGCAGGAGAGCAGCTGAAGGACAACACCAAGGAATTCCAGGCACTCCAGCCAGTAAGCCAGCTTCATCAGGGGCCCAACTTAAACATCTCTATGCAAATACATGCAGCATGAGGAATAAACAGGAGGAATGAGAGACGTGCACACGCCTACGATCTTACTGGCATCATGGAAACATGGTGGGATGACTCCTATGACTGGAGTGCTGGAATGGAAGGATACAGGCTCTTTAGCTTGTATCAGGAAGGACAGACAGGGAAGACGAGGACGCAGTGTTGCCCCCTATGTCAATGACCATCTGGAATGCATGGAGCTCTGCCTGGAGCTCTGTCTGCAGATGGATGAGGAGCTGACCAAGAGCTTATGGGTCAGGATTAAAGGGAGGACAGGGACAGGTGATTTTATAGTGGGGGTCTGCTACAGGCCACCTGACCAGGAAGACTGAGCCAATGAGGCCCTCTGCAGACAGATAGGAGCAGCCTCATATTCACAAGCATTGGTGCTCATGGGAGACTTCAACCACCCAAACATCTGCTGGAGAGACAACACAGCAGGGCACAGGCAATCCAGGAGGTTCCAGGAATGTGTTGATGACAACTTCTTCCTCCAAGTGACAGAGGACCCAACAAGGAGAGGTGCTATGCTGGACCTTGTTCTTGCCAACAAAGAGAGGCTGGTAGGGAATGTGAGGCTCAAGAGCAGCCTTGGCTGCAGTGACCATGAAATGGTGGAATCCAAGATCCTTGGGGCAGCAAGGAGGGTGCACAGGAAGCTCACTGCCCTGGACTTCAGGAGAGCAGACTGGTCTCTTCAGGGAGCTCCTTCATAGAGGCCGATGGGATAAAGCCCCAGAGGGAAGAGGGGCCCAAGAAAGCTGGATGATATTCAAGGATTGTCTCCTCCTACCTCAGGAGTGATGCATGCCTATGAAGAGGAAATCAGGCAAAAATGCCAGAAGACAACTGCATGGATGAACAAGGGGCTCCTGGACAAACACAAAAAGGAAGCCTACAGAGGGTGTAAGCAGGGAAAGGAAGTCTGGAAAGAATACAGATAGATTGTCCAAGCAGCCAGGGATCAGGTTTGGAAAGCTAAAACACTGTCAGAAGTAAACCTGACCAAGGATATGAAGAGTAATAAAAAGAGCTTCTATAGGTACATTAGCAATAAAAGAAAGATCAGGGAAAATGTGGGTCCTCTCAGGAAGGAAACAGGAGACCTGCTGTGGTGGTTTTGATTGGCCCAAAACATCAGTGAAGTGTTTTTAACATCAAGGAGAAATTTGGACCCTTCAGAAGCTGTTGTAGTAGGTCTGGGGAGGTGTCTGAGGGGTGGGGTGTGGCACAAAGATGGCTCCTGTGTGTCCTGAGTGCAAGTTCTGGAAGTTTTTACATCAAGTCCAGCAGAGCCAATCTCTGATGGCTCTGAAGGTGATGGACATGCTGCCGGCCAAGTTTGGGCCAATTGGAGGTGCTAGTTACGCCTCTGTGAAAACATATTTAAGAAAAATTCAAAACAAAGCAGGCACGCACTTCTTTCACTTCTTTGTAGTTGGAGGAGGAGGAGGTGGAGGTGAAAATATGTAGAAGGAGAACAGCATGGAGACGCCAAGGTCAGTG